>CM077024.1:46282766-47482766 GCA_039090855.1 Macrothele yani
CTGTCACTGGTAGGCAATCGCTTCAGGACGTTAGACCAAACAACCTTTGCACCTATTTGGAATACATTAGTGTACCTTGGCGTCGATGGTAAGCGTACCTTTGAACCCTACTGTTATTGTGACAATATATTATATCAGGAGGCTAAAATATTCAGGCACCTAGATCGAACGGAAACAGGAGCCTTTATTACCCAAAATCAGTACATGGTCGGCTTACCTGTGGCCATTATAACTGCAGCGAATTTCTAAGCATGCTTTCAACGAGATGCTGGTAAGTTCGTACCCGAATTTTCCTCCATTCCTCTTGCAAAGCTTCTGCCGGAGATGCCGTAGGGGAAGATCTTCTTACCAGCCGAGATTGCATTCATATGTTTTGTTGGATTTAGATATTTAGATTGGGATGTACTGGCCTTCAAACCAGGCCTGTACGGACCTTACAGTATGGCAAGGCGCTCGACCTTGTTGAAACAGGCAGAGATCTGTGCTGTAGCACTGGCACAGCGTAGGCAGTGCGGAATTCTTCATAATGTCTTCATACCTGGCGGCAGTTAAGCTGGAGCGCAGCAATACGAAAAGACCGAGTCCTTCCCAGCAGAAACAGCCCCACAACAACACAGATATCCCTCCAAGCTTGTCTTTAGGCTGACAGCGCTCTCCTGGTAAACGGCACACCCAAACGCCTGTATCTGAACGAAAGAGTGAGTGTAGCCTAATTCGTTACCCCACACGACCCTCTTCCATTTTTCTATTGTTTATGAACGGTAACGGGGCACTATTGCAGTTGTCGTCTGGCATTGCCTGGAGTGACGTAGGACTTGTGAGCAGCTGACCCAGCATGATAACTGTGGGCATGGAGTTCCCGACGGACTGTTCTGGTGCAAACAGCTGTTCGAGTGGCTTGTGCGACGTCGCCGGACAGGTCTGCGACGGAGGACGTGTGTGTCTTCTTCACATTCCGCAGTAAGCTTTGTTTGTCACGATCGCTCAGTTTGTGTTGCCTCCCAGAGCACGGTTTCGTTTCAGTGGGCACTACCTTTATTGCATCGATGAAAAACTTCAGCGACAGTGGATTTTGCGAAACCCAGAAGAGCGGGAATGCTACGCACTGATTCACTCAAGGAGAAGAAATTCAGGTTAGATTTCAAAGAAAGAGTACTATAAGAAATGAAAACAGATTAATTGGAAGGTATTCGAGAGCGATGTAAGGAAACGGCCGAAGTGTTCAAACTGACAGAGAGAGAGAGAGAAAGAGAGATTCTCGAAATGACTTCGGGAAGACTGAGTTCACCAAGAAACCTGGTGGTGGAATGACTAACTACATCAAAGAATATAGGAAAAGGCTAAGAAAATTTGCTCTAAGGCACAGGACAAGCAAGACCGGGACGTTTACAGAACAACCAGGAAAATAGCTCAAAGACACTGTGTGGTACAGTTTGTTAGTAGAACAGTTATTTGAAAATTCTTAGTAGAATTTTTAAATAACTACAAATAAGAGAGAGACAAAAGAAGATATTCAAAATTGCCAAAAAAAAAAAAAAAAAAAAAAAACTCTACGAAATATATCACTGATATCAGACAAATGAAAAACGAGTCCGGTGTGGACAAATGAAAAACGAGTCGAAGTCGTAAGTATTAGACGGAAGGAATACTTTGAAAGACTTCTAAACGAAGAACACCAAAGACTAATTAGAGAAGGACAGTCAAATGCTGAAGTAAATGTGAAAGTAGCACGGAAAGGAGGAAAAGATGCCATACAAAGCATGAAAATTGGACAGACTTCTGGGCCAAATATTGAAAAAGTGGAAAACATCGAATGAAGAGGGTACTGACATTTTGTGGGATTAAATGAAAAAGAAATTTGAGAAATATGCCAGATTAGCTGAATTGTAGTTTGCTGATATCGATTTATAAAAATTGTTCCGTATACACTCGGGTATAAGTAGACCCCTCGAGTTCAATAGCTAAAAATTGATATAAAAAAATCTGGACCCGTATATAAGCAGACCAGCTTACGTGCGGACGTTTCCCAGACCCGCATATAAGTGGGTCTGGAAAACATATTTATTAAAATTAAATTAGGCTAACTTCTAAAACTATACTCTTTGAAAATCTTCAAAGTCCGACTTACTATCGGAGTTTCCGAACAGTTCCTGTAAGTCCATTTCCGTTCAAGTTGCGTCATTCATATGGACATAATCATCGTGGCTATTTTCTTCTTCATCTGAACCTTAAATTAAATAATCTTTTGTACCATCCATGGCATTACTTATGTAGAATTGTTTCAAAAGATCACGACTTTGCAGTTCCGTAACAACGACGCCGCGTGCAGTCGCAAGAAGAGACGGCTACGCTTGCTATGAAAACACCGGAGATGCTGATTCATTGCACCCTCATCAACGGTGAAGTGATTTATCTGGTGTCTGACTGATTCCATGTGTACCGTACCAAAGGTGGAGTGGCATGTTTAAAGTCCCGTAATGACGGGAATATTTCCTTTTGGGGAGCAAGAAATTCCGTGGTCTCACTAAAACGGGATTAGCTTTATCATTTTGTTATGTTAGCGGCGGCTACTATCATTTCCGTCGTCTAATCTGCGGATTATCTATTAAAAAAGTTAGAAATTTAGGTTCTGTTGATAATACGCAGCTAAAAAAAGTTTTTGCGGCACTTAAATTTTTAGAAAATCGGCGAGTAATTTTGCGGGAGAGGTGATATAGTTATAAAAGTACCAAAAATATGTTAATAAGAAAAAGAAACTCATAACGAAGACAGGGTCCAAGAAGAGTTTGAAAAAAGCTTTCTCCTCCACTTACGAGCGTTTTGACAGAAAACATGATGAAACGAAGGCGGTACTATTTGCTCTCACGGAGGTGCCGCTGAACTACAGGGAGTGGACAACAAACACAACAATTTATTAGTTTGGTGTAAGGCTCCTTTGGTGGCCAAATACGGCTGCAATTCGTCTTGGGAAGGACCGACACGAGTCCTGTACAGTGGCCAGAGGAATTTGAAGCCATTCCTCTTGCAGAAAAGTGGCTAGTTCACGACGTGATGCTGGTAGAGGAAAATGTTTCCTGACTCGCTCCTCCGGAACACCCCAGAGTGGCTTAATAATGTTGAAGTCGGGTGACTGTGCAGGCCATGACAGATGTTCAACCTCACTTTCATGCTCAGTAAATCATTCTTCCACCAGTTTGGCTCTGTGTATCGGTGCGTTATCATCCTGATACATGGCACCACCGTCTGGGTACAATGTTTAAACCATTGGGTGCACCTGGTCCTCCAGAATTGTCCGATAGTCTTTTGCATTGACGCGTCCCTCAAACTATCAGTGGGCCGACAGGCTGCCACGATATTACGGTCCAAATCATCACCGATCCTCCTCCGTGCTGCACTGTGGGCAATAAACAGTCCTAGTGGTAAGTAAGCCTGTGAGGAATGTCTCCACACGTCAACTCTCCAGATTGTGGGAAAGACAGGGAAGGACGATTTATCGGAGAACAATACACATTTCACTTGTCCAACATCCACGATTTGCGCTGCTGGCACCATTGCAACCGACGTTTGGCATTCACACTGGTGATCCAGGGTTTGGCGATAGCAACACGACAGTGAATGTTGACCCGGTGAATCTCCCAACGAAAAGTTTTGATGGAAACAGGTGAGTCGCGGTGCGTATTCAATTCCGCGGTGAGTTGGGCAGCTGTGATTTTATGTTTTTTGGCTACAATCCGTGTTAGCACCCGGACGTCCCTATCAGATAGCTTCCTCTTACCTCGACAGTTACTCCTATTGGATGTGGGGATGTGGTTCTTCCCTCTTGCTGGTATGCCAACATGACCTTGGATACCGTGGCTCGCGATACACCACAAAGACTTGCTGTTTTGGACACAGATGCACCGGCGAGATGCGCACCAACAATCTGTCCTCTTTGAAACTCGTATATGTCTCCCGTTATGTTCCGTGGATCGCACTTATTGACGTCCAGCTGTGCTACTGCTCTACTAATGCAACCTTCACACTCCGCTCTCGTTGATCGACTGCGAAATAGATGCATGCTGGCCACCAGGTAGCGTGTACAGCGGTGTGAAAAGTGGGGTGCTATTTGCGCAGGTGTTTCAGTTTCGTTTTCCATCCCGTGTATCTCACAGCACGTAACCGTTGCCGTCGGTAATCACTTCACGAATGCCGTTCGTTTGTTTTTGCTGCTCTAAAATGACTTTTATCCCTCTTCAATTGAAATATTTTCAGAGATGCCTAGGTACTACAGATATTTTGGTCTAACTGTAGGCGGCAATGACTTTTGAAAACCCTAGGCATTTTTGATCCTCATTCACTCTTTAAGAAGTTAGTAAAATCATGCAATGCATTGATTATGATACGATTTCCAACATACCAAAAATCATTACTCAAGTTATTACTCAATTTATGAGGATAACATCTGTAGAATAAATCTCGCTCCTATGACCTGACCTTTGCACCCATTTCGATGATATTCAACAGAACCGGTAAAGTATACTTCCAGAACAACATGATAAAGTTTTGTCTCAATCGAATCATTTTTACGTAAGTTATAACGCATAAGGGCGATGGAATGGATCCCGATCCTATGTCCTGACCTTTGACCCCATTTCGCCCATTTTAAATAGGGTTCGTCCCAGGTGGAGCCCTACCACATAATAAAATTTCATCGAAATTGAACCATTTTTACGCGAGTTATCGTGCGGACGGAGGGACAGACGGACAAAGCTGGAGCATATACGCTTCTTCAACCTACGGTTGTAAAGCGTAAAAAAGCACAACTAAGGACCTTTTCCTCTATATTCACTTTAAAATATAATAAAAACTAAGGATTTTTTTTTACAATATGTTTACCCCTCCCCTGAATTTCCCGCATCGGCGTACAAGCAACGGAATGTGGAGCAACTGATAACCTGCTTCAATTTATGCTTTCAATCTTAGTGCTTATTAAAATTTGGCTGTAAATGTATTATATACACAGTGAATTTTTTTTTATTTTTTCAAATATATAGGTAACCCCATCTACTGTGGCATTAACCTTCTATGGGTTGCATCCGCCGATGCTAAGATGAAAATCCACGGAACCTGTGCTTCGCCCGATAACTTAACAGGCAAGGACTTCCAGAGTTTAGAAGTGCAAGAATTCCAACCATGTGGAACAGGAGAGTGCTAAAAAAAAGAAAAATTAAAAACATGGACATTATGGAAACAGAAAAGGGTTTTCTACGCAGAGTTAAAAACTGCCCCGGTGAAGGTGACAGAAGACAAAAAATCTTAACCACGCCTTGTAAAAACGCCATTTCTGAGTTTATTCAACGATCAAAAACTAGTCCTTTCCAGAATAAAAACACTTAAGCAAAAATCAACATCTGACTGGAGAACCGGTGCAGTTTCTTCAGCCTTATAAGGGATGCTATCCGGTAGCGTCGGACGCGCGGGGTAAAGGGGACTTCTGCTCCCGTACTCATTTGCGTGCATGGGCGAAACATCATATTTACCACTTCACTTTCCTTCTTTTTAAATTATGTCCGTAATCGGAAAATCGATAAATATTTGGATTTTTTTCATTTCCTGCCATTTGAAATTCCTTATGATAAAACTAAATATTATTTTCTATTTTAATTATCAACGTCTAGAACTGTGAGGTTTTTAATGGCATTCCTGAGGCACGAGTTAAACTCTCCTCGCTTGGTCAGTATAAGAAAGAAAAGTACCGAAAGTACCACCCTTATACTTACCAGTATGAAAGATAAACCCGTCTCACGAAGTACCAGTCTTATTAAAAAAAAAGTTTTCTTGAAAGTCCTGAAAGGTATTGTGTTTTTACGAGAAGAGCAGGAACTCTTTCTGTTTCATTTAAGCATAGGGAAATCAGTCTTTTTTATTTAAGGAGGGGGATGGAAGGGGAAGGGTAAAAGAGAATGAGATATAACGTAAGGGCTAACGTTCTCTGCATTATGTATCCAATGGTAAAACTTCTGTACATATTCTCTTCTCTATTAATGTATTCCCAAGACTGAAAATTTGCATATGGATAAAACTAACTGTAAGTTATAGCATGGGATAATTAATACTTGCCAAAACATAACCATAATTATATTAAATAACAATCCTTTTTCTTTGAGTAATGTTAGTAGAAGGCGCGTTCTGTATATTGATGACGTCAGTAGACAAACAAATGTTAGATTGCTTAGTTATGGTTATGTTTTAGCAAGTATTAACTGTCCCATGCTGCAACTTAAAATTAGTTTTATCGAAGCGCAAGTTTTCATCCTTGGGAATACATTAATTGCGAACAAAATATGTAAAGAAGTTTTACCTTTGGACATAAGGCAGAGTTTTTAGGTGGAACCCCTCAACAGTGACGACGCCAGACTTTTTTATCTGGCTGGGCCAGCAGATATTTGGGTGGACCACGTTTTTTGAATACATAAAGTAGTCATGAAAGAGTATACTAACCTCATAAAACAACAAGAAAGATGACACCGAATTTTCCATTGTAATAAGCCTGTCTTTTGAATCCGTTCTGACGAAAATTAAATTTTTCATCAAAGCTATTGAAAATCAATGGAACCGGTATGGAAAACAATAGTATCTGACGGAAGAAAGAAGTTTTTCAATCGGGTTTTTAATCCTTCAGATATTGCTGTAAACGGAATCGTGAGCTTACGCCCTCTGGTTGCAGACTTGTGCGTTAAGAAAAATATGAATTTACAAGAGAAACATTTCGCACCCGAAACGCTCTCCAACACAGAAAGAATTTTTCAAATCGGATTCTTAGAAACAGAGATATCGACAAAATTCAGATGTGACTTTATGTCCCCTGGTGGGAAAACCATGCATTTTAGGAAGAAAGTATTCTCAAGAGGTTTTTCCATATGAGCGGTATCGGTCCAAGAAAAAAATATTTAGTCGAGTTTTCAAGAGCCCAGATTTTGCTAGAAATACATCAGAAGCACAAATTAACACTTATGCCCCCTGGTGGCCAAACCATTCTTTACCAAACATTTGAAATCATGTGAAAAATATTTTCCATCAGGTCTTGCATGCGATACAGGTAGAATTTTTCAAATCGGAGTTTTAGGAGCAGAAATAACGCAGAAAACGTAATTTACCTTTCTGCCCCCTAGCGGAAAGTCTATGATTTACTTGAAAATTTTGAATTTATAGGAAAAACATTTCGCATCGGAAACACTATCCAAAAAAGAAGGAATTTTTCAAATAGGACTCCTAGAAGTAGAGATATTGACAAAAATAAGATATACATCTACGCCCCCTGGCGTAGAAACCTTGCATTATTTTAAGAAGAAAATGTTCCTAAAAGGTTTGTCTCCATGAGTGGTATCGGTCAACAAACCACTTCTTTTTCAATCGAGATTTTAGGAGCTCATATTTTGCTGCAAATACATCAGAAGCGGAAATTAAGATTTACGCCCCCTGGTGGCCAAACCATTTTTCACAAACATTAGAAATTATGTGGAAAGGATTTCCCATCAGGAGCTGTATGCGGCGCAGAAATAATTTTTCAAATCGGTGATTTAGAAGCAGAGATATAGGGCGACAGCAATTTACCTTTACGCCCCCTAGCGGAAAGTCTATGAATTACTTGAAAATTTTGAAATTATATGAAAAACATGTCACACTGGAAACACTATCCAACAAAGAAGGAATTTTTAAATCGGACTCCTAGAAGTAGAGATATTGACAAAAATAAGATATACATCTATGCCCCCTGGCGTAGAAACCATGCGTTATTTTAAGAAGAAAATGTTTTTAAAAGGTTTGTCGACATGAGTAGTATCGGTCTACAAATGACGCTTATTTTAAATCGAGAATTTAGGAGCTCATATTTTGCTGCAAATACATCAGAAGCGGAAATAAGGATTTACGCCACCTGGTGGCTAAACCATTTTATTGCAAAAATTAGAAATTATGTGCAAACGATTTCCCACCAGGAGCTGTATCTGGTGTAGAAAGAACTTTTCAAATCGGAGATTTAGAAGCTGAGATATAGGGGGAAACGCAATTTACCTCTACGCTCCCTAGCGGAAAGTCTATGAATTACTTGAAAATTTTGAAATTATATGAAAAGCATGTCACACTGAAAACACTATCCAACAAAGAAGGAATTTTTCAAATCGGATTTCTAGAAGTACAGATTTTGAGAAAAATAAGATGTACATCTATGCCTCCTGGCGGAGAAACTGTGGAATATTTTAAGAAGAAAATATTCCGAAAAGGTTTATCGATGTGAGTGGCATCTGTCCACGAAAGAATTTTTTCAATCGATATTTTAGAAGCTCAGATTTTATGGCAAATACATCAGAAGCAAAAATTAACACTTACGCACCCTGGTGGCCAAAGTACTCTTTACCAAAAATTCAAAATTATATGCAAAAGATTTTCCATCAGGAGGTGTATCCGCTGAAGTAGAAATTTTCCAAATCGTAGTTTTAGAAGAAGAGTTATCGGGGAAAATGTAATTTATTTGTACGCCCCCTAGCGGGAAATCTATGCGTAATTTGAAAACGTAACTATATCTAAAATACTCTTCGACATAAATGGAATCGAAAGATAAAAGAATTTTTTCAATGTGATGTTTATAAGCAAATATGTGTAATAAAACGTATTTTTGAATTCGACATCATCTGCATTTACGCCCTCTAGCGGCGAAATTGTACATCGTAAAAAGAAAAAACGAAATAAAGGATCATCATTCGCATATTTCAAGCTTCCAAATGCAAAAAGAATTTTTCAAATCGGACTAATAGTTGCAGAGATATCGTGGGTACAGACGGACAAACCGGTAACATAAGCACGATCTTTTTTTTACAAAAGACGAGCTAAAAACCAAGGCAAGTAACATACACTGCATTTTATTTCGTCAGGTAGACTAAGACTAGGTACTTCAAATTTAATTAAACAGCACAAATGAAGGAAACATTAATTTCAGTGTTAAAAGCACAGTTTGCGAATTTCAACTCAGATAAGGCTCCTTAAAGTTTAAAAAACTGGTTATTAGTTTTACATAATTTATGCTCAAAGTTTTTCGCATTTGTACCCGGTACGTTAACTTTGAATTTCTTTTGTTTTCCTGCAACACCATTCGATAAAAAAAGCTCTAACTGTGCGTGTACATTTTAGCAAATCAGCCATTATTAAATACGCTAAACATAGGCCAACACACAACACCATCGCAAATTGTTCACCGGACACAGGGCAACTTACTCAACAGAAAGATATGCTCGAATTGCTGCTAAAACAAGTACGGTGCCAATCACTTAATTTAGCCATTGTCACCGGCACTGATCCTGATAAAAGAGATGCGGTGCCTACTGCCGTCGGACCTGCAAGCAAAGGTATGAGTCATTTTCTTGTAGGACTTCTGTCCACAGAGAGTAGATTTTAGGTCCCAGCCACCTACAGCGAGTTCGCCTTTTGGGTAGGACTCAGAAACGGAAGGAATGAGAGCAAGTCTAGCGACTTTGACAGAACAGTTTGTAGTGAGATTAGAGTACAGTAGATGGCGCCACCGTACAAGTACGATGTTGCACATAGAGGGGTGAGAGAATTTCGGGGGAGGCATAGGAAAGGATACCCATTTAACCAGTGGGTCCAGCCTGGGGGCCGTCACTTAACGTGCTCGTCCGATGCACGGCGGATATTCAGCGATTGTTAGTAAATCACACCATCTCTGAAAGATCAGCCCAGGATCGAACCTGAGGACCTTGCATTGACAGTCTGACTCGCTAACCACTAAGCCATCCGTGGCTCTGCCGTCGGACCTGTAACCTCCCTTCCGCTTTTATGACAGCATTTCCACGCCCCCACCACTCTCTGTATGAACGCAAAGACAAATGCCGATTCTTGGTGTTGTCACCGATGAACATTCGCGGGTGTCAAAATTCTCAGCACGAGTGCGCTGTGCCTTAGCTTTCTGGTTCTTAGAACACATAAAAAAGACCGCGTTTGCGTTAGTCGTGAAACATTGACTCTATATTAGACTAGCGAACAAAGTTGTTTTTTCGGCATACAATATTTCCGGTTGGGCAGGTCCACCTCTGGCGCCGTAGCTGGTCTTTAACGTTCAATGGATTTAGATTTAGTCGGGGCTATTACAGAACAATCATTGTTTCAGTTATTCAAATGGTATATATTCAAGCTTGTCAGATTGTTCATGTAAAAGTGTTTCATACATTTCTGTAGTTGGCAAACAGTTGCTAAAATGAACCCGAGGGGCAGCCACGGGATGTTCACAGGCCTTGAGCCCCGTCCAGGAGCCCTATCCCCCCGCCCTCCTTCTTTGTTCGTAAAAGTGATCAATCTTAACGCCCAGCGAAACAACCCAAAGTTTATCAAATATATATTTTCAAAAAATGATCAACATGTATTTATACCTAGTTTACGGTTTGTACTCTGTCATTCTTCTTGTCTTATTTTTCTGAGGGTTGGTGCTTATTGCTGTGCTGCCTTCCCCTGGTTGTTTTGCGTAAGCAAGGGTAAGGATAAAAAAATGTAAAATCTAGCTGTTTTTCAATAAAACTGAAGTGAATTGCTCCCCATTCGCAGGTTGACCAGTTCATAAGCACCTGCAGCGTTCAATTAGGGCTGAGTTATTGGCTGCTTCAGTTTACATCAGCAACAATGGGGTTCGGTACTCTATTGCTTTGCAATCAGAATGCCATCCCGGTGGCGCAGTGGTTTAAGGCGTTGGCCTCTGATCGTTCGTCCGAAGGGGTCCGGGTTCGAATCCCGGTGAGGCATGGATGTTGTGTTTGTCTTACGGCACTGGCTCTCTCCCTTCCCTGGAACCAGTGACCCTAAATTAGGGACGGGCGACTGCTTATAGCCCATTGAGTTGCTCACGGTGGTCGTTATTTACCTCCAATCAAAAAAAAAAAAAATCAGAATGTGTGCGCCGACAAGTCAACAGCTTATGGCCCCTTTGCAAGTTTAGGTTATTTTGCTCAGATATTCTAAGCAGTAGTCACATTGGGAGCTCACACCGGAGCAGTATGAGGTTGGTGTGCAATTTTTTCTTTCTTTGATTCTTTTCCTTTCCCTTTTTTTTTTTTTTTTTTTTTGGAATGGGAGCTTAACGACCACCATGAGCAACTCAATGGGCTATAAGCAGTAGCCCGTCCCTAATTTAGGGTCACTAACTCCAGGGAAGGGAGCGAGCCAGTGCCGTAAGACAAACACAACACCCATGCCTCACTAGGATTCGAATCCGGACCCCAACTCGGACGAATGATCAGGAGCCTTCGCTTAGACCACTGCGCCAACGGGGGTGGCTTTCCTTTGATTATAATGTTGCTTTCGATAAGAAAGTATTTCTTTTTCAGTTCTTTATTTTTTTCATTTTCAGTGCATCCTTCTGAATAATAACAAGAAAGATGACACCGAATTTTCGGATGTAATGATCACGTCTTATGAATCCGTTCTGACGCGAATTTAATTTATCAAAGCTATTCGAAGTCGATGGAACCGGTTTCGAAAACAATCAACTGGTTCCAACAATCGATAAAACATCCAGAAATAGAAACATCTACTTAGTTCCACCGGTGGCTAAAAAGCATGTTACGAAGATTAACAAATGGAGAACAAAAAGTTTCTCATACTACAAGAAAGGTGCCAGAGACAAAGAGATTTTCAAATCGAACAGTTAAAAGGAGAAATACAGAAGGAAACACGATATAAGTCTACGTCTGCTAGCGGCAAAATTTTGTATAACGGAAAAGTTAAAAATAGACGAAAAATGTTCGTCATGGAAAACACTATACTAAGGGAAAAGAACTTTTCAAATGTGTCCCCTGGGAGCAGATATAGCGAAAAAAAAAAAAAAAGGTTTCGAACTTTACGCAGCTAGCGGGAAATCTTTGCGTATTTAAAGAGGATAATGCTCCACATCTCTGTTGTAACGAATGGAATACAGTAAAAAAGAAATTTCTCAATAGCGTTTTAGAAGCGGCGATACAGCTGCAAACTGCAGAAACACCACCTACCGACAGAACTGTGAACTACAAAGTGTTCTACAAGGGAAATGGCATCCGGTGTTGAAATAATTTTTTAAATCGTACATGTAAAAGCAAAGATATTGAGAAAAGCAGAATAAGCTTTTGCGCCCCTAGGGGCGGAAGTGTGCACTATTCTGAAAAGAAAATACACATACAGATTTGTATAGTTAGTGGTATGTGACCGAAGAAAGAAGTTTTTCAATTGGGTTTTTAGTCCCGCAGATATTGCTGTAAACGGAAACATGAACTTACGCCATCTGGTGACAGACTTGTGAGGTAAGAAAAATTTGAAATTATATGAGAAACGTTTCTCCAAGGAAACACTCTCCAACAAAGAAATAATTTTTCAAATCGGACTCTTAGGAGCAGAGATATTGACAAAAATAAGATATGACTTTACACCCGCTGGTGGAAAAATCATGCATTATATTAAGAAGAAAGTGTTGTCAAATGATTTTCCGATGTGAGCGGTATCGGTCTAAGAAAGAATTTTTTCAATCGAGTTTTCAGGAGCTCAGATTTCGCTGCAAATACATCAGATGCAGAAGGTAACACTTACGCTTCCTGGTGGCTAAACCGTTCTTTATCAAATATTAGAAATTATATGCAAAGCATTTCCTACCAGGAGCTGTATCCGGTGCAGAAAGAATTTTTCAAATCGGAGTTTTAGAAGCAGAGATATAAAGGAAAACGCAATTTACCTTTACGCCCTCTAGCGGAAAGTCTATGCTTTACTTGAAAATTTTGAAATTACAAGAGAAGCATTTTACACCGCAAACGCTGTCTAACAAAGAAGGAATTTTTCAAAGCCGACTTTTAAGAAGCAGAGATATTGACAGAAATAAGATATACGGCTACGCCCCTGGCGGAAAAACCATGCATTATTTTAAGAAGAAAATATTGTCAAATGTTTATCAACATGAGCGGTATCGTATATATATATATATATATATTAATATATATATATGTGTGATACCGCTCATGTTTATTAACATTAAATTAATAAATTTAATGTTATATGGTTAAACATACCTAAATGAAATACGAAATATTCGTAGATCTTTAGATCTTTAAGATTTAATCTTCGCTTGCAGTTTTAGTCATAAATTTTATCATAATAATAATGTACTATGTTTTTTTCCCTCAGCTTCGATTTTAATCGAGCGTTCCATTTGGCACCCCCCCCCCCACGAAGCACCCTGGCTGTATCTTTGAATGAAACATAACGCCTACACTTTCGCATAGTATGATTCATATTCGTCTATCTGGTTATCTCTTAACTACGCAGAACAATTTTCAAACGCTCGCAAGTCTTTAGATAATTTTGCAGTGCATAATTGCTCATGAACACTCATAATTCACAGTAAGGTTTCCATTTGTTGAATTTGAGTTTCATTTACTGAGGTAGTCAATAAGAAAACGCGAATGAATAATATTTTATTGCACTTCATTTTCATTTCAAACGTGATTTAGGATTGCAGTTAAATGATTTTCAAAGTGGATATTTAAAAATTCGGTTTTAAAGTTTATATTGATTTAAGTCATAAGTTCATGCAAGAATCTCAAATGATCTGATATTGTGATAAACTCGGAAACGGTGGTTTCTCCAATACTGTGGCAGTTCATCATCGACCTGAGTCTTTAGTTATGTAGAGCTAAAATAAAGACAATCTTTTAAAGAACTCTTCCAATGTAGCTTGAAATATTTCTTTTTTATCTATTATCATACATACCCGTTACTGAATTCTTTTTTTTTTTTTTAATTTTGGAAGTGTTGAAGATTTAGCTGAACAAAACGCTTCACGTTAAGTGTTAAAAACATTTCCTCGTGTGGAATCCAGTGGATCAACTCAAGGAAATAAAAACAACAGGTTAGTAAAATCATGCGATGCATTGATTATGATACGCTTTCCAACATACCAGAAAGCATTGCTCAAGTTATTTCTCAAGTTATGAGGATAATGGCTGTGGAATAAATCTCGCTCCGGTGCCCTGACCTTTGACCATATTTCGATGATATTCAATAGGACCGGTTCAGTATACCTCCGGAACAACATACTAAAGTTTTGTCGCAATAGAAACATTTTTAGTCAAGTTATGAGGATAATGGCTCTGGAATAAATCTCGCTCCTGTGCCCTTACCTTTGAGCCCATTTCGATGATATTAAACAGAACCGGTTCAGTACATCTCCGGAATAACATGATGAAGTTTTGTCGCAATCGAAGCGTAAGGCCGATGCAATGGATCCCATTTCGCCCATTTTCAATAGAGTTCCTTTCCAGGTTGTCCCCTACCACATACTAAAATTTCATCGAAATTGAACCATTTTTACGCGAGTTATCGTGCGGACAGACAGACAGACGGACAAAGCTGGAGCATATACGCTTCTTCAACCTACGGTTGGAAAGCATGAAAAACGTAGTCCATGCAGCGCCATCTGTGCCATCAGGAGGAACTAAATGTGACGTAATCGCCTTGAGCAGCAGCATATCCTTCTCCGTCGCCTAGCAGTAGTGCGGAATTAATCTTTGGTGAACACTCTCCTGGCTTCTTTTAAAATCATATGGGAGCACGTTTTTCATCATTACTAGTACGTACTTCGTATTGCAATTGGTACTATGAAGATGGAATCTTAATTTAAAGCCTGCATGAAAATAAGACTGACCTCCAATCGTAATTGAAGGGCAGTTTTCCGATGCAATCGGATCACTGAACTGATTGAATATTTCGTGGTTAAGTAAAAGCGGAATATTATTAAATTGAGTTGATATGTAATTGTTATGAATGTGACATGGTTAGAATAAAAACTGTTTAAAAGGCCTAGGCCTAGAGCCTGTGAAATAATATTTAGTGCTTAAGAAAAAGCGCAATATTATTAACTTGAGTTGATACGTAATTGTTACGAATGTGACATCGATAGAACAAAAACTGTTTAAAAGGCCTAGGCCTAGAGCCTGTGAAATAATATTTAGTGCTTAAGAAAAAGCGCAATATTATTAACTTGAGTTGATACGTAATTGTTACGAATGTGACATCGATAGAACAAAAACTGTTAAAAGCGGAATATTATTAAATTCAGTTGGTAGGTAATTGTTATGAATGTGACATGGTTAGAATAAAAACTGTTTAAAAGGCTAGGCCTAGGGCCTGTGAAGCAATATTTAGTGCTTAAGAAAAAGCGCAATATTATTAACTTGAGTTGATACGTAATTGTTATGAATGTGACATCGATAGAACAAAAATTGTTAAAAATGCCTAGGCCTAGGGCCTGTGAAATAAAATTTAGCGCTTAAGTAAAACGCAATGTTATTAACTTGATTTGATAGTTAATTGTTATGAATGTGACATGGATAGAACAAAAGCTGTAAAAAAGGCCTAGGCCCTGTGAGAAAATGTTTAGTGAAAAAGTAAAGGCAAGATATTATTAACTTGAGCTTATTTTTTTTTATTATTATTCGAGTTTTAACAACCACCGTGAGCAACTCAATGGGCTATAAGCAGTCGCCCGTCCCTAATTTAGGGTCACTGGTTCCAGGGAAGGGAGAGAGCCAGTGCCGTAAGACAAACACAACATCCATGCCTCACCGGGATTCGAACCCGGACCCCTCTCGGACGAATGATCAGAGGCCATCGCCACCGGGGGGCCTTTCAGTTGATTCGTAATTGTTATGGATGTGACATCGATAGAACAAAAACTGTTAAAAAAGCCTAGGCCTAGGTCCTGTGAGAAATTGTTTAGTGAAAAATAAATGCAGGATATTATTAACTGGAGTTGATACGTAATTGTTATGGATGCGCCATTGATAGAACAAAAACTGTTAAAAAGGCCTAGGCCTAGAGCCTCTGAAATAATATTTAGTGCTTAAGTAAAAGCGCAACATTATTACCTGGACTTGATACGTAAAGGTTATGAACCTAACATCGGTAGACAAAAACTGTTAAAAAGGCCTAGGGCCTATGAATTAATATTTATTGCTTAAGTGAAAGCACAATATTATTGCCTTGAGTTGATACGTAAACGTTATGAATATGGCATCGGTAGAAATAAAGGCTGTCAAAAGGGCCTACAATGAGACATAGTAATTTAGTGCCTAATTAAGTAAAAGAAACATATTAATAACTTGACATGTTATGTAAATATTTAGTGCCTAAGTAAAAGTGAGGCATTATAAAAAAATCCCCCCTTGTCGTCCTTTTCCGAATATGGTATGAGTTCTCGTGTAATTGCTTCGTTTCGTTGAAACCTAAGAAATGTGCTATGCAGAGGCGCCCATATGAGTTCTTTTAGGGGAGGGGGGGGGGGGGGCTAAGAAAAATCCTTACCTCCTTCAAGGCTGTCAAAAATTTTAGTAAATGTGCAAGATACTAAAATAAAACAAAAATAATTGATACAATCAATTATTAATATCTTATTATTTTTAAAAAATGCTTTAAAAAAAGTTTCATCTATTTTAGTGTTTTAAATTTATTAAAAATTTGGCTATACCAACGGCCGGCCGTTGGTATAGCCAAATTTTGGGGGCGAGCCCTCCTGCCCCCACGGGCGCCCTTGGTGCTATGTAATCCAGGACGACGAAGTTTTCGGATATTATCCTTGTCATATTTACACCAAAAAAACGGTGTAGGGGCGAGAAATTACGCCCCTATATAAATTGTGTGATGGACTTTAAATCCCATCGATCATTCCGGATATTAACATTAAAAAATATTTCCATGTGTATTATTTGGAAACGAGTGTAACACGTGGTAATGCACCAGACTAGGTGACATTCCGATGTGCCTGTTTGACAGGTCTATTGTATTCACAGAAGGCACAGCTATTGTTCCTGGCCAGGGGGAAATGTAAGCTGCGGGGCACACGTGAGCTAGAGGTCAACGAAGGGATTAGGTCAAGGTCACCGGCAGAAGCACGAGTAGTAGGGGGCACCGTGAAGAGCGGGGGGTCGCCTGCTCTTGGAGGGCTCCAACTAGGGGGAGAGAGAGCCTCAGGCGAGTGAGGCAGGAGCCAATCAGAGGGCTAGGGAAGTTAGGGGGAAAGACTTCAGGATAGGAGTAAGAGAAATAACACACAGTCGACGGGGAGCGAGCGTAGAGGACAGTCGACGGAGAGCGAGCTTGCAGGACGGTTGGACACAGCGTGTGCTGTGGGACGGTTAAGGAGTGTTAGGTGACAGCACGGACAGCGAAACCGGGAAAACGGTTGTAGAGTGCTGGATGACAGCACTGGGAAAAAAAGAACGTGGTTGATAGAACGTGCCAGTTAGAGCACGGGAAAAGCGGCAGTAGTTGGAATCAGACACGTGGGTCTGGAACGACGTACGGAGAAAGCATTTGGAGAGAACACGTGTTCGGGACGGAACACGAAGCATAGCTTTCGGAACAAAGGAAGGGAGACAACGATTAAGACCTTTTAGTGATAGAAAAAAGAACGGGCAAAGAGTATTGGCAGAAAAGGGTATTCTGGAATAATTAGATACCCGGATCATTTTTCACGTGGAACTGCAGTTACAGGAACTAGAGGTCAAGGAACAATAGCTGCCGAACAATTTTCTGTTGATTAAATTCTTTTGTTAAGTTTGCAACAAGCTTGAGAGTGAATTCATGCTTGTAGTGTATTGCCATTATTTTTACTTCCCCTCTCCTGAATAGCAGATTTATAGTAAAGCTGGGAGAGAAAGAACGCCGGGCTGACTTCAACTATCGTAGATAGACAGTCTCTAGACAACAAACCTTATAAATGGTTTTCCTTCCTGCCGTGGGGAAATTTTGATCAGCGCTGGAAGCAGTGGGTGTTTGGCCGAGGAGCCATTAATTAACATAATGAGCTTCCACCCCTACAAACGGATTGTCATCTTCAAAATTTGTGCATTGTAACTTTTTTTTAAAATTCAATTGTAATTGTCGTTTGTCTTACTGGGAACGTTTTCTTAATTCAATTCCCCTCAGAGCGCCAAGAAACGGCAATTTTTGTATGGAAGATTTGTTCCAAAATGTCTGGGTGCCCAAATGTCCTAAACTCGTTCAGTGATACATCTTTTAAAACAAACTATATAGAGCGATTACGTAGTTTCAAAGGGGAAATTAATAATAACATGCAAAATAATCGCAATCTTCGATTTTTAATATCAGACATGCGATGAAGGTCTTTTTTTTTTTTTTTTTTCGCTGTAGATTTATTTTTATTTTTCAAAGGATCGCTGAAGTTTTAGGCAGCTTTGTAAATTGCAACACTTTTATTCAGGAACTTTGTGAGATAACTACGAAATACACAGAAATTTAAACTTATGCTTTTTACGCTCTGGTAACAGCAAACGGATTTTTGCTGTAGCTTGCTTAATCTTCAATTAATTTTACACTGACGTTATAAAACAAAAATCATATAAAAGAGCTTTTCTCTGTTCGGACCTGAAAACATCGCATTAAAAAATTAACTTTCAAGAAAATCTAATACACATTTTTTTTTCTTTTTTTTTTTTTTCGGAAGCTTGCAGTTGCCCGGTTTCGAAAATTTTATGAATTCCGAAATTTATTTTCACTAAAACTTTTGACTTTGTATTGTTATCATATGAGTGCTCTCACGAAATTTCAAACTTTCGGAGTTTTAAGCTTACGTGGTGTAACGTATACTCTATATTCACTTTCCTTTTGATTTTACTATCTCTGGTTATTTTATTTTACTATGTAAATTATCTTCCTACTGAACGGAATATTATTTCACCCGCTGAATGAGATCTGGCAATGAGTGTAAGTCATGACGTGGTGGTAGCTCGTATATAGGCGCGTTCATCGAGACGAGTAGCGTTGTGTTGTGTTGTGTTGTGTTGTTGAGAGGTTGCGTTGTGTTGTGTTGTAGAGAGGTTGCGTTGTGTTGGAGTTGTGTGCGTACTAGAAGAGGAAAGTTTATTCATTATTATGTACAAGATATATGAGTGCCTTAGTTGACCAAGAGTGGTGGAAATAAATAGTTGTTCAGTAAGTTCAGTCTTTCTCAATTCTTAGTTTTGTCAGACCTCTGTCTGGCTGTTAGGTTTATGACTTTGATTACTTAATATAAATAACCAGCGTTGAGACTTTGTTTAAGTTCATAATTAACGAGTAACAACACCCTTTTGGGAATTCATTAGTTTGAAGCTTAGAGCATTATTCATTCATAATAATTAGCTTAGCAAAAAGGAGTATTAAAGCTAATTCATTATAATTGGCGCCCGAACTTTTCTCGAACACGAGATCCTAACTATTATTACCCATGGCTTCTTTACCTGCGACAACTTCAAATTTCCACCGTCCGGCAAGTCTCGAGGGTGATGGTGTTTTTTTGGACAATTTACGCGAAGCCTGTGGCTCTGACTTTGATATGAATGATCTGCACATACCCAAGCATTCTTCACCATTTCGGAAGGCACCAGCTTCTTATCACTCTGAGTCGCGGGTCGTAGCTGAGGGAATTCAATCCTCTCAGCGAAGCAGAATGCTTGCCCATTTCGTGCCGCATGCAGGAACAATTTATTTCAATGGTTTGGAGGGGTCTTTAAAGTTCCTTGAAGATCTGGAAGATCATTTTGATCTCTATAATATTCCGGAAGACTGCAAGGTCCAAATTGCCGGAACTTGCTTGAGAGATACCGCCAAGACCTGGTATCGGCAGTGGCGAGGGTCGAACCCGGATTCTCATTATGAGAATTTCCGTGCAGAATTCTTGGAGGTCTTTCCTTTCGGCCTCAGTCGAGCTAACCTTGCTCAACAGCTGTTTTCTCGTCAGCAGGGTCCCAATGATAGCCCTGTTGCATTTGCATTGGAGACTACACGCTTATATAATCTATGGGATCCACATGCCAGTCATGTTGACATGTTGGAGACCCTCGTACAGCAGCTCGACCCATTCTTACAAGATTTTCTTGAGGTTCGACACCCTACCACTATTCATGAATGCCTTCGCCTCATACGCACGTATGAAGAGCGACATGGCAAACGTGCTTCAACTCACCATGCTCGGGCACCCCGCGAGGCTTATTCCGAAAACCCTCAGCGGCATAATAGACAAAACTTTCAGCGCGAGCATACACAAGTGCCCACCCAAGCTTCATACGTTCCACCACACAGAAGAGTGGCGAACCAACAACGAGTTTCGGAGCAAGCTTCGGGATATCGTCATAATGCACAGTATGCTCGACCCCGTTCCACTCAGCAGCATTCGGAACGTTATCATGCTCAGGGCAATAATAATTTTTCTGCCCGTGCTGAGGGCAGACGTAACGAATATGAAAATCTCAACAGACACGCGGAGTTCCCGACGCAGGGTTCACACAATTTTCCTTATCGTGAAAATTTTCCCGATACCCGGCAGGGTCGAGGTTTCCGACCACATGATAACACCACCAGAATTCCTTTAAACTTCCACAGGAAGTAGACGAAGGGTCGGTCCTTCTTCCTGATACCAAACATTCTGACCCTAAAACAGTATTAGTGACTGTTCAAACTCCTCAGTTGCCTGATGTATTTTTGACACTTGAAGACGTTATTGTCGAGACAAAGTTCGACACTGGGTCTGAGATATCAGCCCTAAATACAAAGTTTTGTAATGACGTTTTTTCTGCGATACACGTTCAGCCTGCAACGCAGTATTTGCGAGGTGCCAATAATGAAATCTTCAGTATCGCAGGAACTGTCACATTATCTTTAGGGCTGGGAAAAGCTCGGTTTACACATTCTTTCCTGCTTATAGACGAGCTACCCGTGAAATGTCTCATGGGTATGGACTTTATTAACAAGTTTCAAATAACTTTGAATTTTGTGCAACATGTGATTTCCTTTCCGGAACCTGTCGAAATGATTCCGACGGTTCCTGTAGATATTACGAGTTTATTGTTGAGTGACCAATTGAATGAGGGGCAACGAGACCAGCTTTCTCTCCTTTTACAGGAAAGCCCTGGTTTATTTTCGGATCAACCTGGTTTCACACAGGTGGTTTATCATGTTATTGACACTGATGGTTCGAAACCCATTGCGACGAAACCTTACCCTTGTGCTCCACATAAAAAACAAGAAATGCAACGTCAAATTGCTGAAATGATTAAGCAAGGCATAATCAGGGAATCAACAAGCGCCTGGGCTGCTCCTGCCTTCTTGGTTCCAAAGAAACAACCAAATGAATTTCGTTTCGTGACAGATTTTCGCAAACTCAACCAAGTCACAAAAACTATCAATTATCCACTACCTGTCATGTCACATATTCTAAATGACTTGTCGTCAACCAAATGGATGTCAACTTTGGATTTGGCGAGTGGATATTGGCAGGTGGCAGTACATCCGGACTCGGTCGATAAAACAGGCTTTGTGACTCCTTTTGGGGCCTATGAATATTTACGTATGCCTTTTGGTTTAGCTTCTGCACCTGCTACTTTCCAAAAGCTTATGGACACGGTTCTCAGACCTGTCCTGGGTCCCCATGTGCATGTCTATTTGGATGATATTATTATAACATCAGAGACTTTTGACGAGCACCTTTTTCTGCTCAAACAGGTGTTCCAACTTATATACAATGCTGGCTTGACGTTAAAACCTAGTAAATGCCAGATAGCGCGGGACGAGATTGTATATCTGGGGTTGAAAATTACTCCCCATGGTTTATTCACTGATAATGAAAAAATTAGGCCTATTGTTGACTTTCCTCTGCCTAAAACAGCAAAAGAACTATCCCGTTTTCTGGGAATGACCGGTTGGTATCAGCAGTTCGTCCCCGCTTATGCTACAATATGTGAGCCGTTGTATGCTTTAAAGCGTAAATACAAGAAGTTTATTTGGACACCTGAAGCTAACGCTGCATTCGAAACACTGAAGTCTGCATTGACTCAGCCTCCGGTGTTGGCTTTCCCGGATCATACTAAGGAATTTAATATTTATACTGATGCATCCGGAGTTGGTCTTGGTTGCGTTTTGTCACAAGCTGGGCATCCAATAGCTTTTGCGTCTCGTACTTTAGCCAAAGCTGAACGCAATTATTCAGCTACGGAACGTGAATGTCTTGCTGTTGTGTATGCACTGAATAAATTTCAATGTTATCTTAATGAATTGACAGTTAACATAATTACGGATCATTCTGCCCTTCAGTATTTAAATTCTGCTAAGCACCTATCTCAAAGACTTATGAAGTGGGCTCTGAAGTTACAAGAGAGCAATATCAAAATTTCGTATCAGCCAGGTCATAAGAATCAATTACCGGACGCATTATCTCGCGTTCCGATTAGTGGGGTCCCCACAGAAACTACTCCTGGATGTCAGCCTTTACTTCTGATAGCTGATATCACATCCAGAGAGCAAATAACGGCAGAATTAATAAATGATCCAGATTTTGGGGATATTTACAATTTTTTGCTTGCGGGTTCGCCCCTACCAAGTGATCCTTCTCTGGCTGGAAGGTCACAACATTTTGAAGTCATAGAGGGTCTTCTTTATTATACAAAGTCTCGGACTACTAGGGCAGAGTTTCGCCCATGTATTCCGCGAACCCTTAGAATGGCTCTTTTAAATGAATTTCATGACAAACCTCTTGCAGGCCATTTAGGTATTCGCAAGACCCGTTGTAAATTGCGGGATGTTGCCTATTGGCCTGGAATGTACCAAAGTGTGCTCGCATACGTTCAATCATGTCACTTGTGTCAGATTAATAATTACCGTAATGTAAGACCGGCCGGTCACTTGAAATCTAGTTCAAGTTCTCATGTATTTGATATTATTTCCATAGATTTATTGGGACCTTATCCATTATCTGTTAAAAATAAAGCTCGTTATGTTTTAGTACTAACTGATAATTTTTCTAAATGGGTTGAAGTTTTTCCCATTAAAGCCGCTACGGCTGAGATTATTTGTAATGTCTTAGTTAATGACGTATTTTCTAGATATGGTGCACCTAATAAAGTAGTTTCGGATAATGGTCCTCAATTTATTTCTGACATTTTTGAAAGAATGTGTGCGAGATTACACATTAAACATAAATTCATTCCCCCATATCATCCCCAGAGTAATCCTGCGGAACGTGTTAACCGAACGTTAGTGAAAATGATTGCGACTTTCGTAATGGACCACCATGAAAGATGGGATGACCATTTAGAACTTTTTGCGTTCGCCCTCCGCTCGTCTGTCCACGAGTCTACTAAAATTACTCCTGCAGAACTTTTTCTGGGTCGTAAAATTAAAACCCCTTTTGAAAATTTAACGGGGATTATTGACGAACTAAATCAGCGACCAACTCCGCAATCAGTACACATCATGGCAGAGAAAGCTCGTGTTGCAATGCTAGGAGCACAAGCGGCTCAAGCACGATATTATAATTCTAGGCGTAGGGAACCAGAGCTTGTCGTTGGAGATCTCACTCTCGTGGAAACGCACTTCCAGTCTTCTGTTTCGCATACTTTAGTGAAGAAATTTGCACCCAGCTACGAAGGTCCATATCGGGTGGCAAATGTCTTTGACAATAATATTGTTCTGGAGAAACCGAACAACCATTTTCAATATGTACATGTTGATCAATGTCGCAAATATCACGAACGGAATATCGATTTCATTATCAATCCTACTCAACCTTCTGTTCCACAGACTCAAGAATCTATATCTCATGTTCAACCACCAGAAATTGTGGACGAACCACCGAACATTTTTGACGAATCACCAGTGATTTTTCCTTCACCCTCCTCCTCCAGACGAGTTTCTACAACCGCAACCTGATTCTCCCGTGAGACAAAGGCTCGATTCGAGTTCGTCGAATGCTAGTATCGTTCCTTTCCCTCCAACAATTGCCAAGACTATTGCTGCGCCGTTTCCAGCTCACCCTGCATCAACGCGGGATACTTCTTCTTCGAATACCTCATCGGAAAGTATTCCTGTGGGCAAATATAAACATCGCCCTGCACGACCGCTGAATTACAGCAGCGACTCGGAGGCGTCGGACATTTCTGACCTATCAGTTATGAATCCTACTTTTAATATTCCACACCGTCCAGCACCACCAAAAGCTGGGCGCAAACGTGACTTGTCTCCCCAATCTGCTTCGCCGCAACAGCGACGAAAGCAGAAATCTTTGCATCCACCCGGGTTTCGCCCCTGGAACCTCCGTTCAGGGCAAATAGGGCCGATGCCTGCTACTACTATCATGCCCCGTGGGCGTAAACGAAAGCAAGCGATGTGGCCGGAGACACGTCCGTCCAAAAAGATACTGGAAGGACACAACGGGCCCCAGCACCAAGGGACTTCATATCCAAAGCCTGGGGAGCCCGTTCCTATCAGCCGCAGCAGGGATTTCCGGACCGCCAGTCTTCAGATGTTCCTGACCGTTCTTCTCAGCAGCAGGGATTTCCGGACCGCCGGACTTCTGACGTTCCTGACCGTTCTTCTCAGCCGCAGGGATTTCCAGACCGCCAGATTCCTGACCGACAACAGACCGAAGTTCCATTACCATCCCGGAAGAGATCCAAGCCACCTGATTTCACCAGTCCCATTAGGCCTGGAAAGCGTTATCGCACTAGAATTTTTTATGCGTCCTCGAGATAAGTAAGTTCTCGTGGACAGGTTCTTTTCTCAGTTTGTTGTTTTTCCTGCACGACGAGTTGGCGTGTCAGAATTTCTTTTTTTTTCGTGTGGGCCTATGCATTCTTTTTTGTGTATATTTGTGTGTTTTTTTTTATATTTCTTCTATGTCCATCTACTAATCCACTTTTTTTGTATATATCTGTGCTTAGGGGTAAAATAATAAAATTGTTACTGTTAGGCAGCTCCAGGTAAATTTCGCTGCTGATACAGTTGTTCTGTATTTCAACAAATGAGGCGCACGTAATTTGAAATTAAAAAAGTGATTCCTGCTAGGCAGAATAAAAGGAAAGTATGCTGATGCAGGTTTGGTTTGTTCTACACTACAAATTTCACAGTCGAATACAGATTCGTAAATTGTCATGCCAAGTTGATAATGTAAATACGGCTACCACCAAATAAATCAAAAAAGAGATCGAGAAACGTCAATCATCGAAATGTAAGACTTACACTCCAAAATTGATAGGTTTTTCGGACATAAAAAAAAGAAAAAAAAAGAAGAAAAAAAAAAATTAAGGGGGAGATGATGTAACGTATACTCTATATTCACTTTCCTTTTGATTTTACTATCTCTGGTTATTTTATTTTACTATGTAAATTATCTTCCTACTGAACGGAATATTATTTCACCCGCTGAATGAGATCTGGCAATGAGTGTAAGTCATGACGTGGTGGTAGCTCGTATATAGGCGCGTTCATCGAGACGAGTAGCGTTGTGTTGTGTTGTGTTGTGTTGTTGAGAGGTTGCGTTGTGTTGTGTTGTAGAGAGGTTGCGTTGTGTTGGAGTTGTGTGCGTACTAGAAGAGGAAAGTTTATTCATTATTATGTACAAGATATATGAGTGCCTTAGTTGACCAAGAGTGGTGGAAATAAATAGTTGTTCAGTAAGTTCAGTCTTTCTCAATTCTTAGTTTTGTCAGACCTCTGTCTGGCTGTTAGGTTTATGACTTTGATTACTTAATATAAATAACCAGCGTTGAGACTTTGTTTAAGTTCATAATTAACGAGTAACAACACCCTTTTGGGAATTCATTAGTTTGAAGCTTAGAGCATTATTCATTCATAATAATTAGCTTAGCAAAAAGGAGTATTAAAGCTAATTCATTATAGTGGTTGTAAATATGTCAACAAAATAGAAAACTTGTAAATGCTGCAGGCTACCGTTTCATAAGCTTATTATAAGCAGAACGAATTTTTAATTTTAAATAAAGTGATGTCTTCATGATATCTACTTATTTATAATTGCCGTTGGATATAAACGAAATATCTGAGAAATATATAGGAATCCGGAAAATTTAAAATTATGAATAAATTTGAAACCTGTCGAATCAAGGTAAGTAACCTTTCCGTGTGTAAACATTTGAAACCTATCGAAAAATATTCTTTCACATAATTTAAAAGTTTTGCTTGTCTGATTTGTCGTTCGGAACGTTTAGTGTCTAAACGAGAGCTTGAAATATGTGCAACAACCTATTTCGCGCTTACTATTTCATAAAATAAGCAGAAAATGGCCCTTTCTGAGGTTGAGAGAAATCCGGGCCACCTCTTTTTCTCGAGGCCCCGACACAGGGCCGTAGCTTGGCTAGAGGGGGCTCAGGCTCAGGCCTCTGGAAAATGGACGTAGTTGAAAATTTTTTGAACATTTTTTCGGTGGTTTATGAAATCACTTTTGTATTTCATTATGAGCATAAATACTTTACCTTATTTATTCCTGTACTGAACTTTTTTAAAAAACGAAACTGAAATGACGCAGTAGGTGCAGTGGATAACTAAAAATAAAGACTTCTTGAGAGGAATGCCGTTTTTACCTATTTTTTTTTTGGGGGGGGGGGCGCAAGCGTGAAGAGATCATCAGAGATGTGGAAAGGGAACGTCTCTTCCATTGTCAGAGGAAAATAAAAACGGGGGGGAGATAAACTACGGAATTTTACGCATATCATCATAGAAAAATGCAAAATATTGACATTTTATAATGCATATTCGAAAACAAAAAAGAGGAATCAGTACCCACAAGGTTATGTAAACAGCTGTATACTTTATAGATTCTATAATGAAAGATAAAATGCTCAATTCGTTAAAAAAAGTGAATGGAATGTCACATATTTTGTTTAATGAAAGTCTTTCTTCCTTATGTGGGGCTCAGAGCCCATTTACTGAGGGGCGGCAGCCCCAGGCCCCACACTTTCAAGGTGCCGCAGAATTATGCGGAATGCTTGAAAAATTGACAGAGTTCTGCAGTTTTTTTTTTTTTTTTTTTTTTTTTTTGCAGATAGCACAGCAAAAACTTTAAGAAACTGCCTATTTTTTTCCCTATTTTTTTAGGAATCCGCAAATGAATAGTTATTCATCTTCAACTCTTTTGAAATCATTGCAGATGGTTTGAATACATCTGTAATTGCAGAGGGGAAAATACTTAGCCGCGGTTTCCCCGAAGGTTATTAGTAGAAAAAGTGTCCTCCCGCCTTTGATTTTGACGGACGAGGAGGGGGGGGTCCTCCTTTTCACACTTATAGGGAGTAGTGAAAAGGAGATTTAACGTTTTTGGGTTTGTCATTCAGACAACTGCCGCTCTTGTTTCCAGCAGAGATGGCATGTGAACTAACGAAAACAGACGGTTTTTCATGTTTTGCAAATGTTGACGGTAATGATGATGATAAAGAGTGTGTGTGTGTGTATGTGTGTGTGTGAGAGCGCGTGCGCTTTGCTTTTCTTCTGGCACAACGTGCCGGAACTGAAAATTAACGCTTTGAGTGATAGAATAAGGCTTAAAGAAAAATGTTCAAGGAATTAATTTGCTTTTTATTAGGTCAATCGCCTCTCTTTAGCAACAGCAGCTTGTGTTTTAGAGTAATGGCGCCTTTTCTCTCCAGAAAAAAAGTACACACTCACATACATATACAAAATGGTACTGTTTTTCCTTGAGGATAAACACACACACAGAGACACTCACACACATCATCCTTATCATTGCTGACCATTATCAATCTTCTGCTGGATGAATGTCTTCCCAAATTTCTTCCAAACCTGTCTGTCTTGAGCCAATCTCTTCCATTTCGCCCCGGCATGCTTTCAAATTTCATCCACCAATCTCCCACGTGAGCTTCTGTTTTTTAATGCTCTATGGTACCAAGTCTAACACTTCATTCAGTAATCGAACCTTGGTCTGTCCTCCTAGTAATATGTCCAGCCAATTGCAATTTCAGGGATTTTATTTTGATCATGATGGCTTCCACTTTTGTCATTTTCTTGATGCAAGAGTTCCTCTTCTTATACTTCCTAGTTATGCCAATATTATTAATTTGACTTGATGTAAAAACTTTGTGAAGATGACATCGTTAGAATAAAAAATGTTTAAAAAGCCTCGGTTTAGGGTCTATGAATTAATATTTAGTGCCTAAGCATACTGCAAATATGGCATCAGTGGAATGAAACCTCTTAAAAGGGCCTTGGTGTAGGGCCTATGAATTAACATTTAGTGCTTAAGTAAAAGCGCACTATTATCAACTTGGTTTGATATGTAAACGTTATGAATATGATGTCGGGAAATTAAACTGTGAAAAAGGCCTAGGTGTAGGGCTATGAATTAAGTAAAAGAGAAATATTAATAACTTGACACGTTATGTAAATATTTAGTGTCTAAGTAAAAGCGCAACGGTATTAAAGAATTTCACCGTATATTTCTTTTCTGTACACAGCATGAGTCATGCAGTAATTCCTTTGTTTCGTCAAACACTGTGGTTTTGAAAAATGTACTAGATCACGGCAATTTATTTCCTCAAATTAAAGTACAATTCTTGCTTGGCTTACATAGAACGCCCCCCTCCCCCTCCTTCCCTTAACTTTTGTGGCCAGTTGCCCTAAAGTCGTATGAACCAGCCTGAAAATTGGAAGTGCTGGAAAACTGCTGAAAATTTGTATGTCAGACTTCAGTTGCCTTGTAATGTATTCAAAAGACAAACCGATTGGGATAACTGGGTGTTTTTGAGATAGATAATTTTTATGCTACACAATAATAAATATGGACAGGATTCACGCTTATATGCCTTCTTATTGCAAACACACATTTTTGTGCTTCAACTACAAATATTTCTATAAGATCTTAGGAAGTGTTTGGAGTATAAACAAAGAAGATGACGCCGAATTTTCGGGTGTAAAAAGCACGTCTTTTGAATCCGTTCTGACGAAAATTAAATTTTTCATCAAAGCTATTCAAAGTTAATGGAACCGGTATGGAAAACAATAGTATCTGACGGAAGAAAGAATTTTTTCAATCGGGATTTTAATCCCTCATATATTGCTGTAAACGGAATCGTAAGCTTACTCCCACTGGTTGCAGACTTGTGCGTTAAGAAAAATATGAATTTATATGAGAAACATTTCGTACCCGAAACGCTCTCCAACACAGAAAGAATTTTTCAAATCGGACTCTTAGAAACAGAGACATCGACAAAAATAAGAAGTGACTTTACGTTCCCTGGTGGGAAAACCATGCATTATTTTAGGAAGAAAGTATTCTCAAAAGGTTTTTCCATATGAGCGGTATCGGTCCAAGAAAAAAAAATTAGTCAAGTTTTCAGGAGCCCAGATTTTGCTACGAATACATCAGAAGCAAAAATTAACAATTAAGCCCCCTGATGGCCAAACCATTCTTTACCAAACATTTGCAATTATGTGAAAAATATTTTCCATCAGGACTTGCATGCGATACAGGAAGAATTTTTTAAATCGGAATTTTAGGAGCAGAAATAACGCAGAAAACGCAATTTACCTGTGTGCCCCCTAGCGGAAAGTCTATGATTTACTTGAAAATTTTGAATTTATAGGAAAAACATTTCGCATCGGATATAGTATTCAACAAAGAAGGAATTTTTCAAATCGGACCCCAGAAGGAATTTTTCAAATCGGACTCCTATATATTGACAAAAATAAGATATACATCTACGCCCCTGGCGTAGAAACCATGCATTTTTTCAAGAAGAAAATTTTCCTAAAAGGTTTGTCGCCATGAGTAGTATCTGTCAACAAACCACTTTTTTTTCAATCGAGTTTTTACAAGCTCATATTTTGTTGCAAATACATCAGAAGCGGAAATTAAGACTTACGCCACCTGGTGCCCAAACCATTTTTTACAAAAATTAGAAATTATGTGCAAAGATTTCCTATCAGGAGCTGTATCCGGTGCAGAAAGAATTTTTCAAATCGGAGATTTAGAAGCAGAGATATAGGGGAAAGCAATTTACCATTACGCCCCTCAGCGGAAAGTCTATGAATTACCTGAAAATTTTGAAATTATTTGAAAAAGATGTCACACTGTAAACACTATCCAACAAAGAAGGAATTTTTCAAATCGGACTCCTAGAAGTAGAGATATTGACAAAAATAAGATATACATCAACGCCCCTGGCGTAGAAACCATGCATTATTTTAAGAAGAAAATGTTACTAATAGGTTTGTCGACATGAGTAGTATCGGTCTACAAACGACGTATTTTTCAATCGAGAATTTGGAAGCTCATATTTTGCTGCAAATACATCAGAAGCGGAAATTAAGATTTACGCCGCCTGGTGGCCAAACCATTTTGTTTTTACAAAAATTAGAAATTATGTGCAAACGATTTCCCATCAGGAACTGTATCCAGTGTGGAAAGAATTTTTCAAATCAGAGATTTAGAAGCAGAGGTATATGGGGAAACGAATTTACCTCTACGCTCCCTAGCGGAAAGTCTATGAATTACTTGAAAATTTTGAAATTATATGAAAAACATGTCACACCGGAAACTATCTAATAAAGAAAGAATTTTTCAAATCGGACCATTAGAAGCCGAGATATTGACAAAAATAAGATATACATCTACACCCCCTGGAGGAGAAACCATTGAATATTTTAAGAAGAAAATACTCCGAAAAGGTTTATCGACGTAAGTGGCATCGGTCCACTAAAAAATTTTTTCAGCCGAGATTTTAGAAGCTCTGATTTTATGGCAAAAACATCAGAAGCAAAAATTAACACTTACGCCCCCTGGTGGCCAAAGTATTCTTTACCAAAAATTATAAATTATATGCAAAATATTTTTCATCAGGAGCTGTATCCGCTAAAGAAAACGTTTTTCAAATCGGAGTTGTAGAAGAAGAGATATCGGGGAAAAGGTAATTTATTTTTACGCCACCTAGCGAAAAATCTCTGCTTAATTTGAAAAAGTAACTATATCTTAAATACTCTTCGACATAAGTGGAATCGAAAGATAAAAGAATTTTTTCAATCGGATGTTTAGAAGCATATATGTGGAATAAAACGTATTTTTGAATTCGACATCATCTGCCTTTACGCCCTCTAGCGTCAAAATTGTACATCGTAAAAAAAAAAAAAAACGAAATAAAGAATCATTATTCGCATATTTCAAGCTTCCCAACGCAAAAATAATTTTTCAAATCGGCCTAATAGTTGCAGAGATATCGTGGGTACAGACGGACGGATGGACGGACAAACCGGTAACATAAGCACTATCTTTTTTTACAAAAGACGTGCTAAAAATGTCACGCCTGATTTCAGTTAAGATTTTAGTATACAAAGGAATAGGCAATTTACTCAAAGGGCCCCTTGGACTCTTTTTAAAATAACATCGTTTAGAAAGCCTTCTGTATAGGTTGCATTTCATGTCACACAGTGTCACATCTGCGCTGAATTGATCATTGAATACACAAACAAATAAGCAATTTGCTTGAAGTCCTGACGGGCCTTTTGGAAATAATATCTTTTTGAAAGCACTCCCAATAGATTATTGAAGTACAGAAAAATTAACATTTGCTTTCAGTTGGTATTTGAATATACAATGAAATAAGCAATTTTGAAATTTATATTATCTTCTTAACGTTTCTTGCAAATTGGTTAAATGGGTCTCCTAGTTTAATGAATCGTTAGTCTGGTAGTTGGGCGCCCTTCTGTCCAAGCGCCCTTTTGTCGTATCGCCGTTTTGTCAGAGTCGCCCTTTTGTCGTGCGCACTTTCGTCGTTCGCCCTTTTGTCGTGTAATAAAACTCAACCACCATCAAGCAAATTCAGAGAATGTGATTTATTTTTCATATTTCAAGCGAGTTGAGTTTTCTTCCTCCCCTTTTTCATATTTTATATTTCATGTTATGGTTTTTACTTTTTTGACTTGGAAAAACTATTCTCTAGCGAAGTAAATTAAAAAAAAGAGGAAAAAAAAAACAAAGCAAATTTTGCAACTTTATTCGTAGGAAAATGTAGTTTGCAGTTGAACATATTAGAGCCCCTCCCACCGGTTCTGGGGCATATCATGGCCTTGCCCGTGTGCTTTAAAACATGGGGACACATGCCATCAAAAGCCTAAATCTGAGACCGTCTGTGAATGAGGAGCGTGAACGAGATAAAGTTTAACCCCCCCCCCCAACACACACACTTCCTCTCAGCGCCACAACCTGAGCCCGTCTTTTTGAGCAAATGGTTCAGCAAAAATTCGAAATGCACGAAGAGAGATAGGCAAACAAACCCAAGAGGCACATTGTTCCCTCTAAATCATAGGAAACTTCCTGGAAAGTTAATTAGAACACCTAACCTCAATTACAAAAATAATTAGATAACCATAAATAGTATCATAGCCATACAGCTTAAATTTTTTGGGTTCCTTCGAAAGGGAAATTTACAGAAAAATATATTTACTGTGTTTATCTCTCACAGTCTGGGTACCACGGACACATACGTTTTTATGTTGTCTTCAATTCAATGACAGGAACTAATAAGGATTTAATGTACTAATACAAAAATGTCAGCAGATACATATAAGTTTTTCTGAAGTCGAGCTCTTATCTTCGGGTTATCTCTGTTCCAGACAGACGTTATTATAAGTTTTTCAGCTGAGTCTCTTTTAGTAATTCATTAATCTCATTTTTTGTAACTCGTATTTTTATTGATTGGCTGCGAGTGTATTGGGTCAAAATGTGTAAGAACATTTTGCTTGTGCGCTAGATGTTTTAGCACTTCGTCAGCTGCGATTCTTTCGAATTTGAACGCTTTTTCCCTTAGGAGCAGCACCAAGTTACACGCGACGTTATTGGCTAAACTCCAACACTATTTCAACAGCTCCTCGTAAGAGCAGCGATAGAGGATTTACAACTTGCTGGCGCGGAAAAATAAGCAACGGCCGGTTAGCTCAGTTGGTTAGAGCGTCGTGCTAATAACGCGAAGGTCGTGGGTTCGATCCCCTCACTGGCCAGCAAGTAATTTTTGCAGTTCTTCCGCTTAAAAAAAAAAAAAGGAAACGGCCTCTTTTGTACAAAGTACTTTACATACTTTATCGCGAATTTAAATCAAATGTTAACTCTCTATTTCCATTGTTTTTACAAATGAATCTGTGAGCGATCAGCGTTACTTCGGGAGGCGTGAATTCCTGCACCGGTTGCAAACCACTAAAATTACGCCCTCTCATTTGATTTGATTTGATTTAAGTTTATATATATATATTTTTTTTTTCAAGTTCAGTTAAATATACATATTTAATTTCTTTTTTTGATTGGAGGTTTAAACAACGACCACCGTGACCCGTACCCAACTCGGACGAATGATCATACAGTGGTGGAAATGGATATTATTCGCTGCCGGAACCCACAAAGCACATGTGAATAACATAAAAATTTAATATGCACAAACCCATCTGCAGTAGATACAAAACCACATAAAGAAATTCCGTTGTTAAACTTTAAAATGAAATATGCATATTTAGCTGAAGTCAGAGCTGTTTTCTTTATTCAGAGATAAACAATTCATACGACGTGGCGTCACTAATTGAAATATATAATGCATTGCGACCTTTTTTTTTTTTTTTTAGCACGTCTTTTGTAAAAAAAAGCTCGTGCGTCTGTTATCGGTTTGTCCGTCCGTCCGTCTGTACCCACGATATCTCTACAACTATTAGTCCGATTTGAAAAATTCTTTTTGCATTGGGAAGCTTGAAATATGCAAATGATGATCTTTCATTTCGTTTGTGCTTTTTACGATGTACAATTTCGCCGGTAGAGAGCGTAAATGTAGATGATGTCGAATTCAAAAATACGTTTTATTCCACATATTTGTTTCTAAACATCCGATTGAAATTGTTTTTTATCTTTCGAATCCATTTATGTCGAAGAGTATTTTAGATATAGTTACTTTTTCAAATTACGCATAGATTTTCCGCTAGGAGGCGTAAAAGTAAATTACATTTATCATGAAAACTCTTCTTCTAAAACTCCGATTTGAAAAAGAAATTCTTCAGCGGATACATCTCCCGATGGAAAATCTTTTGCATATAATTTCAAATTTTTGGTAAAGAGTACTTTGGCCACCAGGGGGCGTAAGTGTTAATTTTTGCTTCTGATGTATTTGCCATAAAATCGGAGCTTCTAAAATATCGATTGAAAAAAATTCTTTCGTGGACTGATGCCACTCACATCGATAAACCTTTTAGGAATATTTTCTTCTTAAAATATTCAACGTTTCTCCGCCAGGAGGCGTAGATGTACATCTTATTTTTGTCAATATATCTACTTCTAGAAGTCCGAATTGAAAAATTCCTTCTTTGTTCGATAGTGTTTTCCGTGTGACATGTTTTTCATATAATTTCAAAATTTTCAAGAAATTCATAGACTTTCAGCTAGGGGGCGTAGAGATAAATTGCGTTTCCCCTATATCTCTGCTTCTAAATCTCCGACTCGAAAAATTCTTTCTTCGCGCGATACAGCTCCTGATGGAAAATCGTTTGCACATAATTTCTTATTTTTGTAACAAAATAGTTTGGCCACAGGGGGCGTAAATCTTAATTTCCGTTTCTGTTGCATTTGCAGCAAAATACGAGCTTCTAAATTCTCGATTGTAAAAAACGTCTTTTGTTGACCGATACTACTCATGTCGACAAACTTTGTAGAAACATTTTCTTCTTTAAATAGTGCATGTTTCTACGCCAGGGGGCGTAGATGTATATCTTATTTTTGTCAATATCTCTACTTGTAGGAGTCCGATTTGAAAAATCCCTTCTTTGTTGGATAGTGTTTCTAGTGTGACATGTGGTTCATATAATTTCAAAATTTTCAAGTAATTTATAGACTTTCCGTTAGGGGGCGTAAATGTAAATTGCGTTTCCCCCTATATCTCTGCTTCTAAATCTTCGATTTAAAAAATTCTTTCTGCACCGCATACAGCTCCTGATGGGAAATCGTTTGCACATAATTTCGAATTTTTGTAAGAAATGGTTTGGCCACCAGGTGGCGTAAGTCTTAATTTCCGCTTCTGATGTATTTGCAGCAAAATATGAGCTTCTAAAATCTCGATTGAAAAAAGTCGTTTGTTGACTGATACTACTCATGTCGACAAACCTTTTAGGAGCATTTTCTTCTTGAAATAATGCATGGTTTCTACGCCAGGGGGCGTAGGTGTATATCTTATTTTTGTCAATATCTCTACTTCTAAGAGTACGATTTGAAAAATTCCTTCTTTGTTGGATAGTGTTTCCGATGCTAAATGTTTTTTTCTATAAATTCAAAATTTTCAAGTAAATCATAGACTTTCCGCTAGGGGGCACAAAGGTAAATTGCGTTTTGTGCGTTATTTCTGCACCTATAGCTCCGATTTGAAAAATTCTTCCTGTATCGCATACAAGACCTGATGGAAAATATTTTTCACACAATTTCTAATGTTTGGTAAAGAATGGTTTAGCCACCAGGGGTCACAAGTGTTAATTTATGCTTCTGAAGTATTTGTTGCAAAATCAGGGCTCTTGAAAACTCGACTAATTTTTTTTCTTGGACCGATACCGCTTATATGGATAAACTTTTTGAGAATACTTTCTTCCTAAAATAATGCATGGGTTTCCCCCCAGGGGACGTAAACTCACATCTTATTTTTGTCGATATTTCTTTCTAAGAGTTCGTAAGCTCACGATTACGTTTACAGCAATATCTGAGGGATTAAAAACCCGATTGAAAATCTTTCTTTCATCAGATCTATTGTTTTCCATACCGGCTGCATTGACTTTGAATAGTTTTGATAAATTGAATTTGCGTCAGAACGGATTCAAAAGACGCTTATTACACCCGAAAAGTCGGTGTCATTTTTCTTGTTTGTTTTTTTTCAAATTAAATGCTTCCTTTCTTTTGGTGTCGCATCACTCCCGGAACATGGGGTAAATTTTTTAGCACGTCTTTTGTAAAAAAATATCGTGCTTACGTTATCGGTTTGTCCATCCGTCCGTCCGTCTGTAGACACGATACCTCTGCAACTAATAGCCCGATTTGAAAAATTATTTTTGCATTAGATTGCTTGAAATGTGTGAATGATGATCCTTGATCACGTATTTAGCTTTCTTTTTATGATGCACAATTTCGCAGCTAGAGGGCATAAATGTCATGATATCGAATTCAAAACGCATTTTATTCCATATATTTACTTCTAAACATCCAATTAAAAAAATATTTTACCTCTCGATTCCATTCACGTCGAAGACTATTTTAGATATAGTCACTTTTTCAAGTTACGCATAGATTCTCTGCTAGGGGGCGTAAAAGTGAATTGCTTTTCTTCCGATATCTATGCTTCTAAAACTCCGACTTGAAAAAATATTTCTGCAGCGGATACAGCTCCTGATGGGAAATACTTCCCATATAAATTCGGATTTTTGCTATAAAACGGTTTGGCCACCAGGCGGAGTAAGTGTTGATTTCTGCTTCTGATGTATGTGCAGCAAAACCTGAGTTTCTTAAATCTCGAGTGAAAAAATTATTTCGTGGTGGACAAACCTTTTCGAAATATTTTCTTCTTAAAGCAATGCACGGTTTCTTCGCCAGGGGGCGTAGATGTAATCTGTAATCTTATTTTTGTCAATATCACTGCTTCTAATGGTCCTATTTTAAAAATGTCTTCTTTGTTGGATAGAGATTCCAGTGCGACATGTTTTTCATATAATTTCAAAATTTTCAAGTAATTCATTGACTTTCTGCTGGGGTGAGTATAGGTAAATTGCGCTTTCCCATGGATCTCTGCTTCTAAAGCTCCGATTTGAAAACTTCTTCCTGCACCGCATACAGCTCCTGGTGGGAAATGTTTTGATTGCAATTTATAATTTTTCGTAAAATATGGTTTGGCCACCAGGGGGCATAAGTGTTAATTTTGGCAGCGCAAGTATTTGCAGCAAAATCTAAGCTTCTAAAAGCTCGATTGAAAAAATATTTCCTGTGCTAATATCGCTGATGTCGATAAACATTTGAGAATATTTTCTTTTTAAAATAATGCATGGTTTCTCCGCCAGGCGGCGTAGACGTATATCTTATTTATATCAATATCTCTGCTTCTAAAAGTCGGATATGATTTTTTCTTTGTTAGGTAGCATTTCCGGTGTAAAATGTTTCTCACATAATTTCAAAATTTTCAAGTAATGTATAGATTTTCCGCTAGGGGGCGTAAAGGTAAATGGCGGTTTTTTTTATATCTCAGCTTTTGAAACTCTGATTTGAAAAATTCTTTCTGCACCGGATACAGCTCCTTATAGGAAATGCTTTATATATAATTTCTAATATTTGGTAAAGAATGGTTTAGCCACTAGGGGGCGTAAGAGAGCGTTTCCGTGGCGAAATGTTTCTCATATAATTTCAAACTTTTCCTAGTGCACAAATCTGCCACCAGAGGGCGTAAGTTCATGTTTCCGTTTACAGCAATATCTGCGGGACTAAACGCAAACTCTGTGTGTGTATTTTCTTTCTAAAATAGTGCACCCTTTCGCCGCTAGGGGTGCAAATGCTTATTCTGTTTTTCTCAATATCACTGCTTTTACATGTACGATTAAAAAATTCTTTCAACACCGGAGGCCAGTTCCTTTGCAGAACACTTTAGGCTAGTACAGGGTGTTTAAAAAAGAATGACCCGATTTCAAAAAAAAAAAAAATTTAATAAGGCAAATGTGGGATAGTTACAAAACAAAGAGCCAAGTATGAAGGAAGTTCTAAAGTTTCACTCACCACAATTACAAATGCTCAATATGCCCTCCAGCTGCTGCACGGACAACATCAATCCGATAGCTGAATTCATCCCAAACGCGGCGGAGAGTGTTTTCAGTCACAGAATTTACTAAGGCCGGGATTCTCGTTCGGAGCTAATCCAAGTCAGCGGGTAAAGGGGGAACATAAACACGTTCTTTTACGTATCCCCATAAAAAAAAGTCACATGGTGTGTGTGATGTCTGGAAATCTCGGAGGCCAAGCGTGTAGTGCCAAGTCATGGGGTCCCCTGCGTCCATGCGCCGTCCTGCTGCAAAATGTAATCTTCAGAATCGTCTTGCAGCTGTAGAAGTAGCCAGTTCTTCAGCATTGCAAGATAGGAGTTGCCCGTAACCATGTTGTCTGCAAAAAGAAATGGCCATAAACCTTTCTAACAGAAACCGCGCAAAAAACATTCAGTTTTGATGAATCACGTTCATGTTGGAGAGTTTCATGAGGATTCTGCAGTCCCCGTATGCGAACATTGTGGCGCGAAACTTTTCCGCTTACATGAAAGGTTGCTTCATCGCTAAAAATCAACCTTTGTACGACGGTGTCGTCCTTCATGTCCACTAACAGAGTTGCACAAAAAACTTTCGTTGTGCTTTGTCACCTCCACGAAGAGCTAGCACCAGTTGCAATCTGTACGGCTTTAGCAGCAACCGTGGTCGTAAAACACGACAAACAGTCACACGAGGGATAGCAAGTTCGCGGCTCGCACGACGAGTAGACTTCCGTGGGCTTCGCTGAAACGCCTCGTGAATTCGTTGCACATTCGTCGCTGAGGTGGTTGGTCGTCCACGACTCTGTCCCTTATATAAACACCCTGTTTCTTCAAATTGTCGATACCAACGACGAATGTTTTTGCTCATTGGTGAAGCACTGCCGTAACGCCGTTTAAACGCACGCTGCACCGTAATTACGGACTTGGTCTTGCTAAATTCGAGCACACAAAACGCTTTCTGTTGCCTCGACGCCATCTTCTCACTCACTAAGCGTAGCGGCTGTTTGGACGATCGTGCTGCCATCTAACGGTAGTCATAGCAAACTTTGGGCCATGCCCGTAGACATGATACGAGTCGCATTCATCGGTGGTTCGTGGTTGCCGAGATATCCACTTTTCAAATCGAGACATTCTTTATGAAACACCCTGTATATAAGGAATTCGTAGTTCATAGTTCTGTCGGTAGGTGGTGTTTCTGCAGTTTGCAGCTGTATCGCCGCTTCTAAAAACGCTATTGAGAAATGTGTTCTTCACTGTATGCCATTCGTTACAACAGAGATGTGGAGCATTATCCTCTTTAAATAAAGCAAAGCTTTCGCGCTAGCTGCGTCAGGGACGAAACCTTTTTATTTTCGCTATATCTGCTCCCGGGGGACGTATTTGAAAAATTCTTTTCCCTTAGCATATCTTTTTCCATGACGAATATTTTTCGCCTATTTTCAACTTTTCCATTATGCAAAACTTTTTCGCCAGCGGACGTAGACTTATATCGTGTTTCCTTCTATATTTCTCCTTTTAACTGTTCGATTTGAAAATCTCTTTGTCTCTGGCACCTTCCTCGTAGTATGAGAAACTTTTTGTTCTCCATTTGTTAATCTCCGTGACATGCTTTTTATCCACCGGTGGAACTAAGTAGATGTTTCTATTTCTGGATGTTTTATCGATTGTTGGAACCAGTTGATTGTTTTCGAAACCGGTCCCATTGACTTTAAATAGCTTTGATAAATTAAATTCGTGTCAGAACGGATTCAAAAGACGTGCTCATTACATCCGAAAATTTGGTGTAATCTTTCTTGTTGGTATTTGAATTTAGTTGATTTTCTCAAAATAATATTCTTATACATGCTCCGCCCTACTTACGAACATCTGAATGCATTAAAAGAAGAGTCAAACAATTCAGTCATTGCTACCCAGTTTTGTTCCTTAAAATGGCTTTAAGCCTCTTCTCCATCGAAAAGGACCATTATTTGCTGTCGAGATTGACTAACTCAAAATTTTTTTAATAGCCACCGAATAGTTGGATATAATTCCTGCTCACAGTCAGCAAGAGCTATAGTAAAGACGGGAGAAGTGGGGTATGAATTTTTTGGTGCCTCTGTTTCCGTTTCCGTTTCCATTTATCACTGTCACACCACATAAGATATGACTTTACTGTTGAACGAATCATAGATTTTCAAAATAAAGGCTCTAAGTGATGCAGTAAATTAACTTTTTCCAACGATACTTTAGAGTCCGTACATCACAGAGACCGATGTGTCCACATCTTTCTCTCTCTCTCTCTCTCACTCTTTCCTCCCTCTGTCTCTCTTCTTGTGGGAGAAGTCAACACGCACTAAAAGTATAACGATCAGAGAAAAAATGTTGAACGTCTAACACAATGTACGTACATTCAAATAAAGTTGTAATAACTTCAGCTAACTTGATTAATCTTGCAAACGTAAGGAGAAAATATTGCACAAACTGTGTATATTGATGTAAAAAAAGTATGCATTTTGAAATGACTGTATGAAATAAATAAAAGAAATCGGGAAAATACCCGGGTACTCTTTGCAGATAATTTATGTTATGAATCTTTCGCATTTCAAGATCTTTGTAGATTTGAAATAAAACGAGAGATTCGAGAGTATACATTTATTTGCGTACAACACATTGCATTTATTCGCGTCACTCACGACCACACCGAGAAACAGTCCGGTACATACTAAGTGGAATTAAATCATAACAAACAATAAGGTTTTCTAATTCCTGACAGCCGCCCCAGTGGCGCAGTGGTCTAAGCGATGGCCTCTGATCATTCGTCCGAACGGGGTCCGGGTTCGAATCCCGTGAGGCATGGATGATGTGTTTGTCTTACGGCACTGGTCCTCTCCCTTCCCTGGAACCAGTGGCCCTAAATTAGGGACGGGCGACTGCTTATAGCCCATTGAGTTGCTCACGGTGGTCGTTAAACCTCCAATCCAAATAATAATAATAATAATAATAATTCCTGACATTGAGCGGTACTTAGGCAGGTGGATTAATGAATGTTATTGTTGTAAAACCAATGGAAGAAGCTATGTTAGTCATAAAGGTAAATATTTACTAAATTATGGTGGCGGTAATAGTAAGTATTTTGATTGTTTAGTGTTCCAAAAACAATATTTTTTTTATTGTTATTGTTATTATACAGGGTGTTTCATAAAGAATGTCTCGATTTGAAAAGTGGATATCTCGGCAACCACGAACCACCGATGAATGCGACTCGTATCATGTCTACGGGCGGGGCCCAGAGTTTCTTATGACTACCGCTAGATGGCAGCACGAGTGTCCAAACAGCCACTGTGCTTAGTGAGTGAGAAGATGGCGTCGGGGCAACAGAAGGTGTTTTGTGTGCTCGAATTTAGCAAGACCATGTCCGTGATTACGGTACAACCTTTCATGTAAGCGGGAAAGTTTCGCGCCACAATATTCGCATAACGGGGCTGGAGAATCCACGTGAAACTCTCCAACATGAACGTGATTCAACAAAACTGAATGTTTTTTGCTCGGTTTCTGTTAGAAAGGTTTATGGCCCTTTCTTTTTTGCGGACAACACGGTTACGGGCAACTCCTATCTTACAAGGCTGAAAGACTGGCTACTTCCACAGCTGCAGGACGAATCTCAAGATTACATTTTGCAGCAGGACGGCGCACCGCCACATTGGAACCTCCAAGTTCGTCGGTTTCTAAACGATACATTGCCTCAGCGTTGGATTGGACGCAGGGGACCCCACGACTTGGGATCGGTAACTTTGGGTTTAGGATATCTACAGGTGTAATACATCATTTAAAGCACAACTCTGAAGCTAACTTTGGGTTTAGGATATCCCCATCGTGTTATACATCATTTTAAAGCACTCGTCAAGAGCAAGTACCCACCCCCTCCCTCTTGGGGAGGGTTGGAAGATAAATTTCGCTACGACGCTTCGTTTTCATAGCATCAAAAATGCATTTTTGTAATTTTTTTATCACATTTAGAATGAGGTTCTTGCAATTTACGCAGACAGCAATGATATATTGTTCCGTTTATGTAAAACACGATGAAATAATGTTCGGCGATAATTTAGTAAAATATGTTGTTGAGTAACGATGAAATTAACAATTGTTGCGTTACTTCATGGGACAGTATGGTCAGATTTCAACAATGTTTTTTACTACTTCCGTTACCCATTTTCGTTACGTCGAAATTTTTTTCTTAGGATTTACTTTACTAATGTCGGGAAAGATGCATAGCATCAAAAAAATAATGCTGGTAAAAGATTTCGGGAGAGTTCCGGATCTCGTTGAAAGGGTCCTAGAGGGTCGTCCTTGAGCAAATAAAAAATTCCGGAAATAGAAAAAGGACAAAGTATGAAGCGGAAAAACTGTACCAGAAACTGGTGCAAAAGTTTCAATACTAATTTTCATGAGACTTTACGTATAGAGATTTTTGCGTCTTTACCTTTGAGCTACGCCGAGGCAGCTGTTCAGCCTGTCCCGCGGCATTTAAGCCTCTGGTTACTTCGAAATAGGAAGCTACGAAAAATGATGTTATTTCGATATATTCTTCATTATTAATGTCGCCCAAACTTAACATGGAGAAGAATGATGGAATCCGAAATGAATGAGTCTGGATGGGCGAGTTGGACGGAAGAAAGAGCAGCTGCGAAGCACATAAGCCCGCGTTGCAGCCTTATGTGCCAGTAGTGGTAGTAATGTTACTGTGGCTGCAGGAATTGTTATACGCTTCGTCCATTTTGCAATGGGATAGCTAGCTATCATCAGGCCTGACGAGAGGGGGAGGAGAAACGGTGCGGTAGCACCGGGGTCCGGGCCCCTAAGTGGACCCAGAGCCCGTTTCTGAAGTAATATTTTTCTAATTATTATTTTATGGTGTCCGAATAGTTTTCAAGCTATACCGTCACATGGTTGGGGAGTTATGTGTATAAAAATATTTTCTACGTGACGCATAAAATACGCGTAAAAATGTGTAATTTATGTCATAAATGTATTAAATTCAAAACTTGCTTTAAATACAATAAGGAAAAAAGAAACGAAGTGTTAAAAAAAAAAAACGAGTTCCCAGTCTAACCGCAACATGTGCGTGGGTTACCTGCGGCAAATCAAACGAGCTCTCCATATTATGTTTTTCATTTCTTCTTTCCTTTCCAACGACACGCCGACACCACACATTGGATTCTCTGTGTTGCTTTGCTACTCACCGACACAGCCTTTGTGTATGATATACAACGTTATTGCTAGTCATCAAAGGCTGAAGACAATTTTCATCATGTGGATTTTGTCACTCTGTGTTTTCCACCAGAAGCCGGCATCTTTTGTTTTTTTATTTTATGCTCAACTCATTATTTTCGCATTGCAGCAATTTTTATCAGTGAATATAGTGTCTTTGTTCGTAATTCCGACTTCGTTTATTTTCCTTTATTCCGATGACCAATGAAGTCGTCCTGTTCACAGCGACAACTTAAAAGAGAAAACACAAAATTTAATGTTTACTTATGAGAACTCTTTGTGGATATTTTCCCAGAGACTGCATCTTTAGACGAATATTACACCCAAAAATGAAAGGTGAAAAATGTGTTGATTATGAAAAAGTACTGAGAAAAATAAAAATGTCTGTCAGTAGATAGAGTTCAAGAGTTTTTTGAGAAAACTCTTTTCTTGAAAGGGAGGATTCGAGGGTTTGTTTACGGAGGGGAGAATATAAAAAATTATCCACCGCAAAAAATAAGTTTGAAGAGTTGTAATCGGCCGGGTTGTCGGGAAGTAGAGGAATTATGGATAGGGGGTATAGGCGAGGAAACGGAAATATGGATTATGTGGTTACTGGAGGAGCCGAGGTGGAGGGGCCCGGAGCTTTTATTGCACTGGGGCCCGAGCCATCACCCTATTAGGGCGTGATGCCCGAGCACGCTCTCCACAGCCTTGGCTATCATTATGTTTCCTTGCAGCATTTGAGATGAGTGGCGGATTTAAAGTTACCGGGCCCCTGCGCACAGCGTCGGTTTTGGGGCCTCCTCACTTTGCCGGGCATCGTTAAAATATAACAGGCGCATTTTTTTCTCTCCCATTTTCTCTCCCATTAATGTACAAAAAAGTATTGTAATCGCAAAAACAAAATGACTTGCAGTTTTCAACAGAAATGTTGCAGCACTCGGGAGCGAGTGTGCACCTTTTCCCTGTATTGGAAATTGAGAAGTAATCGGAAAAGCGGAAAAGAAATGGGATTAAAAAAAAAATTAATCAAATGAATGGGAGAGATTTTTGGGGAGCTGGTGTAAGAATTATTAAAATAAGGATTTTATAAACTTCACGCTCTTCAGACGCTCTGCATTTCACAATTTAATTTTCCCCTTAGATTTTCTTCCGTGGGTTCGCGCCTAGGAAGGTCAGGAAAGTACCGCTCTTCCCCTTCACCCCCACCCCACCCCACCCTCTCTCTCTCTCAGAGTCGAAGGGCTTCCAGCAGTCCGCTTGCTGTGGCATGGGACCGCGGGGCATCCTTTCCCTAACTGCTACGAGCCAGCAATATTGGGTAAGACATAGTAATTCAAGTCAGAGAAATAGCGGGTAGACATTTTATTGGAGCTCGGCGCCAGTCGTCTTGAGATTTGATGCACCAGGTCTGGAAGAAAAGAATAGCTTGACGCCAGGCCAAGGAAAACTATAGCAGTTTTATGATAGTAAGATTTACGACCTCAGAGATCCGTAGGCAACGAAGTTCCTAGAATTTGAGGGCGGACACAGATTTTGGACGGGGCGAAGGATGGCAAGTCAGATAAATGGCGGGAAACCCAGAGCAAATCAGATCGGGAAATGATAATTGTTTGACCAATCTGTAAATTGGTAGGAGGATCCGGGAAGAAAAAATTTTTGGTAGGACAGGAAGAGGAGCGAGAGAATTATATCAGTCGGCATGAATACTTCGAAAGAAGGATGACAGAAGTCAGACAGTTGGCATAAGCACTTCAGGAAGAGAGGAGATAGCATGAATACTGCGAGAGAATGATGACAGAATTCCGAGAGAATTAGGAGTTGGCATAAGAACTTCAGGAAGAGAGGAGATAGCATAAAAACTTCGCTAGAATGATATTCCAGCCCTCATCGTGGGATAGAAGGTAGGACAATTCCGACCTTAAAGTTTCCTCTTGTTTACATAATTAGTATGTTGAACCGAAAATTAAAGAAGAGCATAGTAGACTAAGTTAAGGTTGAAAGTAAAACCAGCTCTAAACTAATGCTGAGAAAAGTAGGGCAGAAATAGAAGAAATGAAATGGTTGAGTAAAGTGAATACCATTGATCAGAGCAGGAAATTGTGTAGTATAGGGAATCATTTTTAGTAAATTATGTTTCGAAATATTTCAGAATTATATTAAATGAAAATAAGAAATTAAAGTTAACCTTTAAATAAATAATTTTTCTAAAAGGGTCTTCAAACATTTTCATATGACTGAGTGTATATTTTTCTAGATTTCAAGCCTTCATCAGGCAAAATAAACATATTTTATTTTCACGGTATTATGAGTCGGCTACATTTCATTTGAGTGTACAATTTTGTAAAGTAAAAAAGGTTAATAACGATTGAGTGTTGGATGTGTGAATAAATGATTTGGGATGAATGTTCAGAAAAATCCTCCAGTGCAATACTGAGTAACTTACGCATCAGTGCTAGTAAACAAATCAAAATTTGTAAGTTAACGAATTATTCAAAAAGAAATGAAAAGCTAGACGATTACTTTAAAACATTGCGGCACTCAGCGGACCCCGATACACGGAACGTCGGCTGGGTGAAACACAACGCCCATCCTCGAATAGCGAGCCTGTGTTTTCTCTAATACTGGGAAAACATAGTTTTTGAGATTCGAGTGATTACCCTTATTACTAATAATGACGCGGGGTAATCCAAAAACCCCGGTAGCAGAAACACCCATTTTGGTGTTCCCCGATTATGATTTGACTATATCCATGGTGCTGTGTGTGTGTGTGCGCGCGTGCGCGTCTTGTTTGTTGTTGGCATAACTCAAAAATTATTATAGCTATGAAGAAGAAATTTAACACTGAGGGCTTTTGTGATACATTGATGGGGAGGAAATGGCTGAAATTAAAAGTGGAAAGCCTTTTGTGAGGAACGAAAAGTCAGAACTTTCATAAAGATGACCACTGAACCATAGTACAGTACTTTAACATATTACGTAAGAAAATAAACTGAAATATCGCTCTTTCCACGTTCCAGCAACACACAGCAACCGAAAAATTGTTATTCGGTCACCGCCGGTGAAATGAATCCAAGGATCTCTCGATATCTAGCCGAGCGCGTTAGCCTTACACCACGGTGGCCAACAATCCACGGTGCTATGGGTGTTCTTCAGTAAGCTTCTGACATTATAAATCCGTACGATGGGCTCAGCTACTGAGACATCTCCATCTGGTGGGCTTTAACGGCACTGGCTATATTTTAATTATTGCAATTAAATCCAAAGGGCGGGATCCAAAGTGAAAATCCTCCAAATACGTGGCGTCAGCAAATAAACAGAAATATCGCTCTTTTCACGTTCCAGCAACACACAGGAACCGAAAAATTGTTATTCGGTCACCGCCGGGGAAATGAATCCAAGGATCTCTCGATATCTAGCCGAGCGCGTTAGCCTTACACCACGGTGGCCAACAATCCACGGTGCTATGGGTGTTCTTCAGTAAGCTTCTGACATTATAAATCCGTAAGATGGGCTCAGCTACTGAGACATCTCCATCTGGTGGGCTTTAACGGCACTGGCTATATATTAATTATTGCAATTAAATCCAAAGGGCGGGATCCAAAGTGAAAATCCTCCAAATACGTGGCGTCAGCAAATAAACAGAAATATCGCTCTTTCCACGTTCCAGCAACACACAGCAACCGAAAAATTGTTATTCGGTCACCGCCGGTGAAATGAATCCAAGGATCTCTCGATATCTAGCCGAGCGCGTTAGCCTTACACCACGGTGGCCAACAATCCACGGTGCTATGGGTGTTCTTCAGTAAGCTTCTGACATTATAAATCCGTAAGATGGGCTCAGCTACTGAGACATCTCCATCTGGTGGGCTTTAACGGCACTGGCTATATATTAATTATTGCAATTAAATCCAAAGGGCGGGATCCAAAGTGAAAATCCTCCAAATACGTGGCGTCAGCAAATAAACAGAAATATCGCTCTTTCCACGTTCCAGCAACACACAGCAACCGAAAAATTGTTATTCGGTCACCGCCGGTGAAATGAATCCAAGGATCTCTCGATATCTAGCCGAGCGCGTTAGCCTTACACCACGGTGGCCAACAATCCACGGTGCTATGGGTGTTCTTCAGTAAGCTTCTGACATTATAAATCCGTAAGATGGGCTCAGCTACTGAGACATCTCCATCTGGTGGGCTTTAACGGCACTGGCTATATATTAATTATTGCAATTAAATCCAAAGGGCGGGATCCAAAGTGAAAATCCTCCAAATACGTGGCGTCAGCAAATAAACAGAAATATCGCTCTTTTCACGTTCCAGCAACACATAGGAACCGAAAAATTGTTATTCGGTCACCGCCGGGGAAATGAATCCACGGATCTATCGATATCGATATATAGATATCTAGCTACCGTGGTGTAAGGCTAAAGCGCTCGGCTAGATATCGAGAGATCCTTGGATTCATTTCCTCGGCGGTGACCGAATAACAATTTTTCGGTTCCTGTGTGTTGCTGGAACATGAAAAGAGCGATATTTCTGTTCATTTGCTGACGCCACGTATTTGGAGGATTTTCACTTTGGTATTCCTCCAAATACGTGGTCAAATAGTGCATTTATGTTACTGCTTTAATTAACATTTATGTTATATGTGGTGTGAGATCTTCTGTCGCATATCATCAGATCCCATCCCACTGACAGTTAGTTCCCTTACAGACAATCCGAACATTGATGAATTCTGTCCCTGTGCCTGGTAAAACACGTCTTCCAATTCCAGTTTACTCGTACGATAACAGTATTGTGATTACCTATTACACTTAACTTAATGGAAGGGAAAGGAATTTTATGGAAAAGATTTGGAGTCATATAAAACACCAAACTAATAGCTAAATGTTCATTACATTCTATCACAGAGATAACATCCCACTTTCTAAGCTCAGTTGTAGTGTAGCATTAAGTAATATTACCTTCAGAACAATACTTAGTGAGACTGCATTTAAGCTACTAAATTCACTTTTGTAGACGACGTACTTCGATTTCGGCAGGAATTATGCTCCCAAATCTTCCGAAACCCAGAACAGCAAATTTATCCCTCGCTCCATGACTTTTCTCTTTTTTTTTTTTTTTAAGGAAAAAAAATTGCAAAATCATATATCGATGCTGGAGGGATCGATATATGATTTATCATAATATTATAATCGATGCTAGAGGGCCATCTGAAGGGATCGATTTATGATTTATCATATTATAGTCGATGCTGGAGGCCCTCCAGTATCGCGGGCCCCGCGCCGAGCTTCGTTGGCTTCCCTGTACATCCGCCCCTGCTTGAAATTTATCCAGTCGCAGCACACTCGCTCTCAAACTCAACAATTCCGAATAGAATTCTGAGAATATACTTCAAAGAGGGTCCAGTTATTATCTCATTCTGTTACAGTGCCTGGCCATAAAGCAGCAAAAGCCATGGATTTTGTTTTCAAGTTATTCATATCCACACCAGCGCCAAGTTTTAATCTTCCTCGTAGTTGGCTATTATTGAACTGAAAACAAATAGTAAATTAAATGCGCTTCCCCCCCCCCCCGGTTTTTGTATGCGATGTGACGGAATAAAGTTCATAAAATTAAATAAGAAAGATGACATCGAATTTTCGGTTGTAATGAGCATGTCTTTTTAATCCTTTCTGACGCGAATAAAATTTATGAAGTTTATTCAAAGTCAATGAAACCGTTTAGAGAAAAAATCAACCGGATTTCTGCAATCGTTAAGACATCCAGAAATAGAAACAGATATTTACTTCCACCAAGCAGCTACAAAGTATGTTACAAAAATTAACAAATGGCCCACAAAACGTTTCTCATAGGAGAAGGTAGCTATTAGAGACAACGTTATTTTCAAATCGAACAGTTAACAAGAAAGATGACACCGAATTTTCGGGTGTAATAAGCACGTCTTTTGTCCGTTGTGACGCAAATTAAATTTATCAAAGCTATTCAAAGTCAATGGAACCGGTATGGAAAACAATAGTATCTGACGGAAGAAATAATTTTTTCAATCGGGATTTTAATCCCTCAGATATTGCTGTAAACGGAATCGTGAGCTTACGCCCTCTGGTTGCAGACTTGTGCATTAAGAAAAACATGAATTTATATAAGAAACATTTCGCACCGGAAACGTTCTCCAACACAGATAGAATTTTTCAAATCGGACTCTTAAAAACAGAGATATCATCAAAAATAAGATGTGACTTTACGTCCCCTGGTGGGAAAACCATGCATTATTTTAGGAAGAAAGTATTCTCAAAAGGTTTATCCATATCAGCGGTATCAGTCCAAGAAAAAAAAATTTAGTCGAGTTTTCAGGATCCCAGATTTTGCTACAAATACATCAGAAGCAGATATTAACACTTATGCCCCCTGGTGGCCAAACCATTCTTTACCAAACATTAGAAATTATGTGAAAAATATTTTCTATCAGGTCTTGTATGCGATACAGGAAGAACTTTTCAAATCGGAGTTTTAGGAGCAGAAATAACGCAGAAAACGCAATTTACCTTTGTGCCGCCTAGCGGAAAGTCTGTGATTTACTTGAAAATTTTGAACTTATAGGAAAAATATTTTGCATCGGAAACACTATCCAACAAAAAAGGAATTTTTCAAATGGGACTCTTAGAAGTAGAGATATTGACAAAAATAAAATATACATCTACGCCCGCTGGCGTAGAAACCATGCTCCTAAAAGGTTTGTCAACATGAGTATTATCGGTCAACAAACGACGTTTTTTTCAATCGAGATTTTAGGAGCTCATATTTTGCTGCAAATACATCAGAAACGGATTAAATTAAGACTTACGCCACCTGGTGGCCAAACCATTTTTTACAAAAATTAGAAATTACGTGCAAAGGATTTCCCATCAGGAGCTGTCTGTATCCAGTGCAGAAAGAATTTTTCAAATCGGAGATTTAGAAACAGAGATATAGGGAAAAGCAATTTACCTTTACGCCCCCCAGCGGAAAGTCTATGAATGACTTGAAAATTTTGAAATTATATGAAAAACATGTCACACTGAAAACACTATCCAACAAAGAAGGAATTTTTGAAATCGGAATCCTAGAAGTATAGATATATACATCTACGCCTCCTGACGGAGAAACTGTGGAATATTTTAAGAAGAAAATATTCCGAAAAGGTTTATGGATGTGAATGGCATCAGTCCACAAAAGAAATTTTTCAATCGAGATTTTAGGCGAATACGTCAGACGCAAAAATTAACTCTTACGCCCCCTGGTGGCCAAAGTATTTATTACCAAAAATTAGAAATTATATGCAAAAGATTTTCCATCAGGAGCTGTACCCGCTGAAGGAAAAAGTTTTAAATCGGAGCTTTTGAAGAAGAGTTATCGGGGAAAATGTAATTTACTTTTACGACTCCTAGCGGAAAATCTATGCTTAATTTGAAAAAGTAACTATATCTAAAATACTCTTCGACATAAATGGAATCAGAAGATAAAATAATTTTTTCAATGGGATGTTTAGAAGCAAATATGTGGAATAAAACGTATTTTTGAATTCGACATCATCTGCATTTACACCCTCTAGCGGCAAAATTGTACATCGTAAAAAAAAAAAAAAGAAATGAAGGGTCATCATTCGCATATTTCAAGCTTCCCAATGCAAAAAGAATTTTTCAAATCAGACTAATAGTTCCAGAGATATCGTGGGCACAGACGGACGGACGGACAAACCGATAACATAAGCACGATTCTTTTTACAAAAGACGTGCTAAAAAAGGGAAATATGGATAGATAACTAACTCTACGCCTTCCAGAGGGAGAATTTTGTATAACGGAAAAGTTGAGAATAGGCGAAAAATATTCTTCATAGCAAACGCTATGCTAAGGAAAACTAACTTTTCAAATATGTCTTCCGGAAGCAGAGATAGCGAGGAAAATGTTTTGACCTTTACGCTCCCAAGCGGAAAAGCTGTGCATTATTTAAAGAGGATAATGATGTTCCACATCTCTATCGTTCCGAATAGCATGCAGTAAAAAAAAAAAAAAAAAGTAATTTTTCAATAACGCTTTTTTTAAAGCAGAGACACAGCCGCAAACAGAAGTATAAAAACACCACCCAGCGACAGAAGAGTAAACAACAAAACTCTTCAAATACAAGCCCAAAGTGTTCCACAAAGTAAATGGCATTCAGTGCTGAAATAATTTTTTAAATCGCACATTTAGAAGCAGAGATATTGAGAAAAAACATATTAAATATTTGCGCCCTTCTAGTGGCAAAAATATTCATTATTTTGGGAAGAAAATGCACACAAAGAGTTTTCATAGTTAGTAATATCTGACAGAAAATTAATTTTTCAATCGGGTTTTTATTCCCGCAGATATTACTGAAAACGGAAACTTGAGCTTATGTCCTCTAGTGGCAGACTTATGCGTTAAGAAAAATTTTAAATTACACGAGAAACATTTCCCACCGAAAACGCTCTCTAACAAAGAAATATTTTTTTTTTCAAATCATACTCTTAGAAGCAGAGATATCGACAAGAAAAAGATATACATCTACATCCCTCCCGCGGCGGAAAAACTCTGCATTATTTTAAAAAGAAAATACTTTTAAAAAGTTTTCAGAGGTGAGTGTTATGGGTCCAGAAAATAATTTTTTCAATCGAGTTTTCAAAAACAAAGATGATGCTGCAAAAAATACATCAGAAGCGGAAATAAACCATTACGCCACTGGGGGCCAAACTGTTCTCTACCAAAAATAAAAAAAATCATGTACTAAACATCTCCGATCAGGAGCTGTTTTCGATACAGGCAGAGTATTTCAAATTGGAATTTTAAAAGCAGAGATATCGGGGGAAACGCAATTTACCTTTACGCCTCCTAGCGGAAAATATATGCATTACTTAAAAAAGATGCTGTGCTTAAAATAGTTTTCGATGTAAACGGAATCGAAATTGAAAATAATTTTTTAATGGGATATTTAGAAGCAAATATATGGAATAAAATGTATTTTGAATTCGATATCAACTGCATTTACGACTTCCAGCGGCGAATTTATGCATCGAAGAAAAAAAAAAAAAAAAAAAACGGAATGCAGGGATCATCATTCTTACATTTCAAGCTTCCCAATGCAAAATAATTTTTCAAGTCGGACGAGTAGTTGCAGAGATATGGTGTTCACAACAGACGGACGGAAGAACAAAGTGATAACATAAGCACGATCTTTTTTTACAAAAGACGTGCTACAAAAGAATTTCTGGGCAGACATGACTCATACCGAAAATGCACGAAAGAGTGCATCTACAACACGATATTTTAAAATGTATGGCTTAAATCAAAATTAAGGATATGTATTAGTGTTTCATAAATTCTACTCAAGGCCGGCTTTTAGCGTAGGTAAGTAAGCCGACTTTCTTTGACCTTAACTTTTAGAGGCTAGCAGATTTTGATCGTAAATATTTTTTTTATTATTATCCAGTTTTAAGATCTACCAAAGCATGACAACAATATGCAACCAAAGTATATTACGACTAGCCTGCAGCCCGACCTAGGGCTGCTGCTTTTAAGCTTTAAATAAATATTCATATATAGGGGATGTTGTCCGACCTTGGACGAGGTGAAATTTTTAATTGGAGCAGATTGAAAACATATCAAGTAGACGCCGGATTTCTGTAAGGAAATATAGTAAAAACTCATTCATGTAAGAGCTCAAAATGTTGTTAGATGCGATTTTGCTCACTTTGACATCTGAAAATTTCAGTTTTTATTGCAGATTACAATGTTTTAAATAGATCTGGGTATTTATATTTATAATAACGCTGATTCCTTTTTATGAAATTACTCTGCAATGCGAAGGAAATGAAATAAAACACGACATAACCCCTACGTAACAGAACAAACGTCGCAGACCGTTGTCCGAGCACGAGCGTGTTGCCACAGATGAAATCGTTTGTCTTACTAACTTTGTTTTATTTTCCGATATTTCTCCTTGATTTTACGTATCGTGCGATAGCGGTGAGCGTAGTTCCGATTTCGGCTACCGGATAAAAGGAGATGGCGTTGCAAGTACTGATGACGTTAGAACGTTAGGGACGACGTAGTCTATTATAAAGGTTTCATTAACGTGATCATTTTTATATATTACTTTTCAGTTTGTATTTTGGTTTCTAAGACAAACGAATTAAAAGAAAACTTTTCAAATGTAAGAAAGAGATAAAAAAAAGGAAATTTTTTTTCATCCATACACTCATAAATTAGTCACAACTTCGTTAAAACCGAATTGAGGACAAGGCATGAGTAGTCACTGTTCCTGTAACAGTATACTATACCTATTCATAGACAACGTTGCTTATCTGATAGACAGAACAGTGATTTTAAACCTTTTTTAAATAAATAAACAAACGGAGAAAAAAAATGAGAGCCAAGTTTGCAGCTGCAGGAAAAGTTGCAGCTGGTATTACGGCTCGTCGTTTCTAAAGTACAATAAAAACACATTTAATCGCCCAATTTGCCGTTGCAAAAGCTTCGAAGGCCGCCCCGGTGGCGCAGTGGTCTAAGCGATGGCCTTTGATCATTCGTCCGACAGGATTCCGGGTTCGAATCCCGGTGAGGCATGGATGTTGTCTTTGTCTTACGGCACTGGCTCTCTCCCTTTCCTGGAACCAGTGACCCTAAATTAGGGAAATGGGGACGGGCGACTGCTTATAGCCCATATTGAGTTGCTCTCGGTGGTCGTTAAACCTCCAACCAAAAAAAATAAATAAATAAAATAGCTTCGAAGATTGGAGATGTTATCGCAGAGATTGCGTGCGGAAGCGACCCTGTGGAAAATCACCGTGGACGAAGCGACCCTGTGGAAAATCACCGTGGACGAAGCGACCCTGCTAATCCCAAGGTCACTCCTGAGGGTCACTTCGTAAAGAAACCAACGTTCCAGCCAATAGAAATGCTTGTGTGCGAGCCTACCTGTACATTCCATTTTGGCATTCGGTATTGTGAGATACGTTTTGAAAAGCTTGTTCTTCGTTATGGAGTTACTTTCTACAAGAAATGGCAAGCCTTGTTTAGAATTGGGTGGCTACCAATATCGCCTTCAGAAGAAAAGTAAATTAACTATCAGATGGCTGTGCTTGAAAGAGACAAAAGAAAATTGTAAGGGAAGTGTTAAAACGGATTTTCAGAATAATATAATAAGCAAAACAGGTCATGTTTGTGTTCCGAATGAAGCAGAAGTAGAAGTGAAAAAAGTGATGGAAGTCTGTAGAAAAAGAGTAACCGAAGAGGTTTCTGTTCCTGCAAATAAAATGTTTAAAGAGGAAATTTCCAAAGTTTATGATAAAGGGTATGATTTAGTAGCTGCAATCCCATCATACGAAAACGTAAAAAGTACATTATGCAAAGAAAGAAGAAAAACATTAGGAACAACACAGAATCCTAAAGACAGTTCAGAAATAGAGTTCCCAAGTGACCTCCTCCTCTTACCGAATAAAGAAACATTTCTTCGCTTAGATTTTGTAAATGATGTTGGCAAAAGAATTCTAGTGTTTGCCGGGGAGGACTACCAAGATGTGTTAAAGAATGACGATTTCTTCTTGGATGGGACTTTCAAAAGCTGCCCGAAACAGTTGTATCAACTTCTAAGTGTTCATGCTGATTTAGGGAGCACTGCACTTCAAAATCAAGTATATTCAATACTGATCTGTTTACTACCAGATAAACGAGAAGGAACATACCGCTCATTGTTTAAGGAACTAAAGACTTTGTGTCCACATTGGGTTCCAAAGTTGATAAAGACCGACTTCGAAGCAGCGCTTATAAAAGCAACTAAAGAAGTATTCCCTGATGCACCTGTCTCCGGTTGCAATTTTCACTTCAGTCAAAGTCTATGGCGGAATATTCAAGATCTGGGACTTACACAACTATATAAAACCAACGAAGAAATAAGAAGCATATGTAAAATGTGCGCTGCTTTGGCCCACCTACCTGCAGAAAATGTTGGAGACTCATGGCTGCTTATTATGGAGGACATTCCACAGAATGAAAAGTTAGATATAATTTTTTAAATATTTTGTTAACCAGTGGATGGAAAATCCTAATGTTCCAATTCAAATGTGGAATGTACATGGCCAGCGCCATAGAACCAACAACGCCGTCGAAGGATGGAACTTGAAATTAAATAGCATGCTAGGAAAAAAACAGCGAAATATATACTGTATGAATTTATTAAATGCCTAAAGGAATAATCAAAACGTGTGATGCACAAACAACAATTAAAAGAATTAGGAGAACTTGATCCAAAAAGGAAGAAAATGTATATACAAGTAGACGAACGCATTCGCAACATCATGGCGGAATTTGGAAATTCTAAAGGCCTTAAAAAATGCTTGAAAGCATTAAACTATGTTACAAAGTTGGACTAAGGACCAAAGCTATATAATTCAGATATATATATATATATCATCATCATCATCATCATTGTCAACCATTATCAATCCACTGCTGGACGAAGGTCTCCCCAAGTTTCCTCCACAACGGTCTGTCTTGTGCCAGTCTCCTCCATGTCACCCCTGCATACTTTCGAATTTCATCCACCCATCTCCCATGTGGTCTTCTTCTGGGTCTTTTTCTGTCCCTTGGAATCCAATCTAAAATTTCGGCTGTCCATCGATGATCTGTCCTTCTGGCAGTATGTCCAGCCCATTGCCATTTCAGGGATTTAACTCTGATCATGATGTCTTCCACTCTTGTCATTTTTCGGATCCACGAGTTCCTCTTCTTATCTCTCCTGGTTACACCAAGTATGCACCTCTCCATGCTACTTTGAGTTGTCTGCAGCCTTTGTATGTCTCTTTTAGTTAAGGTCCACGTCTCTGCACCATACGTAAGCACTGGAAGGATGCATTGATCAAACACTTTTCTTTTAAGACATAATGGCATATTGCTCTTGAAAATTATATATATATATATATATATATATATATATAAGTAAAATGATATTAAAAACTTGTAATTTGACTACGATTTGTATATATATATATATAGGCCCAGGCTCAGATTATTCAAACTTATGCACCCACCACAAGTCTTCCTGAAGAAGAAATTGAAGAATTTTATGGGGAAATTCGTCATCTAAATAATAAAGGTAAGCAGCACTTGAAGATAATTATGGGAGATTTCAATGCAAAAATAGGGCAACGGCAACAGAATGAAACTTCAGTAGGTAAATTCGGTCACGGCAACAGAAACCAGCGTCGAAATACTCTCGTTGAGTTTGCAGAGGCAGAAGGGTTTTTCATCTTGAACTCCTTTTTCAAGAAAAAGCCGCACAGGAAATAGACATGGAGACATCCAAATGGGGCGACAAGGGAAATTGATTTTATTATGTGTAACAAAAAATTCGTCATAGAAGACTGCAGTGTGCTAAACAAGTTCAACACAGGTAGTGACCATAGATTGGTGAGATGTAAGATGCACCTCAACACTAAATTCGAATGTGGCAAGCTTATAAGACAAACAAAATGTATTGACATAACCAACCTTAAAAAACACCATAATACCTTCAAGTTGGAACTGAAGAACAGATTCTCCGCTTTAGAAGGCCGAACATCGGAAGAAGTGGATATTTCTGAAGTTAACAGAAAAGTAACCAAAGCTCTTATGGAAACAGCAACAAAATTAGCTGGGTCTAAGAACAAGTTGCATGTGAACAAATTATCAGGAAAAACCAAAATGTTGATGCAAAAAAGAAGAGAGATGAGGACAACTAAAGAAGATGTGACTTCCATAGTGGAATATATAGAGCTATGCAAGACAGTAAGAAAAAGTATCACTGAAGACTTAAGGAAATTCAACTGTGAACTAGTGAGGAAAGCAATTGAAAACAACCAAAGCCTAAAGATAGCAAAGGGACATCTCAGTAAGGGAAGAAAACAGATTATGGCACTGAGAAAAGAAGATGGTTCTGTAACAAGAAATAGAGGTGAAATTTTGTCAAGAGTGAAAAATTTCTACTCCAAGTTATATGAAAGGGATGATGCATGTACTCCAGACATCATGGAAGGTACCAGTACCAGAGTTCTTCCAGTCCTCCTAGCAGAAGTTGCACATGCAATCAAGAACATGAAGCGGGGAAAAGCTCCAGGAGAAGATGGAATTACTGTAGACATCATACAAGAAGCAAGTGGAGAAATCGATACAGTACTCGCCCAAATTTTCACTCGATGCCTTAATGAAGGAAAGATTCCTGAGGATTGGAACAATGCTATAATGATCCTGCTACATAAAAAAGGTGACATTGAGGATCTCAGGCACTACAGACCTATCAGCCTCCTATCAGTGGTTTATAAAATCTTCACTAAAGTTCTTTCACACCGTTTGAAGGTAACACTGGACATGGCTCAACCGAGAGAACAAGAAGGATTCAGGAGTGCCTACAGCACAATAGATCATATCCACGTATTGAGAGTACTAATTGAAAGAGCGAGGGAATATGAACTTCCATTGTGCATGGCTTTTATCGATTATGAAAAAGCCTTTGATTCGGTGAAACCATCAGCAGTTACAATGGCTCTGAAATCCTGCGGTATTGAAGATGCAGACATTAATATTATTAATATCATCTATGAAAATGCAAGTGCAAAAATTCGGCTGTTTGAGAATACAACACACATAAAAATTGGAAAGGGAGTGAGAACAAGGTGACACCGTATCTCCGAAGCTCTTTAACGCCACATTGGAAAATGTCTTTCAATCACTGAACTGGGAAAACAAAGGGATAAAGATTAATGGAGATTATCTAACCCACCTTCGTTTTGCTGATGACGTAGTCATTTTTGCAACTACCCCTTCAGAGCTGCAGAGTATGATCCAAGAACTTGCTGACAAGAGTAAAGAAGTGGGATTAAAAATGAACTTTCAGAAGACGAAAGTGATGTTCAATGCTTTTACACGAAATGAAGATTTATAGATTGATGGAGAAAAGCTGGAGATAACAGACACGTACGTTTATCTTGGACAGCAGATATCAAGTGAGGGTCACATTGATGAAGAAATTAATCGGCGTACAAAACTTGCCTGGAGAGCTTTTGGAAGAAACAGCATAATTTTCAAGAGCAATATGCCATTATGTCTTAAAAGAAAAGTGTTTGATCAATGCATCCTTCTAGTGCTTACGTATGGTGCAGAGACGTGGACCTTAACTAAAAGAGACATACAAAGGCTGCAGACAACTCAAAGAAGCATGGAGAGGTACATGCTTGGTGTAACCAGGAGAGATAAGAAGAGGAACTCGTGGATCCGAAAGATGACAAGAGTGGAAGACATCATGATCAGAGTTAAATCCCTGAAATGGCAATGGGCTGGACATACTGCCAGAAGGACAGATCATCGATGGACAGCCGAAATTTTAGATTGGATTCCAAGGGACAGGAAAAGACCCAGAAGAAGACCACACAGGAGATGGGTGGATGAAATTCGAAAGTATGCAGGGGTGACATGGAGGAGACTGGCACAAGACAGACCATTCTGGAGGAAACTTGGGGAGACCTTCGTCCAGCAGTGGATTGATAATGGTTGATAATGATGATGATGATGATGATGATATATATACAAGAAAATGATATTAAAAACTTGTATTTCTAAAAAGAGCATTAAACTATGTTACAAAGTAAGATGTAAGATTTACAAGTAACCAATAACGCAGTATTTCTAAAAAAAGCATTAAGCTATGTTACAAAGTAAGATGAAAGATTTACAAGTAACCAACAACGCAGTTGAAGAGAAAAACATCGGTCTGTTTTTCTACAAAGTAAGATGTAAGTGACTACGATTAGCAGGGTCGCTTCGCGCACGACACCATCGCAGACACAGTTGGCACGTTCCCAGTTAACAAGTGCAATGTTTGTTCACCTAACAATGATGACCACATGGAGTCACAGAGAGCGGCCTGTTAGCTCAGTTATTTAGAGCGTCGTGCTAATAACGCGAACGTCGTGGGTTCGATCCCCTCATGGGCCACTACTTTACCACTTCCTCAGGAACTCTACCCTCACACCTCACCCTACTCATTCACTCACTCCCTCCCAATCCACCCCAGTCTGGTCCACACTCACCAACAACCCACACGAAATCAACATTCAGTGGCAATTCCTCCACTCGCGTCTGCCAGTTCCAAACACTCTACACCAGATGACGATTCTATCTTCCCCCTCTGCGCAGAGCCTGGCTCCATACAACACACATACTGCCCAGCCCTTCTCCCTTGCCTCCAAAGTCTGCCCTATCACACACAAGATAGAACACTATCAATACCTCAACGCTGCACCCACCGCACCTCACGCCTCCACAACTTGCACCTACTTCTTCGTCCTCGGCAAATACATCATCTACCAACTTTACCTCCAACACACTAACAACACCCCACTCACCGAACCCCCAGCAAGCACCCAACTGGTCCATCACTTCAAGAACAGAGTCACCGCCCGACGGCAAGCAGACTACACAGAAGCTCACAGGACGGCGACCCTCAGCGAGTTCTGGAAGCGTTGGAACCCCCACAGAAGCTGGTTTACTGTCACCAGCAACAACAAGATCTGCCTCGACTGAAGCGCCCTTACCACTGGAAAGAACCACCAACAGCCACTGTTGGTCGCACCCACCTGGTGCTACCGCAGCAAAGAACACAGGTGAAAACTTTTCCATACTGCTGCCCCCTCTCCCCTGCAACATACAACCTCAAGTGCTCAAATGAACTGTGCTACAACTACCACGGCTCGGAACGAGAGAAAGTGCAAATGGATCACCATTTAATCTGTTATAAAAAAAAAAAAAAAAAAAAAAACTTCTGAACTCTACTCTCACGCAAAAGACTCTAGCAGCTCGAAAGAGCAAAACTTTTGTACACTTGCATCACCATTTCATGTTATAAAGAAACTTCTCCTGAACTCCCTACTCTCACGCAAAAGACTCTAGCAGCTCGAAAGGGCAAAACTTTTGTACATATGCATCACCATTTGTAAATACTCACCTACTCATCTTGTGTCTCATCTCCTCTGACGAGCCATGCGCTGTCGCCCTGTAAAACTTCACTGTATCATATCTCAGTAAATAAAGTCTATTTCCCCTGAGTGGAAGGAAACTTAGTTATGAAAATAAAAGGCATAAATTCTGTTAGAAAGCATACTGGCTATAAATAAGTGATATGCAAAAGTTTATACTATGAAAAGTTATATAAGAAATTCCCACAACTTTACTTTGTATAACGCCCGCTCTAAAAGAAAAGACACCCATTCAATTTTCCTTGTTGTTCCTCTGCGAGGAAGGAAATTGAAGAAAGTTTCTAAGTAAAACTTCTAATCAAAATTTTCAATTGGATTTTTTCTCCTTATGTGGAATTTTCTAATTAAAACTTTTTCAAAATATTTTAGAAACGCGAAAAAAATAAATAAATTAAAACATGGTGTATTATTATTCATGGACGCCCACAGAAGAGATGGTGCCCAAGTGGTCAGTGGCGTCGGTTTTTATTAGTCATCCAAGCCAGGTCGGAGCCCCGTATGAGGCGTGGATAATACGCCTCCACCCTCCACTCCCACATCAGTGGAATTAGTGGCCACAAATTAAGGACGGAGTACAGCTTATAGCCGCTAGAGTTGCTCATAGTGGTAATTAAATCACGACACACACACACAGTGAAAATTATGAATGGAAATAAGAACACCCATATGCAAATTTCCACTATGCTCTAAGTTTTGCCGCAGACACGCACAAATACAGTAATAAAATTCAAACTAATACTAATTGACCAAGAAACATAACAGATGGGTATGGGTAGATGAAATAAGATTTAATGTTAGAACTATAAGGAAATGTCTCTGCTGTTTTACTTCTGAGAAATTTCGGCTTATGCGCGAGCATATAAAGCAGATATTACGTTCTTCAATGCACTCGCCTTTCTGCTTATTTCCTCGATTTCCTTGCTGCAAAGTTTGGAAGAAGAAGAAGGCTGTCTAATGCATTACAACGGCATGAACACCCACAATTTTCCTTCTTTTGTTGTAGCATATCTGGCAGGCAGACTGCTTTCGGCTTGAACCGACATAAACAGTTTTTACGGTTATCAGGCATAAAAAAAGCCAACGTGTTTTACGACCTCTTCCGGAAAGTTCTTTAAAAAATGAAATTGCTCAAAAATGATTTATATCTTGTAAATCTGAGACGTCGCACGAGCAAGAAGCCATTGATCCTCAATCAAACAGGTTCTCAGAAACGCGTAAAAATTCAGACACCGGTTCTGCACCTCTGTGAAGAATTTTTCTTCAACGCGAGGAATTGGGTCACTTGCGGAGTGGTGATTAGTGCTATATTTTTAACGATGGAAGGTTGTATTTCAGGAATCAGTGATGCAATTATTTGTTTGTTAGAAACTTTGTTTTAAATCCATGTGATTTTAATCCCTTTTTGTTGTCCAGTTTTATTACGCACTCAGCCGAAGATTATTTTCAGATACTTACTGCTTCACAGAATTGTTCCCTTTGAATCAAACAATTTATTTCTCTTACCTAAATCAGCGAATAGCTGCTGAAAACATTTCATTGAGTTTTAAAACAAAATTAAAAGACAATTGAACCCCGTATATAACGAAGCTGAAGGGAGAGAAAATAATACTCGATAGATATATACAGTATATCTAAACTTCTTATAACCGAACAGATTAAAACCAGGCTATTTTTTGATACATTACATTTTACCAGGTTAAAACTAGTCAATGATAAACTATTTATCAATTAATCAAAGATAAATAATACTCCTTAATTAAAAACTATAGCTAGCAAACTATATAAGTGAGATCTAGAATAAGCAAAACATTTAATGAATGTAAAAATCATACTTGCAAAAATTGGAAAGTTCATCAGTTACACGTTACGTCAGAAACATGAGCCAGTTGTTGCTTGTTTTGTGTTTATCATGATCGCTGTTTTAAATGTTTTACAAACTTCCTCTAACGCGGTGATTAAGATGTTTTTACATGCAAAATAAACTCCAAGATTTACGAAACAGAGATTTAGTGATTGAAGTGCGGCGACGAGAGGGGTAAAAAAATACGGCATTTGCCCAGGAGATGAGTGTTTAGCGCTGTCTTTCCGCTGTGCCTTATGTTGCGGCCATAAAAGGGCGGAGGGGGGGTGGCTTTACCTGCTAGAACAGAGAAGTATACCTTTTAATGGAGAATCGCCATGTTTCTTTCAGAGCAGTAAGCGGCGTGCAAATCTGTGGAAGAATTGATCCCTCTCACTCGCTCGGCGTATTAATCCGATTTCAGCCATTTTCCACACATTCCTTCGATATGGACCATTTTTCCCCGTCGAGTTTTTAAGTAAAAGTTGGCCCCCACGGGATTTCTAGGACAAAACTAAAATTTCGATGGAATTCAAGGCTTTTTGTATGCGTATTATCATGCGTAAGTTTGGAAAACATATCTAAAATCAGAAAAAAATTTCCGGAAGAAAATGACAAATTTTCGGGAAAAGCACGTAATCAAAAAATATATTTTAGAGCGCTCCAGGCATTGCTTTTTCTTAGTTTTCAAAATAATTAGGCATATACAACGTACGTTCAAAAAGTTTCTGGATTGGTGGCAACATGGCGGTACTGTAGTTAGTACAGAAATATTTCTACTGCGTACTGTTATATTTGAATCTATAAATCAACATTTCCCTCAAGAAAATGATTAGGTAACATTCTATGCTGGAATTTTCCGGGATTGATTATTTTGTTTTCATTTAAAATTTTTAGGTAACAGTAATTGGTGATTTATCTGTATTGCCTAACTGGTGTATATACTAATCAGAGTATATACACCGGTTAGGCATTACATTATGACCACCTACCTAATAAGCTGTTGGACCCCCTTTAGCCCGCAAAACAGCAGCCATTCGACAAGGAATCGATTCGATTAGGTGGCGATAGGTATCCTGGGGTATCTGGTACCATAATGTCAACAGCAGGTCCTCCAGTTCCCGTACATTTCAGGGTGGTGGTGATTTAGCGCGAACCCTCTTTTCCAAGTCGAACCACAAATGTTCGATCGGGTTCATGTCAGGTGAATTTGGAGGCCAGGGCATTAACAGAAAGTCACCAGAATGTTTTTCAAACCACTCCTTAACGATTCTGGTAGTGTGGCATGGCGCATTATCCTGTTGGTAATGGCCATCACCAGCAGGGAACACAGTTGCCATGAATGGGTGAACTTGGTACGCAACGATGTTCAGATACCTGACAGCTGTCAGGAATTGTGCTATTAGAATAATGAGGCCTAAAGTGTCCCAAGAAAACATCGCCCACAGCATAACACCGCCGCTGCCGGTCTGTTTCCGCCCAACAGTGCATCCAGGTGCCATAGCCTCCGTTGGTAATCGGAGTATCCGCGCTTGGCCGTCTACGTGATACACCAGGAATCTTGATTCGTCAGACCATGTCACTTTCTTCCAATCATCCACGGTCCAATCTCGATGATCTTGGGCCCATTTCATGAGTTGTTGGCGATGATGTGCAATGAACATGGGGACCCGGCTGGGTCTACGGCTACCCAGGCTCATGAGCCGAAGGCTGTGATGAACTGTGTGCTGTGACACATTGCCCTGATCACCACTGTTGTAGCTGTGGGTGATTTGTCACACTGTAGCACTGCGGTCGCTGTAAACAATGCGGGACAGTCTCCGCTCTCTTTTGGCATCAGTGAGCTGCGGACGACAAACGGCTGCACCACTTTTGATACGTACTCACTACAGTGGCACGTGAACAACCCACAAGCCGCGCCGCCCGAGACCGAAGTTTCGAGGCGCCTTGCCATCACAATTTGCCTTTTATCAAACTCCGATAAATCGGCAGCTTTCCCATTCTGACTCCGAGCACCCTACTAACCGAAAGCCGGTCCTCTAGTTCTATACTGCTCTGTGAACTTCCTATGCTCCACCGTTCGGTCTCCAGGCGCATTCGTTTCTTAAGGCTGGGGGTGGTCATAATATAATGGTTCATCGGTGTATTGTATTATCTATTATCGGAACATACTATCGCAGAATATATCATCATATGTAGTTACAATGCTTCTGCATATACCACATTTTTAGTTTGCTTGCTTGTAGTAATTAAAATGAATTAATTTTCCGAGCGAGCATTGAAGCAGTGTTACGATATTTGTATCCACGCGAGCAGTGTTAAGAAACCATTAATGTGAAGAATGAAAACGTCGCTGAGGACAATTAAGCAGCAGGTACCCTCCTCCCTCTTTCGTTTAAATCAGTCGACAGATTATGGCAGGTGCTGTTTCATCGTAAAGATATGAGGGATAATCCCCAAAACATTTAATTGACTCTACACAAAATTCCGGTCACAAAACTGTTAAAATATTTGTTCGCATGTGCAATGAACTTTATTTTTTTATAATTAAATAAATAAATTTAAAATTTTACAGTTGATTCATAAGTTACAAAAAATTGTAAAAAGAGAAGTGTTTACGCTAATGATAATTTGGCAAAAAATAATAATAATTTTACGTACTTCATAAATATAATTTATTTTACATAATTTTGGTATGCAAAATTTAACGAAGAAACAAACAGTACTTCAAAATTTCTTTTTTTTAAACGTTGGAATTTTCTTTTATATCTCCTGTAACATTTTATACAAATACTTAAAGAGGAATAGAAAAGGGCATTTTCTGGGTTTATAAAATTAATGCCATTCCCAATTTCTTAGTGTATTACGCAGTAAACAGCTAAATACTTCACAAGATCTAAGTAAATAAATCCTGTATAGGATTTTAAGGGCAAAAGCGTTAGGAAATGAGTTTATTTTATATTACTTGCGCATTCAATTTCAGACAAAGAATCGCAACACATTCAGTTAATCTTTTGGCTCCGCGAAAACAGTTGTTTTAGTCCTGGTTAACTATAGTCAGAGGAAGAATAAAATTCAACAAGCAGCCAGATGTCAAACAGAAGTTGTACCATTGTACTATTGATATAGTACGTATGAGCACATGAATTGCTGCTGCCAGCGCAATTTTCCACCTTTTCGTTCAAACAATGGAATTTATCAAACAATGGAATTGGTATTTTTCGTTAACTCATATATATATACATGTATATACATATGCATCATTATTGTCAACCACTATATCACTCCTGCACGGTTTCGAATTTAATTCACCCATCTCCCACATGTTCTTCTCCCAAGTCTCACCCTGTTCCTTGGAATCCAGTCTAAAATTTCGGCTGTCCATTTTGAACGCATGTTGTATATGCCTAACTATTTTGAAAACTAAGAAAGAGAAATGCTTGGAGTGTTTTAAAATATGTTTTTGATTACGTGCTTTTCCCGAAAATTTGTCATTTTCTTCCGGAAATTTTCATCTGATTTCAGACATGTTCTTTAAAACTTACACATGATAATACGCATACAAAATATTTCAATTCCATTGAAATTTTAGTTTGTCCTTAGAGATCTCGTGGGGACCAACTTTTACTTAAAAACTCGATGGGGGAAAATGGTCCATATCAAAGGAATGTGTTGAAAATGGTTGAAATCGGATTAATACGCAGAACGCATGGGAGAGATCAATTCTTCCACAGATTTTCACGCTGCTAACTGCTCTAAAACAAACCAGATGATTCCCTCTTAAAAGGTATACTTCTGCTTTCTAGCAGGTAAAGTTTCCCCTTTTATATGGCCGCAATATAAGGCATATAGCGGGAAAACGCGAAACGGAACTTCCTCTCCGTCTGAAATTTCGTCTCCTCAGTTTACAACGGCTAATACCCCAATATAAAGCATAAAGGCCCCCGCCCACACATACTTTTACCTTCGCGCGGATTACGGTTGACCACCTGTGGTCCCTAAAGAGATCGTCCCCTGACTAGGTTTGGCCCCAGACACCAACTTAAAAACCTCGCGCTTTTCATTCCCAAGTGTCTCAGTCAATCTTCGTTTACAGCAGAACTCTACAAAATGTCGTTTTCCCTTTCCGCAGAAAAGAGCAAAGCGTTAGCAGTAATAATTTTGCCAAACGAAAAAAAAGTATGAAAAAAAAGAAAGAAAAGTATATATAAACGAATTTTTAACTACAGGTTGTCGAGGGCGAGAAGGATGTCGGAAAATGCGCATGGAATTTAGGCTTCTAAGTTTTCCCCGAACAACTTAGACTACATTGTGCTTGGCGCATGCATACTGTACAACTTTCTACGACGAAACTCAAAAAGTACATATATGCATCCTCACCTGATTGACCACGAAAACGTAGTAACTTGTGAACTGACGGAAGGAGAATGGAGAACGCAACCACAGTACCTCTGTGACTTGCAAAAACAAACTAAAAATTCTACCGACGCAGCTAAACAAAGCCGTAACATGTATTTGGATTATTTTAATATCAGAGGGAAAGTACCTTGACAAGACCAAATGGTGGTGAATGCCTAATTTAGAAATGTCAAATGTTGGAGTGGTCACGAAAGTTATTGTTGATGGTTCTTTGAATAAGAAATATATTAGTATGAAAATTTGGAAAATGATGTCTTAAATAAATTAATAGCAATATTTTGCATATCCATTATTTTATGTATTTTTTATAATTATTATTATTCTTTTTGATTTACAGAAATGTTTGAATGTGTTCACAAACGTAACAGAAATCTATACTGGGGAAACATTTTCACTGTAAATTAGTGCTTCAAATGAAATCACGCTCTCATTTTTTGAGCTACTTATTCTTTTATAAGACAATTTAACAAGGACAAATTTGTATGAGTTGTATCTGAGTTCCAAAATGGTGGTATGTATATAGATATAAATTATAATAGTTAATACCATAATTAATACCATAAATTACCGGACTTACTTAATTTTAATAATTAATTTATTATTAGTTAAAATATTTAAAACCATAAATTTAAATATTTAAGAGCATAAAAATTATATATATATATATATATATATATACAGTATATATATATATATCATCATCATCAACATTGTCAACAATTATCAATCCACTGCTGGACGAAGGTCTCCCCAAGTTTCCTCCACAACGGTCTGTCTTGTGCCAGTCTCCTCCATGTCACCCCTGCATACTTTCGAATTTCATCCACCCATCTCCCATGTGGTCTTCTTCTGGGTCTTTTCTTGTCCCTTGGAATCCAATCTAAAATTTCGGCTGTCCATCGATGATCTGTCCTTCTGGCAGTATGTCCAGCCCATTGCCATTTCAGGGATTTAACTCTGATCATGATGTCTTCCACTCTTGTCATTTTTCGGATCCACGAGTTCCTCTTCTTATCTCTCCTGGTTACCCCAAGCATGCACCTCTCCATGCTTCTTTGAGTTGTCTGGAGCCTTTGTATGTCTCTTTTAGTTAAGGTCCACGTCTCTGCACCATACGTAAGCACTGGAAGGATGCATTGATCAAACACTTTTCTTTTAAGACATAATGGCATATTGCTCTTGAAAATTATGCTGTTTCTTCCAAAAGCTCTCCAGGCAAGTTTTGTACGCCGATTAATTTCTTCATCAATGTGACCCTCACTTGATATCTGCTGTCCAAGATAAACGAACGTGTCTGTTATCTCCAGCTTTTTTCCATCAATCGATAAATCTTCATTTCTTGTAAAAGCATTGAACATCACTTTTGTCTTCTGAAAGTTCATTTTTAATCCCACTTCTTTACTCTTGTCCGCAAGTTCCTGGATCATACTCTGCAGCTCTGATGGGGTAGTTGCAAAAATGACTACGTCATCAGCAAAACGAAGGTGGGTTAGATAATCTCCATTAATCTTTATCCCCTTGTTTTCCCAGCTCAGCGACTGAAAAACACCCTCCAATGTGGCATTGAAGAGCTTCGGAGATATGGTGTCACCTTGTCTCACTCCCTTTCCAATTTTTACGTGTGTTGTATTTTCAAACAGCCTAATCTTTGCACTTGCATTTTCATAGATGTTATTAATAATATTAATGTATGCATCTTCAATACCGCAGGTTTTCAGAGCCATTGTAACTGCTGATGGTTTCACCGAATCAAAGGCTTTTTCATAATCGATAAAAGCCATGCACAATGGAAGTTCATATTCCCTCGCTCTTTCAATTAGTTCTCTCAGCACGTGGATATGATCTATTGTGCTGTAGCCACTCCTGAATCCAGCTTGTTCTCTCGGTTGAGCCATGTCCAGTGTTACCTTCAAGCGGTGTGAAAGAACTTTAGTGAAGATTTTATAAACTACTGATAGGAGGCTGATAGGTCTGTAGTTTCCGAGAGATCCTCAATGTCACCTTTCTTATGTAGCAGGATCATTGTAGCGGTGTTCCAATCCTCAGGAATCTTTCCTTCATTAAGGCATCGAGTGAAAATTTGGGCGAGTACTGTTTCGATTTCTCCACTTGCTTCTTGTATGATGTCTACAGTAATTCCATCTTCTCCTGGAGCTTTTCCTCTCTTCATGTTCTTGATTGCATGTGCAACTTCTGCTGGAAGGACTGGAGGAACTCTGGTACTGGTATCTTTCATGATGTCTGGAGTGCATATATCATCCCTTTCATATAATTTGGAGTAGAAATCTTTCACTCTTGTCAAAATTTCTCCTCTATTTCTTGTTACAGTACCATCTTCTTTTCTCAGTGCCATAATCTGTTTTCTTCCCTTACTGAGATGTCCCTTTGCTATCTTTAGGCTTTGGTTGTTTTCAATTGCTTTCCTCACTAGTTCACAGTTGAATTTCCTTACGTCTTCAGTGATACTTTTTCTTACTGTCTTGCATAGCTCTATATATTCCACTTTGGAAGTCACATCTTTAGTTGTCCTCATCTCTCTTCTTTTTTGCATCAACATTTTGGTTTTTCCTGATAATTTGTTCACATGCAACTTGTTCTTAGACCCAGCTAATTTTGTTGCTGTTTCCATAAGAGCTTTGGTTACTTTTCTGTTAACTTCAGAGATGTCCACTTCTTCCGATGTTAGGCCTTCTAAAGCAGAGAACCTGTTCTTCAGTTCTAACTTGAAGGTATTATGGTGTTTTTTAAGGTTGGTTATGTCAATAGATTTTGTTTGTCTTATGAGCTCGCCACGTTCAAGTTTAGTGTTGAGGTGCATCTTACATCTCACCAATCTATGGTCACTACCTGTGTTGAACTTGTTTAGCACACTGCAGTCTTCTATGACGAATTTTTTGTTACACATAATAAAATCAATTTCACTTGTCGTCCCATTTGGATGTCTCCATGTCCATTTCCTGTGTGGCTTTTTCTTGAAGAAGGAGTTCAAGATGAAAAACCCTTCTGCCTCTGCAAACTCAACGAGAGTATTTCCACGCTGGTTTCTGTTGCCATGACCGAATTTACCTACTGAAGTTTCATTCTGTTGCTGTTGCCCTATTTTTGCATTGAAATCTCCCATAATTATTTTCAAGTGCTGCTTACCTTTATTATTTAGATGACAAATTTCCTCATAAAATTCTTCAATTTCTTCTTCAGGATGACTTGTGGTGGGTGCATAAGTTTGAATAATCTGAGCCTGGTATCTTTTCGAGAGTTGGATAACAAGTCGTGCAGCTCTGTCAGAGGAACTTTCAACTTCTACAACTTTATCCTTCAGTTTCTTGTTTATTATAAATCCAACACCACTAGTTCTGCCAGTATCTGTCCCACGATAGTAGAAGAGATGTCCACTTTTCAGTTCGATGAGATCTTCTCCTTTTCTCCTTACCTCACTTAGCCCCACGATGTCCCACTTGATCCTTTGTAGTTCCTCTTCCAATTCAAGAAGCCTTGAATCAGAAGATAGGGAGCGTCCATTGTAAGTAGCCAAGGTCAGCATCAGATGGCAGCCTAGTCCGGTTCTCCGGGGATTCTTAGCACCCTCTGCCTTCATGTTGCACTGGCCGCTGCCTTGGCAAGGTACATTCCAGCTGCCGGAGACTGAGGGCCAAGATTTAAGTTGTAGAGTCATTTTGAAGGTGTTTGGCCATAACTCACCACGCTGGCCAAGCGGGTTGGTGAGTGTGGGATAGCATTTCCTCTGATCCCGATGGTATAGTTATACCGCTATTTGCGTTCGTCAGAGCCCCTTTAGTGGGAACAGGATGCACCACGAGAAGGCGGGGTTGACATTTGTCAAGGAGAGGCTGTGATGTTACGCATCACCTGACCTTACATCCCATACAGTATCATCATCATCATCATCATTGTCAACCATTATCAATCCACTGCTGGACGAAGGTCTCTCCAAGTTTCCTCCACAACGGTCTGTCTTGTGCCAGTCTCCTCCATGTCACTCCCGCATATTTACGAATTTCATCCACCCATCTCCCATGTGGTCTTTTTCTGGGTCTTTTCCTGTCCCTTGGAATCCAATCTAAAATTTCGGCTGTCCATCTATGGTCTGTCCTTCTGGCAGTATGTCCAGCCCATATATATATATATATATAACACCGAATATATATTATTCGTTGTTATTTTGTGTTATTTATTTTTATTTCCGCCATTCAACTTAAATTTTTCAAAAAATGATTTTTTTTTAAAGAAAAGGAATGTATGTAACTACAAATAGGCACTTACATCTTCATCTGACAAACAAAATCCAACAAAAATCATTTGCTACCACCTATCTCCTGTCTGTACCGCAGGTGTAGAAAAAACTTTTCTTCGGAGGGATTCGCGCACACACTGATGTGCAAAACTCGGGTTTCGTCACTCTCAAGGTCAAAAATTCGAACGTCACCACGAATCTGAAAAACGTCCTCACCCCTCTCCACGCGTCGCCTCAAGGCGCCTAACACACACACACACACACACACACACATGTTTAAGCGTGCATAACGGTTTTGAGGTGAAAAAGCCTCTGTAAAATTCTGTGTGTGAGGGATGCACAGCGGGAATGAACCTTGATTACCTGCTAAAAGTGCTCAACAATGGCGACGAAGGTAAGAAAGGAAAGAGATGTTTGAGTGTTCCCACCCAGTAGCATGATGCCCGTGTCAGGGGGACTATTCCTCATGAAGCCTCGGGTCATAGAACAGAGCATAAAGGACTACAAGCTAGTTCTTATCACCAGTGGCAGGTTTATGATATACTGAGATAAGAAGGAGAAAGGAATTGTTTTGTCATAGCTTCCGTAAAACCTGGCCGATATGTGAACATTTCTGTTTGGGAAGCACAGAAAATTTAGGGAACCATCAGATTCAGGTACATCGGCATCTTAAAGGCTTAAATTAAAATTAAGGAAGATATATTATCTTGATTTTTAACCGAACTTCATGAGGGCATCTCAAGTATTTTCTAGGAAAACACAGTATCGTATGCATTATCTAAAAATGTTTGCTAATTTTTCCCCATTAAAAGGTTCGTTAGCTCACCCCCACCCCCCTTGTTTTTATCAAAAGCAGATGTCAGTGCACTGGCATTCTAACTATGCTGAAATAAATTCTTATTACGAGCAGAACAAACTTCAGGTCTGCCGCTTGAGGAAAAAAACTTCGCTTTTCCCGTTAGAGTTTAGACAAAAAGTTTCGTATTTTATTTCCTTTATATACATATACGTACAAGTAAATACGTTTCTAATGCAATTATTTTATGTAAACTCAAATTTTAAAGTACTGGAAATGCATAAAAATAAGTTTCTCATATTATCATGCTAACCATTCAAATTTTCTTTTTCAAATATCTTCCTTATTTTTTAACTTAAAAAATTGATTTTCTGAAACACCTGGGTCCCGATTATTTCGGATAATTGATGTACATGCATTGTCTTAACATACAAATTTAAATGTTGCTCTTTTTTCAAACTTTTACCTAATTCCAATGAAAGCAAAATTTTTAGTCAAGGAAGATCGTATGAATTTATGTGTAATTAAGAAGATCCTAGGACTATCACCTTTGGGAATCCCCTTGTATTACAAAGGTTTGAAAGAAGCATCAACACAACTGTTACTTTGAGCTAGGATCTGATTGGTGTATTTTGAAGAGACACCACCCGAAGTCGAAGTTTTTGTCCTGTCTTTGATGTTTCACTTTATTTTTCAGCTGGTTCTTCTGGGTCATTCTTTGCTCACATACACACAAAGGAATTTCTCGAACCCAGACATAACACATTTTTTTCTTATCACAGCAACCTTTGATATATGCTGATTATATCCCGTTACGGTAAACAAAACCTGTCAGATTCAGGTCTACCATGTAAAACCTACCACCTGATGTTTTCCCTGACAAAACTGTCAACGTCAGTTTTCTGATATTTCTAATTATTCAAGATACTGTGATCATTTCGAACAGAGGGGACCTTATTGTTGGAGAGTTCAGACTTAAGTAAGAACTTTTGAGCATTTAAGCAAATGTTTAAATGCTCAAAAGTATCGATTCCTGCTTCTGTCGCGAGTCCGTAGATGAGGGGATGTTGGAGTGCTCCAACATGAACAGTCCTCACTATCTCCTGTACCCGATAGGAGCAACAGTGGGATACAAGATGTTCGCCATTGCTAATATGAACTCTACTTCCTTGTACATTCCTCAAGATGTTTTCAAAGGTTACGAATTACCAGAAAATACGCTTTTTAAACTCCCAGGTTTTAGCACTCGCGGACACTGATGAAGTTTTTGAGGATCGGGAGACAATTCTAACTGAATTTCGGGCAACGGGCGCGCATTATTCTGCTCAATGGTACTGGGAAAATTTGCGGACTTTGAGAAAACTGGACCTCATCGATGTGAACTGGGTTCAACTGGATGCCTTGCAGGAAGTTATCCCTCCCTTACCAGAACTGAATTCCATTGGAATCAGCCGCGCTGGAATCACTTATGTTACTGAAACTGCTTTTGCGAATCTTCCTAAACTGAAAATCTTGGACATGAGCTATAATTAAATTTCTGAATTCAAGAGTTCTATGTTACCAAAACCAGCCAACTACCTGGAATCGTTAAGTTTGAGTAAGTGACTGTTAAATTTATTTCCTACTCTCCCTTTGTGTATTCGTGACATTCACATACATACAGTAGCGAACAAAAGTATTTGGCGAAACACTTTTTCGACCATAATATTTTTTCTGCTGGACCAAATCGGGTCATTTTGGGATATGATATGTGTTATTCAGTTGTAAACATGACCCATATGCAGATGGATCGGAAACCTTAACACAGATTAGGTACCAAGCTTAATCGCAAAGATCATACATATTGACCAACAAAGGAGGTGTGTATCACATTCATTTAATGCAACGATAACAGAAAACAAGTACGAGGAAACGACAAAACAATAACTAATACTTAGTGGGATAACCACGAGACTTAATAACAGCTGCACAATGGGCCGACAGGTTTTCTTCGCACATCGTCTCCCCAGGTTTTCTTCGCGCATCGTCTCTCCAGCTCCTCCCACATGTGCTCGATTGGGTTGAGGTCTGGAGATTGGCTTGGCCAGTCTAGAGGTGTGCCCTGTTGCTACTGGAAGGCTGCTTTCGCTACTCTGGAAGTGTGTTTCGGGTCATTGTCTTGTTGCATGATCCATCCGGGTGGCATGTTCTGGTTTGCCCATGGGAAGACATCGTTAATGAGCATGTTCGTGCAGCTCTGGTCGGTCATTATTCCGTCAATCTTGATGATGGGGCCCATTCCATTACGAGAGAAGGCACGGTAAACCATGAGCGATCCTCCTCCGTGCTTGACAATGGGCTTAATGAACTGGGGGTGGCATCTCTGGCCACACGGACGTCGTACGTATCGGGTGTCATCACTTCCGAACAAGTTGAAGTTGCTCTCGTCGGTGAAAAGCACCTTACTCCAGTCCGCGGCGGTCCAGTGTCGATGACGGCGCGCGAACGTGACTCTGGTTCGTCGATTCTAGACTACGATGAGTGGTTTCTTAACGAGGCGTCTTCTATTCAATTCACCAGCAATGAGACGATGGGAGATGGTCATTCGGTTGACGTTCAGGTCGTCGCTGTCACGGAATTCGGTAACGATGTCCTCAGCAGTCAAGGTGGGATCAGCACGAGATCGACGGAGGATGCGTCTATCCTGACACAACGTATTGAAACGAGGCCTACCACATCGCGGACTGTTCTCGACGGTCCCAGTCTTCTTATAACCTTGCAGGATAGCTGAAATGGACTGGTGTCGGATCTTCAGGGCCCTCGCAATGTCGGTGACGCGCATTCCGGATTCCATCATGTTCACAGCGGCCTGGCGAGCTCCAACAGGGATCTACGCCTTTTTACCCATTTCTGAAAACCTAAGATTGACTTATTATCACACTACACACATCACAAAACCCACAAAAATCACAAGAAAAACATTAATACACGCAGCAAACAAATGGGTAATAATTGGCGACTCTTGAATATGGCCCATTTCGAACGACAAATTCGCTCTGAACGAAATACAAAGTACGCGGCATTGTTTTTTTTTTTTTTTTTTTTGATTGGAGGTTTAACGACTACCGTGAGCAACTCAATGGGCTATAAGCAGTCGCCCGTCCCTAATTTAGGGCTAGTGGTTCCAGGGAAGGGAGAGAGCCAGTGCCGTAAGACAAACACAACATCCATGCCTCACCGGGATTCGAACCCGGACCCCGTTCGGACCAATGATCAGAGGCCTACGCGGCATTGTAACCCACGAATCAACACTACCATATCCCAAAAATGACCCGATTTGGTCCAGCAGAAAAAAAATGATGGTCGAAAAGGTGTTTCGCCAAATACTTTTGTTCGCTACTGTATATACGAACATTCATTGTAGGGTTTTTATGTTTTGAAGATAACCTTATGTCCTTAACCAAAAACACTTGTCGGACATATAAGCAGGGCCTGATTACAGTATGGGCCCGTAGGACTTTGGCCCTGGGACTCCTATTTTTTTTTTTTTTTTTTTTTTTTTTTGATTGGAGGTTTAACGACCACCGTGAGCAACTCAATGGGCTATAAGCAGTAGCCCGTCCCTAATTTAGGGTCACTGGTTCCAGGGAAGGGAGAGAGCCAGTGCCGTAAGACAAACACAACATCCATGCCTCCCCGGGATTCGAACCCGGTCCCGTTCGGACGAATGATCAGAGGCCATCGCTTAGACCACTGCGCCACCGGGGTGGCCTATTTAACAGGGCCTCCTTCCAGTAAAACTGTTTCTAGAAATGACCAATCTTTATCGAACTTCTTCCCTGTTCTTCTTGTTATGATCATCATTATTATTATTAGAGGCATGGCTAGGCATTTCTGACGCCTGGGCAAACCACAAAATAGTGCGCTGCCACCTGTCTTTTTCCTTACAAAACTACAACTAATTTTTATTGACACACACACACACACACACACACACAAACACACATGTAAAAAAAATATATATACACTGCTGGCCACCCGATTGGCCTGAAATTCGCAGCATGCGTCGCCCGCGAGAGGACAAGCAAACGATTAGCATTGCAGGACATATGTAAATCATGTGCGCCCCGCACACCACCGAGAAGCACTATAAGAAGGGTGAAAAGAAGGCGGGGTGTAAGGAGTGGAAATGTGTTGTGCTGCCGGACCTGTGCGTGGGAAGCTTCCTGATGCCCCGTCGCAGAATACGGTAGTCATTCCAGCACGTTTCGGAGTTCGACAGAGGACGAATAGTGGCTTATCGCGACAGCGGTTTATCGTACCTAGACATCGGCGCCCGTGTGGGACGACATCCAGCCACAGTGAGGCGAGTATGGATCCGGTGGGTGCAGGAGGGGCGGACGGACCGACGTGAGCGATTGCCGCAACCACGGCCCACTACCGAACGAGATGACCGGCATGTTGTGCGGCGGGCATTGACGGCTTGCACCACCACATCACGAACGTTAGCGCAGGAATTAGGGTGTGTTGCGCAGCAACCTGTGTCAGCACGTACCGTTCGACGTCGTCTGCAGGAGCGGGGACTTGTCGCACGGTGCCCATTGCTTTGATTACCATTGACGTTACACCTCCGGCGAATGCGGCGGTAGTGGGCCGTTGAACGTCGCACCTGGACTACGGAATGGCACAACATTGTCTTCTCCGACGAATCCCGCTTCTACCTGCAACACCACGATGGTCGGATCCGCGTGTGGCGGTACCGCGGCGAGAGACTGTATGACGCCTGCATTATGCATCGCCATACCGGTCCGTCGCCTGGCGGTAAGGTTTAGGGCGCAATTGTATATGACACCCGCACCGCTCTGGTACGCATCGCCGGTACACTCAACATCCACCGCTACATCTCCATCGTTTTAGAGCCTGTAGTCCTCCCTTACCTGCAGGAACTGCCAGCGACCACGTTTCAACAGGACAATGCGCGCCCGCACGTAGCACGCATCGTGCAACAATTCTTCACGGCCCACCAGGTGTCAATGCTGCCGTGGCCCGCATGTTCTCCCGATATGTCGCCCATCGAACACGTCTGGTCGCTGATCGGCAACCGAGTGACCCGGCAAGCACCACCCGCCGCTACGCCTGATGTACTGTAGCAACATGTGGAAGCAGCCTGGACTGACATACCTCAAGACCCCATTCAAAGCCTCTTTCGTTCGATGCCGCGGCGTGTAGCGGCCGTTGTTTCCAGTCATGGGGGCCACACGAACTATTGATGCCTGCGTGTTCCGCAAGTTGCACGGGACTGTAAGCTCAATCGTTTTATCTCTGTATCTGTTGTTATGTGTCCAGTAAACGTGGCTTTGCTATCTCGTGTCCTTCTTGGTGCTGCATTTTGGGTGGCCAGCACTGTATATCACGGACGCCCATAACTTAGTTTCCAGGAGAGACAAACAGAAATTGAGGCTACAAATAACACATGCAAAAATCACATGCACATTTTTACTCTGTCTTCTCGTTATCTAACCGTTTCTACCACACATTCGAAACATAAGTTTTAGCTGAAAACTAGAAGACCCATAAAGCTGCATAAAAGAGAAGGATAAATGAAATTATTCAGCGTTTTAGGACAATAGACACATTTCTTTGTCTTTCTTTTGATCCTTACGGCCACTTAGGTCACTTACACCACAAAACTCTAGAAGTCACTGAGTTGGTCACAAAGAATTTAAAAATATCTGAAGATAAATTTCTGGGAACATTTTTGAAAGATCTTTCTTTGTCCAGAAGTAAACAGCTACTGCGGAGGATTTTTTTTTTTTTTTTTTTTTTTTTTGCAATTTATTTGCTTTTCGTACTTTTTGGCACTGTACGCTCTTCGTCAACAGCAATGAGAAACATCAAGTTGAAACATATGGAATAATTAATACAGACATAAATCAAATTGTTCTGAAAATAAAAAGCCCCGTTCCAGGACGATGAAATTTGAAAATTCATCGCCCTGGAACGGAAATCGAACCCGCATCTCAAATTTCTGTGGTTATATTACGTGGAAAGAACAGCTTGATTTATGTCTGGATTAATTATATTCCATGTGTTTCAACTTGATGTCTACTCATTTGCTCGACTAGTGCAGCGACATCAAAAAGTCTGACGTTTCAGATTCATGCTTCAGTTATTTGGATTTCATTGTCCTGGGTGCTGTAATGGTTAACATACTCGAACGCAAATCGGAAGATGAGGGTTCGATTCCCGTTCCAGGAGGATGAAATTTTCAAATTTCTGTGGTTATGTTACATGAAAAAAACAGATTGATTTATGTCTGCAGCAATGGGAAATTTCATTATAACTTTCTATTGAAGATTTCCAGTTTTTCTCTGGAAATTCCAAACGCCTTTCTCGTTTTTACGGTACACAGACACATCCAGAAGTTCTACAGAAAAATTAGCAATCAGAATGAGTGTTATCGCGGAAACCTCTCTAGTATCTTCCAAAAACAGAAAGCATATCGTCCGACTTCCAGGGGAGAGCAAATGCCCCCTTGCTTCCCCTATACGGGTGCCCATGATATATATAAATATGAAATTAACGTCACACTGCAAAGTTATCTCTGTCGGGAGGCACAATCAGACTGACTGTACGGTTTTTCCCAACTGCTTCAGACCTTAGGTACCACATCAAAAAGGACCGAATGCAGCTTGAAGTTGCGGCAAGCAGTACTACTAAGGATCAAAAATCCTCCAATGAATCTTCAACAGTGTGGGCTACATTCTTTTCTTGCAAAGTACGCCTTCATTTTTGAATGTGAGCAACAAATATCCCTTTAAGATTTTGAGAAAGAGATGCGAATTTTACTTTGCCAAGTTTACTAAAACTGAGGAAGCATATTACACTGCTGGCCACCCAAAATGCAACACAAAGAAGGACACGAGATAGCAAAGCCAGATTTACTGGACACATAACAACAGACACAAAGATGAAACGATTGAGCTTACAGGCCCGTGCGACTTGCGGAACACGCAGACATCAATGGTTCGTGTGGCCCCCATGGCTGGCAATAACGGCAGCTACACGCCGCAGCATCGAACGAAAGAGGCTTCGGATGGGGTCTTCGGGTATGTCGGTCCAGGCTGCTTCTACACGTTGCCACAGTTCATCAGGCGTACCGGCGGGTGGTGCTTGCCGGCCCACTCGGTTGCCGATCAGCGACCAGACGTGTTCGATGGGCGACATATCGGGAGAACAGACGGGCCACGGCATCAGTGACACCTTGTCGGCCGTGAAGAATTGTTGCACGATGCGTGCCACGCGCGTGCGCGCATTTTCCTGTTGAAACGTGGTCGCTGGTAGTTCCTGCAGGTAAGGGAGGACTACAGGCTCCAAAACGTCGGTGATGTAGCGTTGGCTGTTGAGTGTACCGGCGATGCGTACCAGAGGGGTGTGGGTGTCATATCCAATTGCGCTGCAAACCATAACGCCAAGCGACGGACCGGTATGGCGATGCATAATGCAGGCGTCATACAGTCTCTCGCCGCAGTATCGCCACACGTGGATCCGACCATCGTGGTATTGCATGCAGAAGCGGGTTTCGTCGGAGAAGACAATATCGTGCCATTCCGTAGTCCAGGTGCCGCGTTCAACGGCCCACTACCGACGCATTCGCCGGTGATGCAACGTCAATGGTAATTGGAGCAATGGGCGCCGAGCGACTACTCCCCGCTCCTGCAGACGACGTCGAACGGTACGTGCTGACACAGGTTGTTGTGCAACACACCCTAATTCTTGCGCTAACGTTCGTGATCTGGCGGTGTGAGACTTCAATGCCCGGCGCACAACATGCCGGTCATCTCGTACGGTGGTGTGCCGCGGCTGCGGCAATCGCTCACGTCGGTCCGTCCGTCCCTCCTGCACCCACCGAATTCATACCCGCCTCCCTGTGACTGGATGTCGTCCCACACGGGCGCCGATGTCTAGGTACGATAAATCGCTGTCGCGATAAGCCACTATTCGTCCTCTGTCGAACTCCGAAACGTGCTGGAATGACTACCGTATTCTGCGACGAGGCATCAGGAATCTTCCCACGCACAGGTCCGGCAGCACAACACACTTCCACTACTTACACCCCGCCTTCTGTGAACCCTTCTTATAGTGCTTCTCGGTGGTGTGCGGGGCGCACATGATTTACATATGTCCTGCAATGCTAATCGTTTGCTTGTCCTCTCGCGGGCGACTCATGCTGCGAGTTTCAGGCAAATTGGATGCTTCCTTCTTGGTGTTGCATTTTGGGTAGCCAGCAGTGTATAAGCAAATTCTCTAAGTGGACAAGCGACAAAGTATAATAAACAAACAACAAACAAAAACTGTACCAGAAACCGGTGCAATAGTTTCAATTTCAAATTTTATCAGATTGTAAGTAGTGATTTTTGCGCCCCCTTTTATACTGCATGTGGAGAATTTTTGCATCCTCTTATCAGTCAACATTCAATGCTTTCATTAAAGCAGCAGTTTCAATTTTCACAAAATCCTTTGTTACTTTTCTCAGAAATTTCTTCTTTAATTCGCAATAAATTTTGTTTTAGAATTTACTACGGATTTTAAGATCACAAAAAAAAAAATATTGTTACTAATTCGTAAATTATTAACCAAATTTACGACTTTTCAACTATTACAAAATCAAATTTGCTATGTTGGTTGAAATATGAAGCAACTATCATTTGATGCAACGTTAAAGGTTAAATAGAAGGATATATATATATATATATATATATATATATATATATATATATATATATCATCATCATCATCATTGTCAACCATTATCAATCCACTGCTGGACGAAGGTCTCCCCAAGTTTCCTCCACAGCGGTCTGTCTTGTGCCAGTCTCCTCCATGTCACGCCTGCATACTTTCGAATTTCATCCACCCATCTCCCCTGTGGTCTTCTTCTGGGTCTTTTCCTATCCTTGGAATCCAATCTAAAATTTCGGCTGTCCATCGATGATCTGTCCTTCTGGCAGTATGTCCAGCCCATTGCCATTTCAGGGATTTAACTCTGATCATGATGTCTTCCACTCTTGTCATTTTCGGATCCACGAGTTCCTCTTCTTATCTCTCCTGGTTGCACCAAGTATGCACCTCTGCATGCTGCTTTGAGTTGTCTGCAGCCTTTGTATGTCTCTTTTAGTTAAGGTCCACGTCTCTGCACCATACGTAAGCACTGGAAGGATGCATTGATCAAACACTTTTCTTTTAAGACATAATGGCATATTGCTCTTGAAAATTATGCTGTTTCTTCCAAAAACTCTCCAGGCAAGTTTTGTACGCCGATTAATTTCTTCATCAATGTGTACCTCACTTGATATCTGCTGTCCAAGATAAACGTACGTGTCTGTTATCTCCAGCTTTTCTCCATCAATCGATAAATCTTCATTTCTTGTAAAAGCATTGAACATCACTTTTGTCTTCTGAAAGTTCATTTTTAATCCCACTTCTTTACTCTTGTCAGCAAGTTCCTGGATCATACTCTGCAGCTCTGATGGGGTAGTTGCAAAAATGACTACGTCATCAGCAAAACGAAGGTGGGTTAGATAATCTCCATTAATCTTTATCCCCTTGTTTTCCCAGCTCAGCGACTGAAAAACACCCTCCAATGTGGCATTAAAGAGCTTCGGAGATATGGTGTCACCTTGTCTCACTCCCTTTCCAATTTTTACGTGTGTTGTATTTTCAAACAGCCTAATCTTTGCACTTGCATTTTCATAGATGTTATTAATAATATTAATGTATGCATCTTCAATACCGCAGGTTTTCAGAGCCATTGTAACTGCTGATGGTTTCACCGAATCAAAGGCTTTTTCATAATCGATAAAAGCCATGCACAATGGAAAGTTCATATTCCCTCGCTCTTTCAATTAGTTCTCTCAACACGTGGATATGATCTATTGTGCTGTAGCCACTCCTGAATCCAGCTTGTTCTCTCGGTTGAGCGATGTCCAGTGTTACCTTCAAGCGGTGTGAAAGAACTTTTAGTGAAGATTTTATAAACTACTGATAGGAGGCTGATAGGTCTGTAGTTTCCAAGATCCTCAATGTCACCTTTCTTATGTAGCAGGATCATTGTAGCGGTGTTCCAATCCTCAGGAATCTTTCCTTCATTAAGGCATCGAGTGAAAATTTGGGCGAGTACTGTTTCGATTTCTCCACTTGCTTCTTGTATGATGTCTACAGTAATTCCATCTTCTCCTGGAGCTTTTCCCCGCTTCATGTTCTTGATTGCATGTGCAACTTCTGCTGGAAGGACTGGAGGAACTCTGGTACTGGTATCTTTCATGATGTCTAGAGTGCATGTATCATCCCTTTCATATAATTGGGAGTACAAATCTTTCACTCTTGTCAAAATTTCGCCTCTATTTCTTGTTACAGAACCATCTTCTTTTCTCAGTGCCATAATCTGTTTTCTTCCCTTACTGAGATGTTCCTTTGCTATCTTTTAGGCTTTGGTTGTTTTCAATTGCTTTCCTCACTAGTTCACAGTTGAATTTTCTTACGTCTTCAGTGATACTTTTCCTTACTGTCTTGCATAGCTCTATATATTCCACTTTGGAAGTCACATCTTCTTTAGTTGTCCTCATCTCTCTTCTTTTTTGCATCAACATTTTCGTTTTTCCTGATAATTTATTTACATGCAACTTGTTCTTAGACCCAGCTAATTTTATTGCTGTTTCCATAAGAGCTTTGGTTACTTTTCTGTTAACTTCAGAGATGTCCACTTCTTCCGATGTTAGGCCTTCTAAAGCAGAGAACCTGTTCTTCAGTTCCAACTTGAAGGTATTATGGTGTTTTTAAGGTTGGTTATGTCAATAGATTTTGTTTGTCTTATGAGCTTGCCACGTTCAAGTTTAGTGTTGAGGTGCATCTTACATCTCACCAATCTATGGTCACTACCTGTGTTGAACTTGTTTAGCACACTGCAGTCTTCTGTGACGAATTTTTTTGTTACACATAATAAAATCAATTTCACTTGTCGTCCCATTTGGATGTCTCCATGTCCATTTCCTGTGTGGCTTTTTCTTGAAGAAGGAGTTCAAGATGAAAAACCCTTCTGCCTCTGCAAACTCAACGAGAGTATTTCCACGCTGGTTTCTGTTGCCGTGACCGAATTTACCTACTAAAGTTTCATTCTGTTGCCGTTGCCCTATTTTTGCATTGAAATCTCCCATAATTATTTTCAAGTGCTGCTTACCTTTATTATTTAGATGACAAATTTCCTCATAAAATTCTTCAATTTCTTTTTCAGGATGACTTGTGGTGGGTGCATAAGTTTGAATAATCTGAGCCTGGTATCTTTTCGAGAGTTGGATAACAAGTCGTGCAGCTCTGTCAGAGGAACTTTCAACTTCTACAACTTTATCCTTCAGTTTCTTGTTTATTATAAATCCAACACCACTAGTTCTGCCAGTATCTGTCCCACGATAGTGGAAGAGATGTCCACTTTTCAGTTCAATGAGATCTTCTCCTTTTCTCCTTACCTCACTTAGCCCCACGATGTCCCACTTGATCCTTTGTAGTTCCTCTTCCAGTTCAAGAAGCCTTGAATCAGAAGATAGGGAGCGTCCATTGTACGTAGCCAAGGTCAGCATCAGATGGCAGCCTAGTCCGGTCCTCCGGGGATTCTTAGCACCCTCTGCCTTCATGTCGCACTGGCCGCTGCCTTGGCCAGGTACATTCCAGCTGCCGGAGACTGAGGGCCAAGATTTAAGTTGTGGAATCATTTTGGAGGGTTTGGCCATAACTCACCAAGCTGGCCAAGCGGGTTGGTGAGTGTGGGATAGAGTACCTCTAATCCCGATGGTATAGTTATACCGCTATTGGCGGTCGTCAGAGCCCCTTTAGTGGGAACAGGATGCACCACGAGAAGGCGGGGTTGACATTTGTCAAGAGAGGCTGTGATGTTACGCATCAATATATATATATATATATATATATATCATCATCATCATCATTGTCAACCATTATCAATCCACTGCTGGACGAAGGTCTCCCCAAGTTTCCTCCACAACGGTCTGTCTTGTGCCAGTCTCCTCCATGTCACTCCCGCATATTTACGAATTTCATCCACCCATCTCCCATGTGGTCTTTTTCTGGGTCTTTTCCTGTCCCTTGGAATCCAATCTAAAATTTCGGCTGTCCATCTATGGTCTGTCCTTCTGGCAGTATGTCCAGCCCATTGCCATTTCAGGATTTAACTCTGATCATGATGTCTTCCACTCTTGTCATTTTTCGGATCCACGAGTTCCTCTTCTTATCTCTCTGGTTATACCAAGCATGCACCTCTCCATGCTTCTTTGAGTTGTCTGCAGCCTTTGTATGTCTCTTTTAGTTAAGGTCCACGTCTCTGCACCATACGTAAGCACTGGAAGGATGCATTGATCAAACACTTTTCTTTTAAGACATAATGGCATATTGCTCTTGAAAATTATGCTGTTTCTTCCAAAAGCTCTCCAGGCAAGTTTTGTACGCCGATTAATTTCTTCATCAATGTGACCCTCACTTGATATCTGCTGTCAAGATAAACATACGTATCTGTTATCTCCAGTTTTCTCCATCAATCGATAAATCTTCATTTCTTGTAAAAGCATTGAACATCACTTTTGTCTTCTGAAAGTTCATTTTAATCCCACTTCTTTACTCTTGTCAGCAAGTTCCTGGATCATACTCTGCAGCTCTGATGGGGTAGTTGCAAAAATGACTACGTCATCAGCAAAACGAAGGTGGGTTAGATAATCTCCATTAATCTTTATCCCTTTGTTTTCCCAGTTCAGTGATTGAAAGACATTTTCCAATGTGGCATTAAAGAGCTTCGGAGATATGGTGTCCCCTTGTCTCACTCCCTTTCCAATTTTTATGTGTGTTGTATTTTCAAACAGCCGAATCTTTGCACTTGCATTTTCATAGATGTTATTAATAATATTAATGTATGCATCTTCAATACCGCAGGATTTCAGAGCCGTGGTAACTGCTGATGGTTTCACCGAATCAAAGGCTTTTTCATAATCGATAAAAGCCATGCACAATGGAAGTTCATATTCCCTCGCTCTTTCAATTAGTTCTCTCAGTACGTGGATATGATCTATTGTGCTGTAGCCACTCCTGAATCCAGCTTGTTCTCTCGGTTGAGCCATGTCCAGTGTTACCTTCAAGCGGTGTGAAAGAACTTTAGTGAAGATTTTATAAACCACTGATAGGAGGCTGATAGGTCTGTAGTTCCTGAGATCCTCAATGTCACCTTTTTTATGTAGCAGGATCATTGTAGCATTGTTCCAATCCTCAGGAATCTTCCCTTCATTAAGGCATCGAGTGAAAATTTGGGCGAGTACTGTTTCAATTTCTCCACTTGCTTCTTGTATGATGTCTATAGTAATTCCATCTTCTCCTGGAGCTTTCCCCCGCTTCATGTTCTTGATTGCATGTGCAACTTCTGCTGGGAGGACTGGAAGAACTCTGGTACCTTTCATGATGTCTGGAGTACATGTATCATCCCTTTCATATAATTTGGAGTAGAAATCTTTCACTCTTGTCAAAATTTCACCTCTATTTCTTGTTATAGAACCATCTTCTTTTCTCAGAGCCATAATCTGTTTTCTTCCCTTACTGAGATGTCCCTTTGCTATCTTTAGGCTTTGGTTGTTTTCAATTGCTTTCCTCACTAGCTCACAGTTGAATTTCCTTACGTCTTCAGTGATACTTTTTCGTGCTGTCTTGCATAGCTCTATATATTCCACTTTGGAAGTCACATCTTCTTTAGTTGTCCTCATCTCTCTTCTTTTTTGCATCAACATTTTGGTTTTCCTGATAATTTGTTTACATGCAACTTGTTCTTAGACCCAGCTAATTTTGTTGCTGTTTCCATAAGAGCTTTGGTTACTTTTCTGTTAACTTCCGAAATATCCACTTCTTCCGATGTTAGGCTTTCTAAAGCAGAGAATCTGTTCTTCAGTTCCAACTTGAAAGTATTATGGTGTTTTTTAAGGTTGGTTATGTCAATACATTTTGTTTGTCTTATGAGCTTGCCACGTTCCAGTTTAGTGTTGAGGTGCATCTTACATCTCACCAATCTATGGTCACTACCTGTGTTGAACTTGTTTAGCACACTGCAGTCTTCGATGACGAATTTTTTTTGTTACACATAATAAAATCAATTTCACTTGTCGTCCCAATTGGATGTCTCCATGTCCATTTCCTGTGTGGCTTTTTCTTGAAAAAGGAATTCAAGATGAAAAATCCTTCTGCCTCTGCAAACTCAACGAGAGTATTTCCACGCTGGTTTCTGTTGCCGTGACCGAATTTACCTACTGAAGTTTCATTCTGTTGCCGGTGCCCTATTTTTGCATTGAAATCTCCCATAATTATCTTCAAGTGCTGCTTACCTTTATTATTTAGATGACGAATTTCCTCATAAAATTCTTCAATTTCTTCTTCAGGATGACTTGTGGTGGGTGCATAAGTTTGAATAATCTGAGCCTGGTATCTTCTCGATAGTTGGATAACGAGTCGTGCAGCTCTGTCCGAGGAACGATATATATATATATATATATATATATATATACACTGAAGAACAATTGAATTAGAGATAGCTGGCGTTATGCAAATGTGGCGCTGTGGGCGGCCCTGTAAACGGAAACGATATGACGTATGCAGCGATCCGACAATATAAGGAGTGATGCGATGGGAATCAGTAAGAGTCGGACGCAGTATGGGTAAGACGAAGGATCTAAGCGCATTTGATCGTGGGCAAATTGTCAGGGTCCGACGAATGGTTCACTCCATCTCGGAAGTCGTGCAGGCACTGGAATTTTCACGAGCCACTGTGTCGCGGGTGCACCGTGAGTACAACGAATCCGGTAAAACCATCCCTGCAAGGGCCAACTGCCATGGACAACAGCGTGTGGATGAGCGGAGTCATCGTTGGCTAGCTCGCATTGTAACAGCGGATAGACGTGCCACAGTGCAAGAAATCACTCGGCAATTTAACGCTGGTGCACAAAAACGTGTAAGCAGCCACACCATCCAGAACCATCTGCTCGCTATGGGGTACAGAAGCCATCGTCCCACGAGGGTACCGCTGCTGACCGCACATTACAGGGTGCAAAGATTAGCATGGGCGCGGGAACATCACCACTGGACCCTAGACATGTGGGAAAATGTTGCCGGGACTGATGAGTCGAGATTCACGTTGGTACATGATGATGGCAGGATACGAGTACGGCGCAAACCACATGAAGCGATGGATCCTTCTTGCCAGCAGGGTATTCTACAAGCTGGTAGTACCCTGCTAGCAAGAAGGATCCATTGCTTCATGTGATGGATCCTACTGGTATGACTGTGGCATTCTCGTCTGGGACTGTTTTATTCTCGTCTGGGGACTGTTTACGTGGACTGAAATGGGACCCCTTGTACGTGTGACATCGTCCCTCACAGGTCAACGTTACCGGGATATCCTGGACGACCATTTGCTCCCGTTTGTGCGTCTTCAACATCCCACTGGGGACCTCATCGTGCAACAAGACAATGCACCATACCATCGCTCCCGAATTGTATCCAAATGTTTGGATGAACACTCCACCGACGGGTCGTCGCTTCCTTGGCCAGCTAGGTCACCTGACCTCAGTTCCATCGAGCACATCTGGGATGCCATCGAGAGAGATGTTCGAGGCTCTGACCCCCTCCATCAAATCTTGGTGAACTGTGGGAGCTTGTTCAGAGGTCGTGGATCTGTATGGCTTCCCAACGCTTCCGTTGTCTTGTCGAGTCCATGCCGAGACGAAGCGCCGCCGTCATTAGACAGAAATGTGGTGCTACTCGTTACTAGACAGGTATCTCTAATTCAATTTCTCTTCAGTGTGTGTATATATATATATATATATATATAATTTATATACCGTTTTGTGTGCATCACGTGATATTCCAGCACTATACGGTCGGTGACATTCAGCACTATACGGTCGGTCATGTATATAAGTAACTAATTGCAATAACGTCCATGATAATAGAAATGCTCAACTTGCATAACAGTTCCAACTCTTTATTCTAACAAAGTCGTAGCAGCCACACTGTTGGGAAACTTGATATAACATGAATGGTATGCAGCAGCAATGACACGTTCGTAGTATACAATTAAGAGTAACAATCTAAAAAATCATCGCACGATGATAATGACGTTCTGTACCATCTTTACGTTCTCGCAACAATGTCTACACCCCTCCACACCACTCGTTGCTCTCAACAAGGTTTTTATTTATATATTGACTCACTGCCAGCGTTGCCAAAACGTACAAGAAAAGTAGGGGAACTAATGTGCCGTTTACAGAACAGTAACAAACTTTGCATAGGAAATAGAAACTCAAAAGGAAGGTTAAATTAGAGATATATGTTATAACATACACTACCTGTCCACATTATTAGAACAACTTTCACATTACGTTTGTAGAAATGAACGCTGATAATTAGTGAAGTATTTATTTAACAGTGTTGTGAGACACAACGAACTGTAGACAGGCTGAACCTGACATAACGTATCTGTAGCACCGAAATGCAATAGATCGCAGATTAATCTTCTTAGTGTCTTCAGTCAGTTTTCTTCAAAGCACCCAAAGAATTTAATTCCAAACTGTTTTCGTCAGCCACACTTTATTCTCTTTATGAAACCAACCTCACAGTTTCTTCCTCTGCATCACGATAAGACTCACATTTTTTCAGGCTTAGAAGCTTTTTTGTGGTTAGATTGTTGCAGGAGCTGGACAAAGGAATTCTTTTACATGATCAGATTTTAAGAAAAAATAAGGAATACTGTGTTTGATATACATTTCATGGACAAAGCATTATAGATACCTACCTAATAGTCTGTTGGTCATCCTATAACAGCTATAAGGTAGGTATCGCGAAAAATAACAGCCTGTACACGCCGAGGCATCGATTCCACCAGATACCGGAGGATTTCTGGAGGTAATGCCAGCCATGTCTGTTGCAACACTGTCCACAACTCCGCCCGAGACGTCGGTCCAGGATCCATGGATCTGATATTCCACTCCATGACATCACAGAGAGCTTCCACAGGGTTTAAATCCAAAACCACTGGATAGTTCCAAACTCAGATGAGTGTTCCTCAAGCCATGTCTGGGTGGTTGCAGCCCGGTGGGAAGACGCATTGTCCTGCTGGAACAGACCATCGGCCGCAGGATGCGCGAAAACCATAAAAGCGTGTAGGTGATTTAACCGCTGTCGCTACGAGCAGCCAGCGCATGCTCGTAGCGACAGCGGTTAAAGACTCCTCCAGGCACACTAAGGGACCTAATGTGTCCCATGAGGCTTCCGGAATAATCACAGAGCCACTACCACTCTAAACAGAGCCGAATTGGCACGACGGGGCGACGCACTGTTAAAAAGCGTCTACTTAAAAAGGAGAACCTGAACCTACTCGTTTTTTTTTTGTTTTTTTTAAAGTACAATCGTATCGTAAACGAGTACATGACATGCTCAAATATAAGTAACCATACGTACTTACAAAAAAACTGCGTCAATAAATATAATCTCGTATTACTTCATTTTAGATATTATAGATTTCAAAAGAAATTGTTTAATAAATGTGTAAAGTGATACACATAAATAATTAGTACAACAAAGTCACTGATCACAAGTAATTTAATTATGTATAAAGTACCCTTGTGTATGTTTTTACATTAACTATATTTGTGTCAATATCATAAATAACACATTGTCGCTTCATCACTATATTTGTCTTAAAATTGTGCGGTCCATTTGCCCAGCATGTGACAATGAGTATATCTATTATTCCAGATGTGCCATCGAATAATATACTTCCAGTTGATTCTATGAATAAATGAGTATGTATGGAGTACACGTATTCCAAATTCGAAATCGAGCCGCGGATGGCTTAGTGGTTTAAGATTCAGAGTACTAATGGAGGGATCCGAGGTTCAAACCTTTCCTGATGGGCTTGAACCTGGGGGCTTTCCGTGGTGGTGTGATTTTTTAACAATCGCTGAATATCCGCCGTGCGTCGGACGAGCATGTTAAGTAACGGTCCCCGGGTACGAATCCCCCGGTTACATATAAAGGTGTTCATTCCAACCCCCCTAATTTCTCTCTCCCTTCTATGCGCAAAATCGTACTATTGTACGGTGGCGCCATCTAGTGTGCCCTCTCTCACTTACAAACTATCTTGTCAGAATCGCTAGATTCGCTCTAACTTCCTTCAGTTTCTGTGCCCTGCCCGAAAGGGTACAGAAACTGACGGAAGTTAGAACACGTATATTTGAAACATATGTACTCCAAAATGAGTACATATATTTCAGATTAGATATACTAACTATTGATTCCCTGTATGTACTCAAAAATGAGTACGTGTCTTTTCCAAAAATGAGACACAAGTACTCGGAGCTATTATAAGCCCAGAATGTACTCAAAAACGAGTACATTTTGCTTATTTCTAAGTACCAGTGCTGCCGACACAACACCTGCACCCTCTCGTCAGCTCGGGACAGTTGAAAACGGGATTCATCTGAACGCACGACGCGGAGCCAATCTGCAGATGCCCAGTTTTGATGTTCCCCTGCACCAGGCGAGGGGTAATGTCCGATGGCGAGCAGTCAACAGTAGCACACGTGACACGGGTAGGGCGCCGACCCCCGTAGCCCAGGCTATGCAGCGTGCGTCGTGCTGTTCGCTCGCTGATATATTTTGACTCTATCATTTCGCTGCAATGGTGGCCGAGTTGAAAAAACGCGGGCTTCTTAGCTAGTCTTTCGTGTTGTGCTCTCGAGTCCCAGATGAGGCGTCGGTGGTGTGTTTACCCTACGGCACTGGTTCTGTCTCTTATCTGGGATCAGCGGCTCCAAATTAGGGACGGACGACTCCTGATAGCTTTAGAAATTCATGGGGATCGTTGATCTCCGAAAATAGTACTGAAGGGACTTTGTTTCCCATGCATTTTCCCTTTTTTTTCATGACTCACTGTAAAACTGTATCACGAAAGGCTTGAGCTGATGTTCACATTCTTGGAAACGGACATCCGCACAGGTGAAAGGTCAGAAAAACGTAGCCCCGCAAGGTGGTTTCGCCTGGGAAAACGTGAAGCTCCCTCAGAGAGGAAAACCCGGATTTGTGGAGGTGGAAGAGGCACCCTTGCAATGCGTCAGTCGAGGGGGAACCTCGTAGCGACAAGACGCGTCGTGGGTATCTTTTTGTGGCTGAAGACCCTGAATCAACGACGATTGGACTTATAATCGATCAGTGTAGCTTTTTCTCTTGCCTTACGGATATCGTGTAATAATGTCCGAGATGAGGCCGGGCTCCAGTCCTAATGAAGAATGCGTAGTGGGTCTGTCTTACGGCGCAAGCTCTCTCCCTTCCCTGGAACCACTGGCCTCAAATTGGAAATGGACACATTATCAAATTAGAGTGGCCTCAGATTATCTGCCTCGAATTTGCCGATGGTAATAGTTATACCCCAAAACGAGAGGGGGGAGAAAACTGATGAAGGTTAAAAAGTGTTCATGATGCTAATGTTGTGGACTTTGTTTTGGAATAAAAATAGCAATCGCAAAGCCACAAGAACCGAAGATTTAGAAGTTGGTAGATCAAATTTAGAGGTATTTGATGCCAACATCAACCTTGGACAGCAAATACCAAGCGAAGGCCTCAACGAAAAAGAAATTAATGGTTGTATAAAACTTGGCTGGAGTGCATTTGGAGAAACAGTTACAATTTTCAAGAGGAATTTACCATTATGTCTAAAAAAAAAACTATTTAATCAATTCATCCTTCCAGTCCTTACTTTTGGATCAGAAACCTGGACCTTAAATAAAAAAAAAAAAAAAGACATACAGAGGCAGCGGGGCTGTCTCAAAGAAATGCGGAAAGGTGCATGTCTGATATAATCACAAAAGATCGGAAGAGAAAATCATGGATCAGGAAAATTTCAAGAGCTGATGACATCATGATTAAAGTGAAGACCCTTAAGTGCCAATGGGCTGGACGTATTGCTAAAAGAACTGGCCACAATGGGACAAATGAAATATTACACTGGATACGAAGGGTCAGGAAAGACCCCCGTGGAAGATGGGTGGATGAAATTCAAAAACATGCTGGTGTGACATGTAGAACTGCTCAAGTCAGAGAGTTGTGAAAGAGTCTTGGAAAGATATTCATCTTGAGATTGGTTGATCTATCATAATAAGATTTTACCTGGTATAGTAGTAGACCTATAACAGGTTGATTAAAAATCTGAAACGCTCTCCGAGATAGGCCCAGGTTGGAGTTCAGAATGAGACTTAGCTATTGCGTTTGCATACGACGCTGGTCTCCTTCTTACCTGGAATTAGTGGCCCCAAACAGGGGCGGACGACGGGTATGACCAACTCTGACTATCAGATGAGAACTCTAATCTGAGATTAGCGCAGTGTAAGGAAAATTCTATCAACTCCCAAAATGCGAGGGGGTATCTTCAGATCTGATCATATGTAGAGGATTTTAGGAAGGGAGTGTCTGACCCCAGGTTGTAAACAACCCTTAGAAATAGGAATCTAGGAGATTTGGGCTGGAGTGCCCGATACGAAAGTGACACGGAAGCGAGGCAGAAAGGGGGAGGAAGACGCCCTTATTTATTATCGGGGGGCCAGTACCCGGGGCCCGACGGCTTAACGTGCCCATCCGACGCACGGCGGATATTTAGTGATTCGAGAATTCGTACCTGCCTAGGATCGAACCCGATGTCTTCTCCGTGACAGTCACGATGTTGACCACTAGGCCACACGCGGCCCGAGGGGGTATCTTCAAATATCTTCCTTATTTTTAACTTAAAAGTGCGAGTTTCTAAAACACCTGGGTCCCGATTATTTCGGATGATCGATGTACATACATTGCCGTAACATGCGAATTTAAATATTTTTTTTTTTTTTTTACCTAACTCTAATGAAATCTAAATCTTTAATTAAAGAAGATCGTACGAATTTATATGCAATCATGAGAATACTAGAAGTATTATCTTGGGGAACCCTTTGCGATGATACAATGGTTTGAACGAAGAAACTGTTACTTTGAGCTCGTATCTGCCTACTGTATATCTTGAAGAGAAACCACTGGTAGGCAAAGTTTTAGTCCTGTCTTTGAAGTTTCACTTTATTTTCCAGTTAATCCACCTGTGCCATTTTTTTTTTTGCTCACACACACACACACACACACACACACACACATAAACGCACTTTGCGGAGTTTTTAGAGCTCAGACATAACACCTTTTCCTTATCATAGCAACCTTTGATATACATATGCTGAATGCTGATTATATCCCGTTACGGCAAACAAACCCCGTCAGATTCAGATTTGGCATGCAAAACCTGCCAGCTGATATTTCGCACGGGAAGACTCTGTGCTGTTCAACCAAAGTCAATATTCTGATATTTCTAATTATCTGCGATTGTTTCGAGCATAGAGAGAACTTTATTGTCGGAGAAGTCAGACTTAAACAAAATGTCAAAATACTCAAATGCTTTTGTTTTGTTGGCGGCGATTTTATCCGCTGTTCTAGGGCACTGTCCTCCCCAAGAAAGTGTTCACCCATGTTTCTGTCGCGAGTACTCAGAAGGGGGGATATTGGAGTGCTCCCACATGAACAGTCCTCAGGATCTCGTGTACCCGATAGGAGCAACAGTCAATTACAAGATGTTCAGCATTACTATTATGAACTCTACTTTCTTGTACATTCCTCACGATGTATTCAAGGGCACGAATTACCAGAAAATACGGCTTTTGAACTCGCAGCTTTTAGCGCTCACGGACACGGATGAAGCTTTCGAAGGTCTGGAGACAACTCTAACTGAATTTCGGGCAACGGGCGCGCATTATTCTGCTCAATGGTCCTGGGAGCATTTGCGGAATTTGAAAAAACTGGACATCATCGATGTGAACTGGGTTCAGCTGGATGCCTTGCAAGAAGATATTCCTCACTTGCCAGAGCTGACTGGCATTGGAATCAGCCGCGCTGGAATCACTTATGTTACTGAAACTGCTTTTGCGAATCTTCCTAAACTGAATATCTTGGACATGAGCTATAACGAAATTTCTCAACTCAAGAGGTCTATGTTACCAAAACCAGCCAACCACCTGGCAATCGTTAAGTTTGAGTAAGTGGCTGTTAAATTTATTTCTTCCTCTCTGTTTGTGCATTCGTGACATTCACATACATACAGTATATACGAACATTCATTGAAGTGGTCTTATGTCCTTAACCAAAAACACTTGTAGGACATATCAGCAGGGACTGATTATCCCATGGGTCTGTAGGACCTTGGCACTGAGACTTCTGTTGAACGGGGGCCTCCTTTTTGTAAAATTGTTTCTAGAAATGACCTCTCGTTATCGAACTTCTCTCTTCTTCTCTAGAAGTGATTTATATTTATTGCACTTCTCTCTCCTTATTATGATAATTTTTATTGTTAACGCACCATTACGTCATCTCGATACAGCTGAAAACGGGAATTTTCTGACACACGACGTGGCATTACTCTGCAGAGGTCCAATTTTGATGTTCCCGGCAACAGGAAAGGCGAAATGTCCGATGATGGGCAGTCAACAGCGGTACACTATATACATATATGTAGGGCGTCGGCTCTCGTAGTCCAGAGTAGAAGTCTTCACGGGCCAAATTTGGTGAAGCCGGCCCGTGATGTACCGTTTGGTATTATTTTGTCTCTCTATCGTATTTTATTAAAATGTGAAAATTAAATAATGAAATGAGATATTATTGAAAATATTTAATTAAATGTAAGCCTAAAAATATTGACTAAACTTTGACAATTATCGAAAAATATAACCTTTAAAAAAAAAAAAAAAAGGAAGACTAAGCTCGTTCAGAATCCCCCTTTTTCTGAACTAGTGAGCGGTAACACTACAAAAGTCAATCCCTATACAGATTAGGGATAGGAAAAAAATTCGATATCGTCCCCACTTTCTCATACAAAAACACACCTATCCCCACCCCACTTCAGACACCCTCCGACCCCACTTTACACAACACAGACATCACTCACCCAGGGCAGAATCTTTTTGTTTTCAACAAGCCCCAAAATGGTTTTACGATCTTAATACCCACAGATTGGTAAAACCACGGTGAGTGCCTCTCCTTGATTTTCTGATTACGGCCAGAGCTATGTCACGGAAATAAGTAAATTCAGAGAAACAGTTAAACACACCAGGAAATCGGGGAACACGACTTTCTTCTTCTTTACCACTGCGATAAAGAGAATGGGTCGACTTGGCCCGGTCCGGACGTAAGTGTTTAGGAAAAAGCCCGGCTCGGCCCTTTGTTTTGTTCTCTAAACTAAAAAAAAGGCCCAACTCGGCTCATGGGCCGGGTTGGGACTTTTATACGACCCAGGTAGTATAAAAGGCCGACGATACGACCCTAGGTAATATACGTCGACCCCAGGTCATCAATGACATGTGGTCGGTCACCGTTTGCTTTCTGGGCACTGGTACGTCCGTTGATGGTATACTCCCGGTACACCCTCAATACGGTCGCCCTCTGTAACCTAGGGTTCTTACCACTTGGGAGATGGACCCATCTGTCTTGCACCGATAATGCGTCCACGATCAAAGTCGCTCAGATCACCACGTTTACCCATAATCGTCGATTGCGATACATAATTGGAAAGCCCTGCTGTCCACCTATTTATCACCTGCATTCGGTTTTGGTTTTTTCCACTCTCTGTGGGGAGTGCCCATGTCAACGGCTTATCAGCCCTGTCTCTAATGCTTTATCTACTGAGTGTATATACGAACAGGCATTGTAGTGTTTTTATATTTTGAAGATTGTATTATTTTCTTTAACCAAAAACACTTGTCAGACATAAGCAGGGTACTCCTGTTTAACAGGGGCCTCCTTTTTGTGAAATTGTTTTTAGAAATGACCTATCGTTATTTAACTTCTCTCTTTTTTCTCTTCTTCTTGTGATCATCATCATCATCATCATCACTATCATCATTATTATTATTATTATTATTATTATTATTATTGTGAAAGTAATTTTTATGTTGGGTGTTTGTTACATCCTTTTATCGAGGTCAATCTCCAATGAATGGAGATACTCTTGATGCGTCTCGAGTCACAGATTGATCAAAACTACAAGTGCCGTTCGATATTTACCAAGTCTTTATGCATATTTTTACGTTAAAAGGTCTTTCAGTTTTTCGAACTATGTCCTTTGACCTCGTATTTCGTTGCATTCGTTCTTAACAAGCATCAGAAATAATGGGGGGAAAATAGTTCCATATTTACGCATTCTCCCAGAAAGTTGCTTAAGTTTTGATGCTCATCAAGAGCGCTACGAGAATACATGACAGAGATGACAGGCAACTTCGTATTACAGCGACAAAGAAATAGTGATGCTCCTTAACCCTTTAAACGGCCCATATACCTGAACCAAGTGGTGTCATGTTTTGCGCTCCCCAAGAAGGCCGGTTTATACGAAAACTACTGCAAAAACAATTCCTTTCCCCCTCTCATCTTCGTAGAACCCATTATAAATCTTTCGAGGGAGATAAGTGGTCCTTTAAAGTCTTGAGTCTTATAAACTACCGGTGGATATCGTTATAGTCCCGAGTCTTATAGTCAATATTCTGATTCTCTTACAGTCCGTGATTCTCTGCTTCATTACTCAAAGAATAACTCGGAGTACCTAGTGTCTCTGACACGGACATCATGCCACTGCGCAGAAGCAAGTGACCTAAATATCTTTTCTCTCCTTTCTTAGGTTCGACGCCATTTTCAGCGGAACAGGCAATTAGACAGAAAGGATTAATGACCATCATCCCTCTAAATGACCAATTTCAATGACAAACCTGAAAGAAATGCAACGCTTTCTGATACGCAGATTCACTCGTTTCAGCAGCGTTCGGCCCACTTCTTAGACATAGAATATGCATTCCTTCGAGCTGAATTCAGCCCATTTTGCTAACGCCAAGTTAATTCGTTCCAGCCAGTTAAAGGGTTAAAATCATGTCAGAACCAGACGTGTACTGATAGCCCCCGCAAGCTCCGCATTGCTTTGGGGCTCATGGCTAGGAAGGCCTCTATCCTGAGCAAAAAGGTTTTACAGACACTTTTGCGGAAACTTCAAGTGAATAAAGAAATAGCCAGCAATTTTTTATGGTAGCCTTGAAAGAAGTATTCAAAAGAAAAGTTTTTTTTTCCCCGCGGTTTAAATTCATACAAGAAAGATGACACCGAATTTTCGGTTGTAATGAGCACGTCTTTTGAATCCGTTCTGACGTGAATTAAATTTATCAAAGCTATTCAAAGTCAATGGAACCGGTTAGGAAAACAATCAACCAGTTTCAACAATCAATAAAACATCCAGAAATAAAAAAACATCTACTTAGTTCCACCATCAGCTAAAAAACATGTTAGGAAAGTTAACAAATGGCGCACAAAAAGTTTCTCATAGCACACGGAACGTATCAGAGAAAATGAGATTTTTAAATCCAACAGTTAAAAGAAGAAATATATATAGATGGAAACATAATATAACTCTACGTCTGCTAGCGGAAGAATTTTGAATAATGGAAAAGTTGGAAATAGGCGAAAAATATTTTTCAAAGAAAAAGCTAAGCTAAGGAAAAAGAACTACACCCTGATTCATAAAGAAGTATAAAGTTTCCAGAAGCTGTAAAATAGTAACAGTTGAAGACACGGACCACAACTGCGAACCGTTAGGTAGATGTACTCATAAAGTTTGTGTCCCGCTACTGAGGGAAGTGACGTAGGCTATAGCGTGCGGTCACGTGACTAATCAGTCAAAATGGCAGCGTGTGCAGTGGGAAAGGCGTTTTGTGTTCTAGAATTGAGCAAAACGGAATCTGTAACTGTCGTGCAACGGCATTTTTGATCACGATTCGGAAAAGAACCTCCAACCAGAAAATCTATCCACGATTGGCGTAAAAAATTGGAAACTACGGGCTGTTTGTACAAACTTAAAAGTCCTGGACGACCGCGTGTATCGGAAGAAGTCGTCGATAGTGTTTTCACGGCCATTCAACGAAGCCTGGGAAAATCAACGCGGAGATGGTGAGTCGTGAAGTGCAGATTTCACGGCCCACTGTCTGGAGAATTTTGAGAAAGAAGCTGAAAATGATTCCACGCAACAGCGTATCACAGCCACTATCACTGCACTTCATTCAGATATCTTACCTCATGTTTGGGCGGAAATGGATTACTGGCTCGATGTGTGTCGTGTTACTAAGAGTGCACACATAAAACATCTGTGACTGTCTCTAAAAAAATTTGAAACATTCCCCTACAATTCTGTTACAGGTAACATAAAATATCTTACATTGTTCATGTTTTATAGTGCGTTGAAACTGTATAAACTGAAGTGCCAGAAAAACTGGTACAGACGAGCTTATGCAAAATACATAGCAACGTCTCCTATGTGCGTACTCGGTTGCGTCCGCCAGTGCGTATATAAAGCGATAGATATCCTTGCTAGCTGTCAGAGCTGTTTTCGGCATGAGAATGACAAGTAATAACGATTTAAGCGATTTTCAACTCGGTGTCATATTTGGCGCGCGTGAGATGGGCCGTAGTATTTCGGAGGTAGAAACGAAGTTCGGATTTTCACGGACGACCATTGCAAATGTGTACCGTGACTACAAGAATTCCGGCAAATCCTCCAACCTGCGATACCAGTGTGGCCGTAAAAAGACATTGGGTGAACGTGACCATCGTCGGCTCTCAAGAATCGTTTTATGCAATAGGCGTGCAACACTCTCGCAGTTATAATCGGAATTCAATGCTGGAGCCTCAATAAGTATCAGCGTCCGGACTCTGCAACGTACCCTGCACGATATGGGCTTTGGGAGCCTACACCCAACTCGAGTCCCTTTGACTGGTACACGACACAGAGCTATGAGCCCCGCATAGGCACGGCAACACCGCCACTGGACACTTGATGACTGGAAACAAGGAGCCTGGTCTGACGAGTTGCGTTTCCAACTGTATCGGGCAGATGGAAGGATTCGTGTGTGGCGCCAACCCCATGAAGCCATGGATCCCGCCTGTCAATAGGGAACTGTACCGGCTGGTGGTGGGGGGGGGAGGGGTCCGTAATGGTATGAGGTGTGTTTAGCTGGACTTCACAGGGGCACCTAGTACGTTTAAAAATGTCTGTGACTATCCAACGCTATGTGCGCATCCTTTCTGACGAGGTACACCCGTTCATGTCCTGCATTCATGCTGATGGGTTGGTCCTGTTCCAACAGGACAATGCACCTTCACACAAGTGTCGGGACGCCACATTATGGTTAGAGGAGCATTCATTTGAGTTTGGGGTGTTGCCAGTCCCACCCAAGTCCCCAGATCTGAACGTGATAGAACACATTTGGGGTGCCATGCAACGCGCTATCGAACACAGGAACCCGAGATCTCGGAATACACCCGAATTGTGGAACGCTCTTAAGGAAGTAGGGTGTGCATTGCCTACAGCATATTTCCAGAAGCTAGTGGAGTCCATGCCTCGTCGTATTTCTGCAGTCCTGCGCTCCCGTGGGGGACTTACCAAGTATTAGACTGGTGTACCAGTTTTTCTGGCACTTTAGTGTACTTCTTTATGAATCACCGTGTATTTAAATACATCTCCCAGAAGCAGAGATAGCGAGAAAATGGGTTTCGACCTTTACTTCCCTGGCGAGAACTATTTGTATTATTTAAAGAGAATAATGCCCCACATCTCTATTGTAGCGAATGGCACACAGTAAAGAAAACATTTCTCAATAGTGTTTTAAGAAGCCGAGATACAGCTGCAAACTGAAGTACACAAACACCACCTACAGACAGAACTGTGAAATACAAAATTCCTCATATACTAGCCCAAAGTGTTCGTTAAGGTAAATATCAGCCGGGGTTGAAGGAATTTCTTAAATTGCACCTGTAGAAGCAGAGATATTGAGAAAAACAGACTAAGCATTTGCGCCCCTAGCGGCAAAATTGTGCATTATTTTGGAAGAAAATGCACACACGGAGTTTGCATGGTTAGTAGTATTTGACCGAAGAAAGAAGTCTTTCAATCGGGTTTTTAATCCCGCAGATATTGCTGTAAACGGAAATGTGAACTTACGCATCTGGTGGCAGACTTGTGCGTTAAGAAAAGTTTGATATTGTATGAGAAATATTTTGCAGCGGAAACACTCTCCGACAAAAAAAAGAATGTTTCAAATCGGACTCTTAGAAGCAGAGATATTGACAAAAATAAGATATACATCTACGCCCCGTGGAGGAGAAACCATGTATTGTTTTAAGAAGAAAATGCTCCGAAAGGTTTATTGACGTGAGTGATATCGGTCCACGAAAATTTTTTTCAATTGGTATTTTAGAAGCTCTCAAAATACATCAGATGCTAAGCTGAAAATACATCAGAAGCAGAAATTAACACTTACGCCCCGCGGTGGACAAATCATTCTTTACGAAATGTTTGAAATGTTGTTTCCAGTGAAAAAAGATTTCCATCAGGTGCTGTATCCAGCACAGAAATAATTTTTCAAATCGGAGTTTTAGAAGAAGAGATATCGGGGAAAATTCAATTTACGTTTTCGCCTCCTTGCGGAAAGTCTATGAATTACTTGAAAATTTAAAAATTATATGAAAAACGTTTCGCCCCCGAAATTGCCCAACAAAGAAATAATTTTTCAAATCGGACACTTAGCAGCAAAGATATTGACAAAAATAAATTAGCATATTTGTCAATATTCCATGTTCACGGTCGAGTCCCATTATTGTGACCACCAGCTAGTATCGAGAGTTACCGCCGTGTGCAGCGCGGACAGCAGCTAGACGGGCTGGGAGTGACTCAATAAGCTACTTACAGGTGTTCACAGGTATGTGGAGCCATGCTTACTACAGTGGATCTGACAGCTGCAGGAAGGTGCGTGGTGGAGGATCCATAGAGGGAACAACACGATCGAGGTAGTCCTACAGATGCTCAATTGGGTTTAAGTCTGGGGAATTAGGGGGCCAGGGAAGTACTTTGCAGTCTTCATCGTGCTCTTCCAACCACTCTTAGACATTTTTAGCTGTGTGACACGTCACAATGCCGTGCTGGAAGATCCCATCCGCCCCAAGGAAGACAATCAACATGTATGGGTGTAAGTGGTCTGCAATGATGGATTCATAACGAATTCAGTCCATAGTGTCTTCCACAGGTATCAGTGGACCCAGAGAATACCACGAAAACATTCCCCAGACCATAACGCTGCCCTCGCCAGCTTGTGTTCTTCCAGCAATTATTGAAGAGTGTTTGTTTTCCGATGTTTCTCGCCTTATACGCCAACGTCCATTCGTTTGATGAAGCAGAAAACGTGACTCATAGGAGAAGGCAATCCTTTGCCAATTAGCGGTGGTCCAATTTCGACAGTCGCTTCGGTGGCGCAGTGATCTTACCGGCGGCTTCTGATCATTCGTCCGAAAGGGTCCGGGTTCAAATCCCGGTGAGGCATGGATGTTGTGCTTGTCTTACGGCCCTGCATCTCTACCTTCCCTGGAGCCAGTGGCCCTAAATTAGAGATGGCCGACTGCTTATAGCCCATTCAGTTGCTCACGGTGGTCGTTAAACCTCCAACAAAAAAAAATATTCTGATACTGCAGTGTAAATGTAAGCATTTTCTACCGATGCACCTCCGTTAGCATAGATGCAATGACCATCCGTCTGTATCGGAGTCCCATACACAGCAGGGTTCGCTGAACTGTCGTTTTAGGCACACTTCCGGTAGCCCCCTGGTTCATTCGGACAGTGAGTTGCTCCACTGTAGCGTGTCGTTCGGCCCTCACGCATCTTCAAAGCCTACGTTCACCTCTCACATCAATGGCACGTGATGCTCCGCAGTTTCCACGTCACTTATTCGCAGTGGTGCCATTTCTCCAATCACGATACACTTTAACCACAGCAGCACACGAAAAGTTCACAAACTGCGCTGTTTCAGAAATAGGGATACCCTTGGCCCGAAAGCCGATGATCATCCTTTTTTGAAAATCTGATAAATCGCTCCTTTTATCCATGACAGCAACGAGTTATATGCTTTCAGATTGCCTACAGCACAGCTTATATATCCTCCAAGCCAGCTCACAAGACGTGCCTTCTTTCATTGGCTACGCGCTGTTGACGTCAAAAGTAGGAGGTGGTCACAATAATGTGACTCGACTGTGTATTATTTTAAGAAAAAAATATTCGGAAAAGGTGTATCGGTCCACGAACGAATTTTTTCAATCGATATTTTAGAAGATCAGATTTTGCTCCAAATACATCACAAGCAGAAATTAGCACTAACGCTATCAGTAACTTGGATTTGCCAGGTGATCTTTCCTTAAGGAGTTAACCTTTGAAACTCAGAAAACTGCTAAGTGATAAGCATGTATCCCATTAACTATAGTAACTGAACTAGAGAGCAACGCTCAGGTGCACAGCTAGAGAATATAATTGATTTCGAAGAAATGCCTTACCACTGTGCCTAAAACAGAACGTCAGGGCACTGACAGCTAGAATTACCCGTATTCTCCGCATAAGCAATTTTGATTTTGAAGACGTGAATCCGTTTTCCGGTGTAAATATGACATGGATTGTAAGTCAGATAATATCCGAAAACTTTGAAAATTTCGTCGTCCTGCGGAGCGAGAATCGAACTCGCGTCTCCCGGGTAACGCCTGAGTATGCTAACTACTACACCACCCAGAACGACGAAGCTTCAAGTTTCCGATTAATTTACCATCCATGTCATATTTACACCAAAAGACGGGTTCACATCTTCAAAATTTGCATTGTATATTGTAATCCCGTATTCCATTCATGATTCATCTGCTCCTCCACCTCCAGGCAATCATGGGGTAAAAATTCTTAATCTCCAGATTCACTAAACATGAATGCCGGTTGCTTCGACTAGTTTCAAGTTTTCGATTAATCTGAAAATAATGTGATGATTATTTTCAGATTAATCGAAAACTTGAAACTTGATCCTTCAGGATGATGGTGTAGTGGTTAGCATCCTCGATCGCTATCCGGGAGACGAGGGTTTGATTTCCTCTCCAGGACGAAGAAATTTTCAAGTTTACGGATACTATCTGACTTACCATCCATGTCATATTTACACACAAAAAAAAAAAACTGATTTACATCTTCAAAATTTGTATTGCATGGTGTAATCCTGTATTCCATTCATGACAATTTTGATTTACCTGATAGTTGTCGTGTACTGCAACAACTCTTTCTGCTTTATTTTCTACAGCAGTGAACATAACCGCCACAACTGCGCAATGCCGTTACAGCTCTTTGCATACGATCGCCTGCCAAGTGCCATTTTTGTATCCCTACTGATAGCGATTCTCCTAACCAAAGACTTCATCGCCACAGAGTGGATACGTAGTGCGATCAAAAAGTTCCGAGACTGGGTACGTAGCGCGCCAATACGTGGCAGCACGTGGATGCGCGAGCATCGGTCAAGGGCAGTGACCTTCATAAGTCATTGTGCCGAGTGGCGTCGTTCTGTGAACACCGAGAGCTGTGCTACAAAATATTTGGTGACCACGTGCACAACACAGCTGCGATTTCGGTATGGGCTGCAAACAAGAGCAGCAAACGAACATCAAAATTCTGCGTCAAACTCGGTAATTCGGGAATGAAGATGCATGAAATGTTGCGGCAGGGTCGTGGCAATGTGGCAATGAGTCGTGCGAGGTGTTTGGAGTGGCACTCGCGCTTCAAGAGAGGCAAAACGTCACTGAAAGACGAAAAGAGGTCAGGGCGACCGTTCACGAGCAAAACCCCCGAAAATGTAGACAAATGTTGACATTCGTGGGATTGTACATCGTGAATTCGTCCCCCTGGGCCAGACCGTCACCGTTCTTTTTTACAGCGATGTTCTGCTGCGTCTTAGAGAGGACATTCGCCCCAAACGACCTGAAATGTGGCACAGGGGCGATTTCCTGCTCCATCACGACAATGCTGCTGCTCACAGAGCGTTAGCAACACATCAGTTTTACAGTCACGACAGCATGACTACCCTTCCTCGCCCGCCTTACTCGCCAGATTTGGCCCACTGCGACTTTTTTCTGTTCCCGAAGATGAAGCTGAAGCTCAAGGGTCGCCGTTTTGAAACCGTGGACAAGATCCTGCGTGAATCGCAGACGATGCTTGACACGATTCGCGAACAGGACTTCCAGGGAGCGTTCCAACAGTGGCAAAAACGCTGAAAGCGGTGTATCGCTGCCCAAGGAGACTACTTTGAGGGAGATCATAGCCAGACTTAAGTAACGTAAGTACTTTGTTGTATATCGGCCTAGTCTTGGAACTTTTTGATCGGACCTCGTATTTACATTTCTATATTAGGAAGGGTGAGTTAGCGCATATCTCTCTAATTATATTAAAAAGAAAATGTTTCTATCTTTACTTGTAGTCATAATGACAAACGAGAAGGTATTGTGAAGTTTTGCCCATAGCATTAGTTTCTGACTTTTAATTTTTGATTTTACAGTAACAACAAACTACGAGACCTACCTGAAAATTTCTTTGAAGATATGCCTTCACTGAATTCCTTAAACTTGAGGAATAACCAGCTCGTTTCGCTGTCTGAGAAAGTCTTTGGGAGCATATTTTTCGACATTACAGAAATATTTTTCGAAGGTCAGTCAATTTTTCTTTGCTTTCTGTTTCATTGTTAAGTAAATTAATATTTTTTGCAATTGTTTATGGCTGTCAGCAAAGGAGGTTTGCTTTGTTTTACGAGAACAACAAGAAAATGTGTTGCTGTTTTGATTACCAGCTGTGTTTAGGAGGCATTTAACCATTTAAGAGAACACCTGCGTCCTGAAAGCACATAACCTCGACACCGTGCGTTCTAGTTTCTTTTGTTTAACGCCGACAATAACGCCTTACATAAATAATTCTAGTGGGTGAACGAGAGTATAGTATTTTTTTTTTCACCGACCTGGTTGCAAGCATCGGTGAGGAATGAGCGATGTAGTGAAGGATGCCACGATAAAGGTGAAGAGGTCAGGCATGTTTTGCCTTACAGATAAACATCACAGGGTATAAAAGTTTCGAACTGAGACGGAATTAACTTAAAAAGGTAAATAAAACGAACCGTTATAGATTCATTTGATTGAACGACATTTCCTTTTGTGCAAAAGTGTTCTCAAGTGGCTTTGAGTATGTTCATGGTTATTATTTTGTTAAGACGAGTTAATCGGTATCCTCATGCAAAGTATAACTTCAGTATTACATAATTCTTAATTATTGCAAATGCAAAATAGTCATGCTTCATGCAAATGGTTTATGGTTAGTATTAATTTTTGGAACGAACTGAATACAGTGTGTTTGTGCGATGAACACTGAGTTGTCATTTGAGTGTTGCCATCTTCTTCATTGTATCTGATTTATTGAGGTGAACTTGTTTTCGGTACCGTCCTAGGCGTTGCTTTGAAATTGTGTAGAAAGTGTTTTTAATGATATTTTCGGCCAGACGTGCAACAACATTCAAACACGTGTTTACTTTTTAAAATTTGTTTCTAGTTTTAAAACTCACATTGTTACAGAGCAGTTAGAATGGAAATACGTACTAGAAACATTGTTATATGTCGCAATGATATGTCTTATCTGAATTTTGTGGGGTGGGGGGAAGGACTTAAATTGGCTGGAATGTAGAATTTGGTGGGACTATACACGCTATTGAAAATATAAGAAGCTTTAGTCCACCATAGAAGGACATAGAAATGATAAGCAGCAGATAAGAAATCCCATCTGAGTGAATGAAAGAGTGATATGTGGAATCTTAAACAAATAAATGAAAGGGTCAACTGAAAAAGAGAGAGACCCACTGAATGTGCTGTTTGAGTGAAAAAAAAAGAGATTTCGATATAGAAGAAATGCGCAAAAAATTGAGTGCGTAAACTGCTGTCACAGACTTAGCAGTAAATAAAACACTTACTTCTTTCTAAAAGCTCTCCTTATCTTTTTTTTTTTTTTTTTTTTTTTTGCGCAACTTGGCCTGAAATCACATTAAAAACAAGAAAGATGACACCGAATTTTCGGGTGTAATAAGCACACGTCTTTTGAATCCGTTCTGACGCAAATTAAACATCACAGCTATTCAAAGTCAATGGAACCGGTATGGAAAACAATAGCATCTGACGGAAGAAAGAAGTTTTTCAATCGGGCTTTTAATCCCTCAGATATTGCTGTAGACGGAATTGTGAGCTTACGCCTTCTGGTTGCTGACTTATGCGTTAAGAAAAACATGAATTTATATGAGAAACATTTCGCACCGGAAACGCTCTCCAACACAGAAAGAATTTTCCAAATCGGACTCTTAGAAACAGAGATATCGACAAAAATAAGATGTGACTTTACGTCCCCTGGTGGGAAAACCATGCATTATTTTAGGAAGAAAGTATTCTCAAAAGGTTTTTCCATATGAGCGGTATCGGTCCAAGAAAAAAAAAAATTTAGTCGAGTTTTCAGGAGCCCAGATTTTGTTTGCTACAAATACATCAGAAGCAGAAATTAACTCTTATGCCCCCTGGTGGCCAAACCTTTCTTTACCAAACATTAGAAATTATGTGAAAAATATTTTCCATCAGGTCTTGTATGCGATACAGGAAGAGTTTTTCAAATCGGAGTTTTAGGAGTAGAAATAACGCAGAAAACGCAATTTACCTTTGTGCCCCCTAGCGGAAAGTCTATGATTTACTTGAAAATTTTGAATTTTTAGGAAAAACATTTTGAATCGGAAACACTATCCAACAAATAAGAAATTTTTCAAATCGGACTCCAAGAAGTAGAGATATTGACAAAAATAAGATATATATCTACGCCCCTTGGCGTAGAAGCCATGCATTATTTCAAGAAGAAAATGTTCCTAAAAGGTTTGTCGACCTGAGTAGTATAGGTCAACAAACGAATTTTTTCAATCGAAATTTTAGGAGCTCATATTTTGCTGCAAATACATCCGAAGCGGAAATTAAGATTTACGCCCCCTGGTGGCCAAACCATTTTTTTTACAAAAATTTGAAATTATGTGCAAACGATTTCCCATCAGGAGCTGTATCCAGTGTAGAAATAATTTTTCAAATCGGAGATTTAGAAGCAGAGATATAGGAGGAAACGCAATTTACCTCTACGCCCCTAGCGAAAAGTCTATGAATTACTTGAAAATTTTGAAATTATATGAAAAACATTTCGCATCGGAAACACTATCCAACAAAGAAGGAATTTTTCAAATCGGACTCCTAGCCGTAGAGATATTGACAAAAATAAGATGTACGTCTACGCCCCCTGGCGGAGAAACTGTAGAACATTTTAGGAAGAAAATATTCCGAAAAGGTTTTTCGATGTGAGTGGCATCAGTCCCCGAAATAATTTTTTCAATCGATACTTTAGAAGCTCAGATTTTATGGCAAATACATCAGAAGCAAAAATTAACACTTACGCCCCCTGGTGGCCAAACTATTTTTTTACAAAAATTAGAACTTATGTGCAAACGATTTTCCATCAGGAGGTGTATCCGCTGAAAAAAAAATTAAATCGGAGTTTTAGAAGAAGGGTTATCGGGAAAAATGTAATTTACTTTTACGCCCCCTAGCGGAAAATCTATGCGTAATTTGAAAAAGTAACTATATCTAAAATACTCTTCGACATAAATGGAATCGAAAGATAAAATGATTTTTTCAATCGGATGTTTAGAAGCAAATATGTTGAATAAAATGTATTTTTGAATTCGATATCATCTGCATTTACGCCCTCTAGCTGGGAAATTGTACATCGTAAAAAAAAAAAACGAAATAAAGTATCATCATTCGCATATTTTAAGCTTTCCAATGCAAAGAGAATTTTTCAAATCGGACTAATAGTTGCAGAGATATCGTGGGTACAGGCGGACGGACAAACCGGTAACATAAACACGATCTTTTTTTCCAAAAGACGTGCTAAAAATCGTGAGGGTACCCTGGTACTCTTTGTCGATAATTCATGCTATGCATCTTTCGCATGCCAAGATCTCTGTGAGTGGGAATAAAACGAGTGATTCGAGAGTATACAGGGTGATTCATAAGTCTGGACCCACCCGAATATTTTGTAGGCATTTAGCAGCATATGAAGTAACCATGTGCAATATACACTATACTGACAGAAGTCACCGGACACCTGGAAGAGGAACACAGCATAGCATTCACTGACATACATTAGTACGGTATCGGTCAACCTTTGGCCTTAATGCATGCACTGACCCTTTGAGATATGCTTTCGACAAGGTTTGGAACACAACGATAGGTATGCGCTTCCATTCAGTACATAATGCTGCCGCTAACCGTTGCTTAGTAGTAGGTCTTGGTACCAAACTTCTTATGCGGCGCTCTAATTCATCCCATAGGTGCTCTATGGGATTAAGATCAGGGCTCTGTGCTGGCCAGTCCACACACGATACGATATTATCTTCAAACCACGCCGTAACAGCCCTTGCTTTATGGCTCAGTGCATTTTCCTGCTGGTAAGAACAAGGCTCGGTTCCATATGATTGCCACTGAGTTGGTAGGGCATAATTGTCCAAAATATCGAGGTAGACGTGCTGGTTAACAGGTTTGTCCACGATAACCAATGGACCGGGACCATACCACGAAAAACATCCCCACACGAGTACAGTGCCAGCTCCAAACTTTCCCGTATGAACAGTACACTGTGGTAAATGGCGCCCCCCCCCGGCTGCCGCCATACCTACACATGGCCATCAGACTGATGGATCGTGTATCTGGATTCATCAGTCCATAGGACCCGTTTCCATTGATCTACGGTCCACGATAAATGTTCTTTACACCATGCTAAACGACGAGTAGCATTCCGAGTGGAGATGAAATGCTTATGAGTAGCCGCACGACCACGGTATCCCATGGAATGAAGTTCTCTGCGAATGCTACGTGTATATACCGAAGTTCCAGCATTTTTACCCACCTGTACACTGAGGTCTTGTGCAGTACTCCGTCGATTAGCTGTAACGACTATCCTGATACTTCGACGTCCTCTATCACTGATTTTCTTTGGTCTGTACGTTTTGCTGCTTCAGGCACGCCATGTGTCTTCCACTTACTCAGTACATCCAAAACAGTTGACTTAGGTATGTTTGAACGTCTCTCGGTTTCTCTTATGGACAACCCACTAATATAACACTCAACAATCTTTCCTTTCTCAAAGTCAGTTCTCTCCCGCCGCGACGTTTTCGCTCAACCTCACAGTGCGATATGATCGCGGTCAGCTGCAGGCTTGTTTTATACTGTTTGTAGCTGTACCGCGCATCTGAACAACGCAGCGGATCCGTTCATTTGCTTTTGAAGAGGTGTCCGGTGACTTTTGTCAATATAGCGTATATTAGACCGAGTATATTGCACCTCTGACACATGTTACTCACCCATCCGCCATCTTTGAATCCGCCATATTGGATTCAGCTTCTGCTTTTCAAATGGCAATAGATTCATGTGACCACTCGAAGTTATGTGAATTTTTCTCAGAAAAACAGTGGTACCCTTATTTTATATATATATGTATTAGTTTTCGAACTATCGCATGTTATTAATCGATGTTTGGTCTTTTTCTTGCATGTTACGCATGAATGTTTCGACTTTGTTTTGCAGTGAAATGTGATGGAATTGACCAAAGAGGAGCGTATTGACATGATCCTGCATTATGGTGGACGGAGTTCAAGGGAGGTTGCAGCTGACTAAAACCTCAGACACCCAGAAAGGCGGCCAATCACGCAGAGTACAGTGGTGAAGCTAATCCAGAAATTTAGAAAAACTGGCAGTATGCGTGAGAAGCCAAAAAACGGTCTGCCCAAAACAACAAGAAATGGGGAGTCAAACACCATGATTTTGGCGGCGCTTGCCAAATTGCCCAACGAAGAGCACGCGCTATTTAGCAGACGAATGTGGTACCAGTCAAAGCTCCATTGTGCGTGTCCTTTCAAAAAACAAGCGGCATCCTTATAAGCTGCAGCTGTTTCTTTCACCATTTGAGTGAGGATGATCCTGACCGTCGTCTTCAGTTTCGGAGTGGGCGCTGCAGCAACTTCAGTCTGACTCAACATTTGCATCAAAGATTCATTTTATTAATGAGGCCAATTTCTACCTCAATGGAGAGGTTAATCGCCATAATACCTGGCACTGGTCGGACACCAATCCACATTGGATGATCCATATCCGTCCACCATAATGCAATATTATGCTATTCTTCCGTAGACGGGCGCAAGGCTCATTTCTCACAGCTAAGACAGAGGAACGCTAGCACAGCTTCGCCAGTATGTACCTGTACCGGAAGCATCAAGCTACTGTTTTCGATGTGGCAACGGATTTGTTGCTGTTTACATTCGAACGCAAACAGCATATTTTTGGAAACATTTAAAAAGTAGCATAATGGAACAAAGTGTACATAAAGACAATCTAGGTGATCGATCGATAGAATTCGTGTTCCGAAGGGAGTGTAGTGCCAGGCGCACTGACGTCTTCGAAGAAATGCTTCAAATAATAAGAAATCACGAATGGCAATGAACGTCGATGCCTTTATTTTAAAATTGTCTTTTTCTAGATACGTATTTGTAATACGAATTAAAATACTACTTGTAAATACGAAAGTAAATTTTTTTATCAGTATCCGAACGTACACAATGGCAAGGTTAAGTGGTAAGTTCAATCTTTTTTTTTCAGTGTCTCAGTATTGTTTTTCATGTAGTCCATGAAATATTTTCTTTGATGAAAGCAACATCAGTCATCATGATGAAATAAAAAAGTCAGCACAGAATGCAGAGATAACCACTTTTCCACCTCCCATAATGTTTGTATTCGAATGTAAACAACAACAGATCCGTTGCCACATCAAAAACAGTAGCTTGATGCTTCCGGTACATGCTCGCGGAGCGTGCTAGTGTTCCGCTGTCTTAGCTGTGAGAAATGAGCAGTGCGCCCGTCTGCGGAAGAATAGCCGCAGAATTATGTCAATACGCTCAGGATTATGTCAATATCCTCTTTTAGTCAATTGGATCACATTTCACTGCAAAACAAAGTCGAAACATTCATGCGTAACATGCAAGAAAAACACTAATCATCGTTTAATAACATGCGATAACTCAAACTCTAATAAAGTTATGTAAAAAAATGGTACCAATGTTTTCCTGAGAAACTTTTACATAACTTTGAGTGGTCACATGACCCTATTGCCATTTGAAAAATTGAAGTTGAATCCAATATGGCGGATTCAAAGATGACGGATGGGTGGGTAACACGTGTCAGAGGTGCAATACTTGGTCCAATGTATATTGAACATGGTTACTTTCATGTGCTGTTAAATGTCTAGAAAATATTTGGGTGGTTCCAGACTTGTGAACCACCCTGTACATTTATTTACGTATACAGCACATTGCATTTATTCGCGTCACTCACGACCACACCGAGCCACAGTCCGGTACATACTACGACGGTTGGAGGCAAAGGAGTGACAACGTACCTGTATGCCTCAAATATTTATTTACTGAACAGAATAGGCTTCAATATAATCTCCTTCCATATTGATAACTTTCTGCCAGACATCTGGAAGGTGCTGGATACCGTCAGCAGGGCCATTTTTGTTGATGTCAGCCCTACCGCTCGGAGGGTTTTTGCTCTTGTGGGAAAACGCTTTCTTCGCAGTGTTTCTTTCCTTCTTTCTTTTTTTGAGAAGAGGTCAAAGTCAGATGGTCTCATGTTGGTGAGGAATAGGGCAGATGTTCTAACAACTTCCACTACCACGATGCTAACAAATTCCTTATAGGAGCAGCAGTGTGACATTGCGCATTGTCATGCAATATAATGGACGCGGAAATTAAGCCGCTTTCGCCGCGCAGCAGGGCGAAGATGATGTTCCAGAAAATGTTGGTAGTATTGAGTGTTAACAGTCACGTGCTGCTGCGGAATTCCATGATGAAGTATCACACTCTGGACATCATACGCCACTATCAGCATCCCTTTGAGATTCTTGGGTTCGTGGTGAACCTTTTTTTAGCCTGCGAGACGATGAATGCCGCCATTCATTGGACTGTCGTTTCAGTTTCGGTTCGTACGACCTTACCCACGTTTCGTCCGCAGACTCCGGGAACGGGCCATCTTCTCTGGTGTAGCGTTCTAATGCTCACTGGCAAGGGCATAGAGGTGCTATTTCTGAACTTCCGTAAGGTGATGAGGCACCCATCGTGTTGCAATTTTGCGCTAACCAAGCAAGTCTTTGAACACGTGCAAAAACTGTTTTGTGGCATATTCCTACCTCTGCGGTTGTCTTGCTGTCCATCGTCGATCCACCGGAATCAATGATTGCATCAACTGCACGTGATGGTCTTTGATGCCAGGTCGACATGAATGTGTCACATCAGCCACTTTATCGCGACCTCGGCGGAACGTTGCCACCTATCGTAATGTTCCAAGCCATGATGCACTTGGTTATACATACGAATATTTGTGGAAATTGTAACACCATAAATGACTGCTGATATTAGCTTGAAACTCATAGGATAAGTACAGCAGGTTGGGGCATGCAATTGATTAAAATGCCAGTTAAATTGTGCATGCCGTTTCAGAGCAGCGCCCTCTGAACTGTCCGGTCTTGGGTATAAGAAGCTGACTCAAACGAGATGTTGCAATCAGTGAAGAGCCGACATTGAGTCGAAAAGGTGTTTCTTGTGTCTCCGCCTCCTAAGAAGGTTGCGTTACGAACACCTGACGGACTTTGAGTGGGGGAGGATTGTTGGGATGAGAGAAGCTGGATTTTCCTCTGCCAAACTGCCACTGGTACTGTACGAAGCGCCATTACAATGATGCGAGCATGGCGTCAGTGGGCAGATGAGGCTCGGACGCACAGAAATCCCGGAAATGGAACGAAAAATCGCGCGATTGCACGGTTGACAGACAGCTTTACCGCATGGCAATGACCGATCGCACAGTGCAATCTACGGTGTTAGTGCAGCAGTGGAGCATTATCACAGGTCAGGATTTCTCCTCCAGCACAGTTCGAGGTCGTCTGCTTAACAGAGGATTTGTCGCTAGCAAGCCCATCGTCGCGCATTCATTTGACCCTCGACCACAGACGCCTCAGCCTGCAATGGGATCTCGACCACAGACATTGGCGTGCTGATTGGTAACAGGTCGTGTTTTTTGGCGAGTCACGATTCAATTTGATGCACCATGATGGTGGTCGCATACATATTCGAAGACATTGTGGTGAACGGAATCTTGCAGCGCCATACCGTCCCAACGACAGGAGTCATGGTTTGGGGTGAAATTCGTGATCTCTCCTAAAGAATTAAGGGAATCCTCAGCAGCCAATGGTAACCAGAGATGTTTTAGAGGAAGAGGCGATACCCTTCCTTCAGAGTTGTCCTAGCGCTATATTCCAGCAGGACAATGCTCGTCCGTGTGTGGCCCAGAATGTCCAAGACCTCTTCGATGCGGCAGATACCGGATCTTCCCTATGGCCTGCACGTTCCCCGGATATATCCCCGATCGAACATATCTAGGACATGGTAGCTAATCGACTGGCAAGTCAAGCGCCTCCGCCAGTCACCACAAATGAACTTTGGCCTCACATAGAAACAGCCGTTCAGGCTGTTCACTAGGATTATATCAAAAACCTCTTCCATTCAACGCCACGCTTTGTAGAGGCTGTTGTTGTTGTTCGAGATGGCTTCACACGGTACTGAGTTTTGAAGCAAAAAAAAAATCTTGTATAGCTCTACTAGTGTAATCAATTATCTCCTGTAATATGAGGAATCTGTGATTAAATTTCACTTGAATAGCGCGATTCTTTCTTGGTGTTCGAATTTTCACAAACAGTTGTAACGTACCAGGAGATGTGACGTACCTGCCAGAAAGACGCACACGACATAAAGGCACATAGGAATCAGAATAAAACGTCCGCGTAGCTCAATTGGTAGAGTGACTTATTCCGGAATGAGGGGATCCGGGTTCGAATCCCGGCGTAGACCAAAAATGACGGAGAAATTTACTTCGCTATAATGGCGCCCGAACTATCCGGATGACCCGACCGTTCAAAATCTCGCAATGGTGTGATGTTATTTCCACACCGCGAGATAGGAAAAATAAGAGAATCCCTCCTCCAGCACTTCGAAAAAAAAATATATATATATAAGGGGGAGATGATGTAACGTACCAGGAGATGTGACGTACCTGCCAGAAGGACGCACACGACATAAAGGCACATATGGAATCAGAATAAAACGTCCGCGTAGCTCAATTGGTAGAGTGACTTATTCCGGAATGAGGGGATCCGGGTTCGAATCCCGGCGTAGACCAAAAATGACGGAGAAATTTACTTCGTTGTACAGTAGCATGTTATGTGCCCCTTTCCGCTGTACATGCAATCCCTATTACCTCTATCATCGCCGTTTGAAGAATGATACAATGATAGGACTCTGGAGAGGGTCAGGGAGAATTTTCCAGCAGAGAACATGTTATGCCGCAGGATCCCTGTTCCCACTCACCAATTTTTCAGATTCCTCTCTAATAAGCAAGGGCTGGGTGAGTGTAGTCTATAACTATTTGGTGTCTACCTTTCTGAGTGCAACTGGCCCATCAGATAAGGACCAGAAATTGGGGTGAGTGCGACTGACCCATGCCCTTCTGGTCAGCAGAAAAAAATTAAATTCCTCTCCAATATAGAAAAAAAAATTATTTACTGTTTTTCTTTTCTGGCTTACTATTATGTGTGACTTTCATTGTTTTCAGGTAATCCGTTCCGCTGTGATTGCCGTATGTCTTGGCTGTTTGGTGGAAGACTCGACTATTACTTTAGAGCTGAATGTGAGACGCCGGAGAGTCTGAAAGGAAGAAAAATCGTTGAACTGACATCTAAAGAACTCCGCTGTCCCCGAATTTGATTCAAACATGCACTCACTCGTGCATGCCAAGAATTATAAGAAAAAGAAATGACCAACGAAGATTTAGCAGCATGACTGCACCATGGCGCCGTATTAGGACAGATTGAAATTTCATACTGAAAGAAATGTATTTCCCTCGATAAATTTTCCTTTAAATCTTTTGGAAAATATTGTCTTTTTCACTCTTTTTATTTTTCGGGGGATCGTCATATAGTCGATGCCGCTTTATGTGGTAATGGATATTCTTATTATTAATTATATGTTATCGGAACCATTAAGTGCGGAGCAAACTTATTCAAATTTATAAAGAAACAGCCTCCTATTGTAATCAGCAAGCGATTATGGTTATCATCTTGACATGGATAAAGTGAAATGACTAAATGAAACACGAGATTTAAAAAAAAAAAAGCTCACTTTCACGTCGGTTCCAGTTAAGGTCGCAACTTCCCTAGGACCATCATAGCTGCCTCCGAAATCAGTTCGTGCTGTTCCTTCGTGAAAGACAGAATGTTCAATTTTATTTAATGCCCTTTAAAGATCGTCGCACACTTGATCGGCGGGACGGAAAAGAGTTTTATCTGCACACTCGATCGAAATGGAAGTTTTATCTAATGAAAGTTTTATCAATTATGTTTATCAATTTGTTTTATTAACGGAAGTTTCATCTGCACACTCGATCGGAACGGAAAATAATTTTATCCGCATGCTCGATCGGAACGGAAAAGAAATTTATCAGCACACTCTCGATCGGAGCGGAAAATAATTTTATTTGCCGACTAGGGAGGAATTACGGGAGCAGGTGAATTCATCGAAAATGAATTAATCGAAGACGAATTCATCGAAACGAATTCGTCGAACGCCAATTCATCGAAAACAAATTTATCGAACGAACAATTCACCGAAAGAGGACTTTATCGTAAAAAGTGAAACGAATTCATTGAAAACGAATTCGTCGAAAACAAGTTTGTCCAACGAGCAATTTACCGAAAGGCGACTTTTTCGAAAAAAATGAAACGTATTCATTGAAATAGAGTTTAAGACAACTGGGCACTAAACAGTTGGCCAAACGGACAAGTGCATACACCCACTTTAGGGGCCGTATAAAAATTGCATTTTCTGGGTTTCAGACGTGCGCAGAGGCCTAGGGATTAATATTTAATGTCTTAGTAAAAGGGCAATAATACTATCTTTGTGTCTAAACCTTATGAATCGGAGCACGACGCAATACATTCATAACGTTTACATAATAAATCAAGCTAATAAGTCTGCGCTCTTACTTAAGTATCAAATATTAATAAACAGGCGTAGGCCTTATTAACAATTTTGCTTCCATCGTGTTCATACTCACAAGGTTTAGACACCAAGTGAAGTTAGTGTTATTGCTCTTTTACTGCCTAGGCCTTTTTAACAGTTTTGCTTCCATCGTGTTCATACTCACAATGTTTAGACACCAAGTCAAGTAAGTATTATTGCGCTTTTACTTAGGCATTAAATATTAATACCTTGGCCTAGACCCAGGCCTTTTTAACAGTTTGTATTCCATCGTGTTCATAGTCACAAGGTATAGAGAAGGTACTATTATTAATAATAGTCAAGGTACTGTTATTGCGCTTTTTACTTAGGCATTAAATATGAATATTTTGGCCTAGGCCTTTTAAACATCTTTTATTCGATTGTGCTCATATTCATAAGGTTTAGGTACCAAGTTCAGTTAGTATCATTGTGCTTTTACTTAAGCATTAAATATGAATACCTTGGCCTAGGCTTAGGCCTTCTTAGCAGTTTTATTCCGTCGTGCTCATACTTATAAGCTTTGCATCAAGTTAGTAATATTGGGTTTTTACTTAAGAAAAAATATTGCATACACTTGAACAAAATCTGTCAGATAGGCCTGGACCTAAGGCCTGTTGATTAATAGTGCCTAAGTAAAAGTGCAATAATACTAACTTGACTTGGTATCCAAACTTTATGATACAGTAAAACTATTAAAAAAGCCTAAGGCCTATTTGTTAATATTTACTGCCTAAGTAAAACCGCAATATTACTTAAATGACTTGGTGTCAAAACCTTATGAATATAAACCCCATGGAATAAAAACTGTTAAGAAGGCCTAGGCCAAGGTATTAATATTTAATGCCTCATTAAACGCGCAGTAATACTAATTTGACATAGTGTTGTTGCCGTCAAAGTTCTTCTAATGTCGGGCCCAAATTCGGGATTTAATTACCTAATTAATTGTGTTAATTATATTAATTAATTAATTCTTAATTAAAGTAACTCCTAAATGGGGGGAAGGAAATATTATCTCGACCCAGCCCGCGTAAGGATTCGCTGGTTTCTTTTTTTTTTTTTTTTTCTTGCTTTCCCTTCACGTGGGAAGGAGATCGAAACGCAAATGCTATGCCAGGTGCAAAATTCCAAAATTCCGCAAACGAAGTGAAAGGTATTTTTCATTTCCCGGCTTTTGCAAAGAAACAGCACTGCAGATTACATAATGCAGCCCTAGCTAACAATAGGTCAGTGGTGACTATACGGTGAAAGTCTGAGAAAGAATCCTAAATCTGGTAAGAAGGCAAGGCTAGGTTATAACTGTCACTCAGGCTCTGTGTCGGGGAACATAATTCAGTCAGGCATACGTGCCTCCGAGCATGCTTAAAGATTTAAAAAGGGTTTTCCCGTATGGTTCGATAACAGAACTCCGAAACAGGGTGACAGTTAGGGCCAAATACATTTTTAAAGGGCTTAGCGCAGCAGATAGTCAACTGGCCAGGAGAATATCTGCTCGAAGTAGCCACTAGTCAACATCCACCGGACGGCGGGCCACTTACGAACAGGGGGGGGGGGGCGCCTCAATGAGGGAAGAAAACGCCTAGAAGCATGATTGTAAGCCAAAGCGAAACTAAGAATGGAAAAACTTAGAGAAATTGGGATCATCTGTAGAAGACGATAGAAGTCGTCGTCGAGAGAGTCGGAAGTCGGTCGTCGGTCGGTTGTTGGAAAGAAATGCCTTGCTGTACGTGGGCCAAGAAGTCGGACCCAAATCCGGTAGGATGTTAGGTACCCAAGGAAAGTGATAGAACAAATGAAAAGTAGAAACTACAGCAAATACACGTTTGTCAAGGGCTCCATCAGGGCTGCTTCTTATCGACCGAGGATACCAGCCCTAAGATCGTGGACGCAAGAAGACCCGCTCCATCCTCAACCCTCGGATCGGTGTTGCACAGTAGAAGATTTTTAGAATAAGACATCATCCAAATATTTCAATCCCTTGAATGCTGAGTAATCATTGTAATTTAAAAATGAAATATTATTGCTCACCTCCTGCTAGTTGGATTGATAGGAACGTTACTATTTCTATAAATCTCAGGATAAACCGTAACTTTTTTGTAGCGACGTCTTAATATAACTTAATCTGGTCCCACCATTATTTTTTACATTGATTTAAAAATATGCTAAAATAAATTTTATATTTGTTTCTTTAAACAACGTGTTTTTTTTTTTGCTGCTCTGCAAAAGAGTACAAGTGTCGGGTTTTGGTTTAATATAAAGTATACAGTTTTCTTTCTTTAAAGTACCACGATTTCGAACATGATACGGAAATGTTAGTTTTTAAACTTAATTTCTTGCGGCATATGAGCTTTTGCGACAACCTTGTTCGAGCTCATATGAAACACAACGCTTTCAGTTTCCAACGATGAGACTGGGTCGCCTATACTCGGAAACTCAATGTCATTATTGCCACTCAGTCGATCGAAATTCATTAACAAAATTTATGCCCTTAAGTTCCCAAACGGGGCTTGGCGCGGTAACAGTGTCTAGACCTTATGAATATGAAACCAATGGAATAAAAACTGTTAAAAAGGCCTAGGCCTAGGTATTAAAATTTATTGCCTAAGTAAAAATGCAATAATACTAACTTGATCTTGTGTCTAAACTTTATGAATACGAGCACAATAGAATAAAAACTGTTAAAAGGCCTAGGCCTAGGCCAAGGTATTAATATTTAATGCCTAAGTAAAAGCGCAATGATACTAATTTGACCTTGTGTCTAAACCTTACGAATGTGAAAACAATGGAATAAAAACTGTTAAAAAGGCCTAGGCCTTTTAAGTATTATATTTAATGCCTAAGTGAAGTTTAAGTATTAATATTTAATGCCTAAGTAAAAGCGCAATAATACTAACTTGACTTGGTGTGATGGTGTCTATACATTGTGAGTATGAACACGATGGAATAAAAACTGTTAAAAAGGCCTAGGCCTATGTATTAATATTTAATCTCTAAGTAAAAGCACAATAATACTAACTTGACTTGGTGTCTATACCTTGTGAGTATGAACACTATGGAAGAAAAATTGTTAAAAAGGCCTAGGCCTAGGCATTAATATTTAATGAATAAGTAAAAGCGCAATAATACTAACTTGACTTGATGTGATGGTGTTTATACATTGTGAGTATGAACACGATGGAATAAAAACTGTTAAAAAGGCCTAGGCCTATGTATTAATATTTAATCTCTAAGTAAAAGCACAATAATACTAACTTGACTTGGTGTCTATACCTTGTGAGTATGAACACTATGAAAGAAAAATTGTTAAAAATGCCTAGGCCTAGGCATTAATATTTAATGCCTAAGTAAAAGCGCAATAATACTAACTTGACTTGATGTGATGGTGTCTATACTTTGTGAGTATGAACACGATGGAATAAAAACTGTTAAAAAGGCCTAGGCCTATGTATTAATATTTAATGCCTAAATAAAAGTGCAATAATACTAACTTGATTTGGTGTCTAAACCTTGTGGGTATGAACACGATGGAAGAAAATGTGTTAAAAAGGGGCTAGGCTTATTAATATTTAACGCTTAAGTATAAGCGCAATAATACTGTCCGGGAAAATATTAGTAGATACGATGAAATCAAAAGTCTGATTCTTGTTAGACTCCATAATGGTCTTGTGGTCATCCTACATGAAAGTGGAAACTAAGAAATGAAAAATGCAATTTTTATACGTTCCCCAAACGCTTTGGTAGTCACTTAGCCATATTCCAATTATAGTCAAAGTTTTCGGCAAAAGCTTACCCTACAATATTGTATCTTTGGGTGATTTAGGTGAATTCGTTTTCGACGAATTCACCTGAAGCCCTAATTTTCGAAGAATTTGCTTCTCGATGAATTCTCCGTTCGATGAATTCGTTTTCAATTTATTCGTTTTCGATGAATTCACCAAAAACTGAAATTACAGCGACAGAATCGGAATCATTCATCCTGGAAGTAGTGTTACTCGTATTGTAATTACAAGCGTTATATTATCTTTTTAATTTAACTGATATAATTGAAGATTGCTTATTTAACAAACCATGTGATTTTAGTAACAACTTGCTTGCATAATTTCGTACGAGGAATGATGAAACCTTGCGGCAGCCAGGAGAACCAGAAAACCTTTAAAAGGCACTAGTAGGCATGCAGTGCCTATACGGTAATACGGCATTTCAAGCATTCAAAATCAGAGAAAGTTTGAAAGAGTACTTCAGCTCTCCAGAAAGAAAGGTGGTCTGGCAAGGTGAGATAATAAACACGACAGAGAAACGAAACTCAGGATAAAGTGAAAATGCGTAGACATCGTATATAATGAGCAACATCTGATTCGCTTTGTTAGCCGCAAGAACTGTGGACTTAAAATATTAACATTACCTGAGCGGGTATTAAAATTTACAGTGAAATCCGCTTAATACGATTTTCGAGGGACGCGTTTTAAACAGGAGAGCGTTTTTTCCGGAAATAGAAAACAAATAAAACCTACGCTACGTACCTTTGTATATGTCGGCTGCGTATTCAGCAAACTGTTGGAGAATACCAAAATTAATGGCATTAAAAAAAACATCAGTAAAAACACAATTTACTGTAGTCACAAACTGTATTACCGCACAATATTAATTAAAAAATACGTCAAAAACATCACGTAGACTATAAAAATTTTGTTCTTGTACAGTATTTATAAACGGTAATTCCTTTTTTTTTAGTTTCTTAAAATACACTGCTGGCCACTGAAAATGCAACACCAAGAAGGAAACATCCGATTGGCCTGAAATTCGCAGCATTCGTCGCCCGCGAAAGTACATGCAAACGATTAGCATTGCAGGGCATATCCAAATCATGTGCGCCCGGCACGCCACCGAGAAGCACTACAAGAAGGGCGCACAGAAGGCGGGGTGTAAGTAGTGGAAGTGAGTGGTGCTGCTGGACCTGTGCCTGGGAAGCTTCCTGGTACCTCGTCGCAGAATACGGCAGTCATTCCAGCACGTTTCGGAGTTCGACAGAGGACGAATAGTGGCTTATCGCGACAGCGGTTTATCGTACCGAGACATCGGCGCCCGTGTGCGACGACATCCAGCCATAGTAAGGTGAGTATGGATTCTGTGGGTGCAGGACGGACAGACGGACTGACGTGAGCGATTGCCGCAGCCGCGGCACACCACCGAACTAGAGGACCGGCATATTGTTTGGCAGGCATTGACGGTTCGCACCGCCACATCACGAACGTTAGCGCAGGAATTAGGGTGTGTTGCGGAATGACCTGTGTCAGCACGTACCGTTCGACGTCGTCTGCAGGAGCGGGACGTCGAACGGTTCGTGTTGACACAGGTCATTGCGCCCATTGCTCCGATTACCATTGACGTTACACCACCGGCGAGTGCGGCAGCAGTGGGCCGTTGAGCGCCGCACCTGGACTACGGAATGGCACGACATTGTCTTCTCCGACGAATCCTGCTTCTGTCTGCAACACCACCATGGTCGGATCCGCGTGTGGCGGCACCGCGGTGAGAGACTGTATGACGCCTGCACTATGCATCGCCATACCGGTCCGTCGCCTGGCGTTATGGTTTGGGGCGCAATTGGATATGACACCCGCACCCCTCTGGTACCCATCGCCGGTACACTCAACAGCCACCGCTACATCTGCGACGTTTTGGAGGCTGTAGTCCTCCATTACCTGCAGGACCTGCCAGCGGCCACGTTTCAAGAGGACAATGCGCGCCCGCAAGCGGCATGCATCGTGCAACAATTCTTCACGGCCCGCCAGGTGCCACTGCTGCCATGGACCGCCTGTTCTCCCGATATGTCGCTCATCGAACACGTCTGGTCGCTGATCGGCAACCGAGTGGCCCGGAAAACACCACACGCGGCTACGCCTGATGAACTGTAGCAACGTGTGGAAGAAGCCTGGACCGACATATCCCAAGCCCACATCCAAAGCCTCTTTCATTCGATGCCGCAGCGTGTAGCTGCCGTTATTGCCAGCCATGGGGGCCACACGAACTATTGATGTCTGCGTGTACCGGAAGTCGCACAGGCCTGTAAGCTGAATCATTTCATCTTTGTATCTGTTCTTATGTGTCTAGTAAATCTGGCTTTGCTATCTCGTGTCCTTCTTGTTGTTGCATTTTGAGTGGCCAGCAGTGCAATTCTCAATCTTACTTTGTTTCATTTTTTAAAAGCGGAATTCAGAATTATCGTTTCTAGCTGATTAATTTTACTGATGGTGTCGTCAGAAACTCCAATCAGCTGGACACAAAACGCCTTACTTCAGAGAGTGAATTTAATGCTGAAGCTGGCGGCAGAGTTGGCACATGCTCTTTTTCTTCCTCACTGTCCTCGTTTGTAGCAGTACTCGCAGGCATTACCTTCTACACTTCCTTCTATTGTTCGAATTTCATTTCAGCACTTAAGGTTTCTATGCTTTCTCCCCGTCAAGGTCACGGAAAAGACCCAGGTAGCAATTTTATGTTGGACCAACCGTGGGCTTTCAACGGTCGGCCCAGCGACGAGGCGACTCGGCGGCCAACAATTGGATATGTGTTGGTTCAACGGTTGTACCCACATTGGAAAACTGTTGCAAACAGTTTTCCAATGTGGTCATGTGTTGTTGGACAACCATGGTTGGTCATGTGTTGTTGGACAACCATCGGACAACCGTTAATTGGTCATTTGTTGATAAATGGTTGGTCATGTGTGGTTGGAAAAACCGTTGGCCAATCTTCGATAAACAACCAACCTTCGCCCAACGCTGCCGACGCAAAAATATCATTGGGCCAACCGTTGGCCAATGTCAGTGTGCTACTTGGGGAAGATCCTTATGTGCAGGAAAGCCACAACCTGGGCCTGTTTAGCTAGCGGAGTGGAATAGGGAGTTTTCTGTCTAATCAAAGTAAACATCCAGTGACTCAAGACGCGACTGACCCATTTTTTACATAGCGTTATTATTCACCCGAATTCAAATGTACATGATGCTACAAAACTAAGCGCTTATTAAGCCAGATTCGAAGCGTATGGAATAAGGTATATCTGTACTTATTTGCCTCTCAATTCTAGGGACTGGGTGAAAAATGTGCATCAAGCCGGAAATTGTATTAACCGTGAGCATATTAAGCGTATTTCACTGTATTTTCATTTTACAGTATTTTTCGGTTTGTAAATCGATATGGAGTATAAGCCGATTGGGTCAAATTTTTCCTATCTTTGTCTTCATTCACAGCTAAGTCGATCCTGAGTATCAGACGAAGTCAGAACAAATACAGTTGGTGTTTCGAATTTATGTCACTATATTTTTGAGTTTTCCGTTAAGTATTACAAGGGAGAGCAAGTTAGGTAACCTACCGCTTTTTAGCACGTCTTTTGTAAAAAAAGATTGTGCTTATGTTAGCGGTTTGTCCGTCCACCAGTAGACACCATATCTCTGCAACTATTAGTCCAATTTGAAAAACTCTTTTGCATTAGGAAGCCTGAAATGGGTAAATGATGATACTTTGTTTCGTTTTTTTTTTTTTTTTTACATTGCGCAATTCTGCCGCTAGAAAGCATGAAGGCAGGTGATTAGAATTCAAAATACATTTTATTCCATATATTTGCTTCTACACATCGAATTCAAAAATTATTTTACCTTTCGATTCCATTCATGTCGAAGATTACCTTACGTATAGTCACTTTTTCAAGTTACACATAGATTCTCCGCTAGCAGGCGTAAAAGTAAATTGCGTTTCCCCCGATATCTCAGTTTCTAAAACTCCGATTTGAAAATTTTTTCCTGCAGGGGATACAACTCCTGATGTGAAGTATTTTGCATATAATTTCAAATTTTTGATATAAAATGGTTTGGCCACCAGGGGGCGTAAGTATTAATTTCTGTTTCTGATGTATTTGCAGAAAAATCTGAGCTTCTAAAAATCTCGATTGAAAAAAATATTTCGTGGGCCGATACTACTCATGTCGATAAACCTTTTCATAATATTTTCTTCCTAAAATAATGGTTTATATAATATAATAAGTTTAATAATGGTTTTTCCGCCAGGGGGCGTAGATGTACATCTTATTTCTGTCAATATCTCTGCATCTAAGAGTCGAATTTGAAAAATTCCTTCTTTGTTAGATAGCGTTTCCGGGGCAAAATGTTTCCCATTTAATTTCCAAATTTTTAAGTAATGCATAGATTTTCCGCAAGGAGGCGTAAAGGTAAATTGCGTTTTCCCCGATATCTCTGCTTCTAAAATTCCGATTTAAAAAATTATTTCCGCACCGGATAAAGCTCCTGATAGGAAATGCTTTGCATATAATTTCTAATATTTGATAAAGAATTTGTTTGGGTACCAAGTGGCGTAAGCGTTAATTTCCGCGTCTGGTGTATTTGCAGCAAAATCTGAGCTCCTGAAAACTCGGGCTGATATCGCTCACACCGGTAGCTAAACGATTCCTTTGTCTTCTTTTGCTTTCTTTTCCAATGCTTGTTGTCAAGTAAATACTCTTTCGGAATGTCCTGGTACAAAATCAATCTGGCTTCGGAGTCATTGTGATTGAGTTCGAAAAATGCTGTCAAAGTTGTCTTGGCATGTTCTTGTCGGACCAAGTCAGCGATGTCTGTGTCCCATCGGATGTAGATATTGTGATGTCCTGGCAAATGAATCGCTAACTTTTGGAAAGTATGCGATTTTTTTTGCATTGGGAACTCAAGTAACCTCCAACATGCCTCAGGTGACTCACGTATCGCATGTTGGCAAATCGTGTAATCTCGTCATAATCAACTCGTTCATCTGGGCCAACATTCACCTTCTTTACATTCGTACTGTCGTAGCCTTTGTAGATATATTTGTGTAGGTACTTGACTGCTTTAACTGTCGAACATACTTCTATGTTGATATGAGCCTGGAATTTTTCACTCAAGTGCGGATTATACGGCACCACCCATTCATTTCTAATTTCGAGGAACTGACCATTAACTTTGGTTAGAAATGTTCTACCATCGTTTATTCGCTTGTAGATAAGAAAACCGTTGCAGTTTTCCTTTGTCACAGCTGCGTAAGGTTTTGGGAAATTCTCGGAACATTTGCCATTTTTCATACAAAATGACATTGGATTCAACATTTCGTAAGGGCCGTGGATCATGCAATACTTCACAACTTCGAAAATAACAGTCCTGTCAGATGGTGGAAGTTCTGCTGCGACGACTTTATCAATGTGTTCAATCTCACGTATGGCATCTTCTTCTGTCAGGATGAGATGCATGTGGTATGAGTCAGTCCTCGTTTCTGGAATTCGATGACGTAGAGGTAATAGATCACCTTTCCAAAGACTTCTTTCTTGGTCAAATCAGAGATGAGCTCATCAAGTTTTGCTTTGAATACTCGAGCAATAAGTTCATGTCTGAAGTTGAACTGAGTTGCGTATCTAAGATTCTCAGTGATCTCTTTCCATTTCTGATTACATGCGAATGTGATGAACAGCGATGGTTTGCCGAAGGCTCTGACTAAAGCCACACCATCTTGGTAACGCATGTTCATGTTTCACGGCGAACCTTGGAAGGAAGAAAGCACAATGACGATATTCCCAGGTTGTACTCCACGTTCGGCTGCTTCGTTGAATAGATAGTCTTGTAGGCCACGAATGTCTCAACTCTGAGTTTCTTCTGCTCAAGCTGTATCCTATTATTTTACATAAGACGCTCACTTTCAACTCATACATATTGATCGATTAAGTACTGGTCACAACTTGCCGGAGTTGTGTAAAAAAGAAAATTCTTTCCAGATAGCCGTTCTATAAGCCACACTGCAATCGAGTCACTCATCTTATCTTGCCGTTGGTTTGTCTTCCATGTGGCCTATTCTTATCCCATCCACATTCTCCGTAAGGAAACAGTAAAGGGTATAGCATTGTGCCAGTGAGTTAATGCAGAGAGTTGATATTTTTGAGGTATTCAGTCCCAGATCCCTTAGGGAAGACCTTCAAGTCGTAGTTTCCTGGAGGATCGCCGTCTTTGGTCGAGAAAATCGTAGCGATTTCATTTGCTGATAGCAAATTGAATCGGTTTTTGCTCTGGTCACGGAAGTCAGGCTGTTCTGATAGTAAAAACATTCGAACTCCGTATGGATCCTCGCCTTCGATAAGTGCCAGTTCGTTCTCTTCCTTCACAACTTCTGCTATTATCTTGCACTTGTGGACCAAAGGATTGACTTCGAGCATCATTTCATGAAGTTTTGCCATCAGATTAGGATCGCAGATTGAGTTTCGTCCAATCCTCTTTTCTGTTGCTTTAGCAGTGTCGATAATGTAAAGTAGTGCAGAAGATCGCTCAGAAGCGTTCTGGGGACGCAAAGGGCCAAATTTGTAATGAAGATGGCCACTGATCTTGAAATTATATTATATGGGCCACATCCTACAGGTAAGAAAGCTTCATTTGCAACAAAAGAAGCTAATGGCATCGTGCTGTTGTATTTCCTGATGTTGTCTAAGAAATTATGCTTTTCAGAGTCGGCATCTTTCTTCAGACGATTTTCAAGTAATGGGTGAGAAAGAGTCGGTGACAGGAGAACTTTCTTATTGTGGGAACAGCTGCTAAAACTTCGTCTTGGTCTCAACCTTTTAGCAATCGAAATCTAAAGCTCTGCAGAATTCGCATTCGAAGGACATAGGATCTAGATCGTAATAACCCACAGAAAAATCAGGATTCAATGCGCAGCGAAAGTGTGGTTTACGTCTTCTTATAGCTGTCATCAAGAGAAGAATCATTTCTGCTTCTTCTTCATCTGAGGTATCAGGCAAAACGAAATCGGCGAAGTGCTCAGAGTGTTGAAGTCCCAATTGGTTCAACGTCTCACCGATGTTCGGTTGTCAAGGTCCTATTCAAATCGGGGATTTCAAGGATTGCCATCAACGCCTCCATTTTGGATGGCTGTCTCCAGGGTGATGGCTGAGGGTTGGATAGTCTGCGCCCTTTGATTTGGTTGTAAATATTGTTGGAATGAGATTCACGTTGCGTGTACTCTTCATTCTCTCTTGTCTGATACGTATGGTTGCGACCCATTGATCGCTCACGCTTCCAATAAAGCTCTTACGTTTTTTTGTTTTTGTTTTTTTGTGCTGCGCAGGAGGCTTTTTGTTAAGGGTAAGAATGTAATAAAGTATTTACTTACTTTAGGACTGATCATAGAACACCATGCACACACCAAGTCGATCACTGAACTGAGCGCCTGGTGTTGATAAGGGCCGCACGCTTCTCCTACAGACAACGAACACCATCTCACGCCAACAGCAACCATTCATTTCAGACCTAGATAAAATGGCGCAACTCAATACGTACATTCTAAATCTCTTCACTAACAACGGTCAACGGAATGTTTATTATTTATACATCTTTACATAATGGGAAACTTCTTACCTACATGAATAAACTCGAAGAAATGAATGTTAAATTATACATTAGGTGCGCAACTTAATTCTCGGCACCTAACCGCAAGCGATCGTAGAACGTCGGCAAATGCAAATAGCTGTGTGCGGTAATGGCCGATTGCAGCACCATCCAACAGCTTTCCAGGTAACCGTAACTGCTCACAGCTGTAGTGACAGAAGGGACGAAAGTTGACGGTGAAAGCAAGGGCGTTCGAAAAAAACATTTAAGGCACTGCTTCTTATTCGCATTTCAGCTGAAAAAAAAAGGGCCGCGGAATCCCAGCAAATGATCTGTGTTGCTTTGGGTGAGGCTGCTGTGTCCTACAGTACGTATAAGAGGTGCTTCCAGCGGTTTAAGTGTGCAGAACGTCCGGGACATCCACAGAAATTTGACGATGAGAAACTGGAACAACTGTTGGACGCGCATCCCTGTCGCACACCGTCAGAGCTCGTCCAGGAACTCGGAGTAACACGGCAAGCCATTGCAAAGCGCCTGCACAAGCTTGGACTGATTCACAAGGAGGGCCGTTTGGTGCCCCACCAACTCGCAGCTGCGAACAAGTCTAGGCGTTACGATGTTGCCGTGTCATTGCCCTCCAGATTCAAGAAGAAGGATTTTCTCCCCAAGATTTTGACCTGTGATGAGAAGTGGATCCTCTACGATAATCCTAAGCGGCGCTAATCGTGGGTTTGTCTAGGTCAGCCTACCACCAGTGCCACCAAACCGATTATCCATGCCAGGAAGCTGTTGCTGTGCATATGGTGGGATCAGCGCAGTGTCGTACACTATGAGTTGCTCAAACCTAGTGAAACGGTCAATGCTGAGCGTTATTGTCAGCAAATCATTCGTGTGAGTGACGCAATGAAGGAGAAAAGGCCATACACCGGAAAGGGCGGAAGGTCGGTCCTGTTGCTTTAGGATAACGCGCGTCCTCACACCGCGAAAATGACTTTAAACACGATCACCGACCTGGGATGGGGAATTTTGTTGCCGCCCCAGTGGCGCAGTGGTCTAAGCGATATCCTCTGATCATTCGTCCGAACGGGGTCCGGGTTCGAATCCTGGTGAGGCATGGATGTTGGGTTTGTCTTACGGCACTGGCTCTCTCCCTTCCCTGGAACCAGTGGCCCTAAGTTAGGGACGGGCGACTGCTTATAGCCCATTGAGTTGCTCACGATGGTCGTCAAACCTCCAATCAAAAAAAAAAAAATAATAATAATTTTGTCCCACCCGGCGTATTCTCCAGACTTCGCCCCGTCGGATTCTCCCCTCTTTCGCTCCCTGCAACATCACCTGAGTGATACGCACTTCACTTCTGTCGAGGAGGTCCACCACACAAGTATTGATGACTTTATCAACTCGAAACAGCCCTCTTTTTTCCGCAGTGGTATTCGTCAGCTCCCTGATCGACGGCTCAAATGTATCCAACACGACGGGGATTATTTCCCTGATTAGGTACGTATTCGATTTACTATAATTTGCTGTCAACGTGGCGTGCCTGTGGCCGAGAATTAAGTTGCACACCTAATACATACAGTACATAACAAAGTACACTGTATTGACAAAAGTCACCGGACACCCCTCAAAATCAAATGAACGAATCCGCTGCATGGTTAAGATGAGCGGTACAGCTGTAAAACGGTATAAAAGCAAACCCACAGCTGACCGCAATCACAGCACACTGTGAGGTTGAGTGAATATGTCGCGGCGGGAGAGAACTGACTTTGAGAAAGGAAAGATAATTGGGTGTTACATCAGTGGGTTGTCCATAAGAGAAACCGAGAGGCGTTTAAACACACCCAAGTCAACTGTTTTGGATGTACTGAATAAGTGGAAGGCACATGGCGTTCCTGAAGCAGCAAAACGTACCGGCTGACCAAATAAAATCAGTAATAGAGGAAGTCGAAGCCTCAGGAGAGTCGTTACAGCTAATCGACAGAGTACTGCACAAGAACTCTGTGTACAGGTGAGTAAAAATGCTGGAACCTCCGTATATACACGTACCATTCGCAGAGAACTTCATTCCATGGGTTACCGTGGTCGTGAGACTGCTGATAAGCTTTTCATCTCCACTCAGAATGCTACTCGTCGTTTAGTATGGTGTAAAGAACATTTATCGTGGACCGTAGATCAGCGGAAACGGGTCCTATGAACTGATGAATCCAGATACACGATCCATCAGTCTGATGGCCGTGTGTGAGTATGGAGGCGTCCGGGGGAACGCTATTTACCAGAGTTTAGTGCTCCTACGGTCAAGTTTGGAGCTAGCAGTGTACTCATGTGGGAGTGTTTTTCGTGGTACGGTCCCGGTCCATTGGTTATCTTGGACAAATCTGTTAACCAGCACATCTACCTCGATATTCTGGACAATTATGCCCTACGAACTCTGAGGCAATACTATGGAACCGAGTTTTGTTCTTACCAGCAGGATAATGCACCGAGCCATAAAACACGGACTATTTGGGCGTGGTTTGACGATAATTCCGTATCGTGTGTGGATTGTCCAGCACAGAGCCCTGATCTTAATCCCATAGAGCGCCTATGGGATGAATTAGAGCGCCGCATAAGAAACCAAGGCCTACTACTATGCCACAGTTAGCGGCAGCATTATGTACTGAATGGAAACACATACCTATCGTTGTGTTCCAAAAACTTGTCGAAATTATGTCTCGAAGGGTCAGTGCATGCATTAAGGCCAAAGGTGGACCGATACCGTACTAATGTATATCAATAAATGCTATGTTGTGTTTCTCTTCTAGGGGCCCGGTGTCTTTTGTCAGTATAATGTATATGTCTCTCAAGAGCGGGAGAGAGAACTTCCACCTCCACGTTGCAGGTGACGGACGTAAACAATTTGAAACTCCATCTGACGGGCGACGGCCACAGACACTACACGGGAAATCTGCCGCCCCACAATGTCCGAACCGTTGCCCCAATCTCATTTTTCTCTTCGACTGGCACATCTACATGGTAAGACCTTTATTTTGATACCTCAACCATATCTTTACGTTCAGCCGTTCTCTCAAAATAGGTCTCACAGTAAAAAAACTTATAGAATTAATACGTAGTGGATTACTGTTAGCTAAAAAATAAAAATGAAAACAAAAAAATCAATCCGGGAAGATTCCAGCGTAGAATGCTTCCCAATTAGTTTATTGAGGGGAACGTTGACTTATAGATTCAAATATAAAAATGCATAATGGAAATATTTCTGTACTAACTGCAGTAGCACCATGTTGCCACCAATCCAGAAATTTTTGAACGCACGTCGTACGTGTCTAACTATTTTGAAAAGTAAGAAAGAGCAATGCTTGGAGTGCTTTAAAATACGTTTTTTGATTACGCGATTTTCGCGGAAATTTTTAATTTTCTTCCAGAAATCCGTTTCAGATATGTTCTTCCAAACGGTGGCCATGGAAGTCGGAATCCGCTAACCAACACCTTACGCATACAAAAGCCTCCAATTCCATCGAAATTCTAATTTTGTCTTAGAGACCCCGTGGGGGCCAACTTTTTCTTAAAAACTCAATTGAAAAAAATGGTCCATATCGCAGGAATGTGTTGCAAATGGCTGAAATCGGATTAATACGCAGAGCGCATGAGCGGGATCAATTCTTCCACAGATATGCACGCCGCTAACTGCTCTGAAACAAACTAGGTGAATTCCTCTTAAAAAGTACTTATACTTCTTTTTTCCAGCAGGCAAATTTTCCCCCGTTTTATGGCCGCAATATGCAGTAAGGCACAGCGGGAAAACGCAAAATGATATCTCCTCTCCGTCTGAAATTTCGTCTCCCATTTTACAACCGCTAATGACCCTAATATAAGGCATAAGGGGGAAAGGCACAGCGGGAATGGACCTTGATTACGTGCTAAAAGGGCTCAATAATGGAGACGAACGTAAGAAAGGAAAGAGATGTTTGAGTGTTCCCACCCAGAAGCATGATGCCCGTATCCGGGGAGAGGAGGGGGACTATCCCTTCCTCATGAAGCTTTGGGTCATGGAACAGAGCGTAAAGGACTACAAGCCAGTGCTTATCATCAGTCACAGGTTTATGATCTACTGAGATAAGAAGGAGAAAATAATTGTTTTGTCATAGCTTTTGAGCCACCCGGTCGCTATGTGCGCGATTCTGTTTGGGGAGCGCAGAAAATTCGGGAAAGAATTTGGTTCAAGTACATGGGCCGCTTTTAGGGTTAAACTAAAAATAAGGAAGATATGTCATCTTGATTTTTAATTGAACTTCGTGAAAGCATATCAGATATAGTCATTTGCAAAAGTTTAAGACAACATGTTGGTATTCGGAGATTTCTGCCTATTGCGTCAGCTACTGTCTGTATTACTCAACTTCCTGTCGGTGTTGCATCATCTGCAGCGGCAGCTGTTGATAGAGTTGGGGAAGCTTGCGGGCGTCAGTTTGCTTCTGGTTTTCATGCTGAGAGGTTTTGTACATATTTTCCATATATCGAAAAATGGGCAAAAAAATGTCACTGTTACTCAGAGGGTCCAAATAGTGACTTTATATCTTGAAGGATACTCCGAACGTGACATAAGCAGAAAGGTGAATGTGAACAAGACTGCTATTCATAATACGATCATGAAATATCGAGATACAGGTGAATTTAGCGACCAAAAGAGAAGTGGACGTCCAAGGAAAACAACCCACGTGATGACAATACCATAACGCGAATAGTCATAACGCGTGGAGTTCGTGCAAGAAAATCACGGCCTTTCTAAATTCGAAAGGGTTTGATATTAGTATTAGCATTGTTTCCCGACGTCTTAGCAAAGATTTTGGATTAAAGTCTTCTAAACCTGCACATAAACCTAGACTAACCTCTGTCATGAAAAAGAAGAGACTCCAGTTTGCGAAGCGTCATCAATCGTGGACTGCTGAAAATTGGAGACAAGTTCTTTCTTCCGATGAATCAACTGTGTGACAATTTGAATCACGTGAAGCACATGTTCGACGACCAAAAGGCAAAAGGTTTGATGAAAAATACACCGTTAGTACCGTAAGACATCCTCTTAGTCATAGCTTTGCGCCACCCGTCAGCATCCGGTACTGCTTCATTATCCTTTCTGCCGACAGGCACTACCATGACTGGTCCTTTTTATGTGGAAATGTTACGTGAGAAGCTGTTAACTCATATGCAAGTGCACAGATGCACAATCTTTATGGATGATGGTGTTCCATGTCACAGATCAAAGACAATAAGGGACTACCTGCATAGGAAAAGCGTTACTGTGCTTGACTGGCCCGGTAATAGTCCCGACCTTAACTCCATCGAAAATTTGTGGACCATTTTAAAAGACAAGGTAGTAGAAAAACAGCCATCAAATTCCCAAGCTTTGATTGACGCGATAAAGTACCTGTGGTGCAAAGACATGTCAAGCGACTACTGTAAATTCCTCAATGAGAGTATGGTACATTGTATTCTGTCCATTAGGAAAAAACAAAGGTGGCCACACAAAGTACTGATTTTGGTCTTTTTGTGTTCTAAAGAATGTAAGTATTCATCTGTGGTGTCATTTTTTTCAAATATCTCTGACTAGTAATTAGTTGTTTCTTTGAAAATCTTAATTTTCAATAAATAGACAAGTGGTCTTAAACTTTTGCAAATGACTGTGTTTTTCAGGGGAAAAAACAGTATTGTATATACACTGGCGTGCAAAAATTAAGGACGAGACGGTTTTTTGAATGTAACGTCGTGCAGAAGTGCTCCACATCGACTCAAACCATACCATAAGATCCCCAAGATGTAAGAATATGGAACAAGTGAGCGAAACCGTCCAAACAAGGAATTCAAAGGATACAAAGGCACTTTATTGAAAAGGTAGCTTCGAGCACAACTAGACAAAAGACATAAACGTCCATGTGACAGGCGGCTGCCAAGAAATATCCAGTCTTTAGTAGGGGATATGATCACCCCTTACTGCGTTGCAGGATTTACAACGTCTGTCCATGCTGAGGACGAGGTTGTCAAGGAGCTGTTGAGGCATCGCGGCCCATTCCTCTTGTGGCGCCAATCGCAGCTGCGGAATCGTTGCTGGCGGCTGGTGATGTGCTGCCAAGCGTCTCCCGAGAAGGTCCCACACGTGTTCGATTGGATTTAGGTCCAGGGACCTTGCGGGCCAATCCATGCGTTGAATATCTTAACTCTCCAACAGCTCTGCCACAGCCACTGTACGATGATGTGTAGCGTTGTAGTCTATGAAGAGGAACTCAGGACCCACAGCACCTCTAAACAGACGCACGTGAGGCAGGAGAACCTCGGTACAATTGCGGACACCAGTGACTGAACCTCCTTGGAATATGTGGAGGTCAGTACGGCTACCAAGCATGATACCACCCCAAACGAGAATCCCGCCACCTCCAAACCGGTCCCTTTCGATGATGTTGGAGGTGTGATTGCGTGTTCCCTGCTCTCTCCAGATGTGTATACGTCCAGTATGACTCGTCAGACTAAATCGGCTCTCATCCGTAAAGAGAACTCGACCCCATTGCTGATGTGTCCAGTTCTTGTGTTCCTGGCACCACAGAAACCGCCGTCTCCAATGAGCAGGCTTTAATGCCACACACCGTACTGGTCGTCGTGCAAACAGACCACCTTTGTGCAGCCTCCTGGCTACGGTAAAACGCGATAACGGACGTCCAGTTGTCTGTTGCATGTGCCTTGCGATTTCTCCCGCTGTCTGCCGTCTGTCTCTTCTCGCCTGTAGGACAATATACCGGTTGTCCGCCGCCGTGGTTGCTCGTGGACGACCACTGCTAAATTCTCGGACAGCTGTACCCGTCGTCTGAAATGCTCTCCAAGCTCGTGAGCGATCACGAACTCCTCGGCCACACTAGTCACACTTCGACCTTCTTCCAACTTCCCAATGACGCGACCTCGGGTAAAGTCATCCATATGTCATCTACTAGATTGCCTGTTGGCCATATCATACGGTGGCAGCAACCTGACGTCGTTCAAACCGATGTACACCGTGCAATAACTTTCACCGAATTGCTGAGCGTACACCGCCCGTATGCTTTATACCCTTCCGACCCCCCCTCCCTCCTACGCCATGCTGCATATATGCGCATGCCCTACCGTACCGGACCTTAGTCTATCTCCTGAGTCGTCTTTCGAACCGTTCTGCCTGCTGGTTCCGCTGTTATGCTAATTTCTCCTCTTCGTCCTTAATTTTTGCACACCAGTGTAATATCTAAAAATTTTCGATTATTTTTCCCTATTAAAAGATTTGAGGAAAAAAAACTTCGCTTTCCCCGTTAGCGTTTAGACAAAAAAAAAAAAATCTTATTTTGCTTTCGTAATACGGGTATATCCGTACAGTAAATACGTTTCTTGTGCTATTATTATGTGTAAACTCAAGTTTTAAAGCACTGGAAATGCATGAAGAGTTAATCGTTCAAATATTATTTTCTGCAAATATCTTCCTTATTTTTACTTAAACAGTCGATTTTCCGAAACACCTGGGTCCTGATTTTTTCGGATAATTGATGTACATACATTGTCTTAACATACAAATTCAAATATTGCTGTTTTTTTAATCTTTTACCCAATTCTAATGAAATCAAAATCTTTAATCAAGTAGATCGTATGAATTTATGTCTAATTACAAAGATCTTAGCAGTACTACGTTTGGGGACCCCCCCCCCCACGCTCTCCTTGTAATAATAGAAAGGTTTGAAGGAAGCAGCAACACAACTGTTACTTTGAGCTCTGACCTGTCTGGTGTATTTTGAAGAGGAATCACCTGAAGTCGAAGTTTTAGTCCTGTCTTTGAAGTTTCACTTTTTTTCAGCTGGTTCTTCTGTGTCATTTTTTGCTCACATACACACAAATGCACTTGGCTGAATTTCTAGAACGCAGACAACACCTTTTTTCCTTATCAGAGTAAACTCTGATATATGCTGATCATATCCCGTTACGGTAAACAAAACCTGTCGGATTCAGGTCCGCCGTGTAAAACCTTCCACCTGATGTTTCCCCTGAGAAGACTGTCTGCTGTTCGACCAACGTCAGTTTTCTGATATTTCTAATTATTCAAGATTCTGTGACCTTTTCGAACAGAGAGGATTTTATTGTTGGGGAGTTCAGATTTAAGCAAAATGTTTAAATGCTCAAAAGTTCTTGTTTTGTTGTCAGCGATTTTACCTGCTGTTCTAGGGCACTGTCCTCCCCAAGAAAATATTCATCCATGTTTCTGTCGCGATTCAATAGATGGGGGATGTTGGAGTGCTCCAATATGAACAGTCCTCAGGATCTCATGTATCCGATTGGAGCAACAGTGGGATACAAGATGTTCGCCATTGTTATTATGAACTCTACTTTCTTGTACATTCCTCACGATGTATTCAAGGGCACGAATTACCAGAAAGTTCGCCTTTTGAACTCTCAGCTTTTAGCGCTCACGGACACGGATGAAGCTTTCGGAGGTCTAGAAACAACTCTAACTGAATTTCGAGCAACGGGATCGCATTATTCTGCTCAATGGTACTGGGAACATTTGAGCAATTTGAAAAAACTGGACCTCATCGATGTGAACTGGGTTCAGCTAGATGCCTTGCAGGAAAACATCCCTCCCTTACCAGAACTGAGTGCCATTGGAATCGGCCGCGCTGGAATCACTTACGTCACTGAAAATGTTTTTGCGAATCTTCCTAAACTTAAGATCTTGGACATGAGCTATAACGAAATTTCTGAACTCAAAAGGTCTATGTTGCCAAAACCAGCTAACCACCTGGCAATCGTTAAGTTTGAGTAAGTAGCTGTTAAATGTTTTTCTTCCTTTACCTTTATACATGTGGAACATTCATATATATATATATGCTGGCACAAGACAGACCGTTGTGGAGGAAACTTGGGGAGACCTTCGTCCAGCAGTGGATTGATAATGGTTGACAATGATGATGATGATGATATACGTACATACTTTGTTGCTTTTTATGTTTTCAAGGGTGTCATATGACCTTAACCAAAAAATTTTGTGGAGCATATAAGAAGGGCCTGATGACCGCATGGGCTCATGGGACCTAGGCCCAGGGAATCCTGATTAACGGGGCCCCCCTTTATGTAAAATTGTTTCTAGAAACGACCTATCGTTACTGAACTTTTCTTCTTCTTCTTATTATTATTGTTGTAAAAGTAATATTTTATGTTGGGGTTTGCTGCATCCTGTTATCGGGGTCAACGTCCAATGCTTTCATCAAAGGAGCAGTTTCGATTTTCACAAAATCTTTTGTTACTCTTCCCAGAAATTGCTTCTTCACTTCGCAATCAATTTTGTTTAAGAACTTACTAAAAATTCTAAAATTACTAAAAATTGTTGTTAGAAATTCGTATTTTATATATACACAGTGGTGGCAATGGGAATTATTCGCTATCGGAACCCAACGTACAAGTGAATGCCATAAAAATGTAATATGCACAGACCCATTTGCAGTATAGATATAAAACCATTTAAGAAAATTTCGTTATTAATCTTTATAATGAAATGCTCACAAGTTAGAGCTGTTTTCTTTATTTAGAGACGTACAATTCATATAAAATGGCATTAATGTAAACGTATAATGCACTGGAAAATGTTTTATTCAAATTAAATGCTCCCTTTGTTTTTTGGTGTCGCATCGCTCCCAGAACGTGGAGTTTCGCTGCGTTCTAGTCCATTTCCATCACTGCATTGTACAATATATATACACAGGGCTTGAGAAATGCAGTCGTCTGCTCGTCTGAGACGAGAGAAAAGTTTTGGTCGACGAGTAAAAAATTCGGCAGAGCAATTTAAATTCAGTCGGCAATTATTTATACGTTAATATGCCTACTGTTGGATACGTAAAACTATCAGTTTTTTAATGCCTACTGTTGGATACGTAAAACTATCTGTTTCTCTTAGTGACCTTTCTGAAAGGGCAATGGCAGAATTCTCAAAAAACCAGCCCTTGTGTTCCCAAGGTCACAAAGTTTTGAAATGAAATTAAAAAAAAAAATTTAATTCAAGGAACACTGTAAATGCCAGACAAACAAATAAATCACCCAAAAAGAAATGCGAAAAATAAGGCAAACTTCAACGCATCCCGTCGAACAATCCAGCAACACCAAATTCGTCCGCTATTCCACATTCACTGTGCAACTGAATGACTAGTACATTATGAGTGGAAGCAAATCAGCGATTAACCAAAATACCAACAGAAGACAGGAAAGCAAAAAGTTCAAATCTTTAACTGATAGTTCTGTGTCTGGGGCTCTTTGGCCAAACCTGGCCCTTGCGCCACTAAAATCAATTAACTAACTAACTAACTCAGATGTCGTCAAGATGACGCATGCGTGTTAATAAGAAATCTTCAGCCCCAATCGACCCTTAACGTGGCTCTTGGAAACACAGAAGAAAATTTAATATTGTCAGGTCTTTTGTTAGCTATGTCCCAAAAGCGTATGTCAGAGGTTTTTGCAAAATATTTTTTTGAAGAACTGCTGTTCAAAAGTTGACTCAAAATCCTGTATATAAGACCAAAAGGGTAACCATTATGTACTAGTGTGTTGTATAAGAACGTGAGATTGTTTAAAAGAACAGGGGCAGTGTTACAAACTCTCATGTATCTAAGATATTCTGTGATTATGAGATTCCTGTGCACAGTTTTTGAAACGTTTGAATTCCAGTTAACTAAATAGTTAACTCTAAACTCATAATTTCTTCTTTTATCAAAAATGTCTATAATCAGTTCGCTTTACTTGTAGTACATCCGCAAGTCCAAGTAGTGTTGATGATTTTGTAATGTTCCCGTCGGCTTCAAACCAAGTTCCTGTGGATAGATATTATTTGCTGCAGTCTCAAAGTTATCATAGTTAAAAACTATGACATCATCAATATATCTAAATATAGTTCCATTGCTATATTTATTCTGGGTAGCATACCTCTTTTCCCATACGTGTAAGTATAAGTTCTCTAATGATGTCGAGAAAGAGGTGGCCATAGGAATTCCTTTAACCTGTAGAAAAATATGCTCACCCATAGCCACATAGTTGTCAAATATATAAAATGCTGTAACATGATTCCATTGCTGTTTCGTGATGCATAGTAGACTACCATATTCTTTAAACAAAGAGTCACATACACTGTTTAAATCCGGAAGATCTATAGATGTAAATAGGTTGGTGAAATCAAAGGTCTGTGCTTGTAGTTGTCCTTTCCTCTCTGACTGGTCTGTGCTTGTAGTTGTCCTTTCCTCTCTGACTGGTCTGTGCTTGTAGTTGTCTTTTTCTTTCTATGACTGATGGGATTTATATGATGCAATATATATATATATATATATATATATATATATATACGTGTGTGTGTGTGTGTGTGTGTGTGTGTGTGTGTGTGTGTGTATGTGTGTGTGTGTATTACCCAAGAGCAGAGTCAAAGACAAAAGTTTACACCAAAGAATTTAAAACTAAATTTGCTTAAAAAACTGCCTGAAGATCATGATGCGCAACGCAGCAGTTATGAATATTCAGAACTCACACACTACTAAGTAGAGACAGTAATAAAAAATTATTTAACAAGTACTAAAACAACATAGAAAACTTCAAAGCCCAACAGGCATGAGTAAAAAAGAAAATAAAGGAATAGCAAACCTGAATGTAGAAAGTGTCGAGAATGCCGAGCCTTAGCTTTATCAAGGACCAGCAAAACTCTGCATTTTCTCACTTCCACAAAGACCTAGTTGGAAATGGGTTTCTGCAAAGCCATAGATGCAAGTTTAAAGCCCACTAAATTTTTTTAATTAGCACAACCTCCTCAGAGTCGCATGAAGAATAATTTAGATAAAGTTTTTGCATGCATCTATAACTTTCCTGGCCCAACCCACACTCGTCATCTGCCACAAAAAACAGAAAAACGATTACAAATCACAAGTTGTGAGAAGGTCTGAACAAATCATCAGAATTATTCAGTAAAACACGTTGCTGAGCAACCTAACCGCCTGAGAGAGAATTTAAACTTTAATAATAGTACTAAAAGCACTACAAAGTCTTATTTTTTGTGGTGAAAACAAGCTTTACCTAAAATGCCATAAAATAAAAAAAAACAAAAGAATAAAAACACTTTCAACAGAGTCATGAGAGTAAACAGGATTTTTGTACCCACAACTTCCTCAAAAACGGACAACACAAGAACAAAAGAATAATAATAAAAATTAAAATGATGCTTTGGAAAAATTATATGAAGTTAACAATTAGTTGCAATATTTACAAAATATTCCAAGAGTGCTTTAAGTGTATAATAATGTAGTTTTCATGTTCCTACCAACAATGAAAAAGCATCGTTGACAACAAGTATAATAAAACGGCTAACTACTCAAACTAAGTGCTCAAAAACACGCATAATTTCCAAATTAAATGAAAGAGAAAACTCATAAGGTTAGTAAAACTGCTTGCACCAAATTCCTAATGAGAAAAATTAGAAAATTTCCGCTTTGAATGTTCACAAATAATCCTAGAAAGAAAAAAGTACATGAACAAAGATTAGAGCTTACCTACTATACCCTTCCCCTGCTAAAAGTGACCCCCCCCCCCCAAAATGGCCGACCACCATCCTCACCGTTTCCTTAGAAGCAGGGGGGTGGTGGGGGAGGTTCCTAAGTCTTCTCCGCAGATAAAGACGCTGTCCGTTAAATTCCTACCAAGAGAATTATACAACTAAGAATGAAGTCCTGCTTGTCCAGATAGAGTAGAATAACTCTCTAGAATACATGAAAAATATTATCAAATATACTTGTAGTGTATTTAATAACTTTTATATGTATTTAATTACCGTAGTGTACTTCCACAGACACTACCAGTACCTATTTTTTTAAACGAAAGTTTTACCATTTTTAGGTTAGTTATTCTAGTGAGAGAATACCTAGTTTACTTTTTATTTATTTTTTATTTTATTTTTAAATCAAATTTTAAACTTGATATATATATATATATATATATATATATATATATATAGAGAGAGAGAGAGAGAGAGAGAGAGAGAGAGAGAGAGAGAGAGAGACAATCGGGCCCACCAATAAAACAATAAATTGAAAAAAAACTTTAAAATTCTAAAAAATAAAAATCCTGTATATTGCTAGATATTTTTCAATACATTTTTAATTGCCGAAGGAAAATTTTCCTGCCCCGTTCTTTAACTCCGTCCTGGCTGTTGTGTAAAAGATAACCTTACTTTTCTCCAGTCTTTCGTCCATTGTATAATGTTACGTGCTCATGCTAGATTAAATCAATTTTCTTCGTTCTTTAAGTCTCATACGATAATCTGAAATATCCAAACTTTGATAACTCGATTTGAATACTTTTCTGTACCAGTAAGTACATTTTTTCACCATAACGCAAGTAAAAATTACATATACAATAAGGAATATAAATCATCATCATTCCCAACCATTATCAATCCACTGCTGGACGAAGGTCTCCCCAAGTTTCTTCCACAACGGTCTGTCTTGTGCCAGTCTCCTCCATGTTACTCCCGCATACTTTCGAATTTCATCCACCCATCTCCCATGCGGTCTTCTTCTGGGTCTCTCTTCCTGTCCCTTGGAATCCAATCTAAAATTTTGGCTGTCCATCGATGGTCTGTCCTTCTGGCGGATGTCCAGCCCATTGCCATTTCAGGGATTTAACTCTGATCATGATGTCTTCCACTCTTGTCATTTTTCGGATCCACGAGTACCTCTTCTTATCTCTCTTGGTTACACCAAGCATGTACCTCTCCATGGCTCTTTGAGTTGTCTGCAGCCTTTGTATGTCTCTTTTAGTTAAGGTCCACGTCTCTGCACCATACGTAAGCACTGGAAGGATGCATTGACCAAACACTTTTCTTTTAAGACATAATGGCATATTGCTCTTGAAAGTTATGCTGTTTCTTCCAAAAGCTCTCCAGGCAAGTTTTGTACGCCGATTAATTTCTTCATCAATGTGACCCTCACTTGATATCTGCTGTCCAAGATAAACGTACGTGTCTGTTATCTCCAGCTTTTCTTCATCAATCGATAAATCTTCATTTCTTGTAAAAGCATCGAACATCACTTTTGTCTTCTGAAAATTCATTTTTAATCCCACTTCTTTACTCTTGTCAGCAAGTTCTTGGATCATACTCTGCAGCTCTGATGGGGTAGTTGCAAAAATGACTACGTCATCAACAAAACGAAGGTGGGTTAGATAATCTCCATTAATCTTTATCCCTTTGTTTTCCAAGTTCAGTGATTGAAAGTCATTTTCCAATGTGGCATTAAAGAGCTTCGGAGATATGGTGTCACCTTGTCTCACTCCCTTTCCAATTTGTATGTGTGTTGTATTTTCAAACAGCCGAATCTTTGCACTTGCATTTTCATAGATGTTATTAATAATATTAATGTATGCATCTTCAATACCGCAGGATTTCAGAGCCATTGTAACTGCTGATGGTTTCACCGATTCAAAGGCTTTTTTCATAATCGATAAAAGCCATTGATAACACAATCCTGTTGGTAGATATCAAAAGTGAGTTGCAAAGTATGTTGTCTCGCATGTACGACGTTTGTATGAAATTCAAACTGAGTATAAATAAGGGAAAAACCAAAGCAACGGTTTTTGAACGGGAATTCTTTGTAATGATTTAAAAGATAAGCGGTAACACAAATAATATGAATTTTCATCGTTAGCAACGTACAGCTTTACATTATTTGAGAGTTACACCATTGGTATTAACTTACCCATCATATGTAAACACATGCGGTACGTATGAACTCAACCTCTTCCCCAGTAAATTTTTAACTTCACTTTTAAGACTGAATATAACAATTTTCTTCAACTTAAACCTAGTAACATACTGTCAAACCATAAATCTCTAATACCTTAAAAAGAATGATTTAACACATTTTTGAACGATAAGAAACTCTACTATACAAATTTTGAACAATAAAAGAAGTTTAAAAATACAACTAAAGGAAAATCCAACATCAACTCTGATTCTATCCTGCATTGTGCAAGCGCCTACGGTGACACGAGTGGCTGTTTTCAAGTAGCAACAATTCCGTGCTTGCATTGTAGAAATGGCGCTGTGTCTTCTCTTTTCGATGAAATGAAGAAGGGAGCTAGAAGTGGTTAGCCCCCTGCGGGGCAAGCAAGCCTCCTGGGAAATACACGTTGTTGTAAATTCTTTGGACTTTTATTTTCTGTGGTTTATGAAAATTACTTTTGTATTTCATTATAAGTACTTGACCTTATTTTGTCATGCATTACAAATTTTTCAAAGCAAGAAAAATTGAAGTAGCTCAGCGCGAACGAAAATTGAAGTGAAATGTCCGGTGCGTCCGAGCAGTAAAGACAGGCCCCCACCACAGCGGAATGGAACCGCCCACAGGTGTTTCGGGTATTACGTCACAGAGTTACTATAAATAGCTAGCACGTGAGTGAAGAACAAGGTTCGAGCCGCGGATGGCTTAGTGGTTAGTGTTTCAGATTATCGATGCTGGGTCCCCAGGTTCTAGCCTGGGCTGATCTTTCAGAGATGGCGTGATTTACTAACAATCGCTGAATATCCGCCGTGCATCGGACGAGCACGTAAAGTGACGGCCCCCAGGCTGGACCCACTGGTTAAATGGGTATCCTTTCCTAGGGTATCCTTTCCTATGTCTTCCCTGAAATTCTCTCACCCATCTATGTGCAATATCGTACTTGTACGGTGGCGCCATCTACTGTACTCTAATCTCACTACAAACTGTTCTGTCAAAAGTCGTTAGACTTGCTCTCATTCCTTCCGTTTCTGTGTCCTGCCCAAAAGGCGATCTCGCTGTAGGTGGCTGGGACCTAAACTCTACTCCCTGTGGACGGAAGTCCTACATGAAAATGACAAATGCTCAAATGAAGAACAAGGTTCAAGCGTGGTTTGTTTGGACGTAACGTGGCTTGCAAAGGAAACATTCAGATGCCGGATTTGAAAGTCATCTTCCTGTATGAATTTAAACTGGGCCGTTCTGCAAGAGTTGCCGCTTGAAACGTTAACAAAGCAAACGAACCATTCGGCGATGGTTTGTGAAGTTTCGAAGCGGAGATACGGAACTGCAAAACAAAGCACGTGCCACCGACCTGTTGCTGTTTCTGACGATGTTCTGTTACGTGTGATTGAAGCGGACCCCTGAAAAATGTGCCGTGAGATAGCGGCAGATGTAGGTGTCCACTACACGACAGTTGTTTGGCGTCTGGCTGCGCTGGGTAAGGTCAAAAGCTTGACATGTGGCTGCCGCATGAGTTGAGAACTGCCAACAAGACTAAGCGTTTGGAAGTCTGCACGTCGCTGCTTGCCAGGAATAAATGGGAACCTCTACTGCAACGAATCATCACCTTCGATGAAAAGTGGGTCCTTTATGAATAATAAGAAACTATCTGCACAATGGTTAAGCAGAGCACAGCCTGCTGGACGGCATCCTAAGCCACCCTTACACACCAAGAAGATGATGCTCCTTGTCTGGTGGTCCACTGCCAGAATAATTCCTCGGAGTTTCTTAGTAAGACGACAAACCATCACTGAAGAACTTTATTGTGCTAAATTACACCAGATGCACTGGTAATTTCTGAAGAAACAACTGGCTTTGGTCAACAGACATGGTGTTCTACTCCAGGAAAATGCCCACCCTCATGTCGCACAACGAACGATGCTGACACTAAGTGCCTTGGGCTATGAAGCACAGCCTCATTCTGCCTATTTTCCGGACTTGTCTCCGACAGACTGTCACCGATTTCGTCACCTGGATCACTTCCTGTCCGGGAAACAGTTCACGACAGACAAGGAGGTTCAACGTGCAGTTGATGACTTCTTCGGGTCCAAGCCACAAGACCTTTTTCTTTCCGGGATCATGGCCTTGCCTGACAGATGGCAACTATGTGTCGATGCAGAGGGGGATTATTTTGCCTAGGTAAGTTGACCTACTTTTCCGTTCTGACCGTACACGTGTGCTGGTGGTCTTTTGCCGGACATTTCATTCGCACCAACCCAATAGAAAGAAGTTACTTTTCCAGGTGAATAAGTAGAAGCAGCTGTGCCAGTGATTCGCTGCTGTATGGTGACTGGGCTTGTTGGTGTCATAGGCCAAGGAACAAAGAAGTGATTTTATGATGCCTGTGATAGAGAAACGGGTTATTATTATTATTATTGTTATTATTTTTGACGGGATTCTGTGCTCTTCGTTTTTGAGAGAGAAAGAGGGTTTGGCTGTTGATCACAGTAAGAAGTTCTTACCACCTAGCACCAGCGAAGGAGAATACGTGATTAAAGATGGAAAAAAAAAGTGAAGCTGAAGAAGTGTGGTAGAAAAGTTGAAATATGTTATCAGTAAATCCTCAGTTCCATTGCGTGGATCCACGGAAAAAGAGACCAGAATAGTAAACTAAAAATGGAAAAAAAATCACGCTATTTGAGAGTTATTTTGCCTCCAGCGATGAGGAAAGTGCATTTCAACCATCAAATTCAAAGAACGGGATTTATTTTTTATATTTTAAGAGAACTCTGTTTCTTTTCTATCCCCTTTTTTATTTCATATGTTTGTATTTTTACCTAATTGTTTTTACTTTTTGGAATAATTATTCGCTAACGAAGTACATTAACAAAAAAAGATTAAAAACAAAGTAAAAGTTTGCGTCTGCATTCGTATAAAAATACAGTTTATAGTTGAACACAGAGCCTCCCCCCCCCCCCCAGATGACTCTTTAACCACCACCCCTCACCCGATTCGGGGACCTAACTACTAACCCTGTCTTCAAAGAAGAGACAGTGCAGTTTCTACGATCTGGGCATGGAACTATTGCTGCTTGAAAACGGCGACTCGTGTCACCGAAGGCGCTTGCAGAATGCAGGATATAGTCAGATTTTTTTTTTTTTTTTGATTGGAGGTTTAACGTCCACCGTAAGCAACTCAGCGGGCTATACTGATCCAGGGAAGGGAGAGAGCCAGCGCCGTAAGACAAGCACAACATCCATGCCTCACCGGGATTATTCAAACCCGGACCCATTTCGGACGAATGATCAGAAGTCATCGCTTAGACTACTACGCCACCGGTGCCGCATAATCAGATTTGATGTTGGCCTTTCTCTTAGCTGTATTTAAACTTCTTTCATTGTTCAAAACAGATATAGTAGAGTTTCTTATCGTTTTAAATCTCCCTTTTTAAGCTATTAAAGACTTGTGGTTTGATAGTATTTTACTAGGTTTAAGTTTTAAATATTGTTACTTTAGCCTTAAGTATAAAATTAAAAATTTACTGGGGGAAGAGGTTGACTTTAGAGTTCATACGTACCGCATATGTTTACATACGATGGGTAACCTAAAACCTATAGTGTAACTCATAGGCGCCGACTTGAAAAATTATTGGGGGTTCCGGAAATATTTAATCGAATTACCCATGCATTTTTCAAAGTATTTAAGTCTAATTTAAATTTCATTCACTCAGATTATCTGGCACAATAAGACGCCCGAAATGCTAAAATGAAGCAAATTATAGTCAATTTCAGAATTTTTTTCTCTAAATAATTATTAATTTAATTTATTTTGCTTTTGTGGGCGCAACATTATTATGTACAGTACACAGATACTCTGTGAATTTCCAACTCAATTGTCTTATAAAAGAAACAAAAACATGTAAAATTTATTAAAAAGTTTTTTTTTTTACCAATTTTAAAAATGCCAAATTTTCTTTTCTTCAGATGATTTCTGAGTTAAAATAGGAGGTTAGAAGCGAGAGGACATGGCATCAGCCGCACGCCCTGCGTTTTCCGTGGCCACTACTTCGTATCAGCTGTGTGTGCCCAGTATGCTCAACTTGATCTGCTTCTGTACTTTTCTATGGGGAAATCGTTGACTTTGAAGAAGCTTTACTTGTGCAGCACGTACAGTCAGGAAAAAAATAAGGCAGAAATAAACATGCACGTAACTAAAAATTTGCAAAAAGTTTCAAAAACACTGGTTAGTATTTTCTAAAAAAATTAAACAAAATTATGCTTCGTCGACCGGAAGTGCATATTGCGTATTAACAATCACGGCTTTGCTAAAGCTGTGGGCGCTTTGTTGACCTTCAGTGACTGCTGCAGAGAGTAAGAGACGGCCGCTATCAACCTGTGCTCCAGCACATGTCTTCAGTAAGTGACGTCACGTCACTGACCCCCCCCCGCGGGAGGGCGCTAGAAACCAGATGATCAGATTTGGCTTCAGCAGCGGCAGCTGACACCATCTTCTCTCTCTTCTAACCTTCTTGGTCCCCGACTGCCCGAAGATAGGGTGGGTCAACTGACTGACCAACATATTTCCAGCTTTATCATTATGACCACGAATAGGTTCTCGTCTCCGAATGTAGAGGTAGACTTTTGTATTTTGTGGGAACCCAGACAAACCGAAGAATTTTCTTTTATAAAGGAGACAGTTTTAAATGCTCTTAAACAACGATACTTGAGGTATTGTCTGTAGCGTCAAATTTGATGAGCACAAGCAAACACTAATTCTTTTTTTGAGGGGTAGATCTCTATACACACTTTCTATATATAGTAAACGGGGAATGAATAATAAAACACTTGAAGAATTTATAATGAAAAACAAAATTTATGCACATTGCGTAAGTGAATTTTTCCCACGAAATACGAGCAAAAATATTAGGGGTTCGAGGAACCTACAACAAAATCATTGGAGGTTCAAAAAGTGTCTCAAACCCACGAAGTCGGCCCCTGTGGTGTAACTCTTAAATCTTTGTAATGAATGCAAGATCAGTCTAGAAAGTACAGTTTGACCAAGTGAATGAGTACGTGCATTTAGAAAGCACGTCTTACAGAGAAAATATTTTAGATGACGAGATCAGTATGCGACTGATTTCAGCTTTGAAAATCATAGCTGCTTTGAGAAAGTACAACGGGATTGATGGGTTCGATAAAATACCTCTAATATTAAAGTGTAATTATTCCTACTGTGATGTGCAGCAATAAAGCCTGGGTACTGAAGTTGAGACAGGGAAGTCATTTGTGTGTGGACAGATGTGGTAAGACATGTCCTGATCATGTGAGGAACGAAGATGTGTTGCAGATATACAATGTGAAGCAAAATGCTGTTAGTGGGTGCAGACAGATAATTTGAGGTGGTTCGACTATGTTGAAAGAATGAGTGACGAAGTGTTAAACAAGAATTTATTCAGCCCAAGGGTAATCTGCTAATACAGACACCTTTGAAATCCACCAGCACATGCAGCTGAACTTCGCACTTCGCGGCGTAAAGCGCTGGCGGGCACGGCATCTCACGTCGCGGACCTCCGCCGACTCTCGTAGCCTTAAAGGGAACGGAAAACAATTCACAAATTTAACATTCACCTAGGAAACGAAGACGGGTTTTCTTAGGGGACGATCTACAAATTAAAATGTGACTTACTACCGCCACACGAAAGCATGTTTCTTAACAAGTAAGGAACCAATTTGCACGCAAATGGTCTCTTTCTACTCAGAAACGAATCACCCATGAGATACGATGCAGAATTACGTTCCATCCGTCAGCCGTCTGTCTGTCCGTCCCGAAGGATAAAAAAAATATCTCTGAGAAACAACCGATTTGCACGGAAATGGTCACTTTCTACTCAGGGACAAACCACACCTATCAGATACGATAGAAAATTACGTTCCATCCGTCCTCTCGCCTGTCTGTCTGTCCATTCGGGAGACTAAAAAAGAACGTAACCCCACCGAGAAACAACCGATTTGCACGGACAGACAGACGGCGGACGGATATAACGTGATTTTCTATCGTATCTGATAGGTGTGAGCATCCCTGAGTAGAAAGCGACCATTTGCGTGCAAATCCGTTACTTACTTACATACATATCACTAAGTTGTTCTCTGAGATTCAGAGGTTAGCTCCAAAAAGAAATACAAACTACCAGATATTTTTACTTATTGTTGTCGTATCAAACTTCGCCATTTACAGCGATCTTGACATCAACTTGTGCTTCACTGATATCCATTACACGCCATACACAAGATCTTTTATACTTCATACTCATAATCTTTTTCTCATGCAGACACTCCTGAATCTGATCCACCCATGTCTTCCTTGGCCTTCCTCTGCCTTTCCTTCCTGCCACTTGGGCTAAAAAGATTTTCTTAGTAAGAATCTCATCACTCATTATTCCAACATGGCCAAATCACCGAAGCATATTGGTCTCCACCTTGCTAACAACACATCTTCATTCCTCACACAATCAGACCGTGTCTTACCGTAATCAGACCGAGTCTTGCCCGTAAGTAACGCATTTCTCCAGCACACAAACGACTCCTATGTTTTTTCTGCAGTACCCAGGTTTCAGTGCGATACATCAGAGTAGGAACAATTACACTTTCATACACAGCCATGCGGGGCTCTCTAGAGAACCCATCATTCCTGTGAAAACCTCCCAGAGCAGCTATGACTTTCAATGAAGAATTCACTCGCCTACTAATTTCACCATCCAATTTGTTGGAATACGAGATTATACCATACAACACAAATTTTGAAGATGAAAATCCGTTTTTTGGTGTAAATACGACAAGGATGGTAAGTCAGATAATATCCGAAAACTTTAAATTGAGCGGGAATCGAACAAGCGTCTCCCATAGCGCCCCGGGTATGCTAACCACTACTCACTACCTAGAACGACCAAGTCTCAAGTTTCCGACGTGGTGGTTAGCATACCCGGGGCGCTATGGGTGACGCTCGTTCGATTCCTGCTCCAGGATGACGAATTTTTCAAGTTTTCGGATATTATCTGACTTACCATCTTTGTCATATTTACATCAAAAAACGGATTGTCATCTTCAAAATTTGTGTTGTATGTTGTAATCCTGTATTCCATTCATGATTTATCTGCTTCTGCGGGCAATCACGGGATAGGATTCTTATCCTCCAGATTAGCTAAACATGAACGCCGGTTGCTTAGACTAGCGAGTTCTGTGATGGTTTTATTCAAATTAATCGGAAACTTGAGACTTGGTCGTTCAGGGTGGTGTAGTGGTTAGTATTCCCGGGCGCTATGGGAGACACGGATTCGATTCCCTCTCCAGGACGATAAAATTTTCAAGTTTTCGGATATTATCTGACTTATCATCCTTGTCATATTTACACCAAAAAACGGATGGTCATCTTCAAAATTTATGTTGGGTTACTTACTTGTTAAGAAAAATGCTTTCGTGTGGCCGTAGTAAGTCACATTTCAATTTGCAGATGGTCCCTTAAGAGCACCCGCCTTTGTTTCCTAGGTGATTGTTACATTTGCAATTTGTGTACGGTTCTCTTAAGGCTGCAAGAGTCGACGGTCGTACGCGACGTGAGATGCAGTGCCCGCCAGCGCTTTACGCTGCGAAGCTCAGCTGCATGTGCCGGTGGATTTCAAAGGTGTCTGTATTAGGACATTACTGAAAAACAGACAATGAGTATTTAGTACAAAAGGTCCTGTGTGAGACGAGTGATAGATGTCGGTGAAGCTCGAGTTGTATGCCGAGATCGCTGTAAATGGAATAAGTGAATTCTAACGCTATCAGTAACTTTGATTTGGCAAGTGATCGCTCCTTGAGGAATTAACCTCTGAAACTTAGAAAGCTGCTTAGTGATAAGTATGCATGTATTCCCTTAACTATGGTAACTAAGGTAGACAGTAATGCTCATGTGTATAGCTAGAGAATGTAATTGATTTCTTACAAATGCATTACCACTATGCCTAAAACAGAACGCCAGAGCACTGACAACCTGAATTATCCGTATTCCCCGCATAAGCAATTTTGATTTACCTGATAGTTGTCGTGTACGGCAACAACTCGTTCTGTGTTATTTTCTACAGCAGTGAATATGAAAGCCGCAATTGCGCAGTACCGCTATAGCTCTTTGCTTACGGTCGCTTGACAAGTGTTATTTTTGTATGCATACTCATAGCGATTCACCTAACCTAAGACTTCATCACCAGTCCGCATACTTATTAGGTGTATAAATAAGTTTTAAAGCGTTTTTTGTGTGATGTAAACCGCTAATTTACATAGCCGACATTCCCCTGCGTTGTTGTAATGTGACCGCAACTAGTCCAGAGTATAAAATATGACCCAGCAGTTTGCCCAACAGTCAAACGCACTTGTACGTCGGTAGGTGAAAGATGGCAAGCGATACAGCATATATTCGACACTGCATTTATTACGCATTTCATCAAGGAAAAAGTGCTGCAAAAGCATGTGCATCGATCTGTTCTGGGGGAGAATGTTGTATCGAAAAGCACGTGTGAGTTTTGGTTTAGACTGTTTAAAGCAGGTGATTTTGATGTTAGCGATCGAGAACGTAGCGGCGCCCCTGCAGCAGGTTGCACATGAGGAACTGCAAACATTGCTTGATGAAGATTCGTCTCAAACGCAAAAAGAACTAGCTGAACAACTGGAGGTAACTCAACAAATCATTTCCAATCGTTTACACGAATGGGAACGATTCAGAAGGAAGGAAAATGGGTGCCACATGGCCAGAGGAACAAGGATGAGCGTGCCATGAAGTGTTTGAACCTGTTGAATAAACAACACAAAGTCGTTTCTGTGGAAAATTGTTACAGGTGATGAAAAGTGGATGTGGTACGACAATCCCAAAAGCAAAAAAAAAAAAAAAAAAAAAAACACTGGGTAGACCATGGTGATGCAACAACTTTGATACCGAAACCCAATATTCACTCCAAGAAAGTTCTGCTGTGCATCTGGTGGGATATGAAGGGTGTGCTCTATTATGAACTATTGGAACAGGGTCAAACTGTTAATGCTGATCGCTACAAGCAAAAATTGCTGCAATTGAACCAGGAAATCTGTCGGAAACGTCCATTCGCAGGCAAAGGAGTGCGTCCCGTGAAATTACTACATGACAGTGCTAGAATGCATGTCGCGAAATCGGTCAAGAAAACGTTATTGACGCTTGGCTGGGAAGTTTTGGAGCACCCGGCGTATAGTCCGACATATCCCCTTCAGACTATCATTTATTCCAATCGATGCAACATGATTTGTCTGCTGTACGGTTCCGGACATGTGACGAAGTGCAAAAATGAGTTGACGACTTCATCGCGTCACACGACGAATTATTCTTCGTGGCTGGAATCTGTCACTGCCCGACCGATGGCGGAAGGTGTTAGATAATGACGATTTGATTCGTAAAGGTATTGTTGTTTTCTCTCAAATTACATGTTGCGTTGTCTTAAAACGCTTTAAAACTTATTTATACACCCAATACATTTCTTAATTAAGCAGAATGAAGAGTGAGCCGGCGAATATCTCTCTGATTATACACTACTGTTTGTGAAAATTGCAAAGCCATTAAGGTTTCGGAGCAACACCCTCTGAACTGTCCGGTATTGGATATAAAGAGTTGGCTCACACGAGATGTCGTAATCAGTGAAGAGCCGACATTGAGTCAAGAGGATGCTTTTCTTTGTCTCACTATGCCCCCTCGCCGAAGAAAGTCGCAATATGAACACCTGACGAACTTTAAGCAAGGAAGAATTGTTGCAATGAGAGAAGCTGGATTTTCCTACCGCAAAATTGCCACTCATACGGGACAAAACGCCAGTACAGTTATGCGAACGTGGCGTCACTCATACGGGACAAAACGCCAGTACAGTTATGCGAACGTGACGTCACTCATACGGGACAAAATTGCCATTCATACGGGACAAAACGCCAGTACAGTTATGCGAACGTGGCGTCACTCATACGGGACAAAATTGCCACTCATACGGGACAAAACGACAGTGCAGTGATGCGAACGTGGCGTCACTCATACGGGTTAAAATTGCCACTCATACGGGACAAAACGCCAGTACAGTTATGCGAACGTGGCGTCACTCATACGGGACAAAACGCCAGTACAGTTATGCGAACGTGGTGTCAGTGGACAGATGAAGCTCGGACGCACTTAAATCTGGGAAATGGACAGTAAAATCGCACGACTGCACGGGGTGATAGACATAACAGTGGCCGATCGCACAGCAACATCCGCAGTGTTAGCGCAGCAACGGAGCCCTCTCACAGATCAAGCTCTGTCCTACAGCACAGTTCGACGTCATCTACTTAACAAAAGACTGGTTGCTAGCAGCCCATTGCTGTGCATTCCTTTGACCCTCAACCACAGACGCCTCAGGTTGCAATGAGATCTTGAACACAGACACTGGCGCGCTGATTGGCAACCAGTCGTGTTTTCTGACGAGTCACGATTCAATTTATTGCACGATGATGGTTGTGTACTTGTTCGAAGACAAAGACATCGTGGTGAGTGGCACCTTGCACCGGCCGAACTCCAAGCATCATGGTCTGGGGCGCCATTGGGTTCAATTCGCGATCTCGTCTGATACGAATCGAGGGAACCCTCAACAGTTTCCGGTTCAAGCATCATAGTTTGGGGCGCCATTGGGTACAATTCGCGATGTCGCCTGATACGAATTGAGGGAACCCTCAACAGTTTGCGATTCAAGCGTCATGGTTTCGGGCGCCATTGGGTTCAATTCGCGATCTCGCCTGATACGAATTAAGGAAACCCTCAACAGTTTGCGATTCAAGCATCATGGTTTGGGGCGCCATTGGGTTCAATTCGCGATCTCGCCTGATACGAATTGAGGGAACCCTCAACAGCCATAGAGATCCCTTAACAGCCAGCAATACATCAGGGATGTTTTAGAAGCAGAGGTGATTCCCTTCATTCAGAGTTGCACTGGCGCTGTGTTCCAGCAAGGCAATGCTCGGCCACATGTGGCCCCGAATGTCCAAGAACGCGCTTCTTCCCTGGCCTGCACGTTCGCCGGATATGTTCGCTATCGGACATGTCTGGGACATGGTAGCTAAGCGACCTGCCCGTCAAGCGCCTTCGCCGTTCACCACAAATGAACTTTGGTCTCGCATAGAAGCAGCCTGGCAGACTATTACAGGCAGATATCAAAAACCTTTACTAGTCAATGCCACGTCAGGTAGAGGTTCTTATTGTTGCTCGAAGTGACTTCACAGGATATTGAGTTTTGAATCGAAAAAATATAGTACAGTTCCACAAATAAAATGAGTTATCTCCTGTAACCAGAGTTGGAAACGAGTTAGAAATTTCGGACCCGGACCAGTAACTGACCCGGACAAATCTGCTTTGAACTATAAATTCGAAACTCAATTTATATATATATATACACTGGAGAGCAATTGAATTAGAGATACCTGTCTAGTAACGTGTAGCACCACCTTTCGCCCTGATGACGGCGGCGATTCGTCTCGGCATGGATTCGACAAAACACCGGAAGCGTTGGGAAGACATACGGATCCACGACCCCTAAACAAGCTCCCACAGTTCACGAAGATTTGATAGAGATGGGGGGGGAGGCGGAGCCTCGAACACCTCTCTCGATGGCATCCCAGATGTGCTCGATGGGTTTGAGGTCAGGTGACCTAGCTGGACAAGGAAGCGAGGTCACGTCGGTGGAGTGTTCATCCAACCATTCCGATACAATTCCGGAGAGATGGCACGGTGCATTGTCTTGTTGCAAGATGAGGTCCCCAGTGGGATGTTGAAGACGCACAAACGGGAGCAAATGGTCGTCCAGGATATCCCCGTAACGTTGATCTGTGAGGGACGATGTCACACGTACCAGGGGTCCCATTTGAGTTCACGTAAACAATCCCCAGACCAGAGTGCCATCGCCACCAACTTGAAGAATACCCAGCTGGCAAGAAGGATCCATCGCTTCATGTGGTTTGTGCCGTACACGTATACTGCCATCCGCATGTACCAAGGTGAATCTCGACTCAACAGTCCAGGCAACATTTTTCCACACGTCTAGGGTCCAGTGGCGATGTTCCCGCGCCCATGCTAATCTTTGCACCCTGTGATGTGCGGTCAGCTGCGGTACCCTTGTGGGACGATAGCTTCTGTACTCCATAGCGAGGAGATGGTTCTGGATGGTGTGGCTGCTTACACGTTTTTATGCACCAGCGTTAAATTGCCGAGTGATTTCTTGCACTGTGGTCGTCTATCCGCTGTTACAATGCGAGCTAGCCAACGATGACCCCGCTCATCCACCCACTGTTGTCCACGGCAGTTGCCCCTTGAAAGGGATGGTTTTACCGGATTCGATGTACTCAAGGTACACCCATGACACAGCGGCTCGTGAAAATCCCAGTGCCTGCACGATTTCCGAGATGGAGTGACCCATTCGTCGGGCTCCGACAATTTGCCCACGATCAAATGTGCTTAGATCTTTCGTCTTACCCATACTGCGTCCGACTCTCACTGATTCCCGTCGCATCACGCCTTATATTGTCAGATCGCTGCATACGTGATGTCGTTTCCGTTTACAGGGCCACCCACAGAGCCACATTTGCGTAACGCCAGCTGTCTCTAATTCAATTGCTCTTCAGTGTATATATACATATGTATAAATACGTATAAACGTAATATTATATATTCATTCTAATAACTGCTTGATATTTAATAACCGAAATCCTTTTTTAATAATAAAATTTGGCTACTTGCTAAATTTTAGTGCCATTTTTAGTGCCACTATTTTGCATAATCCAGAAGTAATCGCTGACTATGACTGTGACCATGGAGTACATTACAAATGGGAATCATTATTTACGATTACACAAATGTATTTTTTAAAATGTATTTAGATTGTTCATTCTTTCCACGCTTTAATGAAGGTGCGCATACTTTCATATGGTCCGTTAGATTTTTGGTTCCATAATCTTTTATTACATCGTCGACATCTTTCTTTGTAATTATACACTTTCGACATTTTGAACAACAAGCAAGGCCAAACAACAGAGAATTATTCACTGGTTCCTTAATGAGACGAAACAGTTTCCAGCATTCACTCTTCCCCTTGTGGTTTTCAACAAGCACGTATTTGTTGGCCTCGACGCCTTTCTCAACCTCCTTAATATTAAATTCATCCATATTAACAAATAAGGAGTTAATTTCGACATTACATGTCATGGGAACAGGATGTTAGCACTTCAATCGTAAACCTCTGAATGCTCAATGTAAAAAATGCGATGTGGAAAGTAACTCTTAGTCATACAGTGTGAACTTCACTCGGAGAGAGTGATGAATCAGCTGAGAAGCAGGCGAATGGCGTTTGCCTGTACCTTGCCCTGGACAATCGCACTGCAAAAGAATGCAAAGGAAGTGCCTTTTTACGATATGGTGGCGCTGTGTCTGACGTCGATCGGTAGAAATCTTCGTTGCTTTAAGAAATAGACGACAATATTTTTGCATGGCAAATCATTATTCACTCCGTGGGCACCAGTATCGACTACAGAATTCCACAAAGCGTATTTTTCTATGGAACATATTTTTCTCTCTTCAAAAATAAAACAGGAATAAAACTGGGTCAAAATCGGGTCAGGAACACCTTGACCCGACCCGTTGGACCCGCAAGAAATTGTCTACACGTTGACCCGTGACCCGTTTCCATCTCTGCCTGTAACACGAGGAATCGGTAAGATAAATTTCATTTGAATATCCTGATTATTTTTTGGTGTTGCAATTCTCAGAAACAGCAGTGTATTAAAAAAGGTTTCTGTCTTTACTTATAGTCATATTAACAAACGAGAAAATATTGTGAAGTTTTGCCCACGGCATTACTTTCTGACTTTCAATTTTTCATTTTACAGTAACAACAAACTACGAGACCTCCCTGAAAATTTCTTTGAAGATATGCCTGCTCTGAATTTCTTAAACTTGGAGAATAACCAGTTCGTTTCGCTGTCCGAGAAAGTCTTTGGAAGCATATTTTTCGACATTACAGATATATTTTTCAACGGTCAGTCAATTTTTCTGTGCTTTCTGTTTCATTTTGAAGTAAATATTGTTATCAGTGTTTATAGCTGTCAGTGCGGTGGTTTACTTTGCATTAAGGGAACGAGAAAACCAAGAAAATGTATTACTTTTTTTATTACTAGCCGTCCTAAGTTGGCATTTAACAATTTAAGAGAACAGCTGCATTCTGAAAGCACATAACCTCGACTCCATGCGTTTCGGTACCCTTTTGTTTAGCGCCAACGGTGGGTGAGCGAGAGTAATTTTTAGTATCGCCGACCTGGTTGCAAGCATAGGAGAGGAATCGGCGATGTAATGAAGGATGTCACGATGAAAGTGAAGATATCACATACGTATTGCCTCGCAGATAAACACCACGGGGCGTTAAAGTTTTGAACTGAGATAGCATAATCCTAAAAAGGTAAGCTAAGAGCCGTTATAGATTTATTCGATTGAACGGCATTTCTTTTTGTGGAAAAGTGTTCCCAAGTGGCTTCGGGTAGCTACTATCTTTTTAAGACCACAGTTAATCCGTTATCCTTCCGTAAAGTAGAACGCATTAGAGATATCTTAATAACTGTAAACGCTAAATAGTCATGAATGGAACATGGGATTACACCATACAATACAAAGTTTGAAAATGACAATCCGTTTTTTGGTGTAAATATGACAAGGATGGTAAGTCAGATAATATCTGAAAACTTGAAAATTTCTTCGTCCTGAAGCGGGAATTGAATCCGCGTCTCGCAGATAGCGTCCGGGTATGCTAACCATTAAACCACCCAGGACGATCAAGTCTCAAGTTTCTGGATCGTACTGGGTGGTGTAGTTGTTAACATACCCGGGCGCTATCTGGGAGACGCAGATTCGATTCCCGCTACAGGACGAAGAAATTTTCAAGTTTTCTGATATTATCTGACTTACCGTCCTTGTCATATTTACACTAACAAACGGATTGTCATCTTCAAAATTTGCGAAATACTCATGTTAGCATGGCGCAGCAAAAAACGGGACATCACTTCAGACGACTTTCTTCCGTTTGTCGAGGGTCCATTGCCGACGTTCTTCAGCCCGTGCGAGGCGTTGTTAGGGATGACTGGACGTCATCATGGGTACTCTCGTTGGTCTCTGTCTGTGGAAACCCAGGCGAAGCAAGACACGGAGCACCTTCAGCAAGTCCATTGATGTAGAAGGGGCTTAGCGAGCCTTAGCGGCGCTAAGGCGCTATTTTTCTAGGCTTAGCGCGGCTAAGTCATTTTTCGTGGTTACATGGCAAAATAATCTGGACTAAGGAACTTTTTTAAATGATCATGTATGTAAAAATAGGGAAATCTGTGTCCTGTATGCAAACATACTCGTATCTTAATCGAATGTTCATAGTACAGAAATGGCCGTCCTGATGGTACAGTGGTCTGAAGTGTACGCTTCTGAGCATTCTTCCGAGCTAAGACTGAGTCCCATCCCGGGATGAGTCATGGGATGGTGTGCATGGACAAAGATGCCTGGATCTGTCTCTTCCCTGGAACAAGTGACCCGAAATTCGGGACGGACGACTGCTTACAGCCATACGAGTTGCACATGGTAGTTGTTAAACCCAGAAATAAACAAACAAAAAAATACTATGCAAATTAATCTACACAGTTGAATCACGCAGTAGGGTGACTCACAAATTATGAGATTCTATCACGAAGAGAATGTGAACTCCTTTGTCTAGACGGAGTCAAAATATATTTTATAACGAAGTAAATTTCTCCGTCATTTCTGTCCACGCCAGGATTCGAACCCGGATCCCCTCATTCCGGAATAAGTCACTCTACCAATTGAGCTACGCGGACGTTTATTCTGATTGCTATGTGCCTTTATGTCGTGTGCGTCCTGCTGGCAGGTACGTCACAATTTGTACGGGATGGCTACTCTGTGGGGTTAAGATTGCAGTGCTCAGAAAAAAAAAGTTACTGACGGACATTTACATTAAACAACTTCCCACTGGTATCGGCTACAATAAAAGCAATCCCCTGAGCTAACTCTCTGCCTCCTTACGGGCAACACAAAAATCTCCACGTGTACCACCTAATCTTACCAAAAACGGCGCATTAGGAATATTGCATTGATGTTACTCTGTTAGTTCACAAATATTCCCAAATATTTAAAATCGTATAGAACGACATAGAGCCGTATTTGAATAAAATTTTATAATCTTAGCACATGCCTCTCACGTTACATTCTTCCTGTTATTTAAAATTACACAGATTACGCAGCTTTAATATGAATCGATATTGGTAATTAATAACGAAAATAAAAAATAAAAATAAATAATAAAAACAATGAATCACATTTCGTAAATTTCGAGGATAATTTTTCCTAGTCCGTTCACCGCTAAGGCACTTTTTTTATTTAGAGCTACATCGCTATGCATGTCGAAATAGGCCGATCTGCACCGATGGTGCACTGATCTTTGAGCTGGGTGGCTCTTGCACGCAGTTGCTGATATACCAGACGTACCATACAACGCGCACCTCTAGGATCAACCACACGTGGCTGACCAATGTGAGCCCTTCGGCTGGATGTCTGTGCATATTTATTCTAGTCCTGGTACACCCTCTTGTACCATAGTACGGGAGCAGCCAACAAGTGCGGCTGTTTCCGAAATATTGGCACCAGCCCTCCGGGCTCCGACTATCTGGCGGTGGTCAAACTGGTTTAAATCGCCTCGTTTTCCCACTACTGGCAAACGTTTACTAATTACGTACAGACGATAGGTATGCACAATTTATAGCAGCCGCATGTGACGTTGATATCATGTGGTACTTCTTTATCGCTCCGAATATGTAAAACAAGGGAATATTCCGAATGCAAAGCTAACTCAGTGTATTTATATATATACACTGAGTGGCCACTTTATTATGACCACCTGACAGTTTTAATTTAATGAGCTATGGCTGCACGCTGTTGCCGCCAGAGGGCAAGGCTAGTGAAAAAAGGAAAGCTTAGTGCTTACGACAGTAGTAGAAGTAATTTTTGGGTGACGAGATGGGTAAAAAATGTGATTTGACGGACTTTCAACGTGGGATGATTGTAAGAGCTCGGAGCCATGGAGCAATTATCACCGAAACCGCCGCATTCGTGAAATGTTCCAGAGCAGTTGTTGCTAAAGTGTTTAAAGACTGGACTGTCAGCCAAAAAAACTGGGTCTCTTATACGTGCAACGCGTGGTCGTCCTCTACTAGTGACTGCTCGGGCGGAACGGAGAGTGTCCAGACTGGTAACAGACAACAGAAGGGCAACAGTGCAGCAAATTACAGACCATCTTAATCAAGGATTCCCTCAAATGACATCTGCACGTACTGTTCGCCGTACACTGCATCTAATGGGATATGGCAGCCGAAGGCCTGTTCGAACACCTTTGCTGTCTATAGTTAACAAAGGAAAACGTCTCCAGTTCGCACAAGGATTGGGCAGTCGATAATTGGAAACAAATTATGTGTTCCGATGAATCACGTTTTCAGTTGCACCATGCCGATGGTCGAGCGAAAATTTGGCGGAAACAGCACGAAAGCATGGACCCCAAATGCATTGCTACAACCCTTTAAGCTGGTGAAGGCAACGTTATGGTTTGGGGAATGTTTTCCTGGCATGCTTTGGGCCCTTTAACTCGTGTTGATCAACGTCTGACTGACACATCATATCTAAACATCGTTGCGGACCAAGTGCATCCTGTCATGTGGATGGTTTATCCCAATGGCGATGGCTACTTTCAACAAGATAATGCGTCCTGCCATAGTGCTCGTATTGTACAGGATTGGTTTCAGGAACATGCCAGTGAGTTTACTTTGCTTACGTGGCCCCCACAATCTGCAGAACTCAACCCCATTGAGAATTTGTGGGATGAAGTTGAACGAGCCATCAGACAGCTGGATCCATGACCCTGCAATCTCACACTCCTGAAAAGTGCTATTCATCAAGCATGAGTCTCAGATTCCACAAATCACATATCAAAATCGCGTAGAGTTCATGCCACGAAGAATCGACGCAGTGTTAAAGGCAAAAGGTGGCCCAACGAAGTACTGAGGGGGTGGTCATAATAAAGTGGCCGCTCAGTGTATATAACGTATATATATAGCCCCCAAAACATCGGAGACAGGCCCCCACCACAGCGGAATGGAACCACCCACAGGTGTTGCGGGTATTACGTCACAGAGTTACTATAAGTATCTGGCACGTGTGTGAAAAACAAGGTTCAGGCGTGGTTTGTTTGGACGCAACGTGGCTTGCAAAGGATTTCAAACTGGGCCAATCTGCAGTAATGGTCGCTCGAAACGTTAATAAAGCTTTTCGGGAGAATACAGCCAACGAGCGAACCATTCGGCAATGGTTTGTGAAGTTTTGAAGCGGTGATACGGTCCTGCAAAACGAAGCACGTGGTTACCGAATTGTTGCTGTTTCTGACGATGTTCTGTTACGTGTGATTGATGCGGACGCCCGAGAAACGTGTCGTTAGGTAGCGGCAGAGGTAGGTGTTCACCACATGACAGTTGTTCGGCGTCTGGCTGCGCTGGGTGAGGTCAAACAGTGGGACATGTGGCTGCCCTATGATTTGACAACTGCAAACAAGACTAGGCGTTTAGAAGTATGCTCGTCGCTGTTTGCCAAGAATACACAGGAACCTCTACTGCATCGAATCGTCACCTGTGACAAGAAGTGGGTCCTTTATGATAATTGTAAACGATCTGTACAATGGTTGAACACGACAGAGCCTGCTGGACGGCATCCGAAGCTCTCCCCTACACACCACGAAAATTATGCTCCTTGTCTGGTGGTCCACAACCGGGATAATTCATCGAAGTTTCTTGGCAAGAGGCCAAACCATCGCTGCAGAACGTTATGGTGCTGAATTACACCAGATGCACCGGACATTTCTGCAGAAACATCCGGCTTTTGTCAACAGACATGGGGTGCTCCAGGACAACACCCGCCCTCATGTCGGAAAACGAACGCTGCTGATCTTACGTGCCTTGGGCTATGAAGCACTGCCTCATATTTCCTATTTCCCGGACTTGTCTCCAATAGACTGTCATCTGTTTCGTCGCCTGGATGACTTCCTGTCCGGGAAACAGTTCACGACAGACAACGAGGTTGCAGTTGGTAACTTCTTTGGGTCTCAGATACAAGATTTTTTTCGTTCTGGGATCATGGCCTTGCAGGACAGATGGCAACTATGTATCGATGCCAATGAGGATTATGTAAGGTCAGGTGATGCGTAACATCATAGCCTCTCCTTGACAAATGTCAACCCCGCCTTCTCGTGGTGCATCCTGTTCCCACTAAAGGGGCTCTGACGACCGCCAATAGCGGTATAACTATACCATCGGGATTAGAGGAAATTCTATCCCACACTCACCAACCCGCTTGGCCAGAGTGGTGAGTTATGGCCAATCCCCTCCAAAATGATTCCACAACTTAAATCTTGGCCCTCAGTCTCCGGCAGCTGGAATGTACCTGGCCAAGGCAGCGGCCAGTGTGACATGAAGGCAGAGGGTGCTAAGAATCCCCGGAGGACCGGACTAGGTCCTCCGGGGATTCTTCCCAAGGTCAGCATCAGGCTGCCATCTGATGCTGACCTTGGCTACGTATAATGGACGCTCCCTATCTTCTGATTCAAGGCTTCTTGAATTGGAAGAGGAACTACAAAGGATCAAGTGGGACATCGTGGGGCTAAGTGAGGTAAGGAGAAAAGGAGAAGATCTCATCGAACTGAAAAGTGGACATCTCTTCTACTATCGTGGGACACATACTGGCAGAACTAGTGGTGTTGGATTTATAATAAACAAGAAACTGAAGGATAAAGTTGTAGAAGTTGAAAGTTCCTCTGACAGAGCTGCACGACTTGTTATCCAACTCTCGAAAAGATACCAGGCTCAGATTATTCAAACTTATGCACCCACCACAAGTCATCCTGAAGAAGAAATTGAAGAATTTTATGAGGAAATTCGTCATCTAAATAATAAAGGTAAACAGCACTTGAAAATAATTATGGGAGATTTCAATGCAAAAATAGGGCAGCGGCAACAGAATGAAACTTCAGTAGGTAAATTCGGTCACGGCAACAGAAACCAGCGTGGAAATACTCTCGTTGAGTTTGCAGAGGCAGAAGGGTTTTTCATCTTGAACTCCTTCTTCAAGAAAAAGCCACACAGGAAATGGACATGGAGACATCCAAATGGGACGACAAGTGAAATTGATTTTATTATGTGTAACAAAAAATTCGTCATAGAAGACTGCAGTGTGCTAAACAACTTCAACACAGTTAGTGACCATAGATTGGTGAGATGTAAGATGCACCTCAACACTAAACTTGAACGTGGCAAGCTCATAAGACAAACAAAATCTATTGACATAACCAACCTTAAAAAACACCATAATACCTTCAAGTTGGAACTGAAGAACAGGTTCTCTGCTTTAGAAGGCCTAACATCGGAAGAAGTGGACATCTCTGAAGTTAACAGAAAAGTAACCAAAGCTCTTATGGAAACAACAACAAAATTAGCTGGATCTAAGAACAAGTTGCATGTAAACAAATTATCAGGAAAAACGAAAATGTTGATGCAAAAAAGAAGAGAGATGAGGGCAACTAAAGAAGACGTGACTTCCAAAGTGGAATATATAGAGCTATGCAAGACAGTAAGAAAAAGTATCACTGAAGACGTAAGAAAATTCAACTGTGAACTAGTAAGGAAAGCAATTGAAAACAACCAAAGCCTAAAGATAGCAAAGGGACATCTCAGTAAGGGAAGAAAACAGATTATGGCACTGAGAAAAGAAGATGGTTCTGTAACAAGAAATAGAGGCGAAATTTTGACAAGAGTGAAATATTTCTACTCCAAATTATATGAAAGGTATGATACATGCACTCCAGACATGAAAGATACCAGTACCAGAGTTCCTCCAGTCCTTCCAGCCGAAGTTGCACATGCAATCAAGAACATGAAGCGGGGAAAAGCTCCAGGAGAAGATGGAATTACTGTAGACATCATACAAGAAGCAAGTGGAGAAATCGAAACAGTACTCGCCCAAATTTTCACTCGATGCCTTAATGAAGGAAAGATTCCTGAGGATTGGAACACCGCTACAATGATCCTGCTACATAAGAAAGGTAACATTGAGGATCTCGGAAACTACAGACCTATCAGCCTCCTATCAGTAGTTTATAAAATCTTCACTAAAGTTCTTTCACACCGCTTGAAGGTAACACTGGACATGGCTCAACCGAGAGAACAAGCTGGGTTCAGGAGTGGCTACAGCACAATAGATCATATCCACGTACTGAGAGAACTAATTGAAAGAGCGAGGGAATATGAACGTCCATTGTGCATGGCTTTTATCGATTATGAAAAAGCCTTTGATTCGGTGAAACCATCAGCAGTTACAATGGCTCTGAAAACCTGCGGTATTGGAGATGCATACATTAATATTATTAATAACATCTATGAAAATGCAAGTGCAAAGATTCGGCTGTTTGAAAATACAACACACGTAAAAATTGGAAAGGGAGTGAGACAAGGTGACACCATATCTCCGAAGCTCTTTAATGCCACATTGGAGGGTGTTTTTCAGTCGCTGAGCTGGGAAAACAAGGGGGATAAAGATTAATGGAGATTATCTAACCCACCTTCGTTTTGCTGATGACATAGTCATTTTTGCAACTACCCCATCAGAGCTGCAGAGCATGATCCAGGAACTTGCTGACAAGAGTAAAGAAGTGGGATTAAAAATGAAATTTCAGAAGACAAAAGTGATGTTCAATGCTTTTACAAGAAATGAAGATTTATCGATTGATGGCGAAAAGCTGGAGATAACAGACACGTACGTTTATCTTGGACAGCAGATATCAAGTGAGGGTCACATTGATGAAGAAATTAATCGGCGTACAAAACTTGCCTGGAGAGCTTTTGGAAGAAACAGCATAATTTTCAAGAGCAATATGCCATTATGTCTTAAAAGAAAAGTGTTTGATCAATGCATCCTTCCAGTGCTTACGTATGGTGCAGAGACGTGGACCTTAACTAAAAGAGACATACAAAGGCTGCAGACAACGCAAAGCAGCATGGAGAGGTGCATGCTTGGTGTAACCAGGAGAGATAAGAAGAGGAACTCGTGGATCCGAAAGATGACAAGGGTGGAAGACATCATGATCAGAGTTAAATCCCTGAAATGGCAATGGGCTGAACATACTGCCAGAAGGACAGATCATCGATGGACAGCCGAAATTTTAGATTGGATTCCAAGGGACAGGAAAAGACCCAGAAGAAGACCACATGGGAGATGGGTGGATGAAATTCGAAAGTATGCAGGGGTGACATGGAGGAGACTGGCACAAGACAGACCGTTGTGGAGGAAACTTGGGGAGACCTTCGTCCAGCAGTGGATTGATAATGGTTGACAATGATGATGATGATATATATATATATATATATATATATATATGCTAAGAATCCCCGGAGGACCGGACTAGGCTGCCATTTGATGCTGACCTTGGCTACCTACAACGGACGCTCCCTATCTTCTGATTCAAGGCTTCTTGAATTGGAAGAGGAACTACAAAGGATCAAATGGGACATCGTCGGGCTAAGTGAGGTAAGGAGAAAAGGAGAAGATCTCATTGAACTGAAAAGTGGACATCTCTTCTATTATCGTGGGACAGATACTGGCAGAACTAGTGGTGTTGGATTTATAATAAATAAGAAACTGAAGGATAAAGTGGTAGAAGTTGAAAGTTCCTCTGACAGAGCTGCACGACTCGTTATCCAACTATCGCGAAGATACCAGGCTCAGATTATTCAAACTTATGCACCCACCACAAGTCATCCTGAAGAAGAAATTGAAGAATTTTATGAGGAAATTCGTTATCTAAATAATAAAGGTAAGCAGCACTTGAAGATAATTATGGGAGATTTCAATGTAAAAATAGGGCACCGGCAACAGAATGAAACTTCAGTAGGTAAATTCGGTCACGGCAACAGAAACCAGCGTGGAAATACTCTCGTTGAGTTTGCAGAGGCAGAAGGATTTTTCATCTTGAATTCCTTTTTCAAGAAAAAGCCACACAGGAAATGGACATGGAGACATCCAAATGGGACGACAAGTGAAATTGATTTTATTATGTGTAACAAAAAATTCGTCATCGAAGACTGCAGTCTGCTGAACAAGTTCAACACAGGTAGTGACCATAGATTGGTGAGATGTAAGATGCACCTCAACACTAAACTGGAACGTGGCAAGCTCATAAGACAAACAAAATGTATTGACATAACCAACCTTAAAAAACACCATAATACCTTCAAGTTGGAACTGAAGAACAGATTCTCTGCTTTAGAAGGCCTAACATCGGAAGAAGTGGATATTTCGGAAGTTAACAGAAAAGTAACCAAAGCTCTTATGGAAACAACAACAAAATTAGCTGGGTCTAAGAACAAGTTGCATGTGAACAAATTATCAGGAAAAACTAAAATGTTGATGCAAAAAAGAAGAGAGATGAGGACAACTAAAGAAGATGTGACTTCCAAAGTGGAATATATAGAGCTATGCAAGACAGCACGAAAAAGTATCACTGAAGACGTAAGGAAATTCAACTGTGAACTAGTAAGGAAAGCAATTGCAAACAACCAAAGCCTAAAGATAGCAAAGGGACATCTCAGTAAGGGGAGATAACAGATTATGGCTCTGAGAAAAGAAGATGGTTCTATAACAAGAAATAGAGGCGAAATTTTGACAAGAGTGAAAGATTTCTACTCCAAATTATATGAAAGGGATGATACATGTACTATAGACATCATGAAAGGTATCAGAGTTCTTCCAGTCCTCCCAGCAGAAGTTGCTCATGCAATCAAGAACATGAAGCGGGGGAAAGCTCCAGGAGAAGATGGAATTACTATAGACATCATACAAGAAGCAAGTGGAGAAATTGAAACAGTACTCGCCCAAATTTTCACTCGATGCCTTAATGAAGGGAAGATTCCTGAGGATTGGAACAATGCTACAATGATCCTGCTACATAAAAAAGGTGACATTGAGGATCTCAGGAACTACAGACCTACCAGCCTCCTATCAGTGGTTTATAAAATCTTCACTAAAGTTCTTTCACACCGCTTGAAGGTGACACTGGACATGGCTCAACCGAGAGAACAAGCTGGATTCAGGAGTGGCTACAGCACAATAGATCATATCCACGTACTGAGAGAACTAATTGAAAGAGCGAGGGAATATGAACTTCCATTGTGCATGGCTTTTATCGATTATGAAAAAGCCTTTGATTCGGTGAAACCATCAGCAGTTACCGCGGCTCTGAAATCCTGCGGTATTGAAGATGCATACATTAATATTATTAATAACATCTATGAAAATGCAAGTGCAAAGATTCGGCTGTTTGAAAATACAACACACATAAAAATTGGAAAGGGAGTGAGACAAGGTGACACCATATTTCCGAAGCTCTTTAATGCCACATTGGAAAATGTCTTTCAATCACTGAACTGGGAAAACAAAGGGATAAAGATTAATGGAGATTATCTAACCCACCTTCGTTTTGCTGATGACATAGTCATTTTTACAACTACCCCATCAGAGCTGCAGAGTATGATCCAGGAACTTGCTGACAAGAGTAAAGAAGTGGGATTAAAAATGAACTTTCAGAAGACAAAAGTGATGTTCAATGCTTTTACAAGAAATGAAGATTTATCGATTGATGGAGAAAAACTGGAGATAACAGATACGTATGTTTATCTTGGACAGCAGATATCAAGTGAGGGTCACATTGATGAAGAAATTAATCGGCGTACAAAACTTGCCTGGAGAGCTTTTGGAAGAAACAGCATAATTTTCAAGAGCAATATGCCGTTATGTCTTAAAAGAAAAGTGTTTGATCAATGCATCCTTCCAGTGCTTACGTATGGTGCAGAGACGTGGACCTTAACTAAAAGAGACATACAAAGGCTGCAGACAACTCAAAGAAGCATGCAGAGGTGCATGCTTGGTATAACCAGGAGAGATAAGAAGAGGAACTCGTGGATCCGAAAAATGACGAGAGTGGAAGACATCATGATCAGAGTTAAATCCCTGAAATGGCAATGGGCTGGACATACTGCCAGAAGGACAGACCATAGATGGACAGCCGAAATTTTAGATTGGATTCCAAGGGACAGGAAAAGACCCAGAAAAAGACCACATGGGAGATGGGTGGATGCAATTCGTAAATATGCGGGAGTGACATGGAGGAGACTGGCACAAGACAGACCGTTGTGGAGGAAACTTGGGGAGACCTTCGTCCAGCAGTGGATTGATAATGGTTGACAATGATGATGAATGATGATATATACACTCAGTAGATAGAACATTAGAGATAGGGGTAATAGTCAGTTGACATGATCATCCCTAGCGCAGAGTAGAATAGACCCAAACCGAACGCGGCGATAAATAGGTGAACTGCAGGGCTTCCCAACAGTGCGTTGCAATCAACAAACATGGGTAAACGTGGTAATCTGACCGACTTTGATTCGTAGACGCATTGTTGGCGCATGACAGATGGGTCATTCTATCACCTAAGTGGTAAGAAATCTAGGGTTCCCGAGGTCAGCCGTGTCAAGGGTGTACCGCGAGTATACCAACGACAGATGTACCAGCGCCCAGAGAAGAAACGGTGGCCCGTGACATGCCATTAATGACCGGGTCGTCGTAGACTATCCAGTCTCGTACTGACCGACAGCTTGTCAAGAACGACGCAAATAACATCCAGGTGAAATGTCGAAGGCCCAGGTAGCGTCAGCGAGCGAACGGTACGGCTCACACTGCATACCCTGGACTACTGGAGCCGACGGTACGTCTCACACTGCATGCTCTGGGCTACTGGAGCCGACGGTACGTCTCACACTGCATACCCTGGGCTACTGGAGCCGACGGTACGTCTCACACTGCATACTCTGGGCTACTGGAGCCGACGGTACGTCTCACACTGCATACCCTGGGCTACTGGAGCCGACGGTACGTCTCACACTGCATACCCTGGGCTACTGGAGCCGACGGTACGTCTCACACTGCATACTCTGGGCTACTGGAGCCGACGGTACGTCTCACACTGCATACCCTGGGCTACTGGAGCCGACGGTACGTCTCACACTGCATACCCTGGGCTACTGGAGCCGACGGTACGTCTCACACTGCATACCCTGGGCTACTGGAGCCGACGGTACGTCTCACACTGCATACCCTGGGCTACTGGAGCCGACGGTACGTCTCACACTGCATACCCTGGGCTACTGGAGCCGACGGTACGTCTCACACTGCATACCCTGGGCTACTGGAGCCGACGGTACGTCTCACACTGCATACCCTGGGCTACTGGAACCGACGGTACGTCTCACACTGCATACCCTGGGCTACTGGAGCCGACGGTACGTCTCACACTGCATACCCTGGGCTACTGGAGCCGACGGTACGTCTCACACTGCATACCCTGGGCTACTGGCGCCGACGGTACGTCTCACACTGCATACCCTGGGCTACTGGAGCCGACGGTACGTCTCACACTGCATACCCTGGGCTACTGGAGCTTACGGTACGTCTCACACTGCATACCCTGGGCTACTGGAGCCGACGGTACGTCTCACACTGCATACCCTGGGCTACTGGAGCCGACGGTACGTCTCACACTGCATACCCTGGGCTACTGGAGCCGACGGTACGTCTCACACTGCATACCCTGGGCTACTGGAGCCGACGGTACGTCTCACACTGCATGCTCTGGGCTACTGGAGCCGACAGTACGTCTCACACTGCATGCTCTGGGCTACTGGAGCCGACGGTACGTCTCACACTGCATACCCTGGGCTACTGGAGCCGACGGTACGTCTCACACTGCATACCCTGGGCTACTGGAGCCGACGGTACGTCTCACACTGCATACCCTGAGCTACTGGAGCCGACGGTACGTCTCACACTGCATACCCTGTGCTACTGGAGCCGACGGTACGTCTCACACTGCATACCCTGGGCTACTGGAGCCGACGGTAGGTCTCACACTGCATACCCTGGGCTACTGGAGCCGACGGTAGGTCTCACACTGCATACCCTGGGCTACTGGAGCCGACGGTACGTCTCACACTGCATACCCTGGGCTACTGGAGCCGACGGTACGTCTCACACTGCATACCCTGGGCTACTGGAGCCGACGGTACGTCTCACACTGCATACCCTGGGCTACTGGAGCCGACGGTACGTCTCACACTGCATACTCTGGGCTACTGGAGCCGACGATACGTCTCACACTGCATACCCTGGGCTACTGGCGCCGACGGTACGTCTCACACTGCATACCCTGGGCTACTGGAGCCGACGGTACGTCTCACACTGCATACCCTGGGCTACTGGAGCCGACGGTACGTCTCACACTGCATACCCTGGGCTACTGGAGCCGACGGTACGTCTCACACTGCATACCCTGGGCTACTGGAGCCGACGGTATGTCTCACACTGCATGCTCTGGGCTACTGGAGCCGACGGTACGTCTCACACTGCATACCCTGGGCTACTGGAGCCGACGGTATGTCTCACACTGCATGCTCTGGGCTACTGGAGCCGACGGTACGTCTCACACTGCATACCCTGAGCTACTGGAGCCGACGGTACGTCTCACACTGCATACCCTGTGCTACTGGAGCCGACGGTACGTCTCACACTGCATACCCTGGGCTACTGGAGCCGACGGTACGTCTCACACTGCATACCCTGGGCTACTGGAGCCGACGGTATGTCTCACACTGCATACCCTGGGCTACTGGAGCCGACGGTACGTCTCACACTGCATACCCTGTGCTACTGGAGCCGAAGGTACGTCTCACACTGCATACGCTGGGCTACTGGAGCCGACGGTACGTCTCATACTGCATACCCTGTGCTACTGGAGCCGACGTCGTACTGGTGTGCCACTGTTGACTGTTCGTCATCGGAAATTACGATTCGCTTGGTGCCAGAAACATCAAAACTTGACTTCTGCAGAGTGGCACCGCGTCGTGAGGTCAGATGAATCCTGGGTAATCAGTCAGAGAGAATTAGCGTCAATCATCCCTCTACATCATCAGTTTAAATAGCAAAGGTAAGGAGAAAGCAACGCTTTCAGATGTGCAGGTTAACTCGTTCCATCCACTTTCGGCCCACTTCTGAGACAGCGAATGTATTCGTTCGAGTTGATTTCAGCCCATTTTACACTGAAGAACAATTGAATTAGAGACAGTTATGTAAATGTGGCGCTGTAGGCGGCCCTGTAAATGGAAATGACATGACGTATGCAGCAATCCGACAATATAAGGAGTGATGCGACGGGAATCAGTAAGAGTCGGACGCCGTATGGGTAAGACGAAGGATCTAAGCGCATTTGATAGTGGGCAAATCTTCGGGGCCCGACGAATGGGTCACTCCATCTCGGAAGTCGTGCAGCAAGCACTGGGATTTTCACGAGCCACTGTGTCACGGGTGCACCGTGAGTACATCGAATCCGGTAAAACCATCCCTGCAAGGGCCAACTGCCGTGGACAACAGCGTGTGGATGAGCGGGATCATCGTCGGCTAGCTCGCATTGTAACAGCGGATAGACGGGCCACAGTGCAAGAAATCACTCAGCAATTTAACGCTGGTGCACAAAAACGTGTGAGCAGCCACAGCATCCCGAACCAACTGTTCGCTATGGGGTTCAGAAGCCATCGTCCCATGAGGGTACCGCTGCTGACCGCACATCACAGGGTGCAAAGATTAGCATGGGCGCGGGAACATCGCCACTGGACCCTAGACATGTGGAAAAATGTTGCCTGGACTGGTGAGTCGAGATTCACGTTGGTACATGCGGATGGCAGGATACGAGTATGGCGCAAACCACATGAAGCGATGGATCCTTCTTGCCAGCAGGGTACTCTTCAAGCTGGTGGGGGTGGCATTCTCGTCTGGGGACTGAAACGGGACCCCTGGTACGTGAGACATCGTCCCTCACAGGTCAACGTTACCGCGATATCCTAAACGACCATTTGCTCTCGTTTGTGCGTCTTGAACATCTCACTGGGGACCTCATCCTGCAACAAGACAATGACACCTGCTATCGCTCCCGAATTGCATCCGAATGGTTGGATGAACACTCCACCGAAGTGATCTCGCTTCCTTAGCCAGCTAGGTCACCTGACCTCAATCCCATCGAGCACATCTGGGATGCCACCGAGAGAGATGACTCCCCTCCATCAAATCTTCGTGAACTGTGGGAGTTGTTCAGGTGTCGTGAATCTGTATGACTTCCCAACACTTCGGGTGTCTTGCCGAGTCCATGCCGACACGAATCGCCACCGTCATCAAGGCGAAAGGTGGTGCTACACGTTACTAGACAGGTATCTCTAATTCAATTGCTCTTCAGTTTATACTCTTCGATGCTCGGTTCGCATGCGCTATGGCGGGCCACTATTTGGCCCTTGCCCGTTATTTTTTAATCAGTTGAAAATTCGGCCCTGAGGTACTTGCGTGTGAAGTTTTACAAGATCGAACGACACTCTCGGAGTTCTTCGCTTTCGTTTTTTTTTTTTTTTTTTTTTTTGGCAAAAAGTGTATAAAATTAATTTTTTGTTAAATTTAGTGTTGTACTATTCTGGGAAATAGTGGGAGTCCTGTGAGCAAATGTCTAACAGAGTAGTAGAAAATACGATTTTCGTAATTACTATACTGTGCAAATTAATTGGGACAAGTTATTTTATTCTCAGAATTGTAATGTGATCGCCAGTTGATGTCGGAAACCCACGTAAACCGGTTTTATCAGCTGTGAGGTGGTGTGACTGTTAGAACTTGATAGTAAGAATGTGATTTGACCGGTTTTAAACAGGAAATAAGCACTTCAGCTTCAGTTGTGAGCTTTCGTGTGTGACAAGTGGATGTTAGTTTTTGCTCTCTGTGAGTACGTGTTGCTTTCGTGTATTGAAAAATGGATATTTCCCCAAGGAAGCGTGCAAAAATAATTGCTCTGAAGGATCACACTTCTATGACAGTGAGAGATATCGCTTCTGCAGTTGGTGTAGGCAAATCAAGTGTATCAAGACTGCTTACGCGATACAATGCATCTGGATCATCGTCTCCAAAAGGGAGAGGTAAATGTGAAAAAAAAAACGAAAAACAACTCCACGAACCGATAAATATCTAATCAGAAATAGTAAAATGAATCCACAAAAAAAAAAAAAAAAAAGCACCGACCTTCAAAGTGATTTATTGGCTAGTGGTTGTGATGTTAGTGGTTCAACTGTATGCCGTAGGTTTCTGGAAGTTGGCCGAAAGGCAAGAAGACCAACGAAAAAACAATATTTGAAGGCGAAAATGAAGATAAAACGTTTAGCATGGGCCAAAAAATATAAATCATTGACTGCTGACGACTGGAAAAAGGTAATTTTCAGTGATGAAACTCATTTATTTGTGCAGGGTTACCAAGCAAATGTCGTTAGACGAAGCAACTGTGAACCCTTAAGACCTGAACATGTCAAACAAACTGTAAAACACCCTCTGAAACAGATGTTTTGGGGTTTGTTCACATCAAATGGCACTGGAAGCTTAGTTCCTGTTCAAGGTACGATTAATTCAGCCAAGTACGTAGAAATATTACAACGTAGGATTGTTCCATTCTTGAAAACTTTTGACGGGACATTTCAACATGACTTGGCCCCATGTCACAATACGAAATTAGTCAAGAATTTCATGCTGGAAAATTAAATTCATTGGCTTGATTGGCCTGGAAATTCACCAGACTTAAATCCCATAGAAAACTTGTAGAATATTTTGAACAGACGTTTAGGTAAAATGGACTGTAGAACCAAAGAACGCATGATAACGAATGCTACAAAAGTGTGGTTCCACGATTATGAAGTCAAAAATATGTGCACTCAGTTAGTGGAGTCAATGCCAAAACGAATTCAAGAGGTCATTTCTGCTAAAGGAGGACATACTTCATACTAATAGAAGTATTTATCAGTGTATATCAAGGCATAGAATGATATAAAGGCATAGTTTTGGAAAAAAGAGTGATTTTTTACTTTGTCCCAATTAATTTGCACTGTATAGTATTAGTTTAAGGAGACGAAAGACAGATAAGAGAGAGAGAGAGAGAGAGAGAGAGAGAGAGAGAGAGAGATGCCTTGTTAAGTTACGAACTCAAATTCATAAACAGCCTCATGGTAGAAAATATTAAATCAAATGATATAAGTAAGCTAAAATTGTAAAATATTAACATGTTAAAGACCGTGTAGCTTCGTATCCATGGTTCACAGTACTACATATATTGAATAAATAATACGTACAGTATATACTTTGGAACATCTTTTGGTTATACTGGGGATAACATCATCAGAGTCGAGTAAAATTTACAAAAAGGGATTTTTTTTTGCCAAAATTTATTCCAAACACTTTAAAATTTGAGCCCCCACCCTCATACGATACTTAGCCCTCCTAATAGCACGTTCCTAGCTTCTGGCGTCGCCACTGTATCCCAGGGAGCTTACACAGGGTTTACATCCGGGGCCTCTAGGGGGAAGGGAGCACTGGATGTTTCCAAACATGGATGGTTGCGGCCCTGTGAGCTGGTGCATTGTTCTGCTGAAACAGACCATCTGTCGCAGGATGCGAAAAGGCCATAAAAGGGTGTCGGTGATCAGCCAGCACATTCTGGTATCGTGCAGCGGTTAAGGACATCTCCAGACACACTAAAGGACCTAATGTGTCCCATGAGAAGGCTCCCCAAACCATCATAGAGCCATCACCGCCTTGAACAGAGCCGACCTGGCACGACGAGGCCATGGCTCTCATGCTGTCGACGCCACGTCCGCACCTTCGCGTCAGCTAGGTGCAGCTGAAAACGAAATTCATCTGACCACACGACACAGCACCATTCTGCAGAGGTTCAGTTTCGATGTTCCAGGCAACAAGCGAAACGTAATGTCAGATGACGAGAAGTGAACAGTAGCACACGAGTAGGGCGTCGGCTCCCGTAGCCCAGGGTATGCAGCGTGAAACGTACCGTTCGCTCGTTCACGCTGCTTTAGCTTATGATATTTAACCTCGACGTGATTTGCCCCTCCGTTTCCAAGCGGTAGGTCTGTACCAGCGTAGCCAGCCTATGTCGACCCAGTCATCAATGGCGTGCGGTCTGCCACCTCTCGCGCTCTGGGTGCAGGTACGTCGATGGTGCACCGCGGTATACCCTTGATACGGTTGTCCTCGAGAACCCTAACGTTCTTACCACTTGGACGATAGAATGACCCATCTGACTTGCCCCTAAAATCCATCCACAAATCAAAGTCGCTCAGATCACCACGTTCACCCATGTTCATCGATTGCGATACACTGCTGGGAAACCCTGCTATCTTCCTATTTATCGCATACGTTCAGTTTAGGTATACTCCACTCCGCGCGGAGGATGCCCATGTCAAGTGCCCTAACCCATATCACTGATGTTTTGTCTACTTAATATATACACTATCTACCAACAAGTAATTGGACACCTGTGATAGCAAAGGAAAACGAAGTTTATTCACCTTCAATAGTTGGTGGAGCCTCCACGAGCGGCGATTACAGCTGCAACCCTCCGGGCATACTCTCAACCAGGCGTTGTACGACGGCTAGCGGTGTTTTCTTCCACTCGGCTTGGAGAAGACAGGTCAGTTCCTTCACCGATTTCGGACGGGGGGGGGCACCCCTGAAGTCGACGCTCCAACTCGTTCCAGAGGTGCTCGATAGGGTTAAGGTCTGGGCTCTGCGTAGACCAGTCCATTCGATTAAAACCATTGTCACCATACCAAGCCATGGTGGACCTCGCAACATGACAGGTGGCATTGTCATCCTGAAAGTAACATGGGTCCACCCTGTAAAACTGCCAGAATGCAGGAAGCGCATGGTCATCCAAAATGGTGCAGTAGGTTTCGGCGTTGAGTCTACCAGGAATTGCGACCAAGGGGACCGTGCCATACCAGGAGAAACACCCCCATAGCATAATTCCACCGCCGCCGAACTTCACAGTTGGCACAATACATTCCGGCAGGAGGTGTTCTCCAGGCAGACGCCAAACCCAGACCCTGCCATCCGAACGGTAGAGGGTGAACCTTGATTCGTCGCTCCAGAGAACTTGTTTCCACTGTTCAACGGTCCACTGTCGATGTTCTTTGCGCCACGTTAGCCGAGCAGCGCTTATTGGATTTGGTGATCAAAGGCTTGTGGGCGGCAGCACGTCCATGATAACCGAGCAGATGGGCTTCCTTACGGATGGTATTCATCAAAAGAACACTCCCGGATGCCTGTTGAAACTCCTCGCGGATGTGGCCCATCGATTTGGTGCGGTTTTTCCGAATTTCTCTGGCCAGCACCCGTCGGTCCTCGCAGTTTTGTGGATCTGCCGGGTCGGGGCACATTCCGACAGTCACCTCTCATCTTCCACTTGCCAACCACGTAGGCCACTGTCAATTTTGGGTACTTCAACTCGCTGGATAGGTCACGTATGGATCGGCCATTTCTGTAATACCCGACGATTACACCTTTCTCGAAATCAGAGAGCTCCGAACTGCGTGGCATCTTGCATGCGACTGGTTGCGTTGTTGTTTCCCACACGATATTTAACAGCGGCGGCCGTGACGTATATCAAAACCGCAGATACCGTCGACTGCACGGGTGTCCAATAACTTGTTGGTAGATAGTGTATATATACATCTTTTTTTTTTTTTACTGTATATAAAGTCCATGCTACCTCTAAAATTACCGCTTGAAGAATGATGCGATGATAGGACTCTTTTGCAGAGAATCGGTGGAGCATTTTTCATCAGAGAGTATGCTATGCCGCAGGATCCGTGTTCCCACCCACCGGTTTTTCAGATTTCCTCTCTTGTAAGCAAACGAGGAAATGGGTCAGTTGTACCTTCCTGAGTACAACTGATCCATCAGATAAGAATCACAAAATGGGGTGAGCGCAACTGACACATGCCCCTGAGGTCAGTAGAAAGAATTTAATTCCTTTCCAAGGTGACACCATAAAAAATGATTTACTGTTTCTCTTTTCTGACTTACTGTTTATTATGTGTGACTTTCATTGTTTTCAGGTAATCCGTTCCGCTGTGATTGCCGTATGTCTTGGCTGTTTGGTGGAAGACTCCAATATTATTTTAGAGCTGAATGTGAGACGCCGGAGTCTCTGAAAGGACGAAAAATCATTGAACTGACATCTAAAGAACTCCGCTGCCCCCGAATTTGATACAAACAGGTACACACTCGTGTATACCAGGAATTGTAAGAAAAAGAAATGACCTACGAAGATTTAACGGTATGGCTGTACCTTGACGCCGTATTAGTGCAGACTGAAATTTCATAATGAACAGAAATGTATTTGTCTCAATAAATTTTCCTTTAATCATTTGTAAAATATTGTCTTTTTCTCTCTTTTTCTTTTTCCGTGGTGAGGGGTGGAGAGAAATGTTTTCGTAATACAGTCAATGCCACTTCGTGTGATAACGGATATTTTTTATTATGAGATATATGTTATCGGAATCGTTATGTCAAGAGCAAACGCATTCAAAACCATAAAGAGATACTAGCTTACTGTAATTAATAAGCTATTATGGTTATCATCTTGACCTTCGTAAAAGTGAAATGACATGTTGAAACAAGAGATTTTCAAAGAAACGCTCACGTTCACGTCAGTGCTGCTTAAAGCAGCGGCTTACCTACAACTATCGCTGCTTAATCCGAAATCAGTTAGTACTATTCCTGCGTGAAAGGCGAAACGCCCAATTTTTTTACCGGCATTAAAAGATCGCTGCACACTAGGTAGGAATGGAAAAGAATATTGTCCGCACACTAAGTCGGAACTATACAGACAGAATCAAAATAATTCACGCTGGAAGTGCAGATGTGTGCAGTGTAATTACAAATATCATATTATCTTTTAATTTAACTGATATACACGGAAGTGCCCAAATGTTGTGACCACCTGCCGAATATGATGTTGATCTTCCACGTGCCACCGAAACGGCTCTTACCCGGATGTAAACCGAAGAGCAAAACATTATGACCGCCTGCCTAATATGAGGTTGGTCCTCCACGTGCCACCAAAACAGTTCTTACACCGGATATACACCGAAGAGCCAAAACATTATGACCACCTGCCTAATATGATCTCGGTCCTCCACGTGCCACCGAAACGGCTCTTACCCGGATGTAAACCGAAGAGCAAAACATTATGACCGCCTTGTGACGTACCTGCCAGCAGGACGCACACGACATAAAGGCAGATAGGAATCAGAATAATCGTCTGCGTAGCTCAGTTGGTAGAGCGACTTGTTCCGGAATAAGCGGCCTCGGGTTCGAATCCCGGCGTAGACCAAAAATGACGGAGAAATTTAATTCGTTATAATGGCGCCCGAACTACCCGGATGACCCGACCGTTCAAAATCTCGCAATGGTGTGATGTTCTTTCCACACCGCGAGATAGGAAAAATCAGAGAATCCCTTCTCCAGTGCTTCGAAAAATAAATGTGTGTGATGTTGCATTCCACACACCAGATTACTGGGAGTTCTCAAGTGCACGTTCTACAGTGGATGGCTGCCTGCAACGATTCATGGTCACGGCTGACCCGTGGGCCATGCCCCCGGCCCTCTTTCGGGGGGAGATGTGACGTACCTGCCAGCAGGACGCACACGACATAAAGGCAGATAGGAATCAGAATAATCGTCTGCGTAGCTCAGTTGGTAGAGCGACTTGTTCCGGAATAAGCGGCCTCGGGTTCGAATCCCGGCGTAGACCAAAAATGACGGAGAAATTTACTTCGTTATAGCCTGCCTAATATGAGGTTGGTCCTCCACGTGCCACCAAAACAGTTCTTACACCGGATATACACCGAAGAGCCAAAACATTATGACCACCTGCCTAATATGATCTCGGTCCTCCACGTGCCACCGAAACGGCTCTTACCCGGATGTAAACCGAAGAGCAAAACATTATGACCGCCTGCCTAATATGAGGTTGGTCCTCTACGTGCCACCAAAACAGTTCTTACACCGGATATACACCGAAGAGCCAAAACATTATGACCACCTGCCTAATATGATCTCGGTCCTCCACGTGCCACCGAAACGGCTCTTACCCGGATGTAAACCGAAGAGCAAAACATTATGACCGCCTGCCTAATATGAGGTTGGTCCTCCACGTGCCACCAAAACAGTTCTTACACCGGATATACACCGAAGAGCCAAAACATTATGACCACCTGCCTAATATGATGTTGGTCCTCCATGAGCCGCCAAAACAGCTTTTACCTGGATATACACCGGAGAGCCAAATCATTGTGATCACCTGCCTAATATGGTGTTGGTCCTCCAGGCGCCACCAAAAAAGCTCTTACCCGGATATACACCGAAGAGCCAAAACATTATGACCACCTGCCTAATATGATGTTGGTCCTCCACGTGCCACCAAAACAGTTCTTACCCGGATATACACCGAAGAGCAAAACATTGTGATCACCTGCCTAATATGATGTTGGTCCTCCATGAGCCGCCAAAACAGCTTTTACCTGGATATACACCGAAGAGCCAAATCATTGTGATCACCTGCCTAATATGGTGTTGGTCCTGCAGGCGCCACCAAAAAAGCTCTTACCCGGATATACACCGAAGAGCCAAAACATTATGACCACCTGCCTAATATGATGTTGGTCCTCCACGTGCCACCAAAACAGTTCTTACCCGGATATACACCGAAGAGCCAAAACATTGTGATCACCTGCCTAATATGATGTTGGTCTTCCATGAGCCGCCAAAACAGCTTTTACCTGGATATACACCGAAGAGCCAAAACATTGTGATCACCTGCATAATATGATGTTGGTCCTCCATGAGCCGCCAAAACAGCTTTTACCTGGATATACACCGAAGAGCCAAATCATTGTGATCACCTGCCTAATATGGTGTTGGTCCTGCAGGCGCCACCAAAAAAGCTCTTACCCGGATATACACCGAAGAGCCAAAACATTATGACCACCTGCCTAATATGATGTTGGTCCTCCACGTGCCACCAAAACAGTTCTTACCCGGATATACACCGAAGAGCCAAAACATTGTGATCACCTGCCTAATATGATGTTGGTCCTCCATGAGCCGCCAAAACAGCTTTTACCTGGATATACACCGAAGAGCCAAAACATTGTGATCACCTGCCTAATATGATGTTGGTCCTCCATGAGCCGCCAAAACAGCTTTTACCTGGATATACACCGAAGAGCCAAAACATTGTGATCACCTGCATAATATGATGTTGGTCCTCCATGAGCCGCCAAAACAGCTTTTACCTGGATATACACCGAAGAGCCAAAACATTGTGATCACCTGCATAATATGATGTTGGTCCTCCATGAGCCGCCAAAACAGCTTTTACCTGGATATACACCGAAGAGCCAAAACATTGTGACCACCTGCCTAATATGATGTTGGTCCTCCACGTGCCACCAAAACAGCTCTTACCCGGATATACACCGAAGAGCCAAAACATTGTGATCACCTGCCTAATATGATGTTGGTCCTCCATGAGCCGCCAAAACAGCTTTTACCTGGATATACACCGAAGAGCCAAAACATTGTGATCACCTGCATAATATGATGTTGGTCCTCCATGAGCCGCCAAAACAGCTTTTACCTGGATATACACCGAAGAGCCAAAACATTGTGATCACCTGCATAATATGATGTTGGTCCTCCATGAGCCGCCAAAACAGCTTTTACCTGGATATACACCGAAGAGCCAAAACATTGTGATCACCTGCCTAATATGATGTTGGTCCTCCATGAGCCGCCAAAACAGCTTTTACCTGGATATACACCGAAGAGCCAAAACATTGTGATCACCTGCCTAATATGATGTTGGTCCTCCATGAGCCGCCAAAACAGCTTTTACCTGGATATACACCGAAGAGCCAAATCATTGTGATCACCTGCCTAATATGGTGTTGGTCCTCCAGGCGCCACCAAAAAGCTCTTACCCGGATATACACCGAAGAGCCAAAACATTATGACCACCTGCCTAATATGATGTTGGTCCTCCACGTGCCACCAAAACAGTTCTTACCCGGATATACACCGAAGAGCCAAAACATTATGACCACCTGCCTAATAAGATGTTGGTCCTCCACGTGCCATCAAAACCGCTCTTACACGGATATACACCGAAGAGCCAAAACCCTGTGATCACCTGCCTAATATGATGTTGGCCCTCCACGTGCTGCTAAACGGCTTTTACACGTCGAAGTATGAACGCTACAAAATTTCTAAAGGTGTCTTGTAGTATTTAGTACTAACACGTTACCAACACATTCCTTTAGGTCTTGTAAATTACGTGGTTCAGCCGACCCTGATGGGCTCTTCTGTACCAACACAAACCACAGATGCTTGATTAGATTGATATCAGGGGAATTTGGTGGCCAGAGCTAATATCTGGAAGTCTTACTCATGTTTCGAGAACCATTCTCTAACAATCCTGGCAGTGTGGCATGGAGCATTATTCTGCTGAAAGAAAACACTTCTGAAATGAATACGGTTACCATAAAGGATGTACCTGGTCTGCAATGATGTTTAGGCAGGTGTTAGATGTCATAGTTTCCCGCACATGAATGACTGGACCCACGGTTTCGCAGAAGAACATTGCCCAAAACTTGTTTTCGTCCCACGGTGGTGCCAAAACGACGCACACGTACCCATCCGTCCGCATGGTGCAAGGAAACGAGATTCATCAGACTAGATGACCTTCTTCCGATCCCTGAAGGTCCAGTTTTGATGCTCGTGTTCCCATTGTAGGCGCCTTCGACGGTGAACCGAAGTTTGCATGGGCTCTCGCATCGGCCTGCGGCTACGCAATCCCATTTTCAGTAAGGTTCAATGTACTGTGTTGTGACACGCTACTTCCGTAACCAGCATTCAAATTACCGGCCAGTTGAGCGGCAGTATTCCTTCTGTTGTCTCGTACCATAGGGGATAGCCTTCGCTCACCTCTAGCTTCGATGAACCGTAGTCGTCCCACATCTTGCCGGCGGTTCGTAGTTTTCCCCTCCTAGGACCACTTTTTGTAGGTACAAACCACGGCTGACCGTAAGCACCCCACAAGCTTTTCGTCTCTGAAATGCTCTGACCCTGTCGTCCGGGCATAACAATTTGCCCTTTGCCAAACTCTCTGAAGTCTACAGCCTTTCCCATCTAAAGAACAAGAGCAACACTGATTAACAGAAATCAGTCATCATCATAATCATCATTGTCAACCATTATCAATCCACTGCTGTACGAATGTCTCTCCAAGACTCTTCCACAACGGTCTGTCTTGTGCCAGTCTCCTCCACAACGGTCTGTCTTGTGCCAGTCTCCTCCACAACGGTCTGTCTTGTGCCAGTCTCCTCCACAACGGTCTGTCTTGTGCCAGTCTCCTCCATATTACTCCCGCTTACTTTCGAATTTCATCCATTCATCGTCTATGTGGTCTTCTTCTGGGTCTTTTCCTGTCCCTTGGAATCCAATCTAAAATTTCCACTGTCCGTCCATGGTCTGTCCTACTGGCAGTAATGTCCAGCCCATTGCCATTTCAGGGATTTTACTCTGATCATGATGTCTTCCACTCTTGTCATTTTCCTGATCCACGAGTTCCTCTTCTTATATCTCCTGGTTACACCAAGCATGCACCTGTCCATGCTTCTTTGAGTTGTCTGCAGGTTTTGTATGTCTCTTTTAGTTAAGGTCCACGTCTCTGCACCATACGTAAGCACTGGAAGGATGCATTCATCAAACACTTTTCTTTTAAGACATAATGGCACATTGCTCTTGAAAAGTATGCTGTTTCTTCCAAAAGTTCTCCAGGCAAGTTTTGTACGCGATTAATTTCTTCATCAATGTGATCCTCACTTGATATCTTCTGTCCAAGATAAATGTAGGTATTAATAATCTCCAGTTTTTCCCCATCAATGGATCAATATTCATTTCTTGTAAAAGCATTGTACATCACTTTTGACTTCTGAAAGTTCATTTTTAATCCCACTTCTTTACCCTTGTCAGCAAGTTCCTGGATCATACTCTGCAGCTCTGATGGGGTAGTTGCAAAAATCACTACGTCATCAGCAAAACGAAGGTGAGTTAGATAATCTCCGTTAATCTTTAACCTTTTGTTTTCCCAGTTTAATGATTGAAAGACATTTTCCAATGTGGCATTAAAGAGCTTGGGAGATATGGTGTCACCTTGTCTCACCACTCCCTTTCCAATTTTTATGTATGTTGTATTCTCAAACAGCCGAATCTTTGCACTTGCATTTTCATAGATGTTATTAATAATATTAATGTATGCATCTTCAATACCGCAGGATTTCAGAGCCATTGCAACTGCTGATGGTTTCACCGAATCAAAGGCTTTTTCATAATCGATAAAAGCCATGCACAATGGAAGTTCATATTCCCTCGCTCTTTCAATTAGTTCTCTCAGTACGTGGATATGATCTATTGTGCTGTAGCCACTCCTGAATCCAGCTTGTTCTCTCGGTTGAGCCATGTCCAGTGTTACCTTCAAGCGGTGTGAAAGAACTTTAGTGAAGATTTTATAAACCACTGATAGGAGGCTGATAGGTCTGTAGTTCCTGAGATCCTCAATGTCACCTTTTTTAAGTAGCAGGATCATTGTAGCGTTGTTCCAATCCTCAGGAATCTTCCCTTCATTAAGTCACAGAGCTCAGTATCAGGTGTTATTCATACCGTTTCATGACCTCCACACACACCGTCGTTTACCTGCAGTTTATGCAATTTGCATAAAGACCCGCTGGTTATAAAATTTTGGCCAGGGACGGATCCAGGATGTTCGTGAGCGAGGGGCGCAAGTGTCGGGATAACCGGGGACCTTTCTGATATTTTTTCTCAAAATGGGAAAGTGTTCTTAGTATGTCTATAAATTCTTCCAATCAATTTAGGAAAGTAATATACTTTTAAATAATATTTTCTTTAATAAAAAATTATTCAATTTGTCATTAAAACCTAACAAATCGAAGCTTTTCCTTGGTTCTGAGGGGAGGGCCCCGTCCCCCTCTGAATCCGCCTCTGGTGGCGTAGCACAAAACGGCGGCGGGACCCGACAGCAAACATTTTATTTAGAACCCCTTCCCCGACAAAATAAGTTTTGCACACTTTCGATAGTTTTGAAAAGGCCGTGACAACTTTTAATCACATATAGGGAATGCGTGTTAGTATATATTATATAAATTATATAAAAATAAATCTGGGAATAGGGAAATTACGCTGAAAAAAAATGGTCAAACGAACAATGTCTTAACAGGACAAATCGATTGGTGAAGGGGAGTTTTGCCATATTTAGTAGATCAGCTTTGGTTTCGGAAACCGAAAGAAGATCCTTACTCCTACACAAATCAGTAATAATGAGCTTTAGAGTGACGTCTTAGTTCTCCAGGCGTCAGTGGTACAGTCAACTGGGAAAGCAGAAAAAACACTAAGGGACTGATTTTTTGAAGACATACTGATTTTTGGAAGTCCATTTAAGGAGTTTTCCAGGAGTCCAAAACCTATTTTACAGAAGTCGCCGATGACATCACAACTGGATTTTTAAATGAAAAAGAAAAAGTGTTCTTCCAATTAATATATTCTTCCAATTAATTAAGGAAAATAATATACTTTTAAATAATACTTTCTTTCACGAAAAATTATTCAATTTGTTATTAAAGCCTAACAAATTGAAACTTTTCCTTGGTGAATATCCTCCAAACACGTAGCGTCAGTAAATAAAGAAAGGCATCGCTCTTTCCACGTTTTAGCAATACACACCAACCGAAAAACTGATATGCGGTCACCGCCGAGGAAATGAATCCCGGATCTCTAGATATCTAGCCGAGCGCGTTAGCCTTACACAGTAAATAAACAAACTAGGTATCGAGAGATCCGGGATTCATTTCCCCGGCAGTGACCGAATAACAATTTTCCGGTTGCTGTGTGTTGCTAAAACGTGGAAAGAGCGATGTCTTTGTTTATTTATCTTTTCCTTGGTCCTGGGGGAAGGCTCCCCCCCCGGATCCGCTTCTGGTTTTGTCTCTTCGGTGTAATATTTATAAATTGCTCATTTAACAAACAACCTGATTTTAGTAACAATCAATCTGCTTGCGTAATTTCATATGAAAAATGTTGAAAACTGGGGGCATCCAGAATTATTAGAAAACCAAAAGCCACTTGCAGGTATGCAATGCCTAGGTTTGGCGGTGATAAAATATGGCACTTGAAGCTTTTAGCATCAAAGAAAGTTTGAAAGAAGTACTTCGATTTACTAGAAGGCAGGGTAGGCTGGCAAATTGAGATGGCAAACAGAGGAAATCGAAACACTGAAAATACGCGGATATAATATAATGAAGCAATATTTAATTTTCTTTTTTTACCTGCAAGAACTGTGGACTTAAATTGATAACATTGCACCTGAACGGGCATTAAAATTTCCATGTATTAATAACATTAAAAATATTTCGTCTTCAAGAAGCTGGGCCAAAGCGGCAGCAAAACCTTGGTTGATAAAAAATAATAATTTCGCTTAAACATTTTTCTTCTTAATCTTATGCCATTGATAGCTAAATTTTATGAAAAAAAAAAAGAAAAAAAGGAAGAAATGAACCGTACAAAATAAGATTTAATAAAAACCGTTAGCGACATATTACTATGTAGTTAAATCAACACTAGAACTTTAGTTTATTGATATAGTCGTGATAAAGACGTTTCGTCTAATGGTGCTTTTATTCTAGAGAAAACAGAACTAGTTATAAAGGTGAGAAAAGACAATTTTGCAGTAATATTCGGATAGTTAAATTAATCTCTAGAGAAACGGGAAAACAATTTTTACAAATGCGTCGATGTTGAACTACAAATTCTGACTTTCCAACAACAGAAAGATAATTTTAAACAGTGGCGTCGCTAGGAATGATGGATTGGGGAGGGCTAAGCTCATCTGTTATGTATATACACTATCTACCAACAAGTAATTGGACACCCCTGCAATCGACGATATCTGCAATCCTGATACACGTCACGGCCGCCGCCGTTAAATATCGTGTGGGAAACAACAACGCAACGAGTCGCACGCAAGATACCACGCAGTTCGGAGCTCTCTGATTTCGAGAAAGGTGTAATCGTCGGGTATCACAGAAATGGCCGATCCATACGTGACACATCCAGCAAGTTAAAGTACCCAAAATCGACAGTGCCCTACGTGATTGGCAAGTGGAAGATGAAAGGTGACTGACGGAATGTGCCCCGACCCGGCAGACCCACAAAACTGGAAGTTAGAGACCAACGGGTGCTGGCCAGAGAAATTCGGAAGAACCGCACCAAATCGATTGGCCACATCAGCGAGGAGTTTCAGCAGGCATCCGGGCGTGTTCTTTCGATGAATACCATCCGTAGGGAAGCCCATCTGCTTGGTTATCATGGACGTGCTGCCGCCCAGAAGCCTTTGATCACCAAGTCCAATAGCGCTGCTCGGCTAACGTGGTGCAAAGACAACGTCGACAGTGGACCGTTGAACAGTGGAAACAGGTTCTCTGAAGCGACGAATCAAGATTCACCCTCTACCGTTCGGATGGCAGGGTCTGGGTTTGGCGTCTGCCTGGAGAACGCCTCCTGCCGAAATGTATTGCGCCAACTGTGAAGTTCGGCGGCGGTGGAATTATGCTAGGGGGTGTTTCTCCTGGTATGGCACGGGAACCTTGGTCGCAATTCCTGGTAGACTCAACGCCGAGACCTACTGCACCATTTTGGATGACCATGCGCTTCCAACGTTGTGGCAGTTTTACGGGGTGGACCTATGTTACTTTCAGGATGACAATGCCACCTGTCATGTTGCGAGGTCCACCCAGGCTTGGTATGGTGACAATAGGGTTAATAGAATGGACTGGCCTGCGCAGAACCCGGACCTTAACCCCATCGAGCACCTCTGGGACAAGTTGGAGCGTTGACTTAAGGGGTGCCCCCGTCCGAAATCGGTGAAGGAACTGACCTGTCTTCTCAAAGCCAAGTGGAAGAAAATAGCGCTAGCCGTCGTACAACGCCTATTTGAGAGTATGCCCCGGAGGGTCGCAGTTGTAATCGCCGCTCGTGGAGGCTCCACCAACTATTGAAGATGAAAAAACTTCGATTTCCTTTGCTATCACAGGTGCCCAATTACTTGTCGGCAGATAGTGTATATAACTGAATTTGAATAAAATCGACAATAAATAGAGCATTTTTGTCTGGAATGCCATTTCTTGTGTGTTAGATAGCTCGTGCACACAGTGACTACTTGGGTTAAAGACTGTTGTTTGACGCTGTTTTCCAAGAGAAGTATTTTCTAGTGCTATTTTAAAAAAAAAATTCATCCTAGTAACTCTGAAAATATAGCTTGCAGTGTACAAAAAAGATCAACTGCATTTAATTGAAAAGAATACCTAGCAACACTGTTCTGAAAAAAACGACAGTTCTCCACTCTCAACGCCCTTATTCTATTTCTCGCCCGATGGCCAAATACATCCATCAATAGACTACCGTAACGAGAAATGCTCTAATACCGCACCGAAATCCTTTTACCACGTGAAACAAACGCCTTCACTTAGTGGAAACTTCTCCTCCCTTTCATGCTGTTTTTTATTGCCCTAGTAAAGATGCCACCTTTTCACATGAATATTACTGTTTCCTACAAGCTGTTGCAGTTTCTGTCGTACATCGTTCCTTCAGTCTTTTCACCTACGTCAGATTCTCAGGGTTTGAGCTTTTGTTAGCTTGGGACTGATGGTATGTGTCTCCACGATACTCCCACCCCCGTAAATCATTAAGTTGTTTGAAGTATTGTTCTCAAATGGCCTAACCCCAGTGGAGACCAGGCGACGAGATTATCCCAACTAGACTAATGTTATCTTAATGTTGTTGATGTGAAACCTGACACCCCTAAAAAAAGGGAAATCGAAGGAAGGGTTGCTTCCTTTTTTTTTTTTTTTTTGCTTTGACAACAAAATACAGTATTTAACAAAATTTCTATCCGCCTTTCTTTTTAAGTGAAGAAATATTACATAGGTAAAGGTAAGCTAATACAAGAAAAGGTTTATTTTGATTGGGAGAGCTTTGCGCTTCTTTGGGGGGCGCATGAGCCCCGAAAAATTGGTCTAACGACTCCACTGTTTTTAAATAAGGCTCAAAATTGTAATCATGTGTTCATTCGATAAGGTTCCTAATGCTGATAAAACTGGAATTTTACTATAGGGTTTTAAACGATGAAAAAAAACTTATTTAAAAATAAAAGTACTAAAAGATTATAAACCATTGCCCTGAGCTCTGCCGGTGTATCTCACAATAGAAAACGCTCTGGCTTTCAAAAAAATAAATAAATAAATAAATAAATAAATAAACAAAAAAGCAAGAATTTGGACTTAATATTCTCTTTCGCTTCATTTTTACTTTTGTTTTAGTCCCCCATCGCTCTCGGTTCTCCTCTCTTTAGAATTATTCCGCTTGTGACTCGCAGAATTAAGGCAATGAACTGCTGTCAACATGAGTGTCCTATCTTTTTTCATACTCTAAAAATTGTTTTCTGGGCAGCGCAGTGCCATACGGAGAGATTGACACGATATTTCCGTGTTTGAAATTTTTGCCAAAGGACTGAGTTCCTAAGATTTTTGTCACTCAGCTCTTTTTTTTTTCTTTCTTTTTGATTGGGGGTTTAACGACCACCGTGAGTAACTCAACGGGCTATAAACAGTGGCTCTAACAACTTCACACCCACTGGTTCTGTGAATCAGTTCTGTAACTCTTACTGTCTTTTTGGGGAGAGGGGAAATTAACGCCCACCCAGAGCAACTCTAAGAGTTATAAGCAGTCGCTCGTTCCAAATTTAGCACCACTGGTTCCAGGGAAGGGATAGAGCCAGGATCACCGGACAAATACACTGCCCATTCCTCACCCGAATCCACTCGGACACCGGAGCTACCTTACTGGCTTCAAGCATCATTATTTACATAGCCGCTTCCTTCTATTAGTGCATGCTATCACGGCGAGATAAATTCGCTTAGAGCCTATTATTTGAAACAGGAAAACTGTTTATTTGAAGTAGGAAAACTGTTTGCAGCTCTCGGTGCCCGAGTAGTACGAGGCGCTGACCTCCAATCATTCGTCCGAGATGGTTCCAAGTTCGAATCCAGTGTGAGAAATGGACGGGGCGTAGCTAGCAGGGGGATGGAGGAGCTCAACTCCCTGTAATACAAACAAGCGCCCCTCCCCCTCGAAGATGGACGTTGTTATAGATTCTCTGAACTTTTATTTTCGGTAGTTTATGAAAATTGCTCTTGTATTTCATTCGAAGCATAAATATCTTACTTATTACCATATTGAACTTTTTTTAAAATAAGCAAAATTGAAATGATACAGCATGAACGATGGATAACTCAAAAGAAATTATTTCTTGGCAGCTGCGGCTCGTGGTTGGAAAAATAGATGAAGAACTACAAAAGCAATATGAAAAAGATATCTACTGTCTTGCCTTTGTGTCGTATCGTATTCTGTTCATCATGATCATAAGTAGCTTTCTAAAGAAAGCTCACGTGATAAATTACTGTGATGTTCGTGCTTGAATGAATTATAGTAAATTTGCTTGACAGCTTTATTAACATGCACAATGTTTTGAAATTCTGTTTCATCTCATTAACACGTGAAAAAAGTTTAGTCTCATCAATAGATGGCAGCACATTACATTTTCTTTATCCTTATTTTTAATATTGTGCTGTAAAAATAGAGATCTGAGAGGCAAATTTTTCTTTTCTGATTTCCGCGTGAGACGAAAGATACAAAGCTTCCGCAGTCATTATTTTCTTTAGGAAAGAAAAAAATAGAAGTTAAATTACCTCAAATTATAAAGTTCACGCGTTATTTTATTTTTTTTAAATATCTTCGTTGGCGCAAGTTATCTGACCTTCCGGATGAATTAAGAAACTGAAGCTCTGCTAGTTCATTATTGAATTTTAGAGCCAGGACCATAGCTACCGGAAAAGCAGGAGAGGGAGGGGGGTACTTTTTCTCTAAGTTTAGCGGCGTTAAAACACTTTTCGTGGTTAGTTGGGAAGAAAAGCAGGGCAAACAATTTTTTTAGATGATTATGTGAAAAGAATATTCATTTATATGAAAACAGACCCGTACTTTTAACAGGACGTTCGCATTGCAAGTACGAATCTAAACTGTCGGATCACACAACACAGAACAGCTAAACATGCATGTAGAACGAATCACCGCTACGATGGCGTACTCTTCGCACGATTCGTCTCGGTGGCCTGGATTCGAGTCCCAGACGAGAGGCATGGGTAGTGTGCTTGTCTTTTACACTATCTACCAACAAGTAATTGGACACCCCTGCAATCGACGATATCTGCAGTCCTGATACACGTCACGGCCGCCGCCGCCGTTAAATATCATGTGGGAAACAGCAACGCAACCAGTCGCATTCAAGATACCACGCAGTTCGGAGCTCTCTGATTTCGAGAAAGGTGTAATCGTCGGGTATCACAGAAATGGCCGATCCATACGTGACATATCCAGCAAGTTGAAGTACCCAAAATTGACAGTGGCCTACGTGATTGGCAAGTGGAAGATGAAAGGTGACTGTCGGAATGTGCCCCGACCCGGCAGACCCACAAAACTGGGAGTTAGAGACCGACGGGTGCTGGCCAGAGAAATTCGGAAGAACCGCACCAAATCGATGAACCACATCTGCGAGGAGTTTCAACAGGCATCCGGTAGTGTTCTTTCGATGAATACCATCCGTAAGGAAGCCCATCTGCTCGGTTATCATGGACGTGCTGCCGCCCACAAGCCTTTGATCACCAAGTCCAATAGCGCTGCTCGGCTAACGTGGTGCAAAGAACGTCGACAGTGGACCGTTAAACAGTGGAAACACGTTCTCTGGAGCGACGAATCAAGGTTCACCCTCTACCGTTCGGATGGCAGGGTCTGGGTTTGGCGTCTGCCTGGAGAACGCCTCCTGCCGGAAAGTATTGTGCCAACTGTGAAGTTCGGTGGTGGTGGAATTATGCTATGGGGGTGTTTCTCCTGGTATGGCACGGGACCGTTGGTCGCAGTTCCTGGTAGACTCAACGCCGAGACCTACTGCACCATTTTGGATGACCATGCGCTTCCTACGTTGTGACAGTTATACGGGGTGGACCCATGTTACTTTCAGGATGACAATGTCACCTGTCATGCTGCGATTTCCACCATGACTTGGTATGGTGACAATGGGGTTAATCGAATGGACTGGCCTGCGCAGAGCCCGGACCTTAACCCTATCGAGCACCTCTGGGACAAGTTGGAGCGTTGACTTAAGGGGTCCCCCCCGTCCGAAATCGGTGAAGGAACTGACCTGTCTTCTCAAAGCCAAGTGGAAGAAAATACCGCTAGCCGTCGTACAACGCCTGATGGTTGAGAGTATGCCCCGGAGGGTCGCAGCTGTAATCGCCGCTCGTGGAGGCTCCACCAACTATTGAAGGTGAATAAACTTCGTTTTCCTTTGATATCACAGGTGTCCAATTACTTGTTGGTAGATAGTGTAGCATTGCTTTTTCCCTTCCCCGGAGCCAATGGCCCTAAATAAGGAACGAACGGCTGCTTATAGCCCTTAGAGCTCCTCATGGTGTCGTTACCCCCTCCCCCTCTCCTCAAAAAAAGAGTGACAGTTGTTTTATGGTTGAGAAGGGCATTTCAGCTAAACTCGCCTCCGGCTCACACAAAAGTAATTCTTTGAGCCCATTCTGTGATTCCTTATGAGTAACGAAAAAGGATATTCCGGATCCGAGTGGTCAGAGGCACTGGTTTCTGGCCAAGCGCTCGAGCTCCGGGTGAGGCATGGATAGTGCGTCCTCCCCACGGCACTGGCGCTCCACGAACCAATGGCTCCAAATTAGGGATCGGCAGCTATGGCCCCAGATCAGATCTTATGTAGAGGATTTTAGGAAAGGTGTGCCTGACCCCAGGTCTTAAACAACCCTCAGAAATATGAAACTAGGAGATTTGGGCCAGAGTGCCTGATAGGAAAGTGACACGGAAGCGAGTCGGAAAGAGGGAAGCAAATGCCCTTATTTACTACCGGGGTCCAGTACCCGGGATCCGACGGCTTAACGTGCCCAACCGACGCACGGCATTAGTGATTGCCATGGAGGAGCTAAGGTTCCTCCATGGCAGCCACAAACGTTGATCACTAGTCCATCCGCTGCCCGCTATGGCCACAGATGATAACGTTAGTAATTATACCCTGGAAGAAGCAAACAAACAAACAAAAAAACACAAATTATATCCGCCACTCGCACCACATAATCTCAACAAGAGGGGGATATAAGTTACATGCATTCGGTGTGACTGATTCACATTGTTAATACTGAATGTTTGAAACTGTACAAATTAACAGAACAGTATTTAAAGGGAAACTTAACATTCTTGGCATCTAACTCCCACGTAACTTTAATCATTTATTTATTTAAAATTGCTCCAATTAAGGTTGGACGTCTAATGTTTTTGATTCCTATACTTTCAATGGAAAAAAGTTCCGACCCTATTTCCTCAGCGAAAAAAGATTTCCCATACATGAAAATTGGCCCCACTAATAAAAAACATCCTAACATAGATTGTACAATCGGTGTTTTTTTGCAAAACGTTTTCCTGAACTACACTGGTGTGCAAAAATTAAGGACGAAGAGGAGAAATTATCACAACAGCGGAACGAGCAGGCAGAACGGACCGAAAGATCACTCAGGAGATAGACGAGGGTCCGGTACCGTAGGGCATGCGCATATATGCAGCATGACGTGAGCGGGGGAGGGGTCGGAAAGGGTATAAAGCACATGGACGGTGTACGCTCAGCAATTCGGTGAAAGCTATTGCACGGTGTACATCGGTTTGAACGACGTCGAGTTACTGCCACCGTATCATATGGCCAACAGGCAATCCAGTAAGACGACATCTGGATGACTTTACCCGAGGTCGCGTCCTTGGGAAGTTGGAAGAAGGTTGAGTGTGACTAGTGTGGCCGAGGAGTTCGGGATCGCTCACAACATTGTTTCACAAGCTTGGTGAGCATTTCAAACGACAGGAACAGCTGTCCAAGAGTTTGGCAGTGGTCGTCCAAGAGCAACCACGGCGGCGGACGATCCGTATATTGTCCTACAGACGAGAACAGACAGACGGCAGGCAGCGGGAGAAATCGCAAGGCACATGCAACAGAAAACTGGACGTCCGTTATCGCGTTTTACCGTGGCCAGGAGGCTACACGAAGGTGGTCTATTTGCACGACGACCAGTACAGTGTGTGCCATTAACGCCTGCCCATCGGAGACGGCGGTTTCTGTGGTGCCAGGAACACAAGAACTGGACACATCAGCAATGGGGTCGAGTTCTCCTTACGCACGAGAGCCGATTTAGTCTGACGAGCAATTCTGGATGTATACACATCTGGAGAAAGCAGGGAACACGCAATCACACCTCCAACATCATCGAATGGGACCGGTTTGGAGGTGGAGGAGTTCTCGTTTGGGGCGGTATCATGCTTGGTAGCCGTACTGACCTCCACATCTTCCAAGGAGGTTCGGTTCAGTCACTGGTGTCCGCTATTGTACCGAGGTTCTCCTGCCTCACGTGCGTCTGTTTAGGGGTGCTGTGGGCCCTGAGTTCCTCTTCGTGGTCGACAACGCTACACCTCATCGTACAGTGGCTGTCGCAGAGCTGTTGGAGAGTGAAGATATTCAACGCATGGATTGGCTCGCAAGGTCCCCGGACCTAAATCCAATCGAACACGTGTGGGACCTTCTCGTGAGACGCTTGGCAGCACGTCACCAGCCGCCAGCAACGATTCCGCAGCTGCGATTAGCGCTACAAGAGGAATGGGCCGCGTTGCCTCAATAGCTCCTTGACAACCTCGTCTTCAACATGGACAGACGTTGTAAATCCTGCAACGCAGTCAGGGGTGATCATATCCTCTACTAAAGACTGGATTTTGCTTGGCAGCCGCCTGTCACATGGACGTTTCTGTCTTCTGTCCAGTTGTGCTCGAAGCTACCTTTTCAATAAAGTGCCTTTGTATCCTTTGGATTCCTTGTTTGGACGGTTTTGCTCACTTCTCCCGTGTTCTTACATCTTGGGGATCTTATGGTATGATTTGAGTCGATGTGGAGCACTTCTGCACGACGTTACATTCGAAATACCGTCTCGTCCTTAATTTGTGCACGCCAGTGTATATTAAAAAGCAATAACTTTACTTCGATATTGTTATCATACTTGCTTGCATGTGGCGGCACTCTCCTTTACCACTATATCAAAGTAACGTTATTGAATTGTAGTATAAAGCCCTGTAGCAAAAAAATCCGCCCACCTGGAAAAATGGTCCGATCATGATAAAATTTGACATGAGCAATGAGGAGACTAAAAGGACGAAATGATTCAAATTTGAGAGCAATCCCTCCATTTATTGCATTTATTGAGCAGATATGAGTTCAGAACCGTTACATTTTAGTAGCATGTATGGCAGCCTTTGGCGGCAATGTATGAGGAAATTTGGTCCAGTAAGGACTCATACAGAAGTCGAATGCTGTCCTGCTGAAGTTGCTGCTAGATCCGCTGTAATTGCGCAGCCAGTTCACCCACGTTACTCGATGGCTGGAGGAATTAGGCAGAATGAGGCGGTGCTTCATAGCCCAAGGTCCTTAGTGTCAGCATCGTTCGTTGTGCGGCATGAGGGCGGGCGTTGTTCTGGAGAAGAAGAGCACCATGTCTCTTGTCCAAAGCCGGTTGTTTCTGCAGCAATTTCCGGTGTATCTGGTGTAATTCAGCACAATAACATTCTGCAGTGATGATTTGGCCTCTTGCCAAAAATCTCCGATGAATTATCCCGATCACCGGACCTCTCCCTAATCGAACACAGGTGTCCAAACGTGTTCGATTGGGGAGAGGTCCGGCGATCGGGCAGGCCACGGGAGGGTTGTCACACCACGCAAACAATCTATGGAGACGTTCACCGTGTGAGGCGGGCATTATCTTGCTGAAAGATGGCTCCCGACAGACTTGACAGCATTGGTAATACCACAAGCAGCAGGATCTCGTCGACGTATCGGCAGGCGGTTACGGTGCTGTGAACGATCACTAACGGTGACCTGGTATCATATGTGATGGCTTCCCAAACGGTAACGCCCGGTGTTAGGGACGTATGCAGCTCCACAATGACGTGGGGTGAGCAGCGTTGGCCAGGGCTCCTCCACACACGCATTATCCGGTCATCCGAGCCCAGTGAAAACCGGGATTCATCGCTGAACACGATACGGGTCCAATCCGATACATTCCAACCTGCACTGTTGCGACACCAGACGAAGCGTTGATGGCGATGTCCAGGCGTTATTGGTATCCGGCGCAACGGTCGACGACAATGGAGTCCAGCCTTTGCGAGCCTTCTTCCAACGGTGCTGCATGACACCACTACAAGACCAGAAAATGTGGGGTAGGTGCTTCTGAATGTTAGATAGCGAAGATGTCGGTGTGCGTCCGGCAGCTCGCACTATCCTGGCGAAAATTCGTCATTCGAGGCCTGCTCCTTTTCCTGTCCTCTTGACGGTTATGGACGCCCTGTTGGAACCACTGGTAACAGTCGTCAACGATGCTGTAAGTAAACAATTTATGTTTCCTTTCATGTCTATTTCTTGTGTTTGTGCCTCAACGCGTCACTTGCGCCCATACATTTCTATACAAAAAATGTTTGTTGCAGTGTGTTATACCACCCCTTGAAGTTTGTCCCATGAGTTCTGAATCACCCTGTATATATAGATATATTTAATTTGCGTTCAAGCTCATAAATAAGTGCCTTCCAATCTGGAAGTGTATTATCTTGGGAGAGATTAGAATACATTCTGCCATGATAATGAAATCAGGATTTTCAAGGTAGCTGCAAAATAAACTGATACAGATAAATAGCACAACACAAAGCTGGATAATAAGTCATAGAAATAGATAAGAAAGAAAAACAATAGCAGCTTGATCAAAATTCTCTGTGCTCAGAGACAGCGTGTTGTCCGGCTTCCATCGACCACCAGATATTCCAATTTCTTGAAAATGTTGCTCTGCCTGAAGAGTATCTTGCTCTATTTCCTGTCCACCTGCCTCGTGGTTCGAGGGCAGTTTAATTGCCCACCACAGGAGGACATCTACCCTTGCAAGTGTTCTGATGCGGGACCACCTGATCACGTGTCTTCAGTTCACTGCATACGGCTGTCATCCGAACATGACCTGAAAGGGGTGTTACTTGCAACAAGGGGAGGGACATCTTCAGTTTTGAAATCACGTTCTCCAACCTGCGCTTCTTGCCTCACGATGCTTTTCGTGGAAACCTTTTCAATGTAAGTTTATATGATTATGAATATGTGTTCGGTCAGTGGCGCACTCAGAAATTCTCGTTGGAGAGGGCTGTATATATATAGTATACGTACACAATGTGTTAGTGTACGCCAATAGTTTATATACGGTTGTGACGTACGTCGCTTTTTATCTCTTTGGGGCTTTGGGAAGAAGACACCATTTAATAGAAGACACTATGTAATTTTTTGAACATGTAAAATAATATTTTTGAATGTTTAATTTGTGACATACGTCGCTCTTAATCTCTTTTGGGGCTTTGGGAAAAAGACCCCGTGTAATAGAAGACACTATGTAATTTTTTGAACATGTAAAATAATATTTTTGAATGTTTAATTTGTAACGTACGTCGCTCTTAATCTCTTTGGGGCTTTGGGAAAAAGACCCCGTGTAATAGAAGACACTATGTAATTTTTTGAACATGTAAAATAATATTTTTGAATGTTTAATTTGTGACGTTCGTCGCTCTTAATCTCTTTGGGGAAAAGACCCCGTGTAATAGAAGACACTATGTAATTTTTTGAACATGTAAAATAATATTTTTGAATGTTTAATTTGTAACGTACGTCGCTCTTAATCTCTTTGGGGCTTTGGGAAAAAGACCCCGTGTAATAGAAGACACTATGTAATTTTTTGAACATGTAAAATAATATTTTTGAATGTTTAATTTGTGACGTCCGTCGCTCTTAATCTCTTTGGGGCTTTGGGAAAAAGACCCCGTGTAATAGAAGACACTGTGTATTTTTTGAACATGTAAAATAATATTTTTGAATGCTTAATTTGTGACGTACGTCACTCTTAATTTCTTTGGGGCTTTGGGGAGAAGACTGTAAGTTTTTGAACATGTAAAATAATATTTTTTAATGTTTAATTTTGACGTACGTCGCTGTTAATTTCTTTAGGGATTTGAGAAGAAGACACTATGTAATTTTTTGAACATGTAAAATAATATTTTTGAATGTTTAATTTGTGACGTTCGTCGCTCTTAATCTCTTTGGGGAAAAGACCCCGTGTAATAGAAGACACTATGTAATTTTTTGAACATGTAAAATAATATTTTTGAATGTTTAATTTGTAACGTACGTCGCTCTTAATCTCTTTGGGGCTTTGGGAAAAAGACCCCGTGTAATAGAAGACACTATGTAATTTTTTGAACATGTAAAATAATATTTTTGAATGTTTAATTTGTGACGTTCGTCGCTCTTAATCTCTTTGGGGCTTTGGGAAAAAGACCCCGTGTAATAGAAGACACTGTGTATTTTTTGAACATGTAAAATAATATTTTTGAATGCTTAATTTGTGACGTACGTCACTCTTAATTTCTTTGGGGCTTTGGGGAGAAGACACTGTGTAAGTTTTTGAACATGTAAAATAATATTTTTTAATGTTTAATTTTGACGTACGTCGCTGTTAATTTCTTTAGGGATTTGAGAAGAAGACACTATGTAATTTTTTGAACATGTAAAATAATATTTTTGAATGTTTAATTTGTGACGTTCGTCGCTCTTAATTTCTTTGGGGCTTTGAGAAGAAGACACTATGTAATTTTTTGAACATGTAAAATAATATTTTTGAATATTTAATTTGTGACGTACGTCGCTCTTAATTTCTTTGGGGCTTTGAGAAGAAGACACTATGTAATTTTTTGAACATGTAAAATAATATTTTTGAATATTTAATTTGTGACGTACGTCGCTCTTAATCTCTTTGGGGCTTTGGGAAGAAGACACTATGCCATTTTTTGAACATGTAAAATGATGTTTTTGAATGTACCAAAGCCCCAAAGAGCTCTTAATCTCTTTGGGAAGAAGACACCGTGTAATAGAAGATACTATGTCATTTTTGAACATGTAAAATAATAAATATCTTCGAACATGTAAATAATAATTTAATTTGTGACGTACGTCGCTCTTAATCTCCTTGGAGAGGGTTTAAGCCCCCAATGCCCCTCCGTGAGTGCACCAATGTGTTCGGTAATTACATTTTGCGTCTCTTAAATTCTTGAAATGATTTTTAAGTAAAGTAATAAAACTGGGCCGGGACGGTTTTGTCCTAAATAAATGGTTGTGTACGAAAGTATATAGAAACTAAAAAAATATATAAATGCCATCAGGTGATGGAGTAATCAGAATCGTATATTTCTGGTTGGTCGTCAGAGCTGCTCAGGGGCTTGATGCCCGAGTGAGGCAGAAGTTGTGTGTTAGCCGTACGACGCTGGCTCTCTCCCTTCCCTGGTGCTAGTAGCCCAAAATTAGATATGCTTTTTCAGTACAAGTTTGTGTGTAACCATTTTGCTTACTATTTTTTTTTTAATTTTGTTTGATCAAATTCCTCTCAGCAGCAATTTGCACGTTCGGGTTTTCAAAAATATAGATTTTTTTTTTCTTTTATTGGAGATTTAACGACCACCGTGAGCAACTCAATGGGCTATAAGCAGTCGCCCGTCCCTAATTTAGAGCAACTGGTTCCAGGGAAGGGAGGGAACCAGTGCCGTAAGACAAACACGACATCCATGCCTCACCGGGATTCGAGCCCGGACCCCTTTCGGGCGAATGATCAGAAGCCATCGCTTAGACCACTGCGCCACAGGGGCAGCTAATAGATTTTTATTCAGTCTTCTTGGTTGGACAATACCTTATTTTTCTAATATATACACTGAGTTAGCTTTTCATTAGGAACACTCCCCGTTTTACCTATTCGGAGCAATAACGAAGTACCACGTGACGTGCGGCTACTATAAATTGTGCACACCTGTCCTCTGAACGTAATCAGTAAATGTTTGCCGGTAACGGAGAAACATACGACTGAAGCGAATTTGGCCGCGGTCAGATAGTTGGGGCCTGGAGGGCAGCTGACAGTATTCCGGAAATAGCCGCACTTGTTGGCTGCTCCCGTAATAGTGTATCAAGTGTGTACAGGACTGGGTTAACCATGCACAAATATCCAGCAGAAGGGCTCACATTGGTCAGCCACGAGCGCTTGATCCGAGACGTAAGCGTTGGGTGTCAGGCCAATACGTCATGATATAATCAATACAGCAGTCAGACATCGCTGAGTTGACTGAATTTACTGTTTCTCACGCAATATCAATCACATCAGAAAACTTTAACATTTCGTCGCCCTGGTAATTGGGAGATGTAGGTTCGATTTCCGCTCCAGGAAGACAAAATTTTTGAAGTTTTCTGATGTGATTGATATTGCGTGAGAAACAGTAAGTACAGTCAATTCAGCAATGTCTAATTGCTGTGTTGTTTATATCATGTTGTTTATATCATGATTGAGATGGAGGTTGTATTTCATTTTCCAGGTACAACAACAAGTAGATTAGGTTCCGTCCAGATGAAACAGCCCAAACCTTTATTGAGCCGATAGTAGATAAAACTTAACTAGAACAATGCAATCTTGAGAGAATCATTCTGCTGACAGTCGCCTGACCAAACATGCCCACTGGAATGTGATAAAGTGATGAGTGATTCACCTCTTCAGAAAAAATTTTAATACTGTGAAGTCCAGGAGCGGTGGACAAGACACTAGTCCAAACATCAGTGAGCATTTACGGGTTTACGGGAGTGATGTTAGGCTTGTGCTCAGCTGCATTACCATGAAAACCTAGGGAATGCAACTTTCTGCGGATAGTTTTTGTGCTGATAGATGCTTCTTTAGCATTATCAAGATCGGCTGAGAGGATAATGCTAGTACCGAAAAACAACTTTCTGGCAAAATCTTTAATGTCTGTGTTTGTTCTAAGCTAGCGATAGATCGAAAAAACCTCTTTGTACGATGAGGTTCTTTTAGAGTAGGGTTATACTTCAGATCAACTATATCAAGTTTAAGTTCACTTGCTGTGCTATCAATATCACCGCAAAATAAATCCCGAACTGTAGACAAAACATCCCGATTTGAGGCAACCCCACCTCCTTGAAATCAGTGGCCCGAAATTAGGGGCGAACAACTGTTTAGAGCGTAAATATTTCTTCATGGCGTTCCTAAATTCGGAAACAAAACAAAAAAATTGAAAGGGGTAAGCCATGCAGCGTGAAAGTCCAGCATCTTAATCACTCAGCTGTTAGGGAACGTGGCAATAGGCATTTCGAAGAGTCACGGAATTTTAGCTCCTTCTGTTTAACTAATTAGGTTTCCTTCCCTAAAAGTTTGCATGTCAACCTCACCAAACCCGAAATAAAGAGTGCCGTTTCCCTTAGATAAATCCATAAACATGCACTTCATATATCACTGCAACAATGAAATTTAGTTAAAACCTAATGGGTCCTCTTTTCCTTCTCATTCTTGATATTTATTTATACCTGAACGGAGATGTTAACCTTCCAAAGCCTTCCCGACGACTGAGTGGCCAGAGTCGTGGGCTGTTGGCTGATCGCCTCCATTGAGCCCAGGTTCTGGTCCCGGCTGAGGCTTAGCGCTGTGCTTGCCCTTCAGCGGGTTTTCTGTCTCTCTGCCAAAACCAAAGGCCTTGAATTAGGGATGGACGACTTCTTATAGCCTTAGATGGCGACAGGAGTTGTAAACGCCTTCAAAAAATTACATTTCTTATTCATACAAGAACCTGAAAGAGATAAGAATGTTGACGCGAACTTACTTCAAAAGAATCTTATTTGCTTTCATTTTGTTGACACACTGGGAAAATCGCAGACAAAGCTGTAGTCATTCCAGAGTTCTTAACAAATCTGTGGATGAGCAGAAATGCTGAACACGAGAAATATACAGGTTCGCACAAGGACGCAGTTTGGGGACGGAGAGATTTCATGCTTTTGTTTTGCGTTAAGTGACACGAAACCAACCTTGCTGTAGTCAACGGAAATCATGCATGTTTTGAAATTGCTATGTGATACTTCAATGACTTACAGTATATTTATTTAACTGTACAATATTTTCTTTACTTTCGCAGATGTTTGAGCTGAGAAACTCTAGTCTTCAGTCTCTCACTGACACTGAGCTAGCTTTCGAAGGCCTGGAGAAGGATTTGAGTATCTTGGAGATCGAGAATTGTACTTTTACCAGTGACTGGGATTGGAGCCATCTGATAAACTTGGAACGTTTGGTCGAGATACGTGTCACTGATTCGGACCTCTTGTACATAACTGAAAACCTGGAATTGGTCTCTCATTTGAACGTCGACGTGATGGTGTTCAAACACAACAAAATCTCCTTCGTGGCGGATAATGTCTTTGCTCCTTTCTCCGGACTCGAACACGTGTCTCTGGACAACAATCTCATCACTGAGCTCAAGAGGTCGATGTTTCCAAAACCAGCTCCTAAACTAAAGATTCTTTCATTAACGTAAGTCTGTTGTTCTAACACAAGAATATTAATCTTCTTAATGGTCAGTAAGATTTTTGTTTTGTTTTGTTTTTGTCTGGGGGTTTAATGACCACCGTGAGCAACTCGATGGGCTATAAGCAGTCATTCGTCTCTAATTTAGGGTCACTGATTCCAGGGGAAGGAGAGATGCAGTGACGTTAAACAAACACAATATCCATTAATCACCGGGATTCGAAACCGGACCCATCTCTGACGAATGGCCAGAAGTCAGTGCTTAGACTACAACACCACTGGGGCTGCGAGGGAGAAAAAAGAAAGGAAAGTATGATTCTAAGGGACAAAACTGAAACTCTTTACGGGAGAAAATACATACCATAAGTTAAAGACACCTATTAATGATGAAGAGCGCTGGCCTCTGATCATTCGTCCGAACGGGGTCCGGGTTCGAATCCCGGTGAGGCATGGATGTTGTGCTTGTCTTACGGCACTGGCTCTCTCCCTTCCCTGGAACCAGTGAACCTAAATTAGGGACGGGCGACTGCTTATAGCCCATTGAGTTGCTCACGGTAGTCGTTAAACCTCCAATCAAAAAAAAAAAAAAAAAAAAATGATGAAGAAACATACCGAATATTAACTTACGACGTATCTATTAGAGCTTAGCTGACACATTTTATGTTCAATCATTAAGTTTTGCATGTATTTTGTTTCTGGGTTTAAAAACCCTTTTGAGCACCTACAGCCATAGGGAGTCGCCTGTTCCTAATTTGGATGCACTACATCCAGGAAGGTGGCAGAGCCAACGCCGTATGGCAAACATACCGTCCATGTGTCATCAGGGACTCGAACCTGGGCTCAGTTGGAATGACTAGAAGAACACCTATGACTTATAAAATATTTTGGAATTTTTAGGTTGTCATACTTACTAATGGCACCTGGACAGACTTCCATCCATTGCCGCCTTCACCGGAGCAAAGGAGATATCCAGATCAGGTGGCTGGCCTAAAGCTGGAGGAACCAGGGCAAAGTGTGTCGAAGGCTAACTTCAAAAGGAGTTAGTTATCCACGTACTCACGAATTCCACGTCCAGAAAGTCAAGGAAAAACCTTGGGAAAACAGCAGATTGGATGGCCGGTAGGCCAGGGGCTTGCATTCCCACCGGAAACGTTTTCTTCCCACACTGCATTCAGCGCGTATTAACCAACTGTGCTATCCCGGTGGTCAGGATGTTATCCTGAGATATTTTTTATACAAAATTACCGAATCAGAATTGATGGATGTGCCCAGAATTAATTTCACTTTATTCTACACAGTACGATTGCGGTCGAGACGTCGAAGGGGCAGACTTTGGGCGAACGCCTGAGTTCTGCTTGGGATTGAGTACCTGATGACGCATGGGAGATGTGCTTGGTTTACGGAGCTGATTCTTTCCTTTCCTTGAAACCAGTGTCTCCAATTTATGGACGTTTATGGACGGGTGACTCCAGGTAGCACTGTACGCTTGTTAAATTCGAAAAGTAACGACAGCATATGTGATTGCACATGAAAAGAAGCAGGTCTTCGAAAAGATCTAGCTAATTAATTGGAGATTTTGAGCTATACAAATTACTTCCCTGTTACAATAATTTTAAAATGTAAAAGAAAATTACTCTTTAAGGTGCTCTACCCTTTTTTTTTTTTTTTTTTTTTTTTTTTCGGCTATACCTGACTCGTTACTATGTCATTTTAAACATGTAGATCTGCAGTCACTTCACATTCCGTCTGTCTGATTCGTTGGAGCAGAATTTAGGTGAACTGTGGTCAGGGGAGGATAGATGCCGTGTTTGTGTCATGAAGAAGCTCTTATATGATGATCTACTGTTCGAAAAGCATACTATAATAGAATATAGAATAATTTAATAATTTTTACTCTTTAACTCGCTAGAACTAATAAACTCGGGGTCAGAAAAATGAGTTGAAATCAGCTCTAACGTATTTATTCGCTGTCTAAGAAGTGGGTCGTACGCTGCTGGCACGAGTTAACCTGCGAAACGTATATATTCGTTGTCTAAGAAGTTGGCCGTACGCTACTGACACGAGTTAACCTGCGAAACAGGAAGCATTACTTTTCCCTTAGGTTTGTTATTCAAAGTGGTCATTAACGGGAATGGTTGGCATTAATCCTTCCAGACTGATTACCTGCTAAAAGATCTGAAACAATGGCGAAGAAGTTAAGAAAGGTGATAAAAAATGTTCGATTCACTTATTTCTCTCAGTGGTATAATATCTGAGTCAGGGAGACTAGCCCTTCCCATCATGCCTTGAGTCATGCAGCAGAGAGTAAAGACCTACAAAGGAGCGCTTATCACTAGATAAAATGTATTGTCAGTACTGATAGAATGGGGAAAGGAACTGTTTTGCTGTAGCTTTCGTAAAATCTTGCCGCTATGTGAATATTTCACTGGTGACGCAGAGGTCTAAGCGATGGCTTCTGATCATTCGTCCGAGATGGGTCTGGGTTTGAATCCCGGTGAGGCATGGATGTTGTGTTTGTCTTACGGCAGTGGCTATCTCCCTTCCCTGGAATCAGCGGTCTTAAATTAGGGACGGACAACTGCTTATAGCCCATTGAGTTGCTCACGGTGGTCGTTAAACCCCCAATCAAAAAAAAAAATCACTTTGTAGAGCGAAACTTTTTTCATCACCATTCTACTTACGTAAATCAGCAACTTAAAAGGGTATCTGAAGTCACGGATTGTTATTACTGAACATCACACTCGAAGACTTAAAACCATTGCAACTTTTTCCCTTTTGAATGGAGGTTAAACGACCACAGTGAGCAACTCAGTGGGCTGTAAGCAGTCGCCCGCCCCTAATTTAGGGCCACTGGTTCCAGGAAAGGGAGAGGGCCACCGCAGTAAGACAAAAACACCATCCACGCCTCACCGGGACTCGAACCCGGACCCATCTCGGAGGAATGAACAGAAGCAATCGCTTAGACCACTACGCCACCGTTGTTGCCATTACAATTTTAGAATTTTAGACTTAACATACTAGCATAACAATACAAATATCCAAATTCGCAAGAGCATCGGAGATAGCACATTAGCAGACGTAGTAAACTCTGACAAGAGAATAAAAACCTAATAAGTCAGTCCTTTCATTGCATGGCACCCTGTGATTATATCAGTATGAACTTCTTGTCTGACTGCCAGTCTTAGTCCAAAAGGGAAAAATATATATTTGAGTTCAAATGTAACGTTCAGTATGAGCATCAATCAAGATTGTTTTGAGTGAAAGGTCAACTAAACGGAAACTTAAAAACGCAGTGTACAGGCACCGGACAAAAATTTAGTCACCTCCAGAAATTTACTTTTAATGCTTAGTTACATCCCCACGTGCAAAAATCACAGCATTAATTCTTGCTGGAAGAGATTCAACAAGATAAATAACTTGAGTCAATTTTTGACCATTCTAAGAACAGTTTGTCACGAAATTCATCGAGATTCCTGGGTTGCTGTAGTTTGGTTTTTACATTTCGTTCAAGTTGGTTCCATAAATTCTCAATGGGATTTACATCCGGCGATTTAGCTGGCTATTCCATGTGTCCCACAGTTTTATCATGCTCTTAACACCAAACCATAATGGTTTTAGACTTGTGAATCCTGCAGTTGTCATCCTGGCAAATCAGATAAGTTACTTGATGAGAATCCTGCAAATGTAATGCAAAAGGAAACACATTATTGCCTAAACTTTCTCTGTAAACATGCTGAGTCATCGTATTCGTCACATCTGCTAGTGGGCCTAATTCACAAAACTTGAAACAACCCCACAGCATTACAGACCCATCTCCTTTGGTAAGAACTCTTTGAACACACTCAGGATTGAATGTTTCTTTAGACCTTCTCTTGACCGTACGCCTTGCGTCATTTGAAAATAGATAAAATTTGGATTCATCAGACTATATGACAGCCATCCACTCATCAACAGTCTATGTCCAGTGAGCTTTGGCTCAAGCTAATCCAGATTTCTGTGAGCTGAAGTCAACATTGGTTTCAGTCTTGCAACTCCACTCCAGATATCCATTCGATGAAGTTCTTTCGCAATGTTCGCTCGGATGTTGACGTGTGAGGTTCATTGTTAACAGATAATTCCTGCGTTGTTCGACATGTTTTCGTTGACATATCGAACAACGCAGGAATTCTCTGCGAAATTTTGTGCCGGTCATGACTTGCCAAAATGGTGTTTTCTCCACAGTTTTTCCTTTAATTTTCAATCGAGTTTGACTTACACCAATCTTTACAAACACGTAGAACTGTCCTTTTGCTAACACCTGCAAATTCAGCAACTTCCTTGATACTGTGTCCTTTTCACCTGCCAAAAGTTATGACACCTTTTTTGCCAGTCACTTACATCTGTCTTTCAACCCATTGATTTCAATTTTTCAAACATTTCAGCTTAAAATTTTATCTGTAGAAAGAAATAACACATATTTAATTATTACATAACCCAGAAATATTTAAATAAAATTCTAATTATAACCTCAGAAATACACAGTCAAGTCACATTATTGCGACCACCTCCTACTTTTGACGTCAACAGCGCGTATCCAATGAAATAAGGCACGTGTCGTGAGCTGGCTTGGAGAATATATAAAGTGTGCTGTAGGCATTCTGAAAACATATCACTCGTGGCTGTCATTTATAAAAGGAGTGATTTATCAGATTTGCAAAAAGGGATTATTATTGACTTTCGGGCCAAGGGTGGCAGTATTTCTGAAACAGCGCAGTTTGTGAACTGTTGGCGTGCTCCTGTGGTTAAAGTATATTGTGATTGGAGAAATGACCCCGTTACGAATAAGTGACGTAGAAACTGCGGAACACCACGTGCACTTGATGTGAGAGGTGAACGTCGGCTTCGAAGGTGCGTGAGGGTCGATCGACACGCTACAGTGGAGCAACTCACTGGCCGAATGAACCAGGGGGCTACCGGAAGAGTGTCTAAAACGACAGTTCAGAGAACCTTGCTGTGTATGGGGCTCCGATGCAGACGGATGGTCACTGCATCTATGCTAACAAAGGTGCATCATCAGAAAAGGCTTACATTTGCACGGCAGTATCGGATTTGGACATCCGCTGAATGGCAAAGGATTGCCTTCTCAGATGAGTCACGTTTTCTGCTTCATCAAACGGATGGACGTTGGCGTATAAGGCGAGAAACATCGGAGAACAAACACTCTTCAACCAATGCTGGCAGAACACAAGCTGGTGGGGGCAGCGTTATGGCCTGGGGAATGTTTTCGTGACATTCTCTGGTATGTGGAGCCAGGTATGTGGAGCCATGCTGACTACTGCAACGCATCTGACAGCTGCTGGAGGTGCGTAGTGGAGGATCCATAGAGCGAACAACACGATCGAGGTGGTCCTACAGATGCTCAATTGGGTTTGAGTCTGGGGGATTAGGGGACCAGAGAAGTACTTTGAAGTCTTCGCCGTGCTCCTCCACTCATACTTGTGGAAAATACTATGGTCCGAATTCGTTATGAATCCATCCTTGCAGACCACATACATGCTGATTGTCTGCCTTGGGGCGGATGGGATCTTCCAGCACGACGTTGCGACGTTTCACACAGCTAGAAATGTCCGAGAGTGGTTGGAAGAGCACGGTGAAGACTTCAAAGTATTTCCCTGGCCCCCTAATCTGCCAGACTTAAACCCAATTGAGCATCTGTGGGACCATCTCGATCGTGTTGTTCGCTCTATGGATCCTCCACTACGCACCCTCCAGCAGCTGTCAGATGCACTGCAGTAGTCAGCATGGCTCCACATACCTGTAAACACCTTTCAGCACCCTATTGAGTCACTCCCAGCCCGTCTAGCTGCAGTCCGCGCTGCACACGGCGGTTACTCTGGATATTAGCTGGTGGCCACAATAATCTGACTCGACCGTTTATATCATATTAAACAATTACATATATTGCTTCAGGTGACTAATTTTTTGTCCGGTGTCTTTATAATCACAATTAGCTCAAGTATCAAGCACTAAGCTTCGCTTAAGTAGTAGTACTACAGAGTTGCAAACAGCCCACCCGTATGGTCTGAAACACGTTTTATGCGTGAAAGATCTATTAAGCATGTAGGACATTTGAAAGGAATTATGTTGAGCTCCCCTAGATTGTGTGTTTGGTCACTCATCATGTTCCGCGAACCATTCTCGAACAAACGGAGGAGTGTGGCATGGCGCATTATCATGCTGAAAAAAGGCACTGCTGGAGAGGATTACCATGGCTATGAAAGGATGTACCAGGTCTACAATGATGTTTAGGTAGGTATTAGACTTCACAGTTTCCTACACATTAATAGCTGGACACAGGGTTTCGTAGCAGAACATTGCCCAAAGCATTGCACTTCCTCCACCTGCTTGGTTTCATCACACGGTGCATCCTGGTGCCAACACTTTCCCAGGTAACCGACATGTCCACATGGTGCAACAGGAAACGAGATTCATCGGACTGGACGACCTTCCTGCGGGTCATTCAAGGTCCTGTTTTGATGCTCGTGTGCCCATTGGAAACAAGGACGCTTTAAGAACATCTGAGGCCCTCGGCGCGACGTGGCACGAGGCCTGGGGGGAGGGAGAGATTTTATTGACCTCTGGTAATGTAATTTATTTCCCTTCTCCCTCATTTTAGCGCGCACATAATTCTATTTTATCATCTAATATCTAAAATTATTGCTAGGTATATCTTTCCATCTCAAGAAAATACAATAAAAAATATCTTGCAGTGTATTTCAGCAATACATTTCCATATGTAACTTATACACTATCTACCAACAAGTAATTGGACACCCCTGCAATCGACGATATCGGCGGTCCTGATACACGTCACGGCCGCCGCCATTAAATATCGTGTGGGAAACAACAACGCAACCAGTCGCATGCAAGATGCCACGCAGTTCGGAGCTGTCTGACTTCGAAAAAGGTGTAATCGTCGGGTATCACAGAAATGGCCGATCCATACGTGACATATCCAGCGAGTTGAAGTACCCAAAATCGACAGTGGCCTACGTGATTGGCAAGTGGAAGATGAGAGGTGACTGTCGGAATGTGCCCTGACCCGGCAGACCCACAAAACTGGGAGATAGAGACCGACGGGAGCTGGCCAGAGAAATTCGGAAGGACCGCACCAAATCGATGGGCCACATCCACGAGGAGTTTCAACAGGCATCCGGTAGTGTTCTTTCGATGAATACCATCCGTAAGGAAGCCCGTCTTCTCGGTTATCATGGACGTGCTGCCGCCCAGAAGCCTTTGATCACCAAGTCCAATAGCGCTGCTCGGCTAACGCGGTGAAAAGAACGTCGACAGTGGACCGTTGAACAGTGGAAACAGGTTCTCTGGAGCGACTAATCAAGGTTCACCCTCTACCGTTCGGATGGCAGGGTCTAGGTTTGGCGTCTGCCTGGAGAACGCCTCCTGCCGGAATGTATTGTGCCAACTGTGAAGTTCGGCGGTGGTGGAATTATGCTATGGGGGAGTTTCTCCTGGTATGGCATGGGACCCTTGGTCGCAATTCCTGGTAGACTCAAGGCCGAGACCTACTGCACCATTTTGGATGATCATGCGCTTCCTACTTTGTGGCAGTTTTACGGGGTGGACCCATGTTACTTTCAGCATGACAATGCCTCCTGTCATGTTGCTAGGTCCACCATGGCTTGGTATGGTGACAATGGGGTTAATCGAATGGACTGGCCTGCGCAGAGCCCAGACCTTAACCCTATCGAGCACCTCTGGGACGAGTTGGAGCGTCGACTAAAGATGTGCCTCCCACCGTCCGAAATCGGTGAAGGAACTGACTTGTCTTCTCCAAGCCGAGTGGAAGAAAATACCGCTAGCCGTCGTACAACGCCTGGTTGAGAGAATGTCCCGGAGGGTCGCAGCTGTAATCGCCGCTCGTGGAGGCTCCACCAACTATTGAAGGTGAATAAACTTCGTTTTCCTTTGCTATCACAGGTGTCCAATTACTTGTTGGTAGATAGTGTATATACTATTACGTTTACGTAAAAAAGTTCGTCATATAAATGAGAAGAGAAAAGAGAAAATAATTATTAGATATTAATCCCGGACCTTGAAACAGTAGAGGTTAAGTAGAAGCACGTAGTTTATATCAATGTCAAGTAAATTCAAAGTATTGGTGCATTTTCCTGATTTTCAGTAGATCCACAATAAAATGATCAATATAAGTATTTATTATAAATAAATCAAATGAAGAAAGAAAGAAATGAATTTCTAAAAATATATTGAAAAAACTTCTCAACAAAAGCATCTGAATGTCTTCAAGTATGTATCACATCGATGGTATGATTAATTTAGTGACCCAGACTAATTAAAGCCACGAGGTATTGAGGGAGGAGAATAATGTAGATTTCAAGAACGGCTTTAAACTTACCGTTTTTGCTCATTTTGTCTGTTTGTTTTATTGGGGTTAATAGGGCAAAAGCCAGGGTTGGCCAAAGCGCTCCAGGTACAGTCAAAAACAGTTGCATGGTCAGCTAGGACCATGGGGACGCCATCCCTCAATTTGCTGGAGCTTCAGCTGACCCCATGCAAGTTTGTTCATTATCCATAACCGCCCATGGTGCAATAAGGTTGGTTGCGTTGCACCTTTTATTATTTTTTATTTTTTTTACGGGAATGAGATCCCCAGCAGACCTACAAAAAATACCGGGCACTGTGTTTAAATTTGCTTTAAACTACAAGTGCTTTTATTATTATTATTATTATTATTATTATTATTATTATTATTATTATTATTATTATTTCTTTTCCGTATTTCCGTTCTCTCCCCATCTTTTAGAGCCGGCAAATCTTAAAAGGGAAATAGAAAACACGCCTATACAGTGTGAGTCGGAGTGAAAAAATGGCGTAACACAGATATCTTGGGTGATTTAGTCAAAACGGTGTTTGACGGAGGCCACCCTAGAGCCTGAGGCCAGGCGCAGTTTGGCCCACTGGCCCATCGGCCCTTGGGCCGGCGCACCCTCGTTCCAGGCTCCGTCTCCCTCTTGGCGATAAAAAAAAATTACAATGATTGAAATAAGAAATTTAAATTCAAAATAATCTTATATATTTTCGTAGAGCCCTTCTCCGTGGCACAAAAAAAAAAAAAAAAAAAATATTTGCGCAGTAAGTAAATTTATGACATCTCAACAAACGTAACAATACTTCGATCAACAATATGTGATGCACGTGTTAGTGATAATTAACGATCAAGTGCATCACGTGCTTTCAGATTTGGAACAGGATAAGGATGACGTTACAAACGTGTAGCTATTTCAGCAAACGACGCTGAGTTTATTGATTTGAAAAATTCTACACGCAATCACCGCGTGGAGACAAAATTCTAATTTATTTCGTGCAGCAGCTGCACCTAAATAATTCGAAGTCATTTATGTTTTGGCTCTCTTCGAATAAAGAAGCAATTTATATTGTGGTTCACTTGTCTCAAAATATCCAAAATATACCTCCTAAACGAAAAAAATCTGCTGAGGAAGTAGCTGCCCAGACGGAAGCAGCAAAAAGACGAATGACTGAGCGAGAAAGGGCGCCTCGGGAAAGTATGACTGTTGTTCAAAGAGAATGACTCTTCAGACGTTAGAAAAAGTCGTAACATATCTGCCTGAACCGGTGTTTAACCACGGTCATCATTATGTGGAAATGTCAAGAGTACGACGATATGACGACGTCAAGATCAAAATAGTTCACGGAAAAAAACAGGGAAAATGGATACAGGTTTCACAGTCAGTGTACACAAAAAATGTTGTGTACAAGGAAGTGTTGACGAAATAGGGACTGAAGATTTTACAAAACACATAACAGACAGACGGACAAGCAAACAGACAGATAGACGGACGGACAGGGAAGCGATGGAAGATCAAGCTCCTCTCGCTGCAACCTGGGCAACGCCAAAAGATCTACCAAATTCTGAGTCTTATGCTGGTCGTAGGACGAGCTTTTTTGCTATAAATAAATAATTAAGAAAATATTGCTCTGGGTGTCTTATTTTCCCCCGTCATTATTGGTGGGCTTTCACCTAGTATTTGAATAATCAAAACGAGGCGGAGGCGAAATTAAATTTAGAGTGAGTGCCGGTTATGGGGTAGGGGGACGTTAAGCAACAAAGGGCGATCAGCGCCCAGAGACAGCGGGAGAGGAGGCACACCACCTTTTCCATGATCCCTGTGGCCGTGTTGTACAAATCGTGTGGCGAGCCTTGGAGTAGTGGAAATCCGCTGTTTAGCTGTATACTCGACTTGAGTGGTTGTGTTCGGTGTTGATTTTACGCGTGTGCAATTTGGGTTTGTCTCCTGCGTAATTTTTTGTTACTGAGGTAAGAATTAAGAAAATTTAAGTAATGAGACAACAAGAATTATTGTTTAATCACTAAGTTTGGATAGTAGAGTGAGACTTTCGTAGGCCTTCAAGTTCATACCCACATAACCTTATTGAGCTCGTAACACAATTCCCCGAATAAGTTTTGATCACAACGATCTCTCTCTCTCTCACCCCTTTCCATTTCTAATTTCTTTATGAACTTACTGTGACTAGTAACATTCGACGACCCCTCACCCCCACCCCGTCATTTAAAAATTTGTGGCTACGCCACTAGTACGCATTGATCCATCTACAAAGATTTCATAAACAAAAGTGGAAAATCTGGAAAAGGGAGTTCAAAGGCAAGGTCCAGGAAAATAATGTTTATATGAAAATACAGTATAACGTCTTGAAAAATTCGTTTCTTAAGGCTGTCTTTGCAAAAGAAATTCTATCCTATATCTACAATGTAAATTTTCTTGTACACATTTTCTCCAAGACTATTACTTTGTAGTGTTTGAAATTTTGAGCTCAAATAAAAACGACCCATAGCTAATATACGCCACAGTTATTATTCCGAGAAAAATTGTTAGAATTTTTATTAAAATTCAATTTATCTGACTCGAAAGTATTCCACTTTGGCGCTAGATGGCGCGATAAGTTAGCTTAGCAGTGTTTCTATGTGGAAGAAACGAAATCTCTCATTTCTGTCTGATTTTTTTTTAATTATTTAGGCCAAATAGAAATAATTAAATGGGGTCAAAACTGCGACTGGAATCTTGTCACCCATAAATCATCTTAAATCCTACTGTACGTTCATTATTTGAAGATAAAATGTGTACATAAGCAGAGAACCCCTGAATTTGAGCTATAGAAACTCCGCCTACTTACTGAACTCCACCTCCAAAACAGGTCATTGGTTAAAACGTAACAGCGCGCATTTTGTCTTTTCATTGTGGAGCCAACGAGAGAACGCTTCCATTCTGAATATGGCGAGGTCTGCAGTGATTAGTTAACGCCAACTTCTGGGACACTCTCTCAAGACGTTAAAGTCACGCCCAAGGAGTGATTTTTTGCGCCATCTATCGCAGAAGACGAACCCTAACACTCATTCAAAGACAGCCTTAAATGCTAGATGCTTTACCAATTTTGTGAAACAAAATTCACTTAACCCATGAAGTTTTCTTTATTGGTAGATTAATATTTATGAAAAATAACATTTCAGTAATTCACAATATTCAACATGCTTTGAGCTACATGGGGAAAATAAAATCGTTATTTTGGAAGTCCTTGCAGCGATATTAGGGGCTGTATTAATTTGAGGGTGTAGACCCGTCATGCGTGTGTATAGTTGTAAGAAGAAATTAAATAGGTAAACCATTTTGAGTTCGTCAAAATATTTTACCACCTCTGAAAATCCAAGGTCTGCGCCATTTTGGAGGGCTCAGACCGACCCTGCCTGAGGACCCCGGCGAACGCTGGGTACGCCTATGCGATAAAACGTTTGATTGTAAGTACTATCGAAGATGAACCGAGGTTACCTCGGGCACCTGTCGGAAAAACTTATGACTGAACTCCCATGCTAATTGAAGGCGAAGCCATATGCAGCTACATTGCTTGCTTATGCTAAAGGTCAGCCATGTGTTAACCGATGATCGAGCTTTTAGGCCATTTAAAATTGGAGCCCTGTGTGTTTTTATCTCCATCTCTTACTTGGAACCAATATCATTATTGGAAATTTCATTTTTAAATAACCCCATTTGACAACATACCGGGTCTCTCCAATAATGATATTGGTTAAATAAAATAAAATTCTAAAATCGAGCCCATGTGAAATTTTAAAATCGAGCCCTGCGTGTTTTCGTCTCCATCTCTTACTTGGAATCAATATCGTTTTTGGAAAATTTCATTTCGTTTCTTTGCATTTCTCTTACTTTCTCTCATTTTTCCTACTTATGGCAGTGCAGAAAAAAAAAGCGTGTCTCTTCATAAACGAGACTTCGAAATGCTTCTGGCAGAGAGCGTGCATGTAGTGGTTTAAGACATTTCGCATAAGAAGTCAGTTTGGGGAATCCATTTGTAACGTACCAGGAGATGTGACGTACCTGCCAGAAGGACGCACACGACATAAAGGCAGATAGGAATCAGAATAAAACGTCCGCGTAGCTCAATTGGTAGAGCAACTTATTCCGGAATGAGGGGATCCGGATTCGAATCCTGGTGTGGACAGAAATGACGGAGAAATTTACTTCGTTATAATGGCGCCCGAACTATCCGGATGACCCGACCGTTCAAAATCTCGCATTGGTGTGATGTTATTTCCACACCGCGAGATAGGACAAATAAAAGAATCCTTTCTCCAGCACTTCGAAAAAAAAAAAAGAAAAAAAATAAGGGGGAGATGATGTAACGTACCAGGAGATGTGACTTACCTGCCAGAAGGACGCACACGACATAAAGGCAGATAGGAATCAGAATAAAACGTCCGCGTAGCTCAATTGGTAGAGCAACTTATTCCGGAATGAGGGGATCCGGGTTCGAATCCGGGTGTGGACAGAAATGACGGAGAAATTTACTTCGTTATACATTTTATTCTTCCCACGTAAAACACTCGCCATCAGTTTAACGCAGCAAGTACAATAAACTGTGAAAATACAAAATTCACACGCACAAACATCTGTTTTTCTCACCCATTTCATAACGAAGAAATTGACGTACTAAAATCTACTGACAAAAATCTAATTTTAAATATAAGATGGAAGAAAACGAAAAGATAACCCCATCACTAAACGGTAACTTAAAGAGAAATGAAAAAGTGATATATGTTTGTTAATCAGTTAAAAGAACCAGTATTATCAATACATGTCCTTGTCTTTTCAGCTATAATCGTATAACGACCCTACCGAAAGATATCTTCGAAAAAATGCCGGTACTTGAATCACTTTACCTCACCGGAAACATGATCTCTACTTTGGATGAAACAACTTTCAAACCAGTATGGCTGCAACTCAAGTTTTTATTTATTTATGGTAAGCCAGCATAGCTTTCACTATTATTATTATCTCTTTCCGCTTTTTGTTCTTTTAAGAAAGGAAGGAAGGAAACGAAAATTTTGTTTTATGACACAAATCTTACAAAACGATGCTGAGTGCACAATCGAACTCGTGTATATACTGTATAAGGGAATGAAACTGAGACTCGGGCCGCGGGTGGCCTAGTGGGAAACGTTCGTGGCTGCCACAGAAAGGGCATCAGGTTCGATCCCAGGCAGGTACGTACGCTCGATCGACTAAATATCCGCCGTGCGTCGGATGGGCACGTTAAGCCGTCGGACTCCGGGTTCTGGCCCCCGGTAATAAATAAGGGCGTCTTCCTCCCTCTTTCTACTTCGCTTCCGTGTCACTTTCCTATCGGGCACTCTAGCCCAAATCTCCTAGCTTCCTATTTCTAAGGGTTGTTTAAGACCTGGGGTCAGACACTCCCTTCCTAAAATCCTCTACATATCATCATTTGATCAAACTAAGACTGCCGGTTTTTTGCTGTAAGGGTTTATAGGTTGGAATATGTGAACATACAGGAAGTAAGAGTAATATATGGGCTACATACCCGCTACACATAGTCGCCTTGTTGATTCAAGGAAGTGTCCCAACGCGGCACGAGATTGTGGATACCCTGAGCGAAAAACGTCCGTGGTTGGATGTGGAACCCGTCTTCAGCGGCGTTCCGGACCTCAGCGTCGTTAGCGAACCGGCGGCCATTGTGAGCTTTTTTCAGTGGCTGGAAGATGTGGTTGTCGCAAGGCGACAGATCGAGACTATAGAGGGATGGTCGAGGACCTTGTAACGTACCAGGAGATGTGACGTACCTGCCCGAAGGACGCACACGACATAAAGGCAGATAGGAATCAGAATAAAACGTCTGCGTAGCTCAGTTCGTAGAGCGACTTGTTCCGGAATAAGCGGCCTCGGGTTCGAATCCCGGCGTAGACCAAAAATGACGGAGAAATTTACTTCGTTATAATGGCGCCCGAACTATCCGGATGACCCGGCCGTTCAAAATCTCGCATTGGTGTGATGTTATTTCCACACCACGAGACAGGAAAAATCAGAGAATCCCTTCTCCAGCGCTTCGAAAAATAAAAATGTGTGATGTTGCATATCACACAGCATATTGACTGGGAGTTCTCAAGTGCACGTTCTACAGTGGATGGCTGCCTGCAACGATTCATGGTCACGGCTGACCCGTGGGCCATGCCCCCGGCCCTCTTTCGGGGGAGATGTGACGTACCTGCCAGCAGGACGCACACAACATAAAGGCAGATAGGAATCAGAATAAACGTCTGCGTAGCTCAGTTGGTAGAGCGACTTGTTCCGGAATAAGCGGCCTCGGGTTCGAATCCCGGCGTAGACCGAAAATGACGGAGAAATTTACTTCGTTATAACCTTCCTGCGGAAGCTCCGCAGTAAATCTTGGCACACTGTCGCCACATGCAGGCGTGCGTTATCGTGGAGCAGAATAACCTCATTTGACAACATACCTGGTCTCTTACGCTTGATGGCCGTTTTGAGGTTGCGTAAAGTATTGTAGAATAAGGATTTGTTGAGGGACGTGGAATATGTATATACAGAGATGGCAAAGGAGCTCTGACTAAATAATACACTGCCTGTCAGAGAAAATGCCACACCACGAAGACGGGAACGCAGCGCCATGCAAATTGCAGAGTGGGTGCACACGTACAAGTTATGCAAATGATAGCATTTGCAGGCCAATCGGACGAACGGTGCTTGGGATATAAGCGGACAACCAGCCCGTGAGGCCATCAGTCAAGACGTCGTCACGACCGCAAGAAGTGAGTGGTTCTGCTGTAACCGTGTCTGGAGAACGAACAAGGGGTGCCAATGCCGTTAAGATGCCGTCGTATGCGATTTCGTCAAACGGATGAGTTCACGAGACGTGTCATCGTAGGCCTTCGTACCGCCGGATGGTCCTTGCGTCGTATTGCGGAAAAAACGCAATTTGTTGCTACAACCGTCGGTCGCATTTGAAGACACTGGTCCCAAGAAATAATCTGTGCAACATCATTGGGAGACCGGATCACGGAGACGGACGTTCGAGCTCACCGATCGTCACATCCGACGTCATACCGTATCGGGCACACAGACCACAACGGGTGACATTTTGCGGAGTGTATGGGGAGGCTTGGATGCTCCAATATCAACGCAGACAGTGCCGTGCCGATTGGCTACATCTGCTTTGTTGTCCAGCAGTCCGTTGCGAAGGCTACCCTTAACAGCAAACCATCGTCGTCACCACTTGGTGTGGTGTGGCTCCAGAACTGCGTGGGGTGCCGAATGTAATAGTGTGGTGTTCAGCGACGGTTCCATTTCACCACGGATGATAGTCCTGTGAAAGTCTGGAGGCGACGTGGCCAGCGGGCGGATACCTCCGTCATTGTGGAGCTCCACACGGCCGGGCAACATGGAATCATGGTGTAGGGTGCTATCAGCGCCAACAGCCGCTCACTGCTGGTACGCATTACTAGCACATTGACGACACACCGCCATGCTGACGAGGTTTTGCGGCCCATGGAACTACCGTATCATCACGGCATCCCAAACGCCGTTTTTCAACAGGATTACACCAGGCCGCATACCGCTCGGATCAGCCTGAATGCTTTATGCGATGTGCGGATGCTTCCTTGGCCAGCATGATCCTCTTACCTCTCGCTCATCGAGCATCTGTGGTACACGATTGTACGTCGGTTGACTACCCTCCCACTCCCGCAAATTGAAGATGAACTATGGACCCAGATCAACACCACATGGTCCACGATACCCTGGGACTCTATTCGGACTCTCATTTCCTCAATGCCACGTCGGATTCATCGCTGTATCGCTCAAAATGGGGGCCACACTCCTTATTGATCGTCCCGCATGTTCGGCCACTACAGCCTAGTCTGTATGTGACAATTAAATCATTTGTTCAGGACCTACTTGGCTATCTGTGTGTGCAGTTTGGTCTGTTTTCGAGCATTTCTTCATGGTGTGGCAGTTTCTCTGTCAGGAAGTGTATTACGTTTGGAAAAGCTGTCCTCTTCACTAAGACTTAAGATTTTGAGAATTTAGGTGCAGAAGCTCTCCGCCAACAGGTGCAAATGAGCACGATCCCTGATTTTATCAGCGAAACGATCATATCTCACTTTGGAATTTTTTTTTTTTTTGATTGGAGGTTTAACGACCACCGTGAGCAACTCAATGGGCTATAAGCAGTCGCCCGTCCCTAATTTAGGGCCACTGGTTCCAGGGAAGGGAGAGAGCCAGTACCATAAGACAAACACAACATCCATGCCTGACCGGGATTCGAACCCGGACCCCTTACGGACGAATGACACTTTGGAATGCTTAGCGGATCTCAGGGACTTATATCTTATCTCCTGCTGCTGATAACCTGAAGTTACCAAAAGCTACTTCCTGACCTGAAGTAGAGAATTAAACGGAGTACGCAGTCCACACAATGAACTGCTTGTGCTCTTCAGTATCCCACAAACTCACCATAGTGATTTAAACAAATGTTCCATTGTGATGGTAAGGCGTGTATGCAAGTTGGAAATTAAACGGAGTACGCAGTTCGCAAGAGTAACTGCTTGTGCTTTTTAATATTCCACAAAGTCTCCATAGAGATTTTAAAAAATGTACCATCGTGATGGTGAGAAGTGTATGCAAGTAGGGAATTAAACGGAGTACGCAGTCTACGATTGTAACTGTTTGTGCCCTTTAAACTTCCACAAAGTCATCATAGCGATTTAAACAAAACTCCCATCGTGGTGGTTAGGTATATAAGCCAGCAGAGAAGAGATCGAAGTTCTGTTGGTGTAGTCAGGCTGTTACGTCTTGTCTCATATAGCATCTGTTGCATGATGCTCTCGGGCCAAGTGTTTTTTGAGAGGAACAAACAGGTGGAAATCTCAAGGCCGCATGTTATCTGGTGTTATCGTGCAACTGGTAACGTAGTTACTGATGTTGGCACCCTGGTGCAGAAAAAGCGCATTATCAGGCATAATGAGCCGCTCAAACGAGGTAAAGAGAAGGCAGGAAATAAACGAGATAAAGAGAAGGCTTATCAGGCATAAGAAGCCGCTCAAACGAGGTAAAGAGAAGGCAGGAAAAACATACATTCTTGGAATAACTGATTCAATCTGTCGATTGACGAGTGTTATAATTACGTTACCACTGTCTTCCATTATCATATTGTGGGATGAATTTTGTGTTCCACCTTTGAGAATGTCATGAAAAGTTCTGCAACCAGACGGGTCATCCATTTCTTATTGCTATCTTGCGTCCTTTCCGTAACTTATCTTTAGCCGGCAACGGGCCCCTCAAGCGACTGGGCCCTAATGCGGCTGCACCACCTTGCCCTATCGTAGCTACGCCACTGCATGCAGCAGCAAAACAGTTCAGTTCGGCTCAGCAGACCAGGTCTTCTGCGGTAAATGTTATGGCGCAAGATGTCAAGCGTTCGACAATACTGTTATGCTGTTACACTTGCACCACATTCCAGGAAACCAATAAGAAGCACCCTCTGACAGTCCCAAAAGGCATTAGCCATGATTTTTTCGGCTGGATGGCGACGACTTAACTTTTTTGGCAGGTGGAGGTCAGGGATGCTTCCATGTAATGGGTATTTGTATCCTTTTTGATGTCTAATGATGCACCTAAGTTTCGTAATGTGTGACAATGCGCTACAAAATATCCTCACGTTTCTGGTGGTAGTGTGTCAAATACATAAGGGACAGACCCATTTGTCTTGATCTATGTTCTTCTGCGATATTCTTAAGACACCCATCTTAGTCAAACTTTCCATAATGCCTTTGGTCAGGTACAACACTGTAGGCACTGCCTACTGTACTTTGTAGTTAGTGGGCGAGTTCTCTCACTGTAATACGTTTGCAGTCACGAATGAGAGCATCTGACTGTAGCGCAATGTCCTCTCAAATGGCGGTCGTTTTGCGCTCACGTGGAGGTTTCTCTCACTGCAATGCGTCTGTTGTCACGGATAAAAGTACTCGCCTGCAGCGCAATGTCTTCTCGAATGGCGGTCGTTGGGCAGCCAGGTCTAGATTCGTCGTCAACGTTAGTCCAGCCCATTGCAAAGTGCTCGCGCCATTTCCACACCTACTTTTGTAAATACACTGCTGGCCACCCAAAATGCAACACCAAGAAGAACACGAGATAGCAAAGCCAGATTTACTGGACACATAACAACAAAGATGAAACGGTTGAGCTTACAGGCCCGTGCGACTTGCGGAACACGCAGACATCAATAGTTCGTGTGGCCCCCATGACTGGCAATAACGGCCGCTACACGCCGCGGCATCAAACGAAAGAGGCTTTGAATGTGGGCTTGGGGTATGTCGGTGCAGGCTGCTTCAACACGTTGCCACAGTTCATCAGGCGTAGCCGCGGGTGGTGCTTGCCGGGCCACTCGGTTGCCGATCAGCGACCAGACGTGTTCGATGGGCGACATATCGGGATAACAGGCGGGCTACGGCAGCAGTGACACCTGGTGGCCCGTGAAGAATTGTTGCACGATGCGTGCCACGTGCGGGCGCGTTGTCCTGTTGAAACGTGGCCGCTGGCCGGTCCTGCATGTAAGGGAGGACTACAGGCTCCAAAACGTCGGAGATGGTGCGGTGGCTGTTGAGTGTACCGGCGATGCGTACCAGAGAGGTGCGGGTGTCATATCCAATTGCGCCCCAAACCATAACGCCAGGCGACAGACCGGTATGGCAATGCATAATGCAGGCATCATAGTCTCTCGCCGCAGTGCCGCCACACGCGGATCCGACCATCGTGGTGTTGCAGGCAGAAGTGGGATTCGTCGGAGAAGACAATGTCGTGCCATTCCGTAGTCCAGGTGCGGCGTTCAACGGCCCACTGCCGCCGCACTCGCCGGTGGTGTAACGTCAATAGTAATCGGAGCAATGGGCGCCTTGCCACAAGTCCCCGCTCCTGCAGACGACGTCGAACGGTACGTGCTAACACAGGTTGTTGCGCAACACACCCTAATTCCTGTGCTAACGTTCGTGATGTGGCGGTGCGAGCCGTAAATGCCCGCCGCACAACATGCCGGTCCTCTCGTTCGGCGGTGTGCCGCGGCTGTGGCAATCACTCACGTCGGTCCGTCCGTCCCTCCTGCACCCACCGAATTCATACTCGCCTCACTGTGGCTGGATGTCGTCCCACACGGGCGCCGATGTCTCGGTACGATAAACCGCTGACGCGATAAGCCACTATTCGCCCTCTGTCGAACTCCGAAACGTGCTGGAATGACTGCCGTATTCTGCGACGAGGCATCAGGAAGCTTCCCACGCACAAGTCCGGCAGCACAACACACTTCCACTACTTACACCCCGCCTTCTGTGAACCCTTCTTATAGTGCTTCTCGGTGGCGTGCCGAGCGCACATGATTTGCATATGCCCTGCAATGCTAATCGTTTGCATGTCTTCTCGCGGGCGACGCATGCTGCGAATTTCAGGCCAATCGGATGCTTTCTTCTTGGTGTTGCATTTTGGGTGGCCAGCAGTGTATCTAGAACTTTTGCCGTACACTTCGACTAACTGGCGATGGATTTCCACCGGAGTAACACCCTTTGCATGAAGAAAAGAAATTACGTTTCGCACGTTCTCGTGAGACGGCGCTGACAATAAGTAAGCCATTTTTCAAAAACCGTTCAGATTAGAATCTGCGTAGAACCCTCTGGTGGCGAAATGGTGTTCCTTACTCTTTGGCAGTGCGTACGACTTAACTCTTTATAAGAATTTTCATGCCGGACATCTTGTTGCCTTACTTATTGAACGACCCTTGTACTATTTTATTCATGCACATCAAATAACTTTCCCGAATGCAATAATAATTTATAAGCTCTCACGCTTGCAGCTAAAGAAATAATCAAAATACCTTTCTCAAACGGTAGACGAAGAAGCCAGGGTATGCAACAAAGTTTCTGCTTATCAGACATACGTATTCGGTGCGCACTTGCGTACTGTGGAACAGTCAACAGTTGCACACGGGTAGGGCGTCGGCTTCAGTAGCCCAGAGTATGCAATATTCACCATACGGTTCGGCCACTGACGCTGCTTACACCTGCGACATTTAACGTGGATGTGTTTTGTGCCGCCGTTACCAAGCGGTCGGTCTGCGCGAGCCTGGATAGTCTACGTAGAGCCTGGTCATCAGTGCCGTGTGGTCTACCACCGCTCGAGCTCTTGGCGCTGGTGCGTCTGTCGATGGTACCATCGCGGTATACCCTTGTACGTTTGCCCTCGGAAACTCTAATGTTCTTACCACTTGGGCAAGATAAAATGACCCATGTCTTTCTCCGGCAATGTGTCTCTACGATCAGAGTCGCTCAGATCACTACGTTTACCCACGCTCATCGATTACACTGTTAGGAAGACCTGCTGTCCTCCTATTTATTGCCTGCGTTCGGTTTGGGTCTGTTCCACTCTGCGCGGAGGATGCCTAGCCTATATCAACTGCCCGTCACTCCTATCTCTAATGTTTTGTCGACTGAGTGTAGCATGTAATATTTTTCTGATTTAACAATTTTCTACTTCTTGCTATTTAATTTTTATTTTCATATTTAATCACTCACACATGAGTAAATGGCATCATTTTTTAAGAGTTTCGTATTTTTGCAAAAATTTTACACGATGAGGTTCCTTGATACCAGTGATTATAGTCGATTGTTTCGATCACATCAGTTGCCTTGGGAGCCGTTTCGGTTAAGTCTTCTGAGTGCACCTGAAAATAAACAAAGTATATTAAGTTCTGATTCATTAGTAGGCATTCAGCGCACGTGATTAAAAACGTTTACGACCTATGCTGAAGAACGTTTTGAATTCTGGTTTTGTCAATCTGTACGATAACAAACTTTAAAATGTTGGCAATTTTTAGTAAGTGCGAGTGAAGTTTTCAATTTTAAAGTTATGTATTGTTTTGAATTCACACTAATGTTCATGTAATTCATTTTAAAATAAAAATGGGACACGTTAAACGTTAAACTCAACAGAAGATGTTGAAACTGAATGGCCATTTTGTAAGCGCTTTTGGAGACGTAGAAACTGGACGATCTCTTTGTAACTACTGAAAAGATTAAATTGGGATGGCAACTTTTCTAAGCACTGAAAAGCTTGAAATATTTTGATTAGTTTGTTAGAACTGCTTCTTAAGGGTTTCTCCAAAGAATGAGCTCTACTGAAAAAACCTAAGTTGGGTAACAGTTTAATCACAGATACATGAAAAGGCAACATCTCTATAATGAATTAACTCTACTGTAAACACTGAAATCAGTTGACCACTTTGAAAAGGCTGAAGCTGGGTGATCACTTTGTGGGAGGTGTGACTCAAGTCGTTCTCTAAAGGAAGAACTTTACTGAAAACACTGGCCTGCCCAGTGGGCTTCTGCCTGATCGCCCGAGTTTGGACCGGGCTGGCCCTAAATGAGGCACAGCTGGTACGCTTGTACTACGTCACTGGTTCATTCCCATCCTTGGTACCAGTGGTATCAAATCAAGGACGTCTAGAAAACACAAGGCCATGACATTAGAGCGATAAGTTCCCTCTTTTAATGACATCACGCGGAAACCAAAGCTTTCAACTGGTTTCCAACGCTATCGTGCATGACGTCAAACAAGACACCGAAGTATCAGGCCGTGTAACGTGAGAGTGACGTCACCAACGGAGGGAAATCATCTCTCTAATGTCATGGCCTTGTGATTTCTAGGCGGCCTTGCTCAAATAGGGAAGAGTCTGTGCCTACAGCCAGAAATATTGCCTTATTGTAAAACCCTGAAACAAACAAACATACAATTAGAAATCGGACGACAACTTTCTAAGTAGTGATGGACCAAGGAGGTTAGAATAATACTTCTGGAGATACCCTAAGCCTCCTAACCGTGAAGCCCTAAGGTGTTGGAATTTGATGTTTGTTTAAATGATACCCATGTAGTTTCAGCTCTGTGTATTTTATAATTATGGGATTTTGGGTTGCAGAAATCGTGTTAATATCAAACTGGAATAAATTATACTTCATACACGAGCGAAGTTTTCAATTTTAAAGTTATGTATTGTTTTGAATTCGCACTAACGTTCATGTAATTCACTTTAAAATAAAAATGGGAAGGAGCCTCAAAATTATTAAGAATTTTATAAATCCGGCAGTTTCTCACACATCGGCAGCAAATTACGATGCAAGATTAGAAACATTTGCGACGAAAGAATGCGATTTGTCCAACACAAAATGCCTTGCGATAGTCTTGAAAACCACCAGCTTTCCCACACTTTAACGGCCGTAGTTCGCGATTATAGGCTTCACGCAAAGTGGTACTGCTCCGTTAACAAGGACATCTCCAGATATCTTATTCTAACCTCCTTGTGATGGACCCACAGAGGAGAAGATACAGAGGTTCAACTCTCGCTTTTTGAACAGAGCCTCAGTGGTCGGACATAAAAATACATTAGCGTCTGTCGCGTGATACGGTACCAGTGGCTACCGCGGAAAAGTTGTGAACTCTGGCCTATTGGTCAACGCTTGTTCCTGCCACGGAGAAACCTCGGGTTCGATGCAAGGCAGGTACGAACGCTCGAACCACTAAATATCCGCCGTGCGTTGGATAGGCACGTTAAGCCGTCTGACCGCGGGTATTTGTAATAAATAAGGGCGTCTTCCTCCGCCTTTCTACCTCTCTTCCGTGTCACTTCCCTATCGGGAACTCTAGCCCAAATCTTCTAGCTTCCTATTTCTAAGGGTTGTTTAAGACCTGGGCTCAGACACTCCCTTCTTAAAATCCTTTATATCTGATCTGATGAGTTGTAAACTCTTGAAAAAAAAAAAGAAAAAAAAGATAGACCCTCGCGGTTACGGTTTCGACGCAGTAGTTCCATGTCCGCTCACTGGCGCGCTGTTCTATTGAGATCTTCGGGGCCAAATTGTTGCCATTATCCTCTATGGAAGATTTACCTCTGGGTCGCTCATGATGATTCGTTCACAAAGTTTGAGACTCTTCGCCGTAAATAGTGAATGGTTCGCTCTCACTGCTGTGAATGATCATTCAGTCCGCCATTACTGCAACACACATTTAAGTCGCAGCACGTTTATCCTTATTCCCCTCCTATGAACTCAGAAACGAATTCCCAATAAGAAAAGTAATGTCGAGAATTAATAAGTGTCAACTGTTATAAGTAAATAATCAGTAGTTAGCTAGGAAATAACGGTGAAACTTAATATGGGAATAATACGTGAATGCCATTATTTTGAATTGTGTGCCCGAACTCGAGGCTAATCATTCGTCGTGAATGGTTGAAGACCTCGCGCTCTTTAGGGCAGTTGGACAAAAAGAGCTGTGGCTTTGAGAGCGGTTTGGTCGTAAACACGAGATCCCTGAAAGGAATGATTTACTCAGTGAGCATTGTGACACCCTGGAAACTGAATGGTTATTCGGTTGAATGATCATTCGTGAATGATTCTTTCGAATGAATGATGAATTAACTTCCAAGAAGGAATGATTCATGCCGTCATCAGAAGTACTGAAAACGTTAAACTCGATTATCACTTTGTGTTAACAGGAATCTTTCAGAAAGTAACGTAAAGCATTTAGTTTCCTACCAACTCACAGGAGCTTTATAAAGGAATTTCAAAAAACTCCTTCCTCTGACGCAGAATTTTTTTATTGCCATATCCACAAAAATTCGCAGCGAATGGCTGCGAATTTTTTGGGGCTAGATATCGAGATATCTGGGATTCGGATCCCCAGCGGTGACCGAATAACAACTATTCGGTTGCTATGTGTTGCTAAAACGTGGAAAGGGCGATGTCTTTGTTTATTCACTGACGCCACGTATTTGGAGGATTTTCACTTTTCACTTAACAAACCCACAACATGCTTAGTTAAATCCCTGTCCCTCTGTTAACAAGGCTCACCTGTATGTGAAGTTTTTTTGTTTTGTTTTTTGTTGAGGGGGGGGGGGGGGGTTGTTTCCTTCAGAAAGGGCGAAAAAACACGACATCACATATATTATACCAAATCCCTTTTCCTTGCGACACAGCTCATCTCACCCTCTTGGATTTATTGGCTCGGAGTTGCGCAACATCAGCGCCGTTGATTCTCATTCCCTCAAGTCTTACTAAATTTCGGAACTATTGAATTTCATGCGAACAGGTGTCATAGTTTTTCAATTATATCAAAAAATTGAAAATGAAAGAAAAAATCCTATGAAGAGTGCCCACTTTCGTTTCACTGATTTCAACCAATATCTATTCAGCAGCCGTAAGTTTTTGACAAACTTTCTCGGTATTAAATGTTATGTCGATAGGGGTCACATATCGCGAGTTATACAAAAAAGCTTTAAAATGCCACAGGAGAAGGTCCCTTCCGTTTCCGGATTTCAACCAAAATCAAAGACTATGGCGAAACCCATAAATCTTAAATTTCATTTGATCTTGATACCTACAAATGACAGCAAACCAAACAGGCGCGCGCGCACACACACTCACCTGTGCAGTAGCCAAGGTCGGGAGTAGAGTTGGAAACGGGTCAATCGGTCGACAATTTCTAGCGGGTCAAACGGATCGGGTCAAGGTGTTCTTGACCCTATTTCGACCCGGTTTTATTTCCGTTTTATTTTTGTAAAGAAAAAAAAATCATCCAATATGAAGGAAGAGTATCCTCAGAAGGAAAAGTGTCCCTAACTTCTAAGGGGCAATGACAAAAACAATATCCACATTTTGGAAACTTTCAACTCATCATAAACTTGAGAAAACTGGTGTTGCTGTGAAACATATTCTGCAGTTTGATATGTTATCAAGAAAACAGAAAAAACTGAAATTAAACATACAACAAAGTTGTTTCATTGAAAAAGTCTAACTGCAGGCCCATCTAAATCACTGCGGAGGGACTTAACATCACTGCGGAGGGACTTTTTGACTCTCGCAGATGTGTTTGAAAACATGTGTAAAACAGTTGGGTTATTTCATGCAAATGAAGGACGAGGGTTGTTTTCTTTTTTTTTTATTGAAGATTTAAAGACCACCGTGAGCAGCTCAGTGGGCTATAAGCAGTCGTCCGTCCCTAATTTAGAGCCACTGCCGTAAGACAAACATAACATCCATACCTCATCGGGATTCGAATCCAGACACTTCTCGGACGAATAGTCAGAAGCCAGCTCTTAGACCACTACGCTACCGGGACGGCGGCGAGAGTTTCAATAACTTCTTGAAAGTAAGTGAGTAAATTATTCGTTCCTATAATACATTTGTTTAATTTCCATATAATCTAAGATACCAACTGCGGAGAAACTTTTTGAACGCCTTGTATATACTGTATATTATAGATCAAAGCAGATTCATCTGGGTCGGATTTTGGACCCGTTTCTAACTCTGGTCCTAGCGACATCTCACACTGCAGTATTAGTGACCGAACTCTTTCATATATGATATGATCATATGTAGAGGATTTTAGGAAGGGAGTGTCTGACCCCAGGTCTTAAACAACCCTTAGAAATAGGAAGCTAGGAGACTTGGGCTAGAGTGGCCGATGGGAAAGTCACACGGAAGCGAAGTAGGAAGGTGGGAGGAAGACGCCCTTATTTATTACCGGGGGGCCAGTACCCGGAGTACGACGGCTTAACGTGCCCATCCGACGCACGGCGGATATTTAGTGGATCGAGCTTTCGTACTTGCCTGAGATCGAACCTGAGGTCCTTTCCGTGGCAGTCACGAACGTTGCCCACTAGGCCACCCGCGGCCCCACCTCTTTCATATCTTTTGCTCGACCTCTTTTATATTCTTTTCCCGACCTCAATTCCAGCTGCCCCTCTCAACTTCTCTGTCTGGCTACGCGCCTGACATACACTATACCGTGAAAATAATCACATCATATTTGGGCAAAATGTTATTTCTGTTCAAATTTCGAAGTCGAATTCTTTAGCGCCCACAACACTTTTTCATATAAATCTATGAGGAGTAGAAACGCGCAGGGCGGGGCAACTAAAACGTTATTTTACAAGAACAGCGGAGGTGGGGGTGAGGGCTCAAAGCCTATGTTGTGCATATGGCACCACTAACTCTATAAATTCGCTACTATATATCAGAATTTAGTCTTCGGTCTTGCACAAATTTTGGGGCTTTCTGTTTTCGTACCTTATCGCTAATAATGCCCAGCTGGAAATCAGACACGACACCTAAGTGGGGGGATCTTGATCAAAAGATGTCTCAAAATAACTGAAATGCGCTCGTTTTATTTTTATATCTTTAAAACATATTTCGGCACAAAATATTTTGCAGAATGATTAAAACAAACATATTTCTTCCTTATTCATTAATAAAGACTGCAGTACGCACTTTTTTTTTTATTTATTTAAACGTAAGACAGGGATAAAATGAAAATGAGATTCCTGGATGGATTTCGTTATCCAGGAATTTCATTTTGAAGGGGTGTGTTGAACATCATTTTTTGGAGGGAAGGGGTGTTGAAAACATTCGAGAGGGGGAGGGGGTTAGATGAAAGAAAATTTTTCGAAGGCTGAAAAATCTTATAGTGAAATATTTATATCTAAAACTAGGATTAAAAGTAGGGAAAACTTCAAATAACGGAGAACAGCTGCTTTTTTACAGTTAAGGTGAACGTCAGTAGTTTTGCTTCCTATACTTCCAATGGAAAAACTTTTGTACCCATTTCCTTCACAATTAGTGTGTTCCCAAGGATGAACATTTGAACAACGATTAAAATAACTGCATATTATAACTTGGAATACTTAATATTTTCTTAAACATAACCATAATTACATTAAAAATCAATTACTTTTCCTTTGGTGGTGTTGAAACCAGAAAAAAGATGGCGCGACCTGTACTTTGATGACGTCAGTAGACAAACAAATGTTGGATTGCATAATTATGGTTATGTTTTAGAAAATATTAAGTACTCCAAGTTATGAAATGAAGCTATTTTAATCGATGTTCAAATTTTCATCCTTGGGAACGCATTAATTGTGAAGAAAATGTATACAGCAGTTTTTCCATTGGAAGTACAGGAAGCAAAATTACTTGACGTCCACCTTAAGAGCAATTATATAGCCGGAAAACTTTTTCCACTACACGCGAATTAATTCGATTTTGTGCTGTTTTTGGTTGCTGAAACGGTAGATATTGATATTTTCACAACTTTTGGGCATGCTGACGTGATTCAGAAGTATATCTGCGAAATCTGTAACAGACTAAAATAAAAAAATACATACATATATTTTATGGTTCCACGACTGACTTTAAACATACGAATTAAACAAGTAAAACCAATAAAAGAAACATGATTGGATATACATAGACTTCAAATTAAAGGTAGAAAGAAAAATTATTGCATTGTAGAAGATAATACTTCAAGTATAAAAGCTGGGGAATTCAAGTAAATGCAGCTGCTGTTGACAACTGTGCTATATGAAGATCAAAAAATTTAATACAAAAATTAAAAAGTACAAAAATGTATATACCTTTGTGTGTGCGTGTGTGTGTGCTACATACCCTGGAGGGGTGTTAAGAGTGTGTGGATTAATTAATCCCTGGCGTACGGTTTTGTTCTTTATTGCTTGCTTTGTATTTTTCAGATCTTCCGTTAGTATGCGATTGTAGGATAGAATGGATTACAAAGATGAAAGGAATGCCCAAGTTCATTCACTCAGCGTGTGCCCAACCACCGAATCTCAAAGGACGGGATATTACGACCCTTAAAGCGATAGATCTCTGGTGCTAAACTTGGAACACCACACGCATCTGTTAATCACTGCATATTTTCATTGCGCCATGAGGAACGCCGGAACAGCACTGTATAACATCCACCATTCAGAAGATATCCAGTTATCAAAGTACTTCACAAACTGTACAGATAGTGCTTCAATTACACACGGAAAAAGTCAGTAACGCGCCCATGAGAATTGCAGTTTTCTATCTCACGCACGGAATTAAAAAAATTTCGCAAAGAACCATCAGATACTTTTTTCATCATCATGATGATGTTTTCATTTGTTCAAAACGCATCAACTGTTTTGTGTCTCTCAGAAATCGAACAGTAAATTTTATCAGAAATGATCGTTGTGTATTAAGTAGCAAACATGCAGTGGCATCGATTATCAATGTAGCACGAGTCATCAGCATCTTTTATACGCAATAAAAATCAAAAACACTATTCAAATTTTGTAGATTACAGTTTTGTTTTTGTTTTTTGACTTGGTTATTGTGACAGAAAAGGGATCTAATTTAGAAGTTATGATCTGAGACTGCATGTGAACAAAAGAGTTTGTATATCAGATAACCACAAAGTATTTGCCATTTTCGGAGACTCAGACAAAGAATAACACATACGTAGTAGAAAAGCAATTTATTCATCAAAATAGTTACCATGGGCATCAACAACGTTCTGCCAGCGTGTTAACAACTTATACTGTAAATACCCCTGCCAGTGGCGCGCCCAGGAATTCTTGTTGGAGGGGGCTGTATATATATATAGTATACGTACATAATGTGTGTACATATATGTAATGTACGTCTATAGTATACGGTTGTGACGTACGTCGCTCTTAATCTCTTTGGGGCTTTGGGAAGAAGTCACCGCGTAATAGAAAACACTGTAATTTTTGAACATGAAAATTAATATTTTTGAATGTTTAATTTGTGACGTACGTCGCTTTTAATCTCTTTGGGAAAAACACACTATGTAATTTTTTGAACATGTAAAATAATACTTTTGAATGTTTAATTTGTAACGTACGTCGCTCTTAATCTCTTTGAGGCTTTGAGAAGACACTATTTAATAGAAGACACTATGTCAGCCACTATGTAATTTTTCGAACATGCAAAATAATATTTTTGAATGTTTAATTTGTGACGTACGTCGTTCTTAAACTCCTTGGAGGGCTTAAGCCCCCAAAACCCCTCCGTGGGTGCGTCAATCATCCCTGCGATAAAATGCTGGGTCATGGGAAGAGAAAAGGTTTTGGAGAGCAGCGTGCAACTCATCAAAGTTGGAGAAGTCGTGTCCACACAAATGATTATCGAGTGAAAGAAACAAGTGATAGTCTGAAGGAGAGATATCTGGTGAGAAAGCTGGATGACATAAAAGCTGCAACCCAAGTCCTTTGATGGTGTTTCTGGTCAATGAAGTAGAGTGGGTACGAACGTTATCTTGAAGGAGCAGAACTCCCTTTCTGTTGAAAGTGCTACTTCCTTTTTTTTTCAAGTTTTCACGCACACGTTTCAATTGTCCACAGTATTCCGCAGCGGTGATCGTTTGGCCGCGTTGCATGCGTTCATAATGAACAACACCACGTGCTGTCCACCATACACACAGCATTACTTTAGGTGGATGCAGTGCTGTCTTTGATGTGTGAGGAATTGAGTCAGTGGTGGGCAACCAATGTCTGGAACGTTTTGGGGTGCTATACTGGACCCACTTCTCTCATCACATGTGAGTACCCTATCCAAAAATGGTTTCTTGTCATAGCGAGAGAGCAATGCAAGATAAGCTGAGACATACTGCTATTTGTTCATTGCAGACAATTGCTGGAGGACCCACTTAGAAAATTTGTATGCCCATGATGATGCTTCGAACGGTTTCATCACTAACACCAAATGACAAGGCTAGTTCCTGGCATGTTTGGCCACTATCCTGCCCAATACCAACTTTCATGGTTTCTATGTTAAGGCTGACAGTACGACCACTCCAGAACTTGTCTTGAAGGGATTCATCTCCGTTTCTGAACTTTCGAAATCAATTCCGAGTTGTGCGTTCCTTCACAGCATCTGCTCCGAATGCTAAGCAAATGCGAAGAGTTGTTTCTGCAGCAGATGAACCGAGTTTAAATTCGTATAACAAACACCCACGAACAATCTCCACAAATACCGCCATTGTAATAGCACGTCTTTCCACTACCAAACTCATTACTCATCTGATTCATATGCGCAGGACATCTTGGGATTTCAGCTGACGATATACCGCAGGAGAAACGCCATCTGTCCGCAAATTCAATCATTACAAGGTGTTTCGTTTGCTCTCTCGAAAAACGGCAAAATACTTTTGTGGTACCTGATAAACTCGAAGTAAAAAAAATACAAACTTTTTCCACAATATATATAGATTACTCAACATAAAAATTGCAGCACCTAAAAGTTGGCATAGAGACATACAAATCGCATGAGGCAATGGACTACCCGTGACAAACAAATGATCCAAGTTCTGTAATAACTGGACACTTGGAATGGATGCCAGTTTCGAATCATTTAAAGACTGCGCACGTACGGCTCAGGATTAGAGGTCTACACGGACTCGAACCGATCCACAGGCTGCGTCGGGGCGACCAGGCCCACAGGCCGGGTCGTCGTGTACAGCGATTTTCTAAGTTGGAAAAACGGGCCGGGCCTGGGCCTTCAATATTTAATGTACATCAGACACGGGCCGAGCAGGGTTTTTTTTTTTTTTTTTTTTATGAGCGAAACAATCGCGGTACGGTGCCTTTTTCGTTTGGAAATCTCACAACATACAGCAGCAAGATAATATTGAATATTTTCCGCTGTTGGAAAAAAATAGATGTTTTACGACATCCTCCTCCTACAAAACAATTGGAGTGGGTCAGCTAGCTCTCTTAGTTTTTCAATGTGACTGTGGTCCTCTCTCTCTCTAACTTTCATCCTCCTCTCATGCTTCAGGGCAGGCTATTAACTGCAGCATTTTTAAACCGAGCCACCCGCTTGCAGACGATCTTTTTTATTGTTCTGGTCGGCGGCACTTTGTTCTCTAGATGTGTGAATAGCTTTTAAGTTGTCTTAAATGGCACGGGAGAAATGCGCTGGGAGAAACTTACTTTTGTGTATAAATCTGTGCCGTATTTTTCTCAATTATCCTCTTAGGAAGCAACCGTTTTCAAAACTTCTGTGACACTGGTTAGCTGGGCAGTCTGTCGTTGTTTTCGCTAGCATATGCTCAGTTCAGTGTTTCTGATAAATACTCTTCCATAATTATTATGGAGTTTAAGAAAGCGAAAGATTTTCGCGAAAAAATCGCTTCCGGAGAATATGTGCTTGTAGACAATGTAAAGCGGAAAAGCGATATTTCGAAATATTTTAAATTACTGTACCGTTCTGAAACTAGTCCGCCGGAAAACGTTGTGCAGTGCAGTAAATGCAAAAACTTTTTGAGTTACGATAGCACATAATCTGGAACATCGCATCTGAAGCGGCACACATGTGTCTCCGCTACTGTGCAGAACAGTTCTAAAGTTTGGAAATCATATTTTCAACTTGATGCTTCATTTGTTCCTAAAAACGAAAAAGAGGAAATCCTTCGTAGTTGTGTGAATATGTGCAGAAAGGATTTAAGACCTTTTGATATTGTTGGTGGCCAAGGATTCATTCAGGTAACTCAGGCACTAATAAAGATTGGCTCCATGCATGGCAATGTAAGAGCTAACGATGTCCTACCTCACCGAACTACCATATCTAGGCAAATAACTGAATCAGCAGATGAGCTTCGAAAAACACTTATGCCTGAAATAAAAGCGCCCATAAACAGAGGGTGTTGTGTAGCAACAACTGATATGTGGACCGACGATTTTAAGAAAATTTCTTATACCACAGTAACAATTCATTATTTTGACGAAGAACGGAGTTTGTTTAGCCGATTGCTATTCACGTGCGATTTCCCTGATGAGCGGAAAACTAGCGATAACATCAGAAACGAACTTAGACGGAGATTTCTGCAAACTGGTTTGGATGACGATGCAGTGACTAAACTGACATTTGTTACTGATCAATGCTCTGCAACCTTTTGAACGCCTTGACTGCGTAGCACGTGTGATAAACACTGTTTTGTGGAATTCGTTTAACATGGAACATTTAAAAAAATCAAATAAAGTAATATTTAAAACCCTAATTGCCGCAAAATCAGTCGTCACATATTTGAAGCAGAGTGGAGTGATAAATCGTTTTGTAAGACAGTTCACCATGATGTGGAAACAAGGTTGAACTCTAAGCTTAGAATGGTTGAATCAGTTCATAGTCAGCGAGACGAAATATTTGAAATTTTAGCAGAAAGAAATGAAGAATACAGATTTTGTGATTTGAATACGGATGTTCTCAAACATTTGATAAATTTTCTGCAACCATTTTAGGATGCAACAACAGCGTTAGAATGTGAAAAATGCGTAACATTACCTTTCATTTTGTTATGGTACCGAAAGCTATTAAGCAAATGTAAAATTGAGAATGAGGATCCTACATTTCTGAAACACCTAAAAGAAAGGGCCACCAAGTTTATTGCAAGCAAATTTCCGATCAAAATTCAACATAAAATTGCTACGTTTTTTGTGTCCCTCTTTTCGCCAACTAAGAATGTTGAATGAAGTAGAAAAAGCAGAAGTCTTAAACGTCGTACGACATCAACTTCTCAAAATCGATGCCGAAATGAACTCTTCTTCTGAGCCAACTGCTATTGATGGTGAAGTGTTTCAAAGAGAGAAGAAAATGAAATCTCATTTCAGTGACTGGGAAGATGAATGTGAAAACATGCAGAGTAATACTGCAGAAACCGAAATGGGTAGATATTTAGAGCTCAGATCTACTTTGCCATCTGACAAAAATATTAATCTGTGGTGGAAAGACCATGAAAACGAACTGCATAAACTTTCAAATATTGTCAAGAAATATTTCTGTATTCCAGCTTCCAGCGCTAGTAGTGAGCGAATTTTTAGTGCAGCAAGTTTACTTGTGCAACAGCGTAGAACCAGACTGAAACCTGAAGCTATTCATGCAACGTTGTTTTTGCACAACAATTTGCAATGTTGTGCAGTCAAAATGAAGCGCTGTAATAACTTCTACGCAAAAATGATAATTTCCTATTTTTGTAAACATTTTATAAGACGATAAACAGGTATGAAAAATTATCCAATATGTTTTTTTTTTCATTAAATCAATTATTTTTTAACAAATTACTCCAGTCTTGTAAAGGACAGGGAGAGTTGGTTATTAATTAATTTTAATTTAATAGCTGGTTAATTTGCGAAACAGTGCAAGGCCAACTTAGGAAATAAACTGTTTCCCCTCCCTGTTGTCATAACTTACAAAGAGACTTGAAACTAGGCTTGATTTTAAAATGCAAAAGAAAACTGTATTAACTGCTTTAATTCCTACAAAAATAAAATAAATGACAAAAAAGGAAATAACCAAAACAATAAATTGTGACAAGCAATCCCTTGTCAGCAGTAGGGAAAAAAATGCTCCTAGTAAATTTCCTTTCTTTGCAGACAAGGATAGTGAAGAGTGAAATTTCTTGGAGAAATAATAAAAGTACAAAACAATTTAGGAAACAATGTAGTTACTTAACAACAGATGGTAAAATTCAGAATGAAGCTATAAGAGGAAAATGGAACAAACTATTTTTATATCCCATATTGTAGTACTCTGCCAAAGAAAAAATAAAAGATCATAAATCGATGAAGTGGGCGAGGGATGGATGCTTTTTTTCATTTTTATTAGACGATTCTGGTAAAAAAACCCTCAAAATTTTTGGATTTACTCCGTAGAGATTTCGCTGAAAGACTCTGACAAGCTTAATCATCTGTTACTTAAATTGACTCCTCCTCCTACTGAATTAAGCAATTTAGAGATTAAAAAAATAAAGCAGATCAATGTTATTTGCAGTCAAAAGGTAATCCTATCAGATTCTAAATATTTTAAGGGGCATTTCATATTTAACATTTCACACTTCCATTAAATATCTAAATGAAATGTCTCTCATTTAGGTATTTAATGGAAGTGTGAAATGAAATGGTGGCCAGTCCTCCTGTGGCCATTTATAGTTTTAGATTTCAGGTTTTCATTTGTATGACTCCCATACAAATGAAAACCTGAAATCTAAAACTGTGAAATTAAAAGTATTTCTCATAACACCTTATAGGCTGTTGTTATTCTTACATTGTCCTTTCTGTTTTAAAGACTAGCCAGGATATAATTGGCCTATTTTTTTTTTTAGTCTCAAAGGAAATACATAAGATTTGTGCGTACACTTATTTCATTCTTTAGTCCTCTCCTCAGTACAAATAAACATGCTGGTGTGGGACTGTGGGTGCAGGATAAAACGATAAATGGCCACAGGAGGACTGGCCTTTACCAGAAGAAATCACACAAAGATATTAGGGCATCTTGTAATATGAATTGCACTTTTGACTACTCCGTCTTCACATCCCTATAGTTATAATCCACAAGAAGTTCCATAATTTTTTGTTTCCTAAATTGTGGTATTTAGTCTTAGTGTGACTTCTCGTACAAGTCATATGACATGCGAGAAAAGCGGGGAAATTTTTAGTTACATAACACTGTAAATATACACTGAAGAGCAATTGAATTAGAGACAGCTGGCGTTATGCAAATGTGGCGCTGTGGGCGGCCCTGTAAACGGAAACGATATGACGTATGCGGCGATCCGACAATATAAAGTGATGCGACAGGATTCCGTAAGAGTTGGACGCAGTATGGGTAAGACGTAGGATCTATGCGCATTTGATCGTGGGCAAATTGTCGGGGCCCGACGAATGGGTCATTCCATCTCGGAAGTCGTGCAGGCACTGGGATTTTCACGAGCCACTGTGTCACGGGTGCACCATGAGTACATCGAAACCGGTATAACCATCCCTGCAAGGGCCAACTGCCGTGGACAACAGCGTGTGGACGAGCGGAGTCATCGTCGGCTAGCTCGCATTGTAACAGCGGATAGACGGGCCACAGTGCAAGAAATCACTCGGCAATTTAACGCTGGTGCACAAAAACGTGCAAGCAGCCACACCATTCAGAACAATCTCCTCGCTATGGGGTACAGAAGCCATCGTTCCACGAGGATACCGCTGCTGACCGCACATCACAGGGTGCAAAGATTAGCATGGGCGCGGGAACATCGCCAATGGACCCTAGACATGTGGGAAAATGTTGCCTGGACTGATGAGTCAAGATTCACGTTGGTACATGCGGATGGCAGGATACGAGTACGGCGCAAACCACATGAAGCGATGGATCCTTCTTGCCAGCAGGGTACTCTTTAAGCTGGTGGGGGTGGCATTCTCGTCTGTGGACTGTTTACGTGGACTGGAATGGGACCCCTGGTACGTGTGACATCGTCCCTCACAGGTCATCGTTACCGAGATATCCTGGACGACCATTTGCTCCCGTTTGTGCGTCTTCAACATCCACTGGTGACCTCATCCTGCAACAAGACAATGCACCGTGCCATCGCTCCCGAATTGTATCCGAATGGTTAGATGAATACTCCACCGACGTGACTTCGCTTTCTTGGCCAGCTAGGTCACTTGACTTCAATCCCATTCAGCACATCTGGGATGCCATCGAGAGAGATGTTCGAGACTCTGACCACCCTCCATCAAATCTTCGTGAACTGTGAGAGCTTGTTCAGGGGTCGTGGATCCGTATGGCTTCCCAACGCTTCCGGTGTCTTGTCGAGTCCATGCCGAGACGAATCGCCGTCATCATCAGAGCGGAAGGTGGTGCTACACGTTACTAGACAGGTATCTCTAATCCAATTGCTCTTCAGTGTACGATTAAATAACTACAATTCTGTGTGACCTAGGGACCATATTTTCATTGTTTTTAAAATTCAACTCATGTAATGCTCTATGACCATCGCCTTCCGCTGGTACTCATGAACTAGCGGGGGGAATGGGGGTGCTTAATAGAAGAATGTGAAATATAAAGAAAAAACACCAGTCTGATTGGGTGTAGATTTTACGGATTTATAAACTACCTACAACTAAAGAAATTATCTAAAGGAGAGATATTTAAAATAAATATCAGCTATTGCTGGTACCCTGTATGTGTTTGAGGTTCGGGCTTCGGGGGATCATTCCCAAAAATATAAAAACTTTTTCATGCTATAGGTACAACACAACAAATTCTCAGCCGCCGTTTGCTACAACTGGTAGCTTGGAAGGGGGCTTAATCCTAAAAATATAATGAATATCTAGTCGAATCAAGCCGAAGTCAGCAGAGAATTTGTGGTGTAGGGATATTTTAGGATTAGTTTAGGATTAAGCCCCCTGCCAAGGTTCCAGATGTAGCAGATGACTACCGAGAATATGTTGAATTACAGTTTATAATCACTAAATATGTGTTCTCTATTGCACTAGAAATAATTTTATATTTTGGGGATTAAAACGCCCACCCACACACACAAGAGACATATTGGGTTTCCGCAATATGTGATATGCCAGCAGAGATAGGTGCAGTTTATGAAACCATAAAATCATCTCCCAGTAGAACGATCGGACTCATAATTCTGGATATTTCGTACTTTTCGAATTAACTAACACCCCCCACCCCCACCCCCTTTCCTTATCCCCAAGGATATTCCGGGTCCGGCGGTAGGCAATGATAATTTGAAAACCCAGAAAAATTGAAAGGCATGGAAATTGTCTCGTTTACATGCAATATTTTTGAGTATACAAGCCCCCTCCCCTCCCCAGGACGTCACGTGACTAATACAAAGTCACAGAAATATTCCGAATTAACGTTTATTGTAATAGAATACGTGTAGCAATTAAGAAAACGAAAACTCTTCAGGAGTCGAATGACGGAGTGCACAAGGTGACAAGTTCGTGTTTTAGTAATTGTTGAAATTTTACGGGCCGGCCCGGGTGGGGCTTTAATTAAAAAATTTTAAATGGGACGGGCCTTGAACGTGCGGGCTTTCCAAATTAAGGCCCGTGCAGACTTCTACTCAGGATCTTCAAGGAATTATCGGAATTACCAAACTCCTGTCCTCCGCCTCCTGGCTCTCCATCTTCCCGATCCCGAACATCCCCTTCTCCACTTTGGCGTGAACTGTGTGTTAGGGATAACGCTAGAACTTCAACTCTCACATCGCAACGTCGGGGGCGGAGCGGTCTGAGGCGTTGGTTTCGAATTATTCGCTCGAGCTATGTCCGAGTTTGAATCCCGAGTGGGGCATAAGTGAAGTTTTAGCCTTTTGTTTTAGCTCTCTCCCTTTCCTGGAGCCAGTGGCTAAAATTAAGGGCAGGCTACTGGCTATAGACCGACGAGTTGCTCGTGGTGGTTGTTGACCCTTTAATGGGCTGGGACGAATTAACTCGGGTTTAGTACAAAAAACGCGAACGAATATATTTGCTGTCTAAGATGTGAGTCGAACCTGAGTCCAATGAGTGAACCTGCGCATCAGAAAGTATTGCTTTGCTGTTAGCTTTGTTATTCAGAGTGGTCATTTGGGGAGATTGACACTAATCCTTTCGTACAGACTACATGCTAAAAGGGTATACAACAATATCGATGGACCTAAGAAAGAAGAGAGAAGATGTTTGAGTTACTTGTTGCATGACGATGGGACTATGAGTGAAATGCATAGCACGGAATCTCCCGTTCACGCCAAATCAAAAGGATTGACGACGAGAATGGTGCAGAGAGAGATATATATTTTTTTGATTGGAGGTTTAACGCCCACCGTGAGCAATTTAATGGGCTATAAGCAGTCACCCGTCCCTAATTTAGGGTCACTGGTTCCAGGGAAGGGAGAGAGCCAGTGCTGTAAGACAAACACAACATCCATGCCTCACCGGGATTCGAACCCGGACCCAGTGCGGACGATTGATCAGAGGCCATCGCTTAGACCACTGCGCCACCGGGGCGGCAGAGAGAGAGAGATGACACTGCATTGTTTTTATTTCCTAAACTGCGGGGCTCTGTGAACATGCGGGGACGGGGGTGACCGCCCCTATAGCCCAGACAGCCCATGGGAACGTAGCTCATAATAATCAGTTCAATCGGGCACCAAATTTGTGAAAATCAATTAACATTTAATTTCCAAAACACAAAGTAATCTCAAGAGGATTAAGTCAGTTCTCAATAAGGATGAATCTGTTGTAGATGGCATTCCCAGTCACTGTGTTGAACTAGCCTTCCCAAGACTCCTCATACCACTAAGACTGGGTTTGAAGAAGGGAGAGTTCAACGAATGATACTTTCTCTTCTCTAGAGCTAATAGCTCAAAATCGGGATAGGCGACTCCTCTTTACGGGAATACAAAATAAACTCTGATTCTGCAGAAGAAAGCGTCATAACAGTGGGATAAGAATGGATCCAGACGCTACTATGGGGGTCGGGGGGGGGTAGGTTGCTCTGGTCTAAAAAAATTTATAAAATTGATGGAAGAAACTGGCAGAACTGCCCCTTCATGGCACTACACGGCTTTTTAAGAACTTTTTTACATCAAACAAATTATGCAAAATTTTTAAATCATGAAGTGACAAAAACAACTGAAAAATCAACATTATTTTCTTGGCGTTCAACTGCTTGCTTTGCCAGGAAACGAGCTCCGTGCTTTTTAAATATCAGGATTGTACAGAATCTTTCAAAATAAATTTGAGCGTTTCTATTCGAGTGGCTTAATTTAATAAAAAAATATTCTAGCTTCAATCGTCGAACCATTCCTAAGTAACATGACCAGTAACTCCTCTTCAATATATTCGTATATTCTTTCGCAATCTATATGATTACGTCTTCTTTTAAATGGAACTTCCATTTACTTCATTCACTTCATCAAGTCATCTCTGCATCTTTGCTCCATTCATTGTCTTACGGGCGGGTTTCTCTCAAAAGTTTGTAGAAATGTTACATTAAACAAAACACACCTATTGCTTTTCACGCATCAACCAAAATCTCTTTCCCCTTCGGCTCTCGGCTTTCTCTGCTTCTGAAACTCTGGAGGTTTTTTTGTTTTGCTTTGTTTTGTTTTGTTTTTTCTGCACTCTCTCTCTCTCTCTCTCTCTCTGAAACTAAAGAGAACATCTAATCTCCAAATTCACAGCAAATTTTACTCGTTATAGAAACTTTTACGAAAATCTTTAAATCTTTGCATTTATCACTGTAATTTTACAAAAATAAATACATGTGGTTTCTTTTTGTTGGGGGGGGGGGGGGTCGCACCGGTCGCCTCGTTGGATCCGCTACTGCAGTGGGACGATTTTTTTTAACAATCTGAAAAGCGTGGACCTTGAATCTCTAATTAAAAAATAAATTCCTCTTCCTCATTAAAAAAAATTAAACTCTAACCATTTATTTTTACTTTTAAAAACGTACTTTTGATACTAATTGTACAGTAAAAATAAATGCAATGCACAATAATTTGTCACAGCACATGACAGCTTGGCGTCTTAGAATTCATACGTATAAAATGGAAATGAGCTAGGCTGATTAAAAATAACAAAATATCGTAAGGGAGGGGAGAATTTCTCATTAAGAATAACTAAAGATCGCAAGGGAGGGGGGGTAAGATGCGTTTTGCGTTTTTTTACAGTTGTTTCTCAGATAATTTTATTTCGTTTTGTATTTTTAACCACAACAATATTTATATGAGCACAAATACCTAGGCTGATCAATACGTAACTTCGTATTACCTCTGACGGAGGATTAGGGATAAACAAATCGGTGTCTTTCAACGTCATTTCCGCCTGCAGACCACACAGGGCGTTGTTTGGCACAGGAGTTAACATAAAAAGGCAAACTTGCTGTAGAAAAGATTCAGCTGGTCGCCCTCAGCTTTGAAAAGTCTTGCGCTCATGCTCTAAGCAAACCCAAGTGGCAGATGCGGGGACACAGAGGGTAGCCTGGGGACCGACCTCAGTCATTTTGATACCATTTTATATACACTGAAGAGCAAATGAATTAGAGACAGCTGGCTTTATGCAAATGTGGCGCTGTGGGCGGCCCTGTAAACGGAAACGACATGACGTATGCAGCGATCCGACAATGTAAGGAGTGATGCGACGGGAATCAGTAAGAGTCGGACGCAGTATGGGTAAGACGAAGGATCTAAGCGCATTTGATCGTGGGCAAATTGTCGGGGCCCGACGAATGGGTCACGCCACCTCGGAAGTTCTGCAGGCACTGGGATTTTCACGAGCCACTGTGTCACGGGTGCACCATGAGTACATCGAATCCAGTAAAACCATCTCTGCAAGGGCCAACTGCCGTGGACAACAGCGTGTGGATGAGCGGGGTCATAGTTGGCTAGCTCGCATTGTAACAGTGGATAGACGGGCCACAGTACAAGAAATCACTCGGCAATTTAACGCTGGTGCACAAAAACCTGTAAGCAGCCACATCATCCAGAACCATCTCCTCGCTATGGGGTACAGAAGCCATCGTCCCACGAGGGTACCGCTGCTGACCGCACATCACAGGGTGCAAAGATTAGCATGGGCGCGGGATCATCGCCACTGGACTCTAGACATGTGGGAAAATGTTGCCTGGACTGATGAGTCGAGATTCACGTTGGTACATGCGGACGACATGATACGAGTACGGCGCAAACCACATGAAGCGATGGATCCTTCTTGCCAACAGGGCACTCTTCAAGCTGGTGGGGGTGGCATTCTCGTCTGGGGACTGTTTACGTGGACTAAAATGGGACCCGTGGTACGTGTGACATCGTCCCTCACAGGTCACGGTTACCGAGATATCCTGGGCGACCATTTGCTCCCGTTTGTGCTTCTTCAACATCCACTGGTGACCTCATCCTGCAACAAGACAATGCACCGTGCCATCGCTCCCGAATTGTATACGAATGGTTGGATGAACATTCCGCCGACGTGACCTCGCTTCCTTGGCCAGCTAGGTCACCTGCCCTCAATTCCATCGAGCACAACTGGGATGTCATCGAGAGATATGTTCGAGGCTCTGACCACCCTCCATCAATCTTCGTGAACTGTGGGAGCTTGTTCAGGGGTCGTGGATCCGTATGGCTTCCCAACGCTTCCGGTGTCTTGTCGAGTCCATGCAGAGACGAATCGCCGCCGTCATCAGGACGAAAGGTGGTGCTACACGTTACTAGACAGGTATCTATAATTCAATTGCTCTTCAGTGTTTATATATACCTAAAAAACCAACCAGAACCTAAGCGAAAAACAACTTTGAAATTCTAATGCGCCGAAGGCTGCATAAAAGAAAGATCAAACCACGATACTAAAAACATGCTTAAACACCAAGAAGTTTTTTTTAACTTCTCTTGGTGTTTTAGCATTTTTTAGTATATATATACGACATAATAAAGGTTGCACGCAAATTTTATAAAACAGCTTTTGAAATTTTGAAGCGTCATAAGCTGCATAGAAGAAAAATCAAAAACAAATACAGATATCACCTTAATACTGAAAGTTGGAGAAACTGATTCGTCGAAATTAAAAGAAGAGATCTAACGACCCCAGGGAGAAAAGAAAGAGGAATATAGAACTATGGCAAGCTGTTATCCATGGCTTCATCAAGGGCCAGGCACAGACAACACCTCTCATACCTCTATAAAGACCAAAAAAAGTGGGTTTCTGCACAATCCGGTCTTGGCATTCGGGTCACGTGCCCAGGACCTAGACCTTTTAAATAAATACATATTATTATTATTTGCTCCAAACATAGATATACGGGATGATTCATAAAGAAATATACTGTTTCCAGATGCTGTAAAACAGTAACAGTTGAAGACACGGATCACAACTGCGAACCGTTAGATAGATGTGCTCATAAAGTTTGTGTCTCGCTACTGAGGAAAATGACGCAGGCGATAGCGCGCGTGTCACGTGACTAGTCGGTCAAAATTACATCTTCCTCACCGATGGATTGGACCAGCCGCGGACTACAACATGCCACTGAGCAACTCGAAGTCCACCCAGAAGTCCTGACTTAACACCTTGTGACTTTTTCCTGTTGGGGGTACGTAAAGGACAATGTGTTCGCCCCTTCCCTTCCTGTTGATTTAGCGGAGCTGAAACAGCGTATCACAGCCACTATCACTGCACTTGATTCAGATATCTTACCTCGCGTTTGGGCGGAAATGGATTGCCAGCTCGATGTGTGTAGTGTGACTAAGGGTGCATACATATAACATCTGTGACTCTCTAAATAAACTTGAAACATTCCCCTACAATTCTGTTACAGGTAACATAAAATATGTTACATTGTTCTTGTTTAATAGTGCGTTGAAGCTGTATACTTCTTTATGATTCACCTTGAATATTACTTGCTTTGCATCAAACTAATTTCGAATCGGGAAGAAACTGAAATTAATGCTGGATTTACATTTCAGCATCAAGCGACACGAAGAGAGGAAAATATCCAATCATGAAATAACTGACTCCGATCCGTGATTGCTTAATCATCTCTGATGTGTAAATCGAGCCTAACACTTCTGTGAAATTATTCCATACGGAATTTACACTTTCTGCAGATTGGCATCCAACCGATTTCGGAATGAAACCGCAAAAAGCTCATATTATGTGCATGCACGTATGACTGAGACCATTCTCAATCATTCATGCATGCACATAACACGGGATGCCGACGCTTCCCTGAAAGCCTCTTGCCCAGGACCCCAAACATATCTAAGTCAGTCCCTGTGTATATGTAATACGTAGAATACAAGTAGAAGTAACAAAACGAGTAAAGAAGAACAATTAGACTTACGCAGTTCAAAATAACATTTTTTCTTTACCATCTGTTTTTAATCTATTCACTGTTATAGCACGAATACGTCTCACTATTTAAATTTAGATTAAAATGAAACAAAACGTTATAAACATTTTACATTTGTTGATCTATAAGGAATCCTGTTTATTTGTGCTCTAGTTTTTTGAAAATTCTACCGTCCCCTGTTTTTGCCTCAATGATTGAAAACATATCTTGTATGATTTTTTGACTTTTTTTCATTTTCCTATCACTGTTATGAAATGGCTGTCGTACGCAGAGCAAAAACGCAGGAAGACAATAGAAGCTGACCGTTGTTTGGATTGTAAAAACGTTTCCTGAATGTCTGTTGTATGTGTGCATATCTGTACAGACTTTGAAATAGTGGTCCAGGGGGCACAGTACAGTTCATATTTTATGACTAGAATTTCTTCGGGAGTGGGGATGGGGAGCAAAAAATAAATGTTCTTGAAATCCACCAGGGCAAAATAAAGATTAATGAAAATGAGAACGAAAAATTAAAACATTTTTTCTAATGCAAGTTGCATTTTAACAAAAAACGAAAAAAAATTAAACACTTCGGGGGAAAGGTTCCTTACCCCCCGCCCCTCTAAATACGCCCCTGTTTGTAACTGAATAAATGTTATATACACTGTATACTAGAAAAGCATCCAACTTTTTTTATTTTTATTTTATATTCAGGTGACATTTATTTATTTACTTATTTTTGCTTATGCTTTGGCACAAAATACAAACAAGCATAAAAATGACAAGAGGTCGTGCTTCACGCTCCGCCCCCCTCTGTATTCGCGCCTGGTAAACCCTGATCGTAATTAACCATCCGAGGCGTAACTAGGCATTTCTACACCTGGAGCAAACTACAAAATATTGCGTCCCATCTGGCTTTCTATCTATGTGTGTGTGTGTGTATGTGTATGTGCGCGCGCGTGCATCACTAATTTAATATAATAGATATTGTGTATATAACTATTATATTAAATTAGTAATACCCAGGAACGTAGCAAGCTTTTCTTACCTGGGACAGCGAGACTTGAAATTACGCCCCCTTTGAGTTCAAAAGTTCCTTACTGCCACTCAAATAGAGACTAAGCAGTTCTTACTTTCTTATACCTTCGTTATAAGAAAGTATTATGATCGTTAAAAAATCTCGCTTCCAGTTTTCGACATAATTTTACTCAAAATTTAAAACTTAAGTGAATACCCAAGAGCCAACGGTTTTAAATGTCAAGTGAAACGTAAAAGTTATGTGAACACAGATAACACAACACGTACAGAAATGCAGAATGAAAACAAATCAGAGCAGAACGAATGAGTATTAGATAGAAACAATAGGAAGATGCTTTCGAAGTAGGGCTTGGAAAAATTCCGTTCAATGTTAAATGCTCAGAGGAACTTTCGGCAACAGAGCACAAATGACTAATTAACTCATCACCTCTACTCCGTATTCGGAAAGATCACGAAGGTTAGGCATATCCGTATATTGTTTTACATAACCCTGAGTTAAAATGTTCGGCAAATTTATTCACACTCTCTTCATTTCTATTTCTTAAGCTCTTCAGAGTATGAAATTACGCTCCTGATATCCCTACCTGTGACTGTACAGTTTTTCTCAACTGCTATAGAGTTCGGATATTTGGTACCACATCAAACGGACCGAACACAGTTGACATTTGTTGGTCGCAGCCACAATATGATCTAAGAGCCCCCAAAGAACCTTCAACAATGTGAACGGCATTCTCATCTTATCCATCCAACTAAAGAAAAACCATTTCTTTATTTATCCAATTACAGAAAAATCGCGGACCCCATTGTTGTCGACAAAGGTACGGTTCTTTTTTTGTTGTTGAATGAACTATGTAGATCCCCTCCTTCATTTCTAAATGTGAGGAACCAGCATCTCCTGAGCATTCTGAGAAAGAAATGCGAATTCTAAATGTACCAGAAACTGGTAAAAAAATTTCAATTCCGATCAGATTGTTAGCAGTAGTTTCTGCGCTCTCTCTTGAGCAGCGTCCGGGGCAACCGCCCCGTTTGCTTCGCCCTAATTACGCCTCTGTTAACCGTTAATTGAAGGATCTTGAGCTGTCTGTTTTATGCGGCATCCTGACATCGCACCGCTTTCCTTTAGTCCAGTCTCCTTTTTTAAGCGTATAATGATGGAAATGCCAATATTTTATCATTGGTAAATCACGGCGCGTTGCTGCCGTTATCGCTAACGACGTTACTGCTGGGAATCTGCTATGAAGATAAAACTTGATGACACCAAAGTTCATGCCCTTACTTGTAATCATCAAAACTTTTCTAACACGTACGGAGAAAAAAATACAGTCACCTGGAGAAAAATTTGATAAAGAGGAAATCTTAAACGCTAATTTTGAAGGGAAAAAAAGGGGGGTGGGGGTGGGGGAAGGTAAATGACAGTCAGGCTAGCAGACAGACAGAGAGAAAACAATACAATAAATAATTTTAAAAGACGAAAAACATTCGGCAACTGTCACACTAGAACGTAATGTGATCTTTCATGCTAAGTTATGTTTGAAAAGTCCTTATTTTCTAGTGTTACACAAATTTGTTGTTTTACATCAGATGTTACTAATTTTTGATATATCTTATTGCGCCCTACTATAGATGTTTTCTAACTTGTGCTACCAATTTGGATTACCACTAAAGTAGGAACGTAACAAGCTTTTCTTATACGGGAGGGTGAGCCTTGAAAGTACGCCCTTTTCAGTTCAAAAGTTCCTTACTTCCAGTCAAATAGAGTAAGCAGTTCTTACTTTCTCATACCTTCGTTAAATAGGAAAGTATTATGATCGTTAAAAAAATCTCACTTCCGGTTTTCGACATAATTTCTCTCAAAATTTAAAAATTAGGTGAATACCAAGAGCCAACAATTTTAAATGCGTATCATGTGAAACGTAAAAGTTATGTAAACACCGACAACCCAACACGTGCAGAAATGCAGAATGAAAACAAACCAGAATGGAACGAATGAGTATTAGTAAACGTAACACTAGGAAGATGCTTTTGGAGCAAGGCTTGGAAAAATTCCGTTCAAGGTTAAACGCTCAGAGGAGCTTTCGGCGACAGCGTACAAATGACTAATTAGCTCTTCATCCCTACGACGCGACGTATACGGAAAGGTCGTGGAGGTTAGGCATACATACCTACGTCCACTGTTTTGGACAATTCCATGTACCCATATGAGGTGGTCCACAACTCACAGTGTAAGTTATGCACGCTGGTTACAGTGATGTAGTTCTAAACAAAAAAGTACCTTAACGGTGAAAAAAATACTTCAATATCTGATTCGTTGTTTTTATTATTTATTATTATTATTTAATTTTCATTGCTAATTACCAATATCAATTTATGTTAAAACTGTGTAATCTGAGCAATTTTAAAAAACAGGAAGAATGTAACGTGAGAGACATAAATGCTAAGATTAGAGAATTTTTGTTTAAATACAGCAGTGTGTTATTCCATAATTTTAAATATGCGTTGAGAATATTTGTGAACTAACAGAGTAACATCAATTCAATATGACTAATGCGCCGATTTTACTAAGATTATGTGGTACACCTGGAAGATTTTTGTATTGTCCTGTAAGGAGTCAGAGAGTGAGCTCAGGGTATTACTTTTACTGGAGTCGATACCAGTGGTGAGTTGTTTAAACGCAAATGTTCATCATTACCGATTTCTCTCTGAGCACCGCAATCTTAAACCTACGGAGTAGCCATCTCTTACAAATTTATCTTGACCGTGTAACAAAGGATACGCATTCTTTTTGTGATAGAATTTTATTATTAGTGAGACGCCCTATTACGTTATCCAACTATGTAGTAGTATTTTTGCTTATTATCCAACTATGTACATAGTATTTTTTGCTTGTTTTTGTGTTTAACAACTACCATCGGCAACTCGTAATGGCTATAAGCAGTCGCCGGTCCCTAAGTTCGGGTCACTTGTTCCAGGGAAGAGACAGATCCAACACCTTTGCGGCCATGCACACCACTCATGACTCATCCGGGGTTGGGACTCAGTCTTAGCTCTGATGAATGGTCAGAAGCCTGCGCCCCAGACCACTCTACCACCGGGGCAGCCATTTCTGTAGTATGAACATTCGGTTAAGTATGTTTGCATACAGAACACAGCTGTCCCTATTTTTGCATACATGGTCATTTGAAAAAGGTTCTTTGCTCACATTCTATTACCATGTAACCATGAAAAGTACCTTAGCGGCGCTAAGCCTAGAAAAACAGTGCCTTAGCGCCGCTAAGGCTCTTCTATATCACTGGTTATTTAACTGCGCGTAATAAGTGTATGTGACTAACGTATTTACAAAAGAAGATATTAAAATGTATAACTTTGTTTTTAAGTTAAAATGCTCGCCAAATTCATTCACCCTCTGTTCATTTCTATTTTTTACGCTCCTCAGAGCATGCAATTACGCCCCTGATATCACTATCCTGGGAGCCCCCCCCCTAGCTCCAGAGGAAGCGGATGCCCTTGTTAGCTACGGTCCTGCACTAAAGATTTAATCCATTTATAAACTCATTGCATCATGTTCTGAGTTAGTAAGGAATAAATAATCGTTTATCTCACATTTTTTATAACTACCTAGTTGTTTCATATAGAATTTTCATTCCTAAAATCATTTCTTTTTTCTGAATATATTTTAAGGATAGGGCAACGCGTAACGCAATTACAAATTTATGTTTCTAACAGTGACGTAGCGTAATTTAAATAACAGAACAGTGTGTAGAGAAAAAGCAGGGGCTGGACCCAAAGGCCGAATCAAGGAAACAAGGGGGCCATAAAAATGCAATTGGAATTTACAGAAATGAAATTATGATGTGCCGAATGCACATCCTTTGAATAAAAATTAATTTCACAGATGTGTCTGTTCGTAAACTGCGACGAAACTGAAGAGAACTATCAAAATTGAAATGATCGCAACAAGCATAAATGCATGACAGGCTACACAAAGTAAGGTACACTAAAATTTAATCCAGTAAACTCTTAAGGGAGGCATGGCCTGTATGGCCTGCATGGCCTGTATGGCCTGCATGGCCTGCCACTTGCATCCGCACAGAGCGGACGTCAGTTCAAAAATATATACGATATCGTCTTATTAACAGTAAATTTAGAGATTACATGAAATTTAAATTAAACCATTTTGTTTCCCAAAACTCAATTACATAAGTGAAAATGCAAAATGGTTCTATAATCCAATTATGCTCTTTGAGTGTGTGTGTGTGGGGGGGTGAATTCTGGAAGGGTTAGCGCCACCCTTTAAAGAAATTTAAATATTTGAGAGGGAACAGTTAAGAATAATCTAAAAGGCATAAAAATACCTTTTCCCTTTAAACTGAATAGTTTCTTCACGACAGAACTTTATTTATTTATTTATTTTTTTTTTTTTTTTTTTGAAATTTTCACTTGACAGACCTTAGCGGTATATTTAAAGTGCCGAACTTAATATCCTTAGATTTCCGATTTTAAGCAAAATAATTTTTGAAATGTCTCTAAAATCAAAAAGTTAGATGTGTACGGGCAGACAAACTGATTAATTACACTAGCACTCTTTCTTACAAAACGTTCTGCTGGCCACCCAAAATGCAACACCAAGAAGGACACGAGATAGCAAAGCCAGATTTACTGGACACATAACAACAGACACAAAGATGAAACGATTGAGCTTACAGGCCCGTGCAACTTGCGGAACACGCAGACATCAATAGTTCGTGTGGCCCCCATGGCTGGCAAAAACGGCCGCTACACGCCGCGGCATCGAACGAAAGAGGCTTTGGATGTGGGCTTGGGGTATGTCGGTCCAGGCTGCTTCCACACGTTGCCACAGTTCATCAGGCGTAGCCGCGGGTGGCGCTTGCCGGGCCACTCGGTTGCCGATCAGCGACCAAACGTGTTCGATGGGCGACATATCGGGATAACAGGCGGGCTACGGCAGCAGTGACACCTAGTGGGCCGTGAAGAATTGTTGCACGATGCGTGCCACTGCGGGCGCGCATTGTCCTGTTGAAATGTGGCCGCTGGCCAGTCCTGCATGTAAGGGAGGACTACAGGCTCCAAAACGTCGGAGATGTAGCGGTGGCTGTTGAGTGTACCGGCGATGCGTACCAGAGGGGTGCGGGTGTCATATCCAATTGCGCCCCAAACCATAACGCCAGGCGACGGACCGGTATGGCGATGCATAATGCAGGCATCATACAGTCTCTCGCCGCAGTGCCGCCACACGCGGATCCGACCATCGTGGTGTTGCAGGCAGAAGCGGGATTCGTCGGAGAAGACAATGTCGTGCCATTCCGTAGTCCAGGTGCGGCGTTCAACGGTCCACTGCCGCCGCAATCGCCGGTAGTGTAACGTCAATGGTAATCGGAGCAATGGGCGCCGTGCGACAAGTCCCCGCTCCTGCAGACGACGTCGAACGGTACGTGCTAACACAGGTTGTTGCGCAGCACACCCTAATTCCTGCGCTAACGTTCGTGATGTGGCGGTGCGAGCCGTCAATGACCGCAGCACAACATGCCGGTCCTCTCTTCCGTTGGTGTGCCGCGACTGCAGCAATCGCTCACGTCGGTCCGTCCGTTCCTACTGCACCCACCGAATCCATACTCGCCTTACTGTGGGTGGATGTCATCCCACACGGGCGCCGATGTTTCGGTACGATAAACCGCTGTCGCGATAAGCCACTATTCGTCCTCTGTCGAACTCCGAAATGTGCTGAAATGACTGCCGTATTCTGCGACGAGGAATCAGGAAGCTTCCTACGCACAGGTCCGGCAGCACAACACTCTTCCACTACTTACACACCTCGCCTTCTGTGCACCCTTCTTATAGTGCTTCTCGGTGGCGTGCCGGGCGCACATGATTTGCATATGCCCTGCAATGCTAATCGTTTGCATGTCCTCTCGCGGGCGACGCATGCTGCGAATTTCAGGCCAATCGGATGCTTCCTTGCTGGTGTTGCATTTTGGGTGGCCAGCAGTGTAGATAGGTGGAATGGAATTTTAAAAAGCGTAAAAGCTTTTTTTCCCGACTCCACTTTTTTTTTCTTTTTTGCTAAACTGACGGATGAAAATTTTTGAGGTGATAAGACGGGCGAGGGGGGGCTAAATTTTTTAAGCGCCCAGGGCCCCAGAAGATCTAAAGTCGCCTCTGAGCACACACCCCTCAGCAATCAGAGCATGTTCGGTTGCTTAAGCATGCCCCGTAGGAATCAGGGCATGTTCGTTTGCTTAAGCATGTTCTGATTTCTACGGGAGGAACCTAAATTATCATTTCCTAATTATTTGTACATTGTAATTAGAACTTATGGAATAAGATGGTTCTGTCATTTAACAGCAGTCAAAGATAATTAAAAACCAAAATGAATATATTCAACACACACTTTTGAAACGTTGTATGTTGAGTATATTATTTTAGTGTAAATAAATTCTGTAATATGTTATAGGAGTCATAATTGTTCATGATGAATTCAGTATGACACACATTTTTGAAATCGATTGAAAATTGAAACGATTATTAAGAAAAAAATTCTGTCCCTAATGCAGAGCACATTTAAGGCGACGGGGGGCCCGCGGTTTGGACAGTATTTTGGGGCCCCAGTATTAGTGCAGGGACTTCGCTAGACTTCGAAATCAGGATGGGCGACGAGTGGGTGAGCATTATTTTTGGTGGGGCAAGCTTGATAGCAACTTAATTTACGAAACACTGAAAGAACGAATTTTTAATACTTTTCACTACCCGCTACAGAAGAAGAAATTACTGCAGTGCTCATCCCCTCGACATGAACACACACACACATACACGGATCTGACTAGTTACACCACTGCTGTAAGATACAAGTGTTACTAGAATGTCGCCTTCCACTTTTTGCTTGCTCTGAATGCATCGTCTTAAATTGCTTATCAAAATTTTGCCTTTTTGCTTACCAAAATAGTACTATACTTGAACAATTTAAATGAAAATGTCGCTTTTATTCACCTAAATCAAATTTCAAACGTCGCGCCGCGCAGACACAATATCTTTCTTTCTCCTCCTTAACTCCCTTCCTTCAAGCCAGCGACTTTGACTTGCACTCTTCTTCTACAAAGCAATCCTCGGCCGCTTCCTGCACTTTCACTGTCCCGGGACAGTCTTATGAGCGCTAGTGTAACTTTAGACTCTGTGACGTACTACAGAGGTGAAACACGTGCCAAGAGGACAAATCTGCAGCGATATATTTCATCGGTGTAGCTATACTCCGGAGGGAGGAGACGCAGTTTCGATCACTGTCACCGCCAAATTTTGTTTTCACACTCCACTTTCCGTGTTGGAATACCCTATTTTGTAAAGAAAACGAACAGAGCAATTAGTATGGACCTAATCAGTGAATTCCAGTCCACCTTCCTCATTAGCCTCTTGGCCATACAAATGTGAAAAAGAGGCTTAAACTAAGGAATTGGAAGAGTAGAGAACAGTTGAATTTTCATGGCCCTGCGGATGCTATTTTGATAACCTTTCTACGGAGACGTAGACAACGCACATTCTAGGGGGGAATGCGTAGGGCTACATGATATAAAACACAAGACTTATTACTTGGAGAAGTCCAGATCATATTTCTAAGTTAAATATATTGAAAAATGGCTCATTTTGAACTGGGTGGGCAAGACAAATTTTAGGGAGGGCTCCAGGGACGTCGCTAGACTTCGAAGTCTGGATGGGCGATGGGTGGGCGAGCATTATTTTTGCTAGGGCAAACTTAATCTTAATTATTTTTTTACGAAACACTGAAAGGACGAGTTTTTAATACTTTTTTCTTCTTCTTTTGATTGGAGGTTTATGACAACCACCGTGTACAACTCAATGGACTATATAAGCAGTCGCCCGTCCTTAATTTAAGGTCACTGCCCACTGGCTCCAGGGAACAGAGAGAGCCCGTGCCGTAAGACAAACACAACATCCATGCCTCACCGGGAGTCGAACCTGGACTCTTCTCGGATGAATGATCACAAGCCAGCGCTTAGACCACTGCTACACTAGGGCGGCTTTAATGCTTTTCACTATACCGGCTACAAAGGAATTCGTGCAATCCCTACCCATTCCTCTGGACACACATACATACACTGATCTGACTAGTTACGCCACTGGTGTAAGATACAAGTGTTGGTACAACGTCGCCTTCAACTTTTTGCTTGCTCTGAATGCATTGTCTTAAATTACTTTTCAAAATTTTGCATTTTTCTTACGAAAATAGTAATGTACTTGAACAATTTATTTAAAAGAAAATGTCATTTTTGTTTGTCTAAATCAAATTTTAACGCAGTGCTAACCATACATAATACTCCCTCCTCCTTAACTTCCTCCCTTCCAGCCAGCGACTCTGCCTTGCACTCCTTTCCTACAAATCAGTCGTTAGCCACTTACTGCACTTTTACTGCCCCGGGGTAATCGTAAGAGCGCTAGTGTAGCTTTAGACTGCACTTTCCGTGTTGGAATCCCTATTTTGCAAAGTAAACAAACAGAGAAATTAGTAGTGACCCCCTCAGGGAATTTCCATCCACCTTCCTCATTAGCCCCCTGGGCATACAAACATGAAAACGAGGCTTACACTAAGAATTTTTTAGAGTAGTGAACAATTGAATTTTCATGAGCCTGCGGGTGCCATTTTGGCAACGTTTTTTGGAGACGTAAACAAAGCACTTCCTTGGGGGAAATACTTAGGGCTACATGAAGAAAAACACAGAACTTATTAATTGGCAAAGGTGCAGATTATATTTTAAAGTTAAATATATGGAAAACTGGCACATTTTTTCCTTAATTAGCAGAAGTCCCCAGCGGCGGATTTACCACTAGGCCGACCGGCCGTTGTCAGAGGCTGGTTGAGTGAGTACTGTGTGATTGATTGCGAATCAAATCGACTGCTGTTCCAATAGACTCTGTTAGCAGAGCGAGGGGAGTTGTTTCTCCCCTCAAAAACTTGATTTTTCTTCTCTTTCGTTTTTCAAAACGAAGGGAAGAAAATTTTTTTTTTTTCATTAATTTGAAAAAAGTGTTTTGGTGCAGTCAGTTTGGACTTAGAAAAACTGTCCTTGTCAGGGCAAAGTCCAAGCTGCGGTCAAAGCACAGTGCGCAACTCTGACAAACGAGCGGGTACGTCGTCGCCGTGCTGGTCCCACTGATCTACGGATCAGTTCAAATCCCGCACTCAACCAGGGTCAGGTGCAGGTTACAGCGGAAGAACCCCAGGGTACCGCTGAGCACCTGACTTTCGAACGACGTAAGTCTGACCGACCAGGGACACAGGTCCCAGGGCTTACACTCGGCTAGCAACCCAAGTAGAGAGATGGCAGAGGACGCGGGGGCTTCAACCCCCGGTCCAAGTGAGCCCGTTGAGGCAGACTGCGACTTAGAAATTCCGTCGGAATTCGCAAGCGCAGTCAACTCCTTCTTTCAAAAGTTGGAGAGGATTCTAGAGAATCCATCAAATAAGGTTCTGGTTAACACCAGAACCAAGATAAGAAAGGTAGCGAACTCGCTACAAGCAGCTTGCACCAAGCAAGTGATAGAAATGAGTCCCATCCAAGGGAGACTACAGGAAAGAAGTGAGCACGCTAGCGCGGCTCCAAAAACATATGCCGAAGCGGCTCGAGCGAAGCCCGGCAAGGGGAACACGGCCCCTAAGCAAAAAACGGCTAAGAAGGAGGTAGCCAAGAGGGTCGAGAAGAGGCACGTGCTTCTCGTTTACCCCGCAACAGACAAGGGTTCTCCCTCGTCAGAAGACGTTAAGGCGGTTCTGCAAACTCAGATTTGCCCCGCCAAACTCCAGATTGGGGTTAAGGGAGTTAGAAAGGTCAATGGAGGAGGAGTAATGGTGGAATGCTCCTCCGCCAAAGAAATAGAGAAACTGGATTCGGAGCTAAAAAGCAATGCAGTGACGAAGGAGAACCTTCGGTCCAGATTGCCAGCTAAAAGGAATCCGAAGTTTATCGTCTACGGGATAGACGGAAACCTGTCGAGGGAAGAGGTCGAGCAATGTCTCGCGGAACAGAACCCAGAGTTGGAGGAGAGCAGCCTCCAGCTCAAGTTCTCGTTGAAGGTGAAGGGTGGGAAACGCCACTGGGTAGCAGAGGCGGACCCACTGACCTTCAAAAAAGTGATGAAGCGAGGCAAGCTCGGAGTGGGATGGACCGTCCACTCAGTAAGGGAATATCTGAGGGAGGTCCGTTGCTACAGGTGTAACGGGTTCGGGCACTTTAGGTCAAGGTGCACCGAAGAGCAGGATAGGTGTGCCCGGTGTGGGGAAACCGGGCACAAGCGCCAGGAGTGCAGCAATAGCCCGGTCTGCACTAACTGCTTGGCAAACAACAAGAGATTCAGGCGTCGAGTGGATGTAGGCCACTCGAGCCTAGACAAGGAATGCCCAAGCCTTGTCAGAGAACTGGCTCTGCTAAAAGAACGCACTCATTATGGATAATAAACCAAAGAGAGGCGTTAAGGTGCTTCAAATCAATCTGCACCACGCACGGGCAGCAACAACACAGGCCCTGGTGACAGCCACTGAGCAAAAAGCTCATATTCTGCTAGTGCAGGAACCATTCGAACAGGGGGAAGAGTGGTGGGCTTCCCTAACTCCTACCGGATCTACCACCCTAGGGTGGCAAAGCCCAGGGTGGCCACGGTCGTGAAAGACCCGTCCCTAGCGGCTCTCGAGATAAAATGCTCCGAGAACGTGGTCGCCCTGGGCGTGGAATGTGGTGATGCGAAATGTTTAATGGTGAACGTATACAGCTCTCCAGCAGGCAATTTGAGAGATACGCTGAATGAGCTAATGGCTCTATTAGGGGAATTCCCCAGTCATGAGATAATAATAGCAGGCGACTTCAACGCGAAGAGTCCTCTCTGGGGCAATCAGAACGAGGACGAACGCGGCCAGCTACTAGTGGACTTTGCCAACGCGGCAGACCTGAGTTTCTTGAACGATCCAGAGAGCACCCCGACCTTCCAAGGGGCGAGGGGCTCCTCTTGGATCGACGTGACTCTCGTCAGAGTCTCTAAGCGCAGCCTTGTCCAGGATTGGCAAGTACTGGACGACGAGAGCTGCAGTGACCACCTAGCGCTATCTTTCGTTTTGGGATCGGAAAAGCCCATCCGACCCAAGCGCAAAAGGTTCTTAATGAAGAATCTAGACTGGTGGGCATTTAAAGCCAAGTTAACTACCTTGTTGGGGGTAGGAGGGAAGAAGAGGCCGCAGAAGTGTCGGACCTCAACTCCCTCTTTGAAGAACTTACCAGTCAAATAACAACGCTATGCGAGAGTAGTAGGGGAAATAAAAGGGGAGCCAAGGACCCCCACCCCTGGTGGTCGGAGAAACTAAAAGCTCTAAGGGCGAGAGCTAGGCGGAGTAGGAAAGCTCTGCAAAGAGCAAAAGCTACTCCGCAAGACAGGGAGTGCACAGAAGTGCATAAAAAGGCTCGTTCAGCATACAGGAGAGAACTGAATCTCTCGAAAATCTCCTACTGGAGAAAACTGTGTGAGTTTCAAACTCCGACTGACCCTTTCGGGATCCCCTATAAGATCTCGAGGGGATCCATAACCGAACCGCTAAAACTGGCAGCGGTAGAAAGGGCAGACGGTAGCCTATCAAAGACTCTTGATAGTACCGTAGAAAGTCTCTTGGATTACCACTTCCAAGGAGACGAGGGAGAAGGGGACTCCCCTCAACAAAAAGAAATAAGGGAAGAATGTCGGATCCCGCCGGACACTGGTGATGACCCCCCCCTTCACGAGAGACGAAGTGGAGAATGCCCTCTCCAGTCTAAATACGGGCAAAGCACCAGGCAAGGATGGGTTCGACCTCAGCATAGTCAGAGAAATCTACTATGCAAATCCCGGGTATTTTGTGGCGCTCCTAAACGAATGCCTCGGGAGGGGAATCTTCCCAGACTTGTGGAAAACAGCGGTGCTAGTTCTTTTCAACAAGACCGGAAAGAACAAAAATGATCCCGCAGCCTATAGGCCCATCTGCCTCCTCTCGGCGTGGAGCAAGGTGCTGGACAAGCTCATAACGAACAGAGCGCTTGGCTTTCTCATGGAGCAGGGAAAGCTAAACAGGAACCAATTCGGTTTCCTTCCGGGGCGTTGCGCAACGCAGGCAATTCGCAGCCTCCGAGAGAGGGCAGAGAGGAACAAAGCGGAGGGGCTCCATACCTGCTTCATCTCACTAGACGTGAGGGGGCATTCAACAGTGTCTGGTGGCCAATGGTTTTAACCAGACTTAAAGAACTTGGCTGTCCAAGGAACCTGTTCAAACTGATCAGCAGCTACCTGTCTGATAGAAGAGTCGAGTTCGAAGCGGGGAATGGGCAATCCTCGCGTTCGTACCATAGAGGGTGTCCGCAAGGATCCAACTCCGGGCCGCTCTGGTGGAATATAGTTGCTGATTCAGCACTGAACCTAGACCTGGGGCCCGCAGTGGAGATTCAAGCCTATGCGGACGATTTCGTTCTCGTGGTCTCCGCCTCAGGGAGACACGTGATCGAAAGAGAAGCACATAGGGCCTTGGATGTGCTAGAAAATTGGAGCAGAGAAAGCAAACTGTGCTTCGCTCCTGAGAAGACCACTCTGCTAGCAATAGCTAAGAGAGGAGTAATGAAAACACCACCCCAGTGCAGATTCCAAGGGTGCACTATCAAGGCGGTGCGTGAAATGAAATACTTGGGTGTGGTCCTGGATCAGAGTCTATCAGGGCTGCCACACCTGAGGCACCTTAGAACAAGGTGCACGGTGATTCTCAATAGATTGAATGGCATGAGGTTAACGGGCAAAACCAAGAAGGCCATCTATCAGAGAGGAATTGAAAGAATTCTGACGTATGCAAGTGGAGCATGGTGGACTCCCACAGTCAGAATGAAGAAGGGGATAAACCAAATCCAAAGGTTGGCCCTACTAGGGATAACCGGTTGTTTTCGCACAACGTCGACCCTAGCACTCCAAGTGCTGGCGGGGTGCGAGCCGGCAGACCTAGTAGTGGAAAGGGAGGCAGCAATGCACTGCCTAAGGTAAGGCGAGGACGCCTACCTTCTCGGTGCGCCGCATCGAGCCTCCGACATGGAGATGGAAAGCGTGGACTGGCAGATCCACCCTGCCGAGGAAATTTGCCCACCGTGGGACAAGGAGAAACCCACGGGAGTTGGGCATGAGCTGTTCACGGACGGCTCAAAGTTGAAGGGACAAGTGGGGGCAGGCTTCTGTGCGTTCTCGGACGGGAACGAAGCCACTGCAGGAAGCGTGAAATCATCGCAGAACGCTTCTGTCTTCCAGGCAGAACTTCTGGCGATAGAGACGGCACTCACCTGGGCACTCCCCAGGAGTAGTGAAGAAAGAATAAAACTGTACTCGGACTGTGAGGCAGCACTGCAGGCTCTGAGTAGATTCAGGGGAAGAAACCCCATCGTCCAGAGGATCAAAACCCTCTTGAGGGCAGAGGGAGATGGGGCAGTTAGTTTCCACTGGGTACGAAGCCATGTCGAAACCCTAGGAAACGAAAGGGCAGATCAGCTGGCGAAGGCAGCCACGCTGAAAGAGACGGTCGACGTGCAATGCAAAACGCCGCGAAGGTGTACTCGCGCAGCATTAGCACGTCGGACCATGACCGAATGGCAAGTCAGATGGGACACGGGAGAGACAGGGCGGAAGACACACAGAGTGTTTCCGAAGGTCTCGACCAAACGAGCACAGACAAATAAGTTCCTGAATCAAGTACTCAGTGGCCATGGCATCAGCCCTGAATACCTAGGCAGATTTGCCATCAGGAACTGCACTTGTCCCTGTGGAAAGAGAACGGCAAGCATAGAACACTGCGTACTTGAATGCAGTGGCTTCGCCGAATGGAGAAACACACTGATCCCAGGTGTGCAAAGAACGCGAAGATTGGATCTGCTCATCCAATCTTCCGTTAACAGGAGGGGGATAATAGCCTTGGTTGAAAGGCTAACCCTCCAGCAACATACCATCTTCCCCAATCAAACGGGGACCGAAACGCAGGAGGTGAACGTGCACACCGAAAGCTATTCGGAAGATGAATGGGGGTAGAAGTCTGTGGGAAAGCAGACGAAGAGACCACCAATGTAAATATTCTGTAAATAAATTTTTTGCTATCTCTTGATGTTGTAAGTCCTAAGCATGAGGACAGTGCATACATGTGTGTAGATGTTTTGAAAAAGAAAATAAAGGGAAATTATTCCCCAAAAAAAGTTCGAGGGCAAGGAATCTTCCAGTCAACGATAAAGTAAGAAACGACCTATCCCGCCAGACAGAGCGGGAACCCAGACAAGGTATACTAGGTCGCCTGCCAGCACGTCACCACGGGCTGGTCTCTAGGCCATTGGGGTGGCCAGGGTCCGAACCGGCGTCTCAAGGCAGGATAATTGTCGCAACATGTCAAAATAACATCCAAGGTGCTCAATAAGTCCCCGTGGAGCCAAGACAGATTGGCGGAACGGGACAATGAAATCAGTATATTACCACTAGACCAACTAGGCCGCGGCCTAAGGGCCGCTGGTGTAGAATCCAGAAAAACGGAGTGAATAGAACAGAAAAACTTAGAAAAGGGAGGTACCGTATTATTTTAATTTACTTGAATAAAATAAAGTAGTGGTAATTTTTCATTTTATCTTGAATAACTAAAAAATAAGAACGTAAGAATAGCTCTATTGCGAACACGCCCGTGTTCGTATGAGTGCGATAAAGAGCACATGCGACGTCTGACAGATATGCAGGAGAGGAGTGGAGAGCAAATGAGCAACAACCCTGCACGCGCCGCGCCGGCGCTTTCACTCCCTCCCCCAACCCCATGGCGCCACTATCATATGATTCCATTTTTCTTATGTACAAATAAGTCAAACTTGCAAAAAGAATGTGCCAGTTTATTTCATTTCCCTAAACACCTTACAATTAATTTTTAAATACTTTATCATTTTTTGTTGTTGTAATTCAATTTTAAAGAATCAAACAAGAAATACTATTGTTTACTTTCGTGTTATAAGAATGCATCGTATGTCGGTTGTGACGTGCCTGCCCAGCAGGACGCACACGACATAAAGGCAGATAGCAGTCAGAACGAACGTCCGCGTAGCTCAATTGGTAGAGTGCCTGGCTCTAGAGCCCCGGCGTGGAAAAAAATGACGGAGAAATTTCCTTCGTTATACGGTTTCAAATGTAGGTCTAATGTTTCAAAATGTAAAGTGCTGTTCCTGGATAAGCATGAACCTCTTTGTCTATGTTCACAATTTTTTTTTAACCTTAAATATAATAACAAGTTAAATCAAAATAATTTTTACTTAAATAATACTTATTTAACAATAAAATAATACTACCAATTATTATATTCTTAACTTAAAGATAAGTTTATTAGAAAATCTTATAGGAGCAAATTCAAATATGGGAGGCCAGGTGGCGCATAGAAAATTTGGCCTAGGGCCTCAAAAGCTTTAAATCCGGCACTGGACGTCCCTGTATTAGTGGCACATCTAGGATTTCACTATGAGTGGATGAAGAAAAAAATACCCAGGAGAAAACATTCCCAAAATATGATGAGAAAGCCATCAAAATATCCCCGCCGTACTTGGACGAATAAGTGGTAGCAAGAAAATATAAAAATACATGGTTGAAAAACGGATACCATTTCAGTTCTGCTTTAACCCACCCCGGGTTGGGTTCAGCTTGTTGAAATTATATCGAATTAGCGGACAAAATAATATGATCCAAATATCACGAATCAAACGAATTCCTAATATATGAAAATGTTCTCCCAGTTACAGATGTGTACAAAAACTTCTGTAATGGTTTCGAAAAGATTTGAGGATGGATAGGAGGCGACTATACTTTTTGCGGACTCCTAAAAAAAGCGGAAAGATAAGAAATTTTTTTCACAAGGCAGTTTGTTTAGTTTTCCTTATGCTATCTGCAAAAAAAGAAAACAAAAAAATGTAGAACTCGTTCAATTCTTCAAGCATCCTGCATAATTCTGCCCACCCCCCTAGCTCCCCTCTTAAATGGGCTCTGCCGTAATGTATTAAATTTACTCACAAGCACGAGTATTAAATGAAAAACAGGTACTATTTCGAAAGTGTCAAAATTTTACTCCTCGATAGCGCTTAGTAATGACATATTTTTTTTATTTAATTTTTAATTATTTTAAGAAAATTAGTGCATAAACACCCTCGCGATTTTTTTTCGAACATGCTCAGAGATTTACAAAACTCTACGCAAAATGATTGGTATTTACCTAAAAAATTCTGAGACACTGCAGGTTTGTTAACTGCTTCACAACATTTGTTACGGTATTGCATTTTATCATGCGCCTTTATAAGACCTTACGAATACGTATTTATTACTAATGAATAGGGCGCGGATTTTTATGACCTAAAATGTCAAAAATATGCAGGCATATATGACCTTGAAGTCGTTTAAATATGACCAATTAAACCAAAAATATGACTTCATAAATTTTACGAAATTATCACCCAATTTTTAATACTCAATACTTATGCACATATAAATTGTAGTTTTTAACTAAAAGTTTATTCTTCATCACTTCTACATACTTATAACTTGATGACTTATATTTAATTAAACAATTAGTACTAATCAGTGCAAGTGCAGTATCATCCTCGCTGTATACATGTTGTCATTTCATTTTTTTTTTTTTTCTGTTTGGCGCTGTAAATCCAGGCCTTATGTACTTGCTTACTTTTTTCAATAAAGTGAAAGCAGTGATTAGTACTAATTGTTTAATTAATAAAATGTTTATTTGAAAGAACCAAATGAACATTTTGAGAGTAAAATAATGGCCATCCCTGGATTGGTTTTCGTCGATCAAAGAATTGCACTGGATGATTACGTGCATCTTCAGGTTATCAAACTGAAAACTCCTATTGCTCGTCAGTATGTTCTTGTACCTAGAAAACTCCACTCGACATCACAAGTGGTTGGAGGGGCAAATTTAAATAACGCTAACTCATCTGGAGAAAATTCTGGCTCAAAGTTATAAAATTTTGCTTCACTTCTACAAAGAATGTCACTTATTTTGCAAAGTGTTGAATAACTGTATTACATGGCAGCACTCTTTGCAGTTTGTCACAAACTTCTTCAGCTACCCTTTGCTTGCTTTAAATCACCCACAGTTTGTTTCACAATTCCTAGTTCATCGCTAAGTTTCATTCCTACAGTTTCAAGGCGAGTGATTGCACTAGATATTCCACTGAAGTTACTACATTTTATATATATGCCAAATTTCCAGCCAAGGTATCAGAAAAGTAATCTTGCACAATTCTGATGGAAGAAGAATCACAACAGTCAAATTCTTTAACTGTCCTGTCTAAGGAATCATAATTTGTGCAACAATACAAAGCCGCATTCAGCCAGTCCCCCACCGCGTTAGGAAAGACAGGTTGGGGAGGAAGTGCCAAATTAGGAGCAATTCCTTTGTACTTCTGCACGCGAAGCGGAGCTTTTATGAACATTTTTTTCGCATTTGAAATTAGCTTCCGCATTAGGATAGTTACTTCGAATCTCTTGGGCCACCCTGTAAACCATGTATAAGGCATGTGATATGGACCATTTTCAGATAAGGTAGTTTCAGTCCCTTTGCTGTCTTAGTCATGTATGGAGCGGCATCTGTTGCAAACAAGAGGATTTTTTCTCTTAGAACACCATCTGGCCAGAGTAATTTCATTGAATCGTCGAAGAGCATAGCAATAGTGGAATTGTTTACTTTTTGCAGATTTTCGCACGTTAGAAGAAATACTTCACCAGGCTTGTCACATTTCAGAGTGCTGATAATGACATTAGCTATGTATATTCCATCTACATAACTTGTTTCATCTTTTGAAACCCATATCTTATTGTTGGAAACAGCAGATCTTCTTACCTAACACATCTTCATAGCAGGGAGGGATATAGTTTTTTCTAAGAGTTGATTCATTTGGAATCGAATGACTAGTGTACTTCTCCAAACAATCTCTGAGGTGTACTTCTCCAAACAATCTCTGAAACACTACTTAATTTCCTTAAGAGAATATTAGAAGTAATCATCATTTTACAGAGGTCCTCACAATATTCTGACAGTGTGTTTGATGAACCTGGTGTTGAAAATGTCTCGAAAAGGAAACGCTGCCTGTTCTCAGCGGAGGAAATTCTTGCACAGAGCTGTTGAACATCAAAACGCTTTTGGGCCGAAACTTTGACTTCACATAATTTACAAAAGAAAATATCCTCATCGCTACTGAAAATCCGCTCCCCAAACTCTTGAACAAAACGCCGTAATTTCACATTCATTGAACACCCGCTTTTGGACATGTTGAGATTAAACTGAAGTTGAGATCGGAGTTTTACTTTTAGCTTGAGTATAGTAAACCAAAAATTAAAGAGAATTAAGCTCTGGTTTACAAGTACTCGTGAAGACACCGCCGCGTTAGGATAGTTTCAGTGGTTGGCAAGATGCCAAAAACAATCCAAACGAGGCACTAGGTAAAAAAAAGTTTCAGGAAAACTTTCCCATGGGAAAGTCAGGCCGTTCGAAATGCTTCGGTTACGAGTCCTGGATTCCTTATGACGTCATTTCGCACATTCCCATAGCCAACGATTGGCTAAAATATGACCAAATATACCGTTTATTACGAAATTAGTCAAAAATATGACCTAACATTTTCAAAAGATCAAAATATGACTTTCTAGGATAAAATATGACATGTCACAGAAATCCGCGCCCTACTAATGAATAAAGACAATTGGGTTCGCATACGCCACTCTAAAGTAAATATGAACAAAAACTTAAAGATCCGTTATTAGGCGTAGAAACTTTATTTTCATTTTGCAAGCTTTCGCTTCCAACGGGAAGCTTCGTCAGGCAGCGGGGAAATAAATATATCATCATCATCATTGTCAACCATTATCAATCCACTGCTGGACGAAGGTCTCCCCAAGTTTCCTCCACAACGGTCTGTCTTGTGCCAGTCTCCTCCATGTCACTCCTGCATACTTATATATATATATATATAAAACTTCAAAGCCCAATAGGTATGAGTAAACTATAAAATAAAGTAATAGCAAACCTGAATGTAGAAAGTGTCGAGAATGCCGAGCCTTGGCTTTATCAAGGACCAGCAAAACTCTGCATTTTCTTACTTCCACAAAGACCTAGTTGGAAATGTGTTTCTGCAAAGCCATAGATGCAAGTTTAAAGCCCACCAAAAAAAAAAAAAAAATTAAATTAGCAAAACCTCCTCAGAGTTGCATGAAGAATAAATTAGTCAAAGTTTTTGCATGCATCTAAACTTTCCTGGCTCAACCCACTCTCGTCATCTGCCACAGAAAAACAGAAAAACGATTACAAAAAGCACAAGTTGTGAGAGGGTCTGAATAAGTGAGCAGAATTATTCAGTTAAAACACGTTGCAGTGCAACCAAGCCGTCCGAGAAAGAATTTAAACTTCAAGAACAGTACTAAAAGTACTACTAAGTCTTATTCTTTGTGGTGAAAAAAGTTTTACCTAAAATGCCATAAAATTAATAACAAAAGATTAAAAAAAAATTTAAAACAGAGCTAGGAGAGTAAACAGGATTTTTGTAGCCACGACTTCCGTGAAATACGGACTTCACAACATTAAAGATAAAAAAAAAAAAAAAAGAGGCTTTGTAAAAAATTATATGTAGTTAACAATTAGTTGCAATATTTACAGAATATTCCAGGGGTGCTTTAAGTGTATAATAATGTCGTTTTTAAGTTCCTACTAACGAAGAAAAAATATCGTTGACAACAAGAACAATAAAACGGCTAACTACCCAAACTAAGTGCTCAAAAACACGCATAAATTCCAAATTAAGTGAAAGAGAAAACTTAAAAAGTTAGTGAAACTGCTGCGTTGCGCGTCATGATCGTCAGGTTGTTTTTTAAGCAAATTTTGTTTTAAAATTCTCTGATGTAAAATTTAGTCTTAGACTCTGCTCTTGGGAATATATAACTCAAAGAAGCGTGGAGAGGTGCATGCTTGGTGTAGTAACCAGGAGAGATAAGAAGAGGAACTCGTGGATCCGAAAAATGACAAGAGTGGAAGACATCATGATCAGAGTTAAATCCCTGAAATGGCAATGGGCTGGACATACTGCCAGAACGACAGACCATCGGTAGACAGCCGAAATTTTAAATTGGATTCCAAGGGACAGGAAAAGACCCAGAAGAAGACCACATGGGAGATGGGTGGATGAAATTCGAAAGTATGCGGGAGTAACATGGAGACTGGCACAAGACAGGCCGTTGTGGAAGAGGCTTGGAGAGACCTTCATCCAGCAGTGGATTGATAGTGGTTGACAATGATGATGATGATATATATATCTATTTATTTCTCCGCTGCCTGACGAAGCTTCCCGTTGGAAGCGAAAGTTTGCAAAATAAAAATAAAGTTTCTACGCCTAATAACGGATCTTTGAGTTTTTTAATACGTATTTGTCTGTGACCACACAATTAAAAGAACTGAAAACCCCTGATATCATTTGTGACCTACCTATTATTATATCAGTTGTTACGTAATTCGCGTAACACTTGCGAGCAGATGTCGTCCACAGGAAGTGTGCCGTCTAGATATCGTACTCCCGGGCACTTTCGCTCAACGTACTCCTTGTTGCTGACGTACATGGGCCAAACGCACATGTCAAAGTACTTTGGCGGGTCAGGGGGATCGTACACTCGAGAATTTCTCCTCTTACGACATTCTTCTTTCGGAAGGGTGAGGAAATATTTGGTTCCGATAAGCTTCTCCAGTGGAAGATAATTGTAAATGATATGTCCTTCTATCAGGAGAAGAGAATCCGGGAAAGCAGGGTTGCAATTTAATACTTCTTCAACCTTCTTCATCATCGCATCCCAATCGATGGATTCCAAGCATTCCCAGTTAGCATGGTTGAGTTCAGGAATAATCACATGTCGATCGCTGTCTTTATCCAGGAAAAAATCGTCTTGCAACAGGAGCACACTGCCACGGAAACTTTTCCGAAGATGATTTGCTAGTGTCGTTTTGCCCCCACAGGTGGCGCCAGATATTCCGACCACTTTCCATACGTTCATCACGGTAGAGACTTCACAGAGTTGGAGCTTCTTTGCTTAACATTAGTCTCGAAATTCAGAGTAATAACATTATTTCGAAGTTTCCCTACATTTGTGAAAATGCTGAAAATATTACGGCAGCAAAATCAAAGTAACTTTCCAGTTTATGGTGAAAACAGACGCTTAGACAACTACGGCTTGTACGCATACCAGCACAACAAAACTGGGAAGTCGTGTGCCAACATCTGGAATTATGGGATTGCTCTGCCCTTCGCTCAATCAAATGGTAAAGGCTGTATGACGGTAGCTATCGTTTCCCGTTTGTCTGCACGGTAACCCATGCAGTAACCTGATCTCATCAATTGTCCTTGTTACACTGTTTTTCTTTGTTTTTTTCTTTTCGAAACGGAAAGCTTTACTAACGTAATTGCTTTTAAGAAACAAACGCCTACAGTAATTTCGAAGAGACTTTCATGTTTATGATAAATAAATTTAACTTCAAATAATTACGTTTAGAGGAAGCTAAAATGCATTCTCTTAAACCCCCTCTACGAAAAAAAAAAAGTTTTCCAAGCTTGGGAGGAGTCTAGAATTTCTGCATTTAGAATAGCCTCAAAATTAACATCGGTCAGTATGTAGATAGATTTGTTTGAAAGTTCAGCGCGTGATTTCTATAAGAAATTGAGACAGAAAGAGAAATTATTAACAATAAAACAATCTGGAAAAAGCAAATCCTGGTTTACAATGTGTGACTCCTCTGCACGATGTGATTCATCAGAGCACGTTATTCGCTTTGAGATAGGAAAAGTAAACAGTGTCAGGATTTAAAAGAAAAAGCGAAGAAAAATCCCCGTTTTACGATGTATGGCTCCTTCATTCGTTGTGTTTATGAGAAGAGACTGCCCCCTCCCCCCGCCTCCCTTCGTAAAGTAAATGAAATAATGAAAACCGGGGATTTAACTCCCAACCCAAATTTTCCCGGACCCTCCGAAATATCTCAGTTCCCCTCCATTTGAAGGTGTGTAACACAAACACACACACACACACACACACACACACACTTGTATATTATCATCAACTAATTATCCGTCCATTGCTGGATGAGGGTCTCCCCAAGTCTCTTCCATAACTTTCTGTTTGTCACAGCTGAGTATGAAATTACAGGCACATTTAGCAAACATAAGTAAGACATGTGAAGACGACTGCTTGTAATAGCAAACACGCAAGGACGAATTAAAGTACAGCTGCTTGCTCGAAGAGCTGGTACCAGGGGCTCCGACTTCACCAAATTATTGGGAGGCGGGGGATGGGGCGCAGGCGTAAGCCGTGAAGAGACCAGACATGGAAAGAGAACGTCTTTCCCATTGTCAGAAGGAAAATTTGCAAAAAAGAGCAAAAGAAAAACTAGGAGACTGAATGTATAGTTTAAAGCGCAATTATAATTGCTCATCAGCAAATGAACAAGGAAACAGAAATATTATTTTGCTGAATATTGATATTTTTAAAAATAAAGTTCAGCCTCTGATTTTATACAAATATCCAGAGTTTTTATTTCCAAAAGTTTATAAAAATATAAGAAATCAGCGCGGTTACTCAAACAATGAACAAGAATTGAAAAAAATAAAAAAAAAATAATAATAGAAAAAGATGAGTGAGAGATATTATGCGTTTCTGTATTTTTATTTATTTATTTTTGATTATTCTTTTAAATACCACCACATATCAGGAGAATATGCCAAACACCATATGCGGGGCTGGCTATCAAGTTTGTTATCCAATGAGCAATGCTGACTGTATATGGGGGAAAGTTTTTACTTATTTTGTTATTTATTAATTTTTTGGAAATAAATCGCTTTGGCGTCATAAGGTGGAGCTTGGTCCATCTTATCAAGAATAATGCATTTCTGTAAAGGAAAGAAATGCATTCTTTGCAATTAGCTCAACTCACGATATCCTGAATAGCATGAGGAAACATTTTTTCTCTATAGAAATATTTCAACTCACGCATTTGGAAAATGACAAACGCACACAAAAACTTATTTAATTAAACAGGACGAAAAATATTGGGTGGGTGCTGCCCCCAGTAAAATTATTGGAGAGCCAAGATTCACCTTGTCCCCACCCAGAGACGACTTTAGATTTTTTGGGGCCCAAGGCGCTGAAAGTTTAAGGGGCCCTCCTTCCCCTCTTATCGCCTCAGAAATTTTCATCCGTCAGATTAACAAAAAAAAAAAAAAAAAAAAAAAAAGTCAAGAAAATGGTTTTTACGTTTTATAAAATGCCATTCTATCTTCCTATTATTAGAACGTTTTGTGAGAAACAATGCTCGTGCACTCACTTTGTCTGCCTGTGCGCATCGAGCTTTTTGTTTTTAGAGATATTTCAAAAATTACTTTTGCGGCTAATAGGATATCAAAATTAAAGGGCATTAAGTTTGGCACTTTAAATATCCGTATACTTCATATGAATTTACCGCCAACGGCTGTCAAAGTCTAAGGCAAAACAGATTACTTTAGCACTTTTCCATTTGCAAGTTATTAGGCAAATTTAACGCTAAGGGCGCTGAAAATGGAATTTCCCTGAATTTATCAATACGTTACGTATAAATTAATTGTCATAAAATTGGACTGCGTTTCAATTACAAAACGTGTTTTTTCTATTGCTTCAACTTTGGAAAATCATCTTGTTTTTCACGTTATGAGCAAATTAGTAGGCAACGACCACGGTATCAAGCAAAAATAAAATACTTAAAGACATGGGCAGCTAGAAAAGTCATCCACATTAAAAAAAAATCGTGTAAAATGCAATTTGTGCACAGTACTTCACTTGAAAAAGGTGGATGACTTTTCGTAGAGGAATTTTCCTGTGGCGAACAATTCCCTAAATGGAAGAGATTCAGTCGTCTATGGCATAGACGAATGCCATGGACCAAGAAAGCTGGTTAGTAATGCCATGGACTAAGAAAGCTATTTCTTCAGTTACTGCCTGAAAGCGAAAGTGTGAAGAGTTTCTTGAAAGCATTTTTTCTTATTATTTTCATCGGAAAATTGAGGTATGCATTTTTTATTCTGTCAAAAAGATGCGTTAATTTTTTTTTATACCTGCAATGCAGTTATCAGAAACAGAAACATAAGGATTAAATGCCAAAGATCCGGTTTGAAAATGGAAGAGTAGAAACCATAGCCTTTCGAGTAAGAGTGTTATTGAAACGTTTTTATTTCTTTTTCTAAAGTTAGTTTTATGTCGATTTAAGGAATAGAAACGCTGAGAATACTTGATAATTATCAGTATTAAACCAGGGGAGGAAAAAGTAATAAGAAAATATTGTAGCAATACAATATAAATTTCTTTTAACACTATTAAATAAGAAAAAGATAGTGTGATATTCTCGAATTTCTTTATTTTTCAGCCTAAATATTAACTCTTTGGGTTTACGCTGGTTTAGGGGGATTAGGCTGAGACAGAACTTGATTATCCTACCACAAAAGAAAAAAAGAACAGCAGACACCCCCGACCATCAGGCAAGTTTGTACAAGCACTCCTCATTGCAACTCTGGGGGAAGGGGGGAAAGGTTCTAACACAAATGTTTTTCCTTGGCTGGAAGCAGCGTAAAGGCAATTTACATCCCATCATTCCAGTAAGAATTCGCGTTAAGCAATGAAAAATATGGGAAGCGTGAATACTTCCTTCCCCTACCACTAAAAGGAGGGCTAAATTATTTTAACCGTTCTTTTCAAAATAAGTATATCGATAACAACTCGAAAATTCGGAGTATCAGCAGTAGAAAGAAAAAAATACATTTTACTAATATATGCGAAAGTAAAATGCCAATTGATAACACAAACAAAGTAGTCGCTTTAAGGATTGATTTGTTTCGATCCGTGAAAACCGAAACAAGACTGGCAATTCATTTATAGGTTTTCGGGGCCCCTCAAGCTCTGGGACCCTAGGCGCGCGCCTAGTCGGAAATCCGCTCCTGCCCCCACCCCTCCCTATTGTCGGCGCCTATGACTATAGTACCTGATACTGAAATTCAGGTAACGAAAATTGCACTTCCGCTTTATGTGCTTGGCTTCATGATGACGCCTTTTTTATTCCCAAGCACGATTCTTAAAACGATTTCGCTACTAACTTGCTTCTTTGTTTAAAACAGAATTGGCTATTTTTTTTTTTTTTTTTTATAGTAGAATTTTTTGCCAAAGGCTAAAAACCCCAAGCTACATAATTTGTTAGGGAAGATTAGGGTCGCCTACCCACTTCTGGCCACAGGCCTGTCATGACGTTACTACGTCTGCCTATAACCATTTGATAACCGCGGAATTGAAACTCACAACTACCTACTCCGGTGTGGATGTTCTTCCAGTTGAACTATACAGGAAGGCTTTTCGCCGCTTCATTGTCCATTTGACTCATTCATAAATCACATGTTTGCATAATGTAGTCAATACTCCGAGTAGTGTACAGAAAATGTTACGAAAGGAATGATGAGAAAGGTACGTGATCTAATGGACTTGTTGCGGGGTACTCAGAAGAATGGTGCGAATATCAGAAAACCTACTGAACCTCTGTAATGAAGGAGGATCTCTGTTGTGAATGGCTCTCTCAATCTCGTCCCACAGGTGTTCAATTAGGTTTAGATCTGTGACGTAGTTCTGAGAAAAAAAAAAGCGGTAAAGGAGTTGGATGAAACAAACCCAGAAAGAAGGACTTTAAATTTTTAAAAAACAATTTAGAATTTGTTTCGTTGTTTTCATCAGTTAGTATTTTTTATTAAAGTTTTATTACTAATTATTTTAAACAACTTTTATTAAAATTGCTTAATTGGAGAAATTTTAAATAAAAGATACAATTTACGTAGAAGTCAGATTCTGAGAATGTTAGATACCGTTCTGTCATTCTGACGGTTCCAAATATTCAGTGTGTCAGTCACACTGAATACATGTAACTTTTACGCCATTTTTATTAAAATTATACGACGGGAGTGGCGGATATCTTTGGTGTCGCTTTTTGTTTATTTCCGGATATAATGACCACCGCGATCGTCTTGGGCCATTGGACCTGGAAGTGGCAGCTCTGTGGTATGGGCGCACCTTCCCTGCCTCGCCCGCGGAGCTCAAGCGATTGGCCAGAAGCCAGTGCCTCTGACCACTCGGACAGTCCTTTTTGCGTTACAAGGAATCACAGAATGGGCTCAAGGAATTATTTCTGTTGGAGTAGGTGGCGAGTTTAGCTGAAATGCCCTTCTTAACCATAAAACACTTGTTATCTTTGGGTTGGGAGTTTAACGATCACTATGAACTCTAATGGATATAAGCAGTTGTTCGTCCCTAGTTTAGGGCAACTAGCACCAGAGAAGGAAAAAAACAGTGCTGTAAAACAAGCACACAACCTAAGACTCGACTTGGACCCAAACCCAGGTCCACCTAGACGAACGGTGAGTAGCCTACTCCACCGTAGCGGCCATTTGTCGCTCTGTCCATATGGATAATCACGTCTTGCTGCGTGATCCGACAGTTTAACACCGTCTTCGCAGTACGAACGTTCTGTTAAGGTACGAGTATGATTTCATGTGAATCAGTACTTTTTTTACATGAACGTCTGAAAGAAAATTCTTTGCCTTGCTTTTTTACCCAACTAACCACGAGAAGTGCCTTAGCTCTGCTATGCAACGCTAAGGCTCTTCTACATCACTAGGGAGGGGGCTATTTTAGTACTTTGAAGTCACTACTGTGCTCCTGGAACCAATGTATGACAATCCGAGCCATGGCACGTTGCCCTGCTGGAAGTCGAAAACACTTCAGCAAAACACAATGCATATATGTACGGGTGTTAGTCAAATAGATCATCGGTTCATAACCGGTAGTACGCGTATCCCCGGTTGGGAACCCATACCCCGGGGGTACGTGCAAGGCTGTTCAGGGTACACGAAAAATAATAATTAGTAATGGCGAAAAAACAAGTAAAGTAAAAAAATGCAAAGCGTTAGTTCATCATTGTCAACCATTATCAATCCACTGCTGGACGAAGGTCTCCCCAAGTTTCTTCCACAACGGTCTGTCTTGTGCCAGTCTCTTCCATGTTACTCCCGCATACTTTCGAATTTCATCTACCCATCTCCCAGGTGGTCTTCTTCTGCGTCTTTTCCTGTCCCTCGGAATCCAGTCTAAAATTCCAGCTGTCCATCGATGGTCTATCCTTCTGGCAGTATGTCCAGCCCATTGCCATTTCAGGGATTTAACTCTGATCATGATGTCTTCCACTCTTGTCATTTTTCGGATCCACGAGTTCCTCTTCTTATCTCTCCTGGTTACACCAAGCATGCACCTCTCCATGCTGTTTTGAGTTGTCTGCAGTCTTTGTATGTCTCTTTTAGTTAAGGTCCACGTCTTGCACCACATGTAAGCACTGGAAGGATGCATTGATCAAACACTTTTCTTTTAAGACATAATGACATATTGCTCTTGAAAATTATGCTGTTTCTTCCAAAAGCTCTCCAGGCAAGTTTTATACGCCGATTAATTTCTTCATCAATGTGACCCTTACTTGATATCTGCTGTCCAAGATAAATGTAGGTATTGGTTATCTCCAGCTTTTCCCCATCAATCGATAATTCTTCATTTCTTGTAAAAGCATTGAACATCACTTCTGTCTTCTGAAAGTTCATTTTTAATCCCACTTCTTTACTCTTGTCAGCAAGTTCTTGGATCATACTCTGCAGCTCTGATGGGGTAGTTGCAAAAATGATTACGTCATCAGTAAACCGAAGGTGAGTTGGATAATCCCCATTAATCTTTATCCCTTTGTTTTCTCAGTTCAGTGATTGAAAAACATTTTCCAATGTGACATTAAAGAGTTTGGGAGATATAGTGTAACCTTGTCTCACTCCCTTTCCAATTTTGATGGGTACTGTATTTTCAAATAGCCGAATCTTTGCACTTGCATTTTTACAGATGTTATGAATAATATTAATGTATGCATCTTCAATACCGCAGGATTTAAAAGTCATTTTAACTGCTGATGGTTTCCCCGAATCAAAGGCCTTTTCATAATCGATAAAAGCCATGCATAATGGAAGTTCATAGTCCCTCGCTCTTTCAATTAGTTCTCTCAGTACGTGGATATGATCTATAGTGCTGTAGCCACTCCTGAATCCAGCTTGTTCTCTTGGTTGAGCCATGTCCATTGTCACCTTCAAGCGGTGTGAAAGAACTTTAGTGAAGATTTCATGAACTAATGATAGGTCTGTTGTTCCTGAGATCCTCAATGTCACACTTTTTATGTAGCAGTGTTCCAATCCTCAGGAATCTTCACTTCATTAAGGCATCGAGTGAAAACTTGGGCTAGTACTGTTTCAATTTCTCCACTTGCTTCTTGTATGATGTCTACGGTAATTCGATCTTCTCCTGGAGCTTTTCCCCGTTTCATGTTCTTGATTGCATGTGCAACTTCTGCTGGAAGGACTTATGGGACAATAAATGTTAAGTTTGAATCATCGGTAATGGAAACACTTGAAAACCAGCTCACATTAGCGAATGATGATTGAGGGCAGTGGATGGCCTAGTGGTAAACGTTCGTGACTGCCGCGGAGAAACCTCAGGTTCTATTCCATGCAGGTACGAACGCTCGAACCACTAAATATTCGCCGTGCGTCGGATGGGCACGTTAAGCCGTCGGGCCCCGGTTACTGTCCTCCGGTTATAAATAAGGGCGTCCTCCTGCCCCCTTTCTAATTCATTTCCATGTCACTTTCGTATCGGGCACTCTAGCTCAAATTTCCTAGCTTCCTATTTCTAAGGGCTGTTCAAGACCTGTGGTCAGACACTCCCTTCCTAAACTCCTCTACATATGATCTGATCTGATGATCTGAGTGATGATTGGTGGGGGCGTGGCTATGAACCCCTCCTCCAAACCACTCTTCTACCAATCATTACGCACAGTTCATGCTTACCTTTTGTCACCCATCCTCCTTCCCAGAACAATCGCGTGTTATTAATACATCCGTAGCCAGACTGTTTGATCAGTTTAGGGCCGCGGGTGGCCTAGTGGGCAACATTCGTGACTGCCTCGGAAAGGACATCAGGTTCGATCCAGGCAGGTACGAACGCTCGATCCACTAAATATCCGCCGTGCGTCGGATAGGCACGTAAAGCCGTCGGACCCCGGGTACTGGCCCTCCGGTAATAAATAAGGGCGTCTTCCTCCCCTTTCTACTTCGCTTCTGTGTCACTTTCCTATCGGGCACTCTAGCCCAAATCTCCTAGCTTCCTATTTCGAATGGATGTTTAAGACCTGGGGTCAGACACTCCCTTCCTAAAACATTCTACTTATGATCATTTGTTTGATCAGTTCAGTTATTGACTGAGTATAAGTAAGTGCGTTGTCTTTAATTGTGATTCTTTTCAAGTACTTTTTTTATGTAATGTTTAACGTAGTTTCAGTTGTTATTGTCAGTGATTTTTAAGCGTGTCAGCTGTCAGTTATAGATCAGTGGTTGAAAAAAAAACCGGTTAAAAAACCAAAACTTGGTGTGGAATATTACCCGTCGCCAAGTACTTCGCAACACGTGTCCGCAGCTACGAGTATTTTAAAAACAAGGGGTGCAATTAATAGAAATGGGTTTAAAAGGGGTACAGAAGTGGGAAAAGGTTAGAAACCACTGAAACAGATGTTACGGGCAGATGGATGCCAAATTAATCCTGCAAGTAGACATGCCTTAGAAAAACTTGAAATGACTTTCAAGTTGACTTGAAATGATTTTAAAGTTTTCTGAGGGATATCTACTTGCATGATTTATTCGGCTCTTGGTATGTAACAGTAATGGTAACATACTCGAACGTAAATCGGGAGATAAGGGTTCGATTTCCGTTCCAGGACGATGTAATTTTTAAGTTTTCTGATGCATGTCTAGTTGCATACACGAGTGTGTCTAGTCTGCAGCGATGTTTAGGTACCTCGTGGCCAGTGGCGTACCGGAACCCCCCCCCCCGCAAAAAAATTACGAGGCCTTTTTGCGAAAATACAATAGCTTTCAATTACTCAAAATTTTAACTTCCATATTATTAACTAGACTTTACGGGTGTTTTAATGAATCAAATTCTTTGGAACCTACGAGTATTTTTCGTAAAATAAAAATTATTTGACTTTATTGCGTGAAGCACAAATGTGTATAGTCCATTCATTTTAACTTGGCTGTTGGGAAGGATTCACTTTACCAATTTTAGGGGAGCTTCGTATCGTAAGCAGCGTGCTTACAACAAATCGCCTCCAACCCTCTTGGAGCAGGGCAATAAACAATGACCATACGGGGTGGATGGGGGAGTGTTGGCTGTTCCTCCTAATGTTGATTACCTGTGGTGTTTAGAGCTTCTCCTTCAATGGTCTTTGTGGGAGGTGTGACGTGCCTGCCCAGCAGGACGCACACGATATAAAGGCAGATAGCAATCAGAACGAACGTCCGCGTAGCTCAATTGGTAGAGCGACTTATTCCGGAATGAGGGGACCAGGGTTCGAGCCCCGGCGTGGACAAAAATGACGGAGAGATTTACTTCGTTAGAGAGGGAAAAGAATAAGGGATTCTTCAACATCACCAACGACCCTTTCCGACTTCTGTTACTGATTTCTCAAGCTAGCTTTGTCGCAAGCAAAAGATCTTTACTCACGGTTTTTTCTTTTGTTGTTTCTTTTTTTTTTTTTTTTTTTTTTTTTTTTTTGCGATACTGTTAATATTATTGCTCACAACTATGGCACTCAGCATACTGAAAGCTGGAAAAGTACTGAAAAGCCAAGCTATGGAAGTTATTGGGAATGTAATAATGTTCATGGACGAAGAAAAACGAAATGGAGTTCCGAAAATGGATGTCAAAAAATCCAATGAACGCGCTTCGGTTGAAAGAAAAGAGAAACACGTTTTCTGCATGAAGTTTGGGATTATAGGGAGATTCTGCAGGAGTCTGCAAAGTTCTACGGCGAGCTTTTTTCCGGCGAGAAAATTGAGTCAACCACGATGGACAGTGGCTCGAGAGGGTTCCGTGGGTCTGCGAAGAGGAAACGGAACTCAAGCTCTTCGAAGGGGATTTCATGGTTACAGAAGAAAGGTCGGCGATCCAGGCACTTCATTAGGGACTTGAGAGTCTTTAGCAGAAGGTTTTCGCTCAGAGAGGCGTGAATGAGCATTCACTCGCATCGGGTGGTATGTAAGCGTATGGATTTTATGGTGGAAGCTTGCTCATTTTTCGTAAAGTTGTCTTCCAATGAGGCACCGTGCTAACGCCCCCCCTCCCTCTCAGTTTAGTCTTGATGTGTTTCTAAATGTTTGTTTTCGAAGTCTGTGATGTGTTTCAAAATGTTTGTTTTCGTAGTCTGTGATATGTTTCTAAATGATGTTTGTTTTTGTTGAGGGCCTAATCACGCCCCTCGGTGAGACATAAGAAGGTTTTCCTCTTAACTCTCGCTCGTGGGGCTCTTTGTTTTTGATTACAGGTGTCTCCTGTTGCCGGAGGTGGGTATCGTGCCGTTGGTGCCGAGAAACCGTCACTAACGTGCGGGGTGTGTGATTCGGGGGTGGTGCTTGTTTTGCTGCATGCATTTATGGTATATTGTGGTTATATGTTTGGGTTTCTCTTGGGGAGGGAGGCTGCGTAAGTTTGGTGTGTGCCGGTTCTGTGATTGTGAGTTGTAGGGTGGAGGCGTACCTCATCGGAGTAAAAAGTTCATCTCCGACCTGACGCCTACGCTGGTGGGATCACTTCACTGGTGACAACGCCACTGAGTCTCCTCTGAAGGAGGGTTCTCCTCCTAGTTGTACGTACGGAGAACGTCAGCCTGACTTTCTCGCCGTACTTGGTGACTCCGCCGTCGGTTCGAGAGGGGTCCGTTAGAGTTCCTCTGCGTGACTAGTATGTTTCGGGGGTTCGACTGTTGGTGCCTGTGGAACCGTGGTGTGTGCAACGGGGCATGAGTGAAACACCAGTGGAACCAAACCCATGTCTTATACATGTGGCGAGGGAAAGCAAGTGGTGTGTTGGTGTTTCTGGGCAACAAAACTTCGTTGTGAGAGAGAGGTCGCCGTGCGTGAGCACACTACGACGTCCCTCTCTTCCAATTTCCTAAGTGGTCATTTGTTCGAAGACAAGAATATTAGTGCTATCAATAAAATCTTTGAAAATGCAAGTGCAAAGGTATAGGCTATTTGAGGATACAGCACCGATAAAAAATGGAAATGGGGTGAGACAAAGTGATATCGTACTTCCCCAACTTTTTAATGCCACATTGTAAAATGTCTTTCGATTACTTAACTGGAAAAACAAAGGGATAAAGATTAATGGAGATGATTTAATTCATCTCCGCTTTGCTGATTACATAGTCACTTTTATAACTACCCCTTCAGAGCATGATCCAGGAACTTACTGATACGAATCAAAAAGTGCACTTGAAAGTGAACTGTCGGAAAACAAAGTTGATGTGTTATGCTTTTACAAGAAATTAAGATTTATACATTGACACAGGAACTACATTTACCTTGGGCAACATATATCAAGCAAGGATCACTTTGATGAAGAAATTAATCGGCGTATGAAACTTGGTTCGAGAGCTTTTGAAAGTAACAGCACAATTTTTCAAGATCAATATAACGTTATACCGATCAGCCATTACATTATGACCACCCCCAGTCTAGAGCAATGAGCGCGCCTGGAGACGGAACGGTGGCGTAGGTGAAGTTCGTTGAGCAGTATGTATACAACTCGAGGACAGACTTTCGGTTAGTAGAGTGTTCGGGGTCAGAATAGGAAAAGCTGCCAATTTATTGTCGGTTTATCGGAGTTTGATAAAGGACAAATTGTGATGGCGCGGCGCCTTGGAACGATACGATCTCAGAAACGGCGCTGGCTTGTGTTTTGTTCCCGTGCCACTGTAGTGAGTATGTATCAAAAGTGGTGCACAGATGACCAAACGACGAACCGTCGTCCAGCCTTGTGTCACGTGTCATCCGCATCTCGCTGATGCCAGAGAGGGGAGCGGAGACTGCCGTGCATTTTTTCACAGGAAGCGCAGTGCCACAGCAACAGATCATCCGCAGCTGGAACAGTGGTGATCATAGCAATGTGTCAAAGCACACAGTTCATCACAGCCTTCTGTGCATGGGCCTGCGTAACCGAGACACAGCCGGGTCCCCATGCTCACTGCACGTCAGTCATTTCCAACTACGCATGAAATGGGCCCCAAGATCGTCGAGATTGGACCGTGGATGATTGGAAGAAAGTGGCCTGGTCTGACAAGTCAAGATTCCTGGTGCATCACGTAGACGGTCGAGCACGGATTCGTCAATTACCAACGGAGGCTATAGCATCTGGATGCACTGTTGGGCGGAAGCAGGACGGCTACGACGGTGTTATGCTGTGGGCGATGTTTTATTGGGACACTTTAGGCCCCATTATGCCAACAGCACAATCCCTGACAGCTGTCATGGTAACTGAACATCGTTTCATAGCAACTGTGTTCCCTGCAGGCGACGGCCATTACCAGCAGGATAATGCGCCATGCTACACTGCCAAAATCTCCAAAGAATGGCTTGAGGAATATGCTGGTGACTTTCTGTTAATGCCCTGGCCTGCAAATTCACCTGACATGAACGCAATCGGACATTTGTGGTTCGACTTCAAAAAGCGGGTTTGCGCTAAATCACCACCATCCCGAAATGTACGGGAACTGGAAGACCCACTGTTGACAGTATGATAAGAGATATCCCAGGATACCTATCGCCAGCTCATCGAATAGATACCTCGCCGCTGTTTTGCGGTCTAAACGGGGTCATACAACTTATTAGGCAGGTGGTCATAATGTAATGGCTCGTCGGTATATACATCATCACCATCATAACCAACCATTATCAATCCACTGCTGGATAAAGGTCTCCCCAAGTTTCTTTCACAACGGTCTATCTTGTGCCACTCTCCTCCATGTCACTCCCACATGCTTTCGAATTTCATCCACCCATCTCCCACGTGGTCTTCTTCTGGGCCTTTTTCTGTCTCTTGTAATCCATTCTATAATTTCGGTTACCCATCGGTGGTTCGTTGTTCCAGCATATGTCCAGCCCGTTGCCATTTCAGGGATTTTACTTTGATCATGATGTATTCCTATCTCGTACCTTTCCTTTTCCATGAGTTCCTGCAGAGCATGATCCAGGAACTTGCTGCAGAGCATAATCCAGAAAAAAATGTTCTAAAAAGGCCTGTAGCCTTTTAGAACATTTCTCTCATTAGATATAACACCTAATGAAAAGGTGTTAAACACCTTTTCATTTTAGAAGACCTTTCATTAGGTGTCATAAATATAACTTAAAATTTTCTAAAAAGGCCCATGACAAAGTGTGTTTTTTTATTATTTATTGTATTGGGATTTAACGACCACCGTGAGCAACTCAGTGGGCTATAAGTAGTCGCCCGTCCCTAATTTAGGGCCATTGGTTCCACGGAAGGGAGAGAACCAGCGCCGTAAGACCAGCACAACATCCATGCCTCACTGGATTCGAACCCGGACCCATCTCCAAGGTATGATCAAAAGCCATCGCTTAAACCACTGCGAAACCGGGGCGGCTGAAATCTTTTGATAGCTTATTTATTTCGTACACATCTGTAATTAAGTGAAATTTTTATACATCAAAAATTCGTTTGAATCATGATATTTGGATCATATTTTATTTTGCCCACTACTTTGATGTAATTTCAACAATGAACCCGGTGGGGGAAGGGTCAAAGCAGAATTGGACTGAAGTTCATTTTTCAACCGTGCATTTTGCCGCCCCGGTGGCGCAGTGGTCTAAGCGATGGCCTCTGATCGTTCGTCCGAAAGGGGTCCAGGTTCGAATCCCGGTGAGGCAGGGATGTTGTGTTTGTCTTACGGCACTGGCTCTCTCCCTTCCCTGGAGCCAGTGACCCAAAATTGGGGACGGGCATTCGACTACTTATAGCCCATTGATTTGCTCACGGTGGTCGTTAAACCTGCAATCAAAAAAAAAACCATGCATTTTTACATTTTCTTGCTAACACTGATTCTTTTATGAAACGGGTGTAGGAGAACTGTCCACAAAAAAATTAAGGGGCCTTATAAAATTGCATTTTTGACCGGTTCGTGGACACGACTCCCAGAGGTTGGTTATCTGAATCAAATGAAGTTTCCGTAATTTCGTCTTTTCTTAATTACGGTTATTATAAAGTAATTTTTTATAAAAAATGTTTATGATCTTCAACTCAACAAAAGATTTCAGGATTTACAACAAACTGCCAATTAATTATCTGGGAGCATGTCCTGCCTCAGGAAACCTATCGGGGGGGGGGACACCAAAAGTATAAAATATAAGGAATTTCTGGTCTGATCGGTAGACTTTCAGCTTTACAAGCTGTAACTCGACACATTATCGGAGGGCATGTGCCAACTCAGCAAACCTGTTCGGGGCTGGGGGTAATACCAAAAGTGTGCCGCCCCGGTGGCGCAGTGGTCTAAGGCGCTGGCCTCTGATCATTCGTCCGTAAGGGGTCCGGGTTCGAATCCCGGTGAGGCATGGATGTTGTGTTTGTCTTACGGCACTGGCTCTCTCCCTTCCCTGGAACCAGTGACCCTAAATTAGGGACGAGCGACTGCTTATAGCCCATTGAGTTGCTCACGGTGGTCGTTAAACCTCCAATCAAAAAAAAAAAAAAGACCAACATATTTCCTATGCAGAGAGTATGAAAGCGAAAAAAAAAAAAAAAAAAAAAAAATACCAAAAGTGTAAAACATAAAGAATTTCTGGTCCGATCGGGAGATTCTCAGCATTTACAACCTACATCTCAACAAACTCTCTGAAGACATGTGCTGACTCACGCACGATACCTGTCGGGGGGGGGGAGGTGGTACCTAAAATATAAAACAAAAACAAAGTATTTCTGGTTGTAAATGCTGAAAATCTCTCGATTAGACAAGAAATTCCTTATATTTTACACTTTGGGAATTACCCCCCCCTCCCCCCCGACACAGGTTTTCTGCGTTAGCACATGTTCGCAAAGAGTTTGTTCAGATTAGTTTCTAAACGCTCAAAATCTTCCGATCTGACCAGAAATCCTTTGCATTTTACACGGTTTTTACCCCCCCCAACAGGTTTCCTGGGTAGGCACATGCCCTCAGATAATTTGTTGAGTTTTAGCTTGTTAATGCGGAAAATCTCCCGATCGGACCAGAAATTCTTTATATTTCATATTTCAGGTTTTAAGCACCCCCTTCCCCTCCCGTTAAGTTTCCTGGGTTTGCACATACAGGCAGACAATTTTTTAGCTGTAATTTATATACCTTGAAAAATATCGTAAGTAAGAAAATACGAAATTACGGAAATTTTATGTGTCAGATAACCAATCTCCGGAGACGTAGCCGCGGAGCAATCCAGAACGCAATTTTTATACGGCCCCTTAAAGTTTTTGTGGCCAGTTCTCCGCTTTGTCTTTTCCCCGAAAATCATGGAAATGTTTAAATTTCTTTCTGAAAATGAAATATTAAATATATATATATATATATATATATATATATATGAAGAATAGTTGCTCAAGTAGTGGGGAATATAGCGACACGAAATTTGTTTATGCAGAACAATTTTATGGCACTGAAATTCCAATGTGTCCAGTTCTCCGTACCCGTTATGAAACATGAGATACACACTTCAATGCGGAGGGGATATTTATATGGCTTCCTCGTCAATATCATGGTTTTGGGGAAATTTTTCTCCTTGGTATTTCTATTCGGTCACCCATAGTGAGATCCTAGATGTGCACTAACACTGAGGCCCAAAAATAATCGCCCAGCCTGGACCCACTGTCTGCTTAAAGAAATTTGCTCAGAGATAGTGTATATATACGATATATAAGTACTGAAAACTTTTCGTTTAAATTGTATCACATAGAGAGCCAGTGGCGGCGGAACCGCCCTGGCCGCCAGGGCCCGGTCAATAATTTCAACAATTTCAGCCATGATTTTTATTTTTATTACTTTTTTATTTGGCATACGTGCGATTGTTGTGATGTGCCTTAGAAAGTTATTCTAGGTAAGTGGTTGGGTGATCCTAATTCCCAACAAAGCTCCTTAGGCATTGTTTTTCTTCTGTTTGTTCCGGGAAGCGGGAAGGTAGAGGGTGCACCGCGATTCAAAATTTCGGGCCCGGTCAACGAACTTCACTTTCCGCCGCCCCTGTAGAGAACAAAAAAAATAATTCCCCCTGTGTTATCTGTAAATACAATGACAGCATTCGACATTTGCTAGCGAATATTAACAGCATGCATTTTCTTATTAAAACCTGGCCGTGATTGCTTCCTTATTTGACTGCATTTGGTTGAAACTTTTAATGTCAACCCCCGGGCTCCCGCCCATCATGGAAATCGGATACCATCTCACAAAACCATAGAGGATACCCAACATGCAAAGTCTATTTAACCAGAAGCTTCTAAGCGCCACAGAGAGTCAACACTAGGAGGAACCTCCAACAGTCCCTCTCCCTCCACCTCCCGTCGTCATTGTTCAAAGGGTCTTTAGTCTGCTGGAAGCGATTAGTTCCTAAAAGCCATGCTGCCTACTCCCCTCAAACTGGTAAAATGAATCCTTTCCAACTGCCAAGTTAAAGTGAACGCAATACGTTGTAATTAAAATGGTTGCCCTGGTTTCTGATACAAATTTCTACAAAATACTTACGGCAAAGTTAATCATATCAAGCAAAATTTATTATTTTAAAGAACTAAGGCCTGCTTTTTGAAATGCCTCACGATTGCACACACAAAACATGCAACTGCTGTGTAAGAGTATATGACTTTTCAGATCTATAAGAAATTTCACAACATAACTAAGCAAATAACTAAGTAACAATTAAGAACTGTGGCACAAAAAAAAAAAAAAAAAAAAAAACGTAAAACTACTTAAATTTACTCTGGAATATGAAAAACACACTTAAGGTAATGCCACAATGTTTTGCACATAGAAAAACAATCTTTTGACTCTGTTATAAAAAAAAAAGTGTCACAGGTCTCTGATTTTTCGCTCCTGCAAAGAACACCCTTCAGTTCATTATATTCGGGGGATGCATAGTTATATATGTGCAAACAACTGTTATACATAACACCTTATCCTCATTGGTATAAAAATTTCGCTCATTGAACTGATATTTTTTTCTCTTGTTAATATACCTGCATGGAAATTATTGCAAGGGCTGTGAACTTGAGTCCCCTTGTAACAGCAAGGGCTACTAAAAGGGGCCTCAAGCTCTTTTGAATAGCTACTTTGCCGTCATCCAGTTTTTATGAACTAAAGCAAGAAAAATGATTTCTAAAGATATTTACTGTAAAAAAAAAATGTTTTCTTCTTAAAACTTTCTTCAAAGCTGCTTTAATTCTTGGTTATTCCTTTAACCAGTTTCATACGAAGTTTCCGTAAAAAAAATTGTAACATCTTTTTGCTCGGGCTAGAGGCCCTTTTAACCATGAATCCACCCCGCCCCGCCCCCGCACTGCAGGCGTTTCGGGGGCTATCTCAGTACGCCCTTGCTCGTGGCATCCAAATTCTGTTACAGAGGTATTCGACAACCAAATTCCCGTCATTAAATCAGACCCAAAACCATTTCAACCACCAGGGAGGATGCGTTTTTCGCGGCGTCTGTGTGGTGGATGGGAAGGGAGGTGGGCGGTCAGGAAGTACGGGAGAGTGTCTGGAAAAGTAATGCTTGTACCTAGAGCTCTGTAGTTTAAAATTTTTAAGTAATAGATTTAACAATACAGGTAACTGTTTCGTACAAAACTAAAATAAATTACTTGAAGAAATCACCCTCTTGTACATGGCAGATCTGCGACTGCTGCGAATAAACGTTGGCGACTGTCGTGTACGTAATCCTATACTCGGGGCAAGGCTAACCTGACTATGGAGTTAAAGTTACGGAGTGTGTACTTCCACTGCATAATATAGTTCCAGTTGTAAAAGCTCGTGTTCGAGCTTGAACCGAGACCGAGACCTAAAAAGCACGTTTGATATATAAATGTTGTAAATGTTGTACGTACATACATTAAAAACAAATTAAGATCCTAGTTTCCGCCGCGTTTCTAAAAAAGACAAATATTCGTATTTTCGCGATGTCATTGTCCCTTGTGTCTTGCTTCAGACAGGCTATACCGTATACACGGAGGATATTTATTGAGCGGCCGGAAGGTGAGAATTGAGCCGGAGGGTAAAAGGGGAGATAATGGGTCGCGGCGGTCCCTAAGCTTGTCCCTTTCTTCCTGGTTGCTATCTCAAAATACTCGTTCTGTCTTGGACTTGGTTTTTATCAGTACATCTGGAAACATAGCGCAGTCCAATGTATTTCTAATTTAAAAACTGCGTACTGCATATACGTTTAATATGTAACTAAGAAAATATCTTTGGAACACTTTAAGAACACCGAAAGTTTACGTATAACTGATGAAATGAAATAGTAAGGAACATGTTTAAAGAAAGTGTTTATCTTATCCATACCCAGATGTGTTTTTGAAAAGAAAGAAATCGTTTGTCTGGGGGTGGCAGTTGAGGGGAACATCGTGATGGAAGCATGAGCGGGAAGATTCCTTTTGTCTTTCGTCCCCATCCTCTTAGGGTCTTAGGTGGAAGGGTCAGTGACACTTGTCATCACATTAGTGCGCGGAGAAATACAGATAAACAAGAGATACGGACTTGCCGACGAATCGATTTCACATCGTTAACAGTGTAATCAGGTTAGCTTTGCCCCAAGTATAGGTGACTGACTGACTGTTTCCCCACTTCCTCCATGGGGAATACCCATGTGGCCTTGTGTTTTTATTCAGCAGCGCAGAGAGAGAGGGCGATTGGAGAGCGATCCTATGACAACCTGGAGCCAAAGGGCCGAATATATGTCAAGTTTCACTTTTTTCACTTTTAAAGCCCTGGAGTCCACAACTTCAATCTGTAGGACTCCAGTGCTTTAAAAGTGAAACTTGACATTTAGGCAAAGCTAAATGTACCTTAAAAAAAATATATGAACCTTTGGGTTAATTATTTGTGTGTTTGTCTTTGTGCGTGTTCGAATTTTTCAAAAAAATATAACTGGAAGCTGCAGTATGCCCCTTGGTTACCTGCCCCCCCCCCTCCCCCGCAGCTGCGGGGTTGGTAGTTACGCCACTGGCTTTGTGCAAGGGTCTTGCAATACACAGAGATAGGCAGAAACAAAATGGAAGACGCACCTGATTACCAGGTGAGAACCGCACGCGCAATATTTCTTTTTAATTTTAAAATGTGCGATAATTAGCTTGCCAACAAAGAATTAAGACTCCCAGCAAGAGGGTTTTGTGTCGAAAAAAAAAAGAAAGTGGAAAATACATTTAAAATCGTGGTCCTCGTTACAGCAATCTGCTGGAACAAACAAAAAAAAAAAAAAGGAAAAAAGGAGAGAGATAGAATAATTTCAAATACTAGCGGGATAACAGCGGCGGCGACGCAAGCGGCTGAGAATCGGGGGAGGGAGGGTATCATGGAGCTTTATATAGTAGTATATCATTCGTGATGAATCGTTAGCATTTTGTTCACACTAAGTGATTGCGCCTTCTGGCTGGAAAACATCATTTTTTAAGAGAATTTTTATTTTTGCTTTCTTAGCTTTTTTAACCTTCAGTTGAAGAACGCAAATAAAACGCAAAAGAAAGAGGAAAAAGAAAAAGAAGGGACGTTTTTCTTATAAACTATGAACAGTGACAATATGAGCAGTCCCATGTGGTCTAGTGGTTAGGATTCCTGGCTTTCACCCAGGCGGCCCGGCGTCATGGGAAAGAAGGTTCGATGGTGTTTAGCACTCTGAAGCCACCAATCCGAGTTCAAATCTCGTGGAACCTGACTTTCTTTTTTTTTTCAATATATATAGTGTGGCAGGGCACAAATTTTGAAGCGCTTAACAAAAATTTTGGTTAAAAATTTTATTCATGTAGATTTTATCCCACGCTGCTGATGTCATCCGGAGTAAAAAAAATAAATAAATAAATCAGATACATACTGCACGTGGTATTTATTCAATATATGAAGTACTAGAACTCTATGGGTTTTTAACAAGCTACTATTTCTTCTCAATATTTTTTACTTTTTTAGTATTTTCTGTCATAAGGCAGTTTATAAATTTTAGTTTGCACAATCTGATAAAATCTCTCTCCTGTTTTTAAACAATAATTACCAATACTGTGTCTTTCTACCTTTCTACTGATCCCTTAGATATTCGTTCAAGGGACTTGCCCTATTTCGCAGAATAGTACTGCACTAAATTTAACAAAAAAATAATTTTACGTTGCAAGAACTTTCTGTGAATTCAAAATATTCATAATGTTTATTCAAGTTTCATAAAATCTTAGATTATTGCCCTCACCACGTGTCTATCTGCTTAAACAGGGGGGGGGGGTCAAGGACAAGTCCACCAGTAGCGTCACGCCTGGTTAACGTGCGCATAAAAAGCGGAAAAGTCTTTAAAACGTTGGTTACAGTGAAATCTATCAGCTACGAAAAGAATGTTGAAAACAAACTTCGAGAATATTAGACATAATTTTTTTTAAATACAGGAATAGTGTGCGTCAACTAGTAAGAAAATTGTGTGTAGTGAAAAGCACAACGATAATGCACCGAAAACGCACCCTTACTAAAAACTATCTGATTGAAAAATCCAATTTTCAACCCCTCTCCCAATTTTTCAGAATCTCCACAATTTGAAATTCTTGTATAAACCCCTGCACATTTTCGGTGGGTCGGATAGACAGACATGGTGATAATATTTATAAACGACGGGAGTATATAGAATTTTTTTTTTCTGGTGGGCGACCAAAAATGGAAGTACTTGAAATCCACCAGAACGGAATAAAAGTTAATGAAAAATAGAAAAAAAATTAAAGCATTTTTTTCTAATGTAAGTTAATGCATTTTTATTAAATTATAGCATTTTTTTCTAAGTCGCATTTTAAATAAAAACATAAACAAATTAAACACTTTCGGAGTGGGGGCAAGGCCCCTGGGCTCCCCCTCTAAATACTCCCCTGTTATAAACACCCTATTTTCTTTTGTTTTAAAGATGGCTGAAAACAGTACTCCGATAAGGGCATGGAGTATTTCGTGTTTTCTTTCTTTCTTTTCTTCTGCAACTCCCTCCCCTCCCCAGATGTTAAATCAACAGAATATTTCTTCTACAAATTTACAACGAAATTCGGTAGTTGTGAAATTTTGAAAATACAACAGCAAAATAAAGAAATGCATAGTTAACCATCTACGTTATTGGTTAAGTGAAACAGAAAAAATCAGTTTTAGAAATGCTGGGAAGGGCATTTAATTGCCCTAGTCGTTTCGGACTTAATCGGATCCACTTTGATTACCGTAGCAGTGGCACTTTACGAGCAGCCAAATCCCAAGGTCGCCCGCAGCATGACAGACAGCGCCATCTCTATTTATTTCTTAACCTTTTTGCTCTTCCTCGCCCTGTCTTTTCATTTTTTACGCAGTAAATTCTGTGAAAATGATAAATATTGTGTGCCTCGTTGTCAACACTTATTCAATATTATCACTTTAATATTCATTTATTAATATTAGCTAAATGATAGTGTATCTATGCGCATAACGAATCGGTATACACGGAATTTAGAAATAAGGAGTACCACTTCTAGATGCGCCCTAACCTTTTTTCATAAAGCAATTCTGCATATGCACGGTTGCCGATATTACCTCCATTCATCACCCCACCCCCTTCACATCAATTTTACATGTAGCACTATTTTCCTAAAGATCGTGTGATTCGTGATGAATCGCTAGCATTTTGTTCACACTAAATGATTGCGCTTTCTGGCTGGAAAACGCCATTTTTTAAGATAAATTCTATTTTTGCATTCTTCGCTTTTTGAATCTTCAGTCAAAGAATGCAAATAAAACGCAAAAAGAAAGACGAAAGAGAAAAACGATGATATCTTTCTTATAAATTATAATCAGTGCTAGCTGTGGCAGTCCCATGTGGTCTAGTGGTTAGGATTCCTGGCTTTCACCCAGGCGGCCCGGGTTCGATTCCCGGCATGGGAAAAAGGTTCCATGGTGTAATGGTTAGCACTCTGGACTCTGAATCCAGCGATCCGAGTTCAAATCTCGGTGGGACCTGACTTTTTTTTTTTTTTCTTTCAATCAATATTTTTTTTCGCCAATAAAATTTTGGATTATTAGCAATTCTTGGTAGGAGGTTACTGACTAACAATATCTGATGTAAACAATATTTTGTTTTCTAACAAATAACACAAACTAAGCCTACATAACGTTTCTTTTGTTCTAGTGGATTTCAAAAACTTCCATTATCCTGTCCCCCCCTTCCCCCACGAAAAAAAATTCTATGTAAGCTCCTGCCAAATGGTTTCCAAACCATAGCAAAAATTAGTTTCATCTTTTCTTTTTTCCTATCTGATACTCTTTTTTTTTTTTTTTTTTTTTTTTGTTCTAGAAAAAAATGAAGAAATATTACGATGGGATGTTTAGTTTCTTTCTGGATTCCTCTACGGCTGTCACAATGATGATAATGACGATGGTAATTGATCCGACAGTAAGCCCTCCATAATTTCAGGTTTTGTTCAAGTGAACCAGACACTACTTATTACTGTTGCCTATCAGAGAATTATACACTGATTTTCCTACGCAGTTCTTATGCAAGAAAAAAAAAAAAAAAGAAAAAGAACTTCTTAAGAGGCAAGTCAATATTTTTGCTAAACTTTTCATGAAGCGCAGAAAAGGGCTCGAGCTTTGGGTATCCATTTGAATATTTATAATGCTCTGCTCGGATTTGAACGAAATTTGTTATGTTGTCTTGATTTGATTGCTAAAACGGAATCCCATTTATAATTTTTAAAACGGCAGAAGAGTTCAGGAGAAAGACAGCTGTAATCTCACATTTGAAATTTCAGCTAAGAGGAAAACGTAAAGAAAAAAAAAAAAAAAAGAGGGAGAAGGAACTTGATGGTAATTTCCGAAAGAGGGGGGGGAGAGAAACTTTCATTTCGCAAACTTAGAAAATCCGTTGAACATTTTTTTCTGTACCAGAAAAAAATATTTTTCTGTCTATCTTTCTTTTCCGGTTTTTGGTATCGACACATCTTTTTACTAAGATGAGTTTGTGAACTTTTTAGCGATCATTCGTCCGTAAGGGGTCCGGGTTAGAATCCCGGTCGGGCATGGATGTTGTGTTTGTCTTACGGCACTGGCTCTCTCCCTTCCCTGGAACCAGTGACCCTAAATTAGGGACGGGCGACTGCTTATAGCCCATTGAGTTGCTCACGGTGGTCGTTAAACCTCCAATCAAAAAAAAAAAAAAAAACACTTTTTAGCAATTTTGAGAGATGAAAACTTCTGTTAATAACAATATTTTTAACAGAGGTAGTAGGGCACGCTTACCTCCCCATCACCCCAGTATTTCTGAGTGTATGTGGTGGAAAGACATATGTCCTTTCTGTTCTTGGAAAGTACTACAGAGATTTTTGCGTTAACACTAACCTAATTGCTAATTCTTCTGTAGAACTTCTATATGCATGAGTATGCAGCAAAGACAGAAAAAAAAAGTTGGGAATTTCCAGTTGAAAAAGCGGAGATTTGCAGTACAAAGTAAAAATAAAATTTCCCATTGCATGCCGAAGAATAGCGTAGATGCTTAAAGTGAGGAAAAGTAGGAAAAGCGAAGAAACGAAAAATATATCATCCTCTGCAGCAGCTGTTTAATGCTCAACAAAGATTTTTCGATATTTTTTCCCCATAAATTTGGCTTGCCGGCATTTTGTCATTCTTGGTGAGCAATTGAGTGGTCTCTCGGTTTTTGTTCCGCACGTAATACAAGTGGGCAAAAGGATCAAAAGAACGACAAAAAAGTTTCCTTATTGTCTTAATATGCTGTCTAATGTTATCTATCCGTTTCTTTAATGTAGTGTTTGTTTGGGTTTTCTGGTTTCTAATTAAATTTGTGTGTTGAGAGTGTGGTAAAAGGGTTTAGATAACAAGAAGGTACAGGAAAATTTGAATATAGTGTTTGTATATATTATTCGTAGACAAATAACATATACAACACCTATTACGCAATAGTTACGCCTCTGACTGGCAGAGGCTTAACTAGGACAGCGCAAGCGAGACGGATGCCCCGGGCGCAGCTAAAGGAAGGGCGTAGAAATCACTGATTAAAATTTGAATTGAAACTTTTTCACCAGTTTCTGGTACAATTTTTGCGCGCCACACGTTTCACTTGTCTATTTACATAATTTGCTTATAAATATGTATGTATCCCCAGTTTCGGTAACCTTGGTAAATTAAAATGCGCATTTCTTTCTTCAAGTGTTCAGCGGATGTTTGTTGCGTACATTAAAAAATGAAGGCGCGGTTCTACGTACGTTGGAAGAGAATAATAATTCAAATTTTGAAGATGTGAATCCTTTTTTTGGTGCAAATATGGCATGGATGGCAGAAGCGGAGCTAAGGGGCGGCAGCGGGGCACGTGCCCCGTGCGCTGGAGATAGGAGGCGCCGAGCAGGACGACATGGAGAGACGGGACGCAGACGCTCATAAACCCCTTACGTTTTTCGAATTACATCTCAAATTCCATAATGTATAAAAACTTTTGAATCAAAAGCGGCCGTCCCGGTGGCGCAGTGGTCTAAGCAATGGCTTCTGGTCATTAGTCCGTAAGGGATCAGGTTCGAATCCCGTTGACACATGGATGTTGTGTCAGTCATACGGCACTGGCTCCCTCCCTTCCCTGGAACCAGTTGCGCTAAATTAGGGATTGACGACTGCTTATAGCCCATTGAGTTGCTAACGGTGGTTGTTAAACCTCCAAGCAAAAGAAATGAAAAAAATAAGAATAAACTGATAATTTCTTTAATAAGTTGTTTTGTGCCCATATAACAAAAAACCATGATTGTTACGATATTAATAAACGAGTTTTATTCATTTTGAACCTCGAAAAAACAAAACCGCATATCAGGTGCAATTGTAAAATTTAACGAAATGCTAGCATATGTAATCTCAAAAATTTTAAAATAAATTTTAGTTAATATGTTGTTGATGAAGGAATCGTGAGGGGAGTGGGGGCGCCAAACTCTGCTTTGCCCCTGGTGAAAGAAATCTTAGCTCCGCCTCTGTAGATGGTAAGTCAGATACGTATGTATCTCTCTGGGATGATATGCCAGATAATATCCGAAAACTTGAAAATAATTTTTTTCAAATTTATATATTTTCAAATTTTCAAGTTTCGTATATTATCTTACTTAACATCCAAGTCATATTTACACCAAAAAAAAAACGGATTCACATCTTCAAAATTTGTGTTGTATGGTGTAATCCCACATTCCATTCATGAGAATAATACTATTTAGATTACTGAAGATTCTCTGGGAACTATTTGATAATTACTGCCAATGGGAGCCACAGCATCCAGCTGCATTTGCCTCTTTTGAAGTGGTACCGAAGGTGCGAAACAATATATCAATATATATACATATATATATACAATTGATAAACTTTCCATGACCTGAAAATCTAAACGCGCAAAAGCAGCAGAGAAGAATTCTCAGGATATATATATATCATCATCATCACTCAACCATTATCAATCCACTGCTGGACGAAGGTCTCCCCAAGTTTTTTCCACAACGGTCTGTCTTGTGCCAGTCTCCTCCATGTCACTCCCGCATACTTTGGAATTTCATCCACCCATCTTCCACGTGGTCTTCTTCTGGGTCTTTTCCTGTCCCTTAGAATTCAATCTAAAATTTCGGCTGTCCATCGATGGTCTGTCCTTCTGGCAGTATGTCCAGCCCATTGCCATTTCAGGGATTTAACTCTGATCATGATGTCTTCCACTCTTGTCATTTTTCGGATCCAGGAGTTTCTCTTCTTATCTCTCCTGGTTACAACAAGCATGCACCTCTCCATGCTGTTTTGAGTTGTCTGCAGTCTTTGTATGTCTCTTTTAGTTAAGGTCCACGTCTCTGCATTATACGTAAGCACCGGAAGGATGCATTGATCAAACACTTTTCTTTTAAGATATAATGGCATATTGCTCTTGAAAATTACGCTGTTTCTTCCAAAAGCTCTCCAGACAAGTTTTGTACGCCGATTAATTTCTTCATCAATGCGACCCTCACTTGATATCTGCTGTCCAAGATAAACATACGTGTCGGTTATCTCCAGCTTTTCTCCATCAATCGATAAATCTTCATTTCTTGTAAAAGCATTGAACATCACTTTTGTCTTCTGAAAGTTCATTTTTAATCCCACTTCTTTACTCTTGTCGGCAAGTTCCTGGATCATACTCTGCAGCTCTGATGGGGTAGTTGCAAAAATGACTACGTCATCAGCGAAACGAAGGAGGGTTAGATAATCTCCATTAATCTTTATCCCTTTGTTTTCCCAGTTTAGTGATTGAAAGACATTTTCCAATGTGGCATTAAAAAGCTTCGGAGATATGGTGTCACCTTGTCTCACTCCCTTTCCAATTTTTATGTGTGTTGTATTTTCAAACAGCCGAATCTTTGCACTTGCATTTTCATAGATGTAATTAATAATATTAATGTATGCATCTTCAATACCGCAGGATTTCAGAGCCATTGTAACTGCTGATGGTTTCACCGAATCAAAGGCTTTTTCATAATCGATAAAAGCCATGCACAATGGAAGTTCATATTCCCTCGTTCTTTCAATTAGTTCTCTCAGTACGTGGATATGATCTATTGTGCTGTAGCCACTCCTGAATCCAGCTTGTTCTCTCGGTTGAGCCATGTCCAGTGTCACCTTCAAGCTGTGTGAAAGAACTTTAGTGAAGATTTTATAAACCACTGATAGGAGGCTGATAGGTATGTAGTTCCTGAGATCCTCAATGTCACCTTTTTTATGTAGCAGGATCATTGTAGCGTTGTTCCAATCCTCAGGAATCTTCCCTTCCTTAAGGCATCGAGTGAAAACTTGAGCGAGTACTGTTTCAATTTCCCCACTTGCTTCTTGTATGATGTCTACAGTAATTCCATCTTCTCCTGGAGCTTTTCCCGGCTTCATGTTCTTGATTGCATGTGCAACTTCTGCTGGGAGGACTGGAAGAACTCTGATACTGGTACCTTTCATGATGTCTGGAGTACATGTATCATCCCTTTCATATAATTTGGAGTAGAAATCTTTCACTCTTGTCAAAATTTCGCTTCTATTTCTTGTTACAGAACCATCTTCTTTTCTCAGTGTCAATTGCTTTCCTTACTAGTTCACAGTTGAATTTCCTTACGTATTCAGTGATACTTTTTCGTACTGTCTCGCATAGCTCTATGTATTTCACTTTGGAAGTCACATCTTCTTTAGTTGTCCTCATCTCTCTTCTTTTTTGCATCAACATTTTGGTTTTTCCTGATAGTTTGTTCACATGCAACTTGTTCTTGACCTAGCTAATTTTGTTGCTGTTTCCATAAGGGCTTTGGTTACTTTTCTGTTAACTTCAGAAATATCCACTTCTTCCGATGTTATGCCTTCTAAAGCAGAGAATGTGTTCTTCAGTTCCAACTTAAAGGTATTATGGTGTTTTTTAAGGTTGGTTATGTCAATACATTTTGTTTGTCTTATGAGCTTGCCACGTTCCAGTTTAGTGTTGAGATGCATCTTACATCTCACCAATCTATGGTCACTACCTGTGTTGAACTTGTTTAACACACTGCAGTATTCTATGACGAATTTTTTGTTACACATAATAAAATCAATTTCACTTGTCGTCCCATTTGGATGTCTCCATGTCCATTTCCTGTGTGGCTTTTTCATATATATATATAATTTAAAAGTAGCTACAGCACTATAGATCATAGCTACGTACTGAGAGAATAATTGAAAGAGCGAGGGAATATGAATTTCCATTATGCATGGCTTTTATCGATTATGAAAAGGCCTTTGATTTGGTGAAACCATCAGCAGTTACAATGGCTTTGAAATCCAGCGGTATTGAAGATGCATACATTAATATTATTAATAACATCTATGAAAATGCAAGTGCAAAGATTCGGCTATTTGAGAATACAGCACCAATAAAAATTGGAAAGGGAGTGAGACAAGGTGACACTATATCTACCAAACTCTTTAATGCCATATTGGAAAATGTCTTTCAACCACTGAACTGGGAAAACAAAGGGATTTAGATTAGTGGAGATTATCTAACTCACCTTCGTTTTGGTGATGACATAGTCATTTTTGAAAATGCCCCATGAGAGCTACAGAGTATGATCCAGGAACTTGCTGACAAGAGTAAAGAAGTAGGATTAAAAATGAACTTTCAGAAGACAAGAAATGAAGATTTATCGATTGATGGAGAAAAGCTGGAGATAACCAATAGCTACATTTATCTTGGACAGCAGATATCAAGTGAGGGTCACATTGATGAAGAAATTAATCGGCGTATAAAACTTGCCTGGAGAGCGTTTGGAAGAAACAGTATAATTTTCAAGAACAATATGCCATTATATCTTAAAAGAAAAGTGTTTGATCAATGCATCCTTCCAGTGCTTACGTATGGTGCAGATACGTGTACCTTAACTAAAAGAGACATACAAAGACTGCAGACAACTCAAAGAAGAATGGAGAGGTCCATGCTTGGAGTAACCAGGAGAGATAAGAAGAGGAACTCGTGGATCAGAAAAATGACAAGAGTGGAAGACATCCTGATCAGAGTAAAATTCCTGAAATGGCAATGGGCTGGACATACTGCCAGAAGAACAGACCATCGATGGACAGTCGACATTATAGATTGGATTCCAAGGGACAGGAAAAGACCCAGAAGAAGACCACATGTGAGATGGGTGGATGAAATTCGAAAGTATGCGGGAGTTACATGGAGGAGGCTGGCACAAGACAGACCGTTGTGGAAGAAACTTGGGGAGACCTTCGTCCAGCAGTGGATTGATAATGGTTGACAATGATGATGATGATGATGATGATGATAATTTAAAATCATAGAAAATATAAAATTCAATCGGTGAAATTTCAAAAAGAGACTTGGAAAATTGAAATCGGTAATCAACCGTTGAAACACTGTTCGTTCATCCAGAAGTGGATGGAGGGAGATAGAGAGAGAGAGAGAGCAGAGGGCACAGTATTTTGTGGTTTGTCCTGGACGCATCTCTGAGAAAATCTGATCTTTGAGCAAACCATAAAACATTGCGCTCCACTCACCGAAGTCGTTAAGACAAAATAGCTTTATTTCCTGAAATATTATAATCTTGCTTGTTGCATGAATTTTTAGGATAGTAAAAGTAGTCTTGCTTGTTGCATGAGTTTTTGGGATAGTAAAAGTAGTCTTGTTTGTTGATTACGGACAACTCTGCACTATTTAGAAACCACACATTATGCAATTAGTTTTTCAAACTAACTAACACTGGCTGCCGAGAGTTGCTCCTGACATTTCGCTTCAAACTTAATTTTATTCTTTTTTTTTTTTTATCATATTATCTTGTAGTTAATTGATAACTAATAATAACTAACAATAGTGCAATAGATTTTGAAAAAGGGCTAGTTTTTCGGTGGACCAGAGGAAGACCTTGCGAATTTATTGCCATTTTAATTGTAGTTTTACAACCTAACATTTAAATATTTTTATTGTGGTATGATACTAAAAATTGGATATTAAGGAACTAGGTGTCATTTCTTATCCCAAACGGGAACGACATTTTACCCTCATTAATTGCGTCGGAAAAAATTAGGAAATGGGGATAGCACTCAGCAGAAGAGTTTTGTGTATTTCTCTTACCCTCACTTACATTAAAGATGTTATGAGTTGTGAAGCTGAACTAAACGCGGAACGCCATTTAGAGCTATAAAATACAAAATTTGAAGAGAACGGTGAGATTCCCAACTGCTCCGGAGTACCCCTTGTAACGTACCGAATGCAGCTTGCAGTAATGATTGAATTGCCAGTAGAGAATCTTCAAAAATATGAACGACATCCTATCTTCTAACGTACGAACAATCTCACCGTCATTTCTGATTATGAGCAACGTACATCCTTTGTACACTTTGAGGAAGAAATGCAAATTTTTAGCCCCCAAGCTACCGCAACTGGCGAAAGAAATTATATAGGTAAATTCTGTACTATTCTGGTGAAAAAGTTTCAATTCCGATTTTAATCAAATTTTACGCAGTGATTTTTGTGCCCTACCTTGAGCTGCGCCTGGAGTTTCCGCCCCGCCTGCCCCGCCCTAGTTACACCGATGTTCGTAGTAACAATTTCGTTTGCCCCCTCCTGAAAACTAAGCTATAACGGGTGAGAAAGTATGTGAGGTTTGGAATTTGGCAGGCGTTTAAAGATCACTGATTCTTGGGAGATGATCATGATCATATATGTAGAGGATTTTAGGAAGGGAGTGTCTGACCCCAGGTCTTAAACAACCCTTAGAAATAGAAAGCTAGGAGATTTGGGCTAGAATGCCCGATAGGAAAGTGACACAGAAGCGAAGTAGAAAGGGGGAGGAAGACGCCCTTATTTATTACCGGGGGGCCAGTGCCCAGGGTCCGACGGCTTAACGTGCCCATCCGACGCACGGCGGATATTTAGTGGATCGAGCGTTCGTACCTGCCTGGGATCGAACCTGAGGTCCTTTCTGCGGCAGTCACGAACGTTGCCCACTAGGCCACCCGCGGCCCCCTGATTCTTGGGAGAACTAGTCTCTAAGGTTATTTCTACATACGCATCTCTAAACTAAGAGCATTAGTGTGGGGGTGGGGGGCTGAAAAGAGCTTAATTTTTTAGCATTGGGGGATGAACATGGCTTAATTTTTTTCACTACTTACCCAACAAAGCCGTAGAATTTTAAAATTGATACTTGCCACTTTTAATTAAAATGCGTTTTAAATTTAAAATAATTAAATTACTTAATTTAGTTTGATTTACAACCAACGTAACTCCGAGATCTTCAATTTTAGGATTAATTTTAACTCAGCATTAATATTATTTAAGTGTTGATTTTACCCTATCTTCGATGGGGTGTTGAGAATATGGAGCTGGTCTCCACTTGCTTCACTTCGGTTAGGAGCATTGAGCAGCGCCGTACTGGGCTTGCCTTTCTTCTGTTTAGGAGAATTTTTATTTGTAGGCTTTGCTGAAAGACCAACCCCGGTGGCGCAGTGGTCTAAGGCGCTGGCCTCTGATAATTCGTCCATAAGGGGTCCGGGTTCGAATCCCGGCCAGGCATGGATGTTGTGTTTGTCTTACGGCACTGGCTCTCTCCCCTCCCTGGAACCAGTGACCCCAAATTAGGGACGGGCGACTTCTTATAGCCCATTGAGTTGCTCACGGTGGTCGTTAAACCTTCAATCAAAAAAAAAAAAAAAAAGACCAACATATTTCCTATGCAGAGAGTATGAAAGCGAAACTGTTAGTTTTATAGCCCCCTCAATTTCAATAAGGGACAGAGTGAATAATGGATCCTATGTGTTCTCTGTATGCTGGCTGGGTAGTCTTGTTTATCGGGGTGGTGACGTCAGGGAGTGCCAGGTTTCGGAGACAGAGCACCCCTAAGTAACGGCAATTAAGAGAGAGAGTGAGAGGAGAGATACACCACCGGGGAAGATTAGTAGGCCCTGTAATACCAAATTCAGCGTACGAAGCATAAAACCTCTGAGCGTCGAATTAATGTCCACGTCCACCAGACGCATACATTGTTATCAACCCTTGAGAAGAATGTATGGCAAAAAAGTAAAGAAATGAAGATCCTTGAGGCGTGTGTTCAAGCAAGAGAAGGCTCCTTACGCGTCTTTTGTTAGCACAGAATCGTCAAATGTAAATCCGTCATTCACTTTTTAGCACGTCTTTTGTAAAAAAAAGATCGCGCTTATGTTACCGGTTTGTCCGTCCGTCTGTACCCACGATATCTCTGCAACTACTAGTCCGATTTGAAAAATTCTTTTTGTATTGGAAAGCTTGAAATAGGCGAATGATGATCCGTCATTTCGTTTTTGTTTTTTTTACGATGTACAATTTCGCCACTAGAGGGCGTAAAGGCAGATGATGTAGAATTCAAAAATACGTTTTATTCCACATATTTGCTTCTAAACATCCGATTGAGAAAATTCTTTTGTCTTTCGATTCCATTTATGTCGAAGAGTATTTTAGATTTAGTTGCTTTTTCAAATTTCGCATAGATTTCCCGCTAGGGGGCGTAAAAGTAAATTACTTTTCCCCTGATAACTCTTCTTCTAAAACTCCGATTTGAAAATTGTTTTCTTCAGCGGATACACCTCCTGATGAGAAATCTTTTGCATATAATTTAAAATTTTTGGTATAGAATACTTTGGCCACCAGGGGGCGTAAGTGTTAATTTTTGCTTCTGATGTATTTTCCATAAAATCTGAGCTTCTAGCATATCGATTGAAAAAATTCTTTCGTGGACTGATGCCATTCACATCGATAAACTTTTTCGGAATATTTTTTCTTAAAATATTCCACAGTTTTTCCGCTAGGGGGTGTAGATGCATATCTTATTTTTGTCAATATCTCTACTTCTAGGAATCCGATTTGGAAAATTCCTTCTTTGTTGGATAGTGTTTTCAGTGTGACATGTTTTTGATATAATTTCAAAATTTTCAAGTAATTCATACTTTCCGCTAGGGGGCGTAAAAGTAAATTGCGTTTCCCCCTATATCTCTGCTTCTAAATCTCCGATTTGAAAAATTCTTTCTGAACCGGATACAGCTCCTGGTGGGAAATCGTTTGCACATAATTTCAAATTTTTGTAAAAAATGGTTTGGCCACCAGGAGGCGTAAGTTTTAATTTCCGCTTCTGATCTATTTGCCGCAAAATATGAGCTTCTAAATTCTCGATTGAAAAAAAGTCGCTTATAGACCGATACTACTCATGTCGACAAACCTTTTAGCAACATTTTCTTCTTAAAATAATGCTTGGTTTCAACGTCAGGGGTGTAGATGTATACCTTATTTTTGTCAATATCTCTACTTCTAGGAGTCCTATTTGAAAAATTCCTTCTTTGCCGGATAGTGTTTCTAATGCAAAATGTTTTTCCTGAAAATTCAAAATTTTCAAGTAAATCATAGACTTTCCGCTAGGGGACATAAAGGTAAATTGCGTTTTCTGCTTCCTTCTAAAACTCCGATTTGAAAAATTCTTCCTGTATCGCATAGTAGACCGGATGGAAAATATTTTTCATATAATTTCTAATGTTTGGTAAAGAATGGTTTGGCCACTAGGAAGCATAAGTGTTAATTTCTTCTTCTGATGTATTTGTAGCAAAATCTGGGCTCCTGAAAGCTCAACTAATTTTTTTTTTTTTTTTCTTGGACCGATACCGCTTATATTGAAAAAAACTTTTGAGAATACTTTCTTCCTAAAATAATGCATGGTTTTCCCACCAGGGGACGTAAAGTCACATCTTATTTTTGTCGATATCTCTGTTTCTAAGAGTCCGATTTGAAAAATTATTTCTGTGTTGGAGAGCGTTTCCGGTGCGAAATGTTTCTCATATAAATTCATGTTTTTCTTAACGTACAAGTCTGCAACCAGGGGTCGTAAGCTCATGATTCCCTTTACAGCAATATCTGAGGGATTAAAAACCCGATTGAAAAACTTCTTTCTTGCGTCAGATACTATTGTTTTCCATACCGGTTCCACTGACTTTGAATAGCTTTGATAAATTTAATTTGCTTCAGAACTGATTCAAAAGAAGTGCTTTTTATACCCGAAAATTCGGTGTCATCTTTCTTGTTTCTTTCTTTCCTTAATCATTGATCGTTATTTTAAAATAAACAGTAATTATGATATTCCGAAATTTTCATTTAACGTTTTTAAACGAAAAACTTATTTCCAGATTATTGTATTCTCAAATTGTAAGACCACTGCTGGGAAGCAGCACGCTACTATTATTGTCATTATTATTATTATTTTTTTTTGATTGGAGGTTTAACGAGCACCGTGAGCAATTCAATGGGCTATAAGCAGTCGCCCGTCCCTAAGGGTCAGTGATTCCAGGGAAGGGAGAGAGCGAGTGCCGCAAGACAAACACAACATCCATGCCTCACCCGGATCCCTTTCGGACGAATGGTCAGAGGCAATCGCTTAGACCACTGCGCGCTGCTATTATATTATTACTATATTATTAACGTCTAATAGTAATAGTATAATAGTAATACTATTATTATACTATTACTATTAGACGTTACAGTAGTACGTAACTTTTATTGTAGTTTGGAGCGTAGCGTAACTGCATAAGTAAAATAGTTGTTTTATTTGTAATTCGTTACAAAAATCAACTACTGTATATAGTTGTAACGAAATTTCACGTTACTATTTTTCGCTACTTTTTTTGGCTACGAGGCACAAATTTTACCATGACAACAGAGAATTTTGTCAAATGCAGTTTATTGGGGTGGTGACATCGTGTTTATTGGAGTGGTGACTTTGACATAAAGTTACCCAGCTTGATGCGTGACCTTCGCAACGCTATTTCAAATATCACAAGGGTGGTTGGGACATAGTCCTGGTTTGGTACGGAAAGCTTGAGCGCAATAAAGGAAGAGGGTCAGGAACAGGCACACAAGCAAACGCGCACACACAGTCATAAAACTGGGGACCCGCTAAGTAATCAGAGGGGCTGTCCACCCCGTTGTGTGGCCATTCTCCCAAAAGCTGTGTAACCATTGCGTTTGAATTTCAGTTTTGCAAATCAGCGCATTGTTTTTTTTTTATTATTATTATTAACGATTCTCAATTTCTTTGATTAACCATTCACTAAGCTAATGGGCAGCCTACAACAATTATTTGAAATTTTAAAACAGAACAGCACAGGGAAACTACGTGATACACTGAAGAGACACCCAAACCGAGAATGCTAATAAGGCACAGAACCCGAATGGCTGATTCCTGGGGAAGCCAGAATGCCCCATTCAAATTTTACGGTAAGCAAATGAATACAAGAAACGTGGAGGCAACCAATAAGTGTTACTGTGAGAAGCACAATGCTGCGTTTCACGACTGATGTGTGTATTTATGTTCAAAAAGGAAAAGTTTTTTTTTAAGCTATTTTCAAGAAGTTGTAGCGAAACTATTTTTTAGGAAAAGTAGTTTTATTGGTAGCGAACTGCATGCTTTTGTGAAATCGTAACTGTAACTGTAGCTAACTACTTTTGAAAAGTAGTTTCCCCAGCACTGTGTATGACTTCCGGGGGGGGGGGGGAGTTGGCTTCAGCCTTCCTGAAATAGTCTAGCCACTCCCCTGTATATACCTATCACTTCTTACAGAGCTGTTACAGAGAGTCTATATGGGGAGGATTGTATGAGTCTTGCACAAGTTCATGAGTGGTACAAACGTTTCAAAGATTTTTGTGAAAGCGTTGAAAGTGATGAACGATCTGGGAGACCCGACACTAGCAAAAGTGAAAACAATGTCGAACTTGAGCACACAGCTACCTAAGCGGGAAAATCGCCGAATCGCTATTCGTGAGTTATCTGAAGACTTCAGCATTAGTTTCGGTTCGTTCAGTCGATTCTTACGGACAATTTGGGTATGATACACGTCTCAGCCAAATTTGTGTCGAAATTGCTCTCAGCTGAGCAAAAACATTGACCCGTGTTTCAGTTGCTAGTGACCTGCTTGAGTGCTGAGAAAACAACGAAAAGTTTTTAAAAACTATCATAACTGGTCATGAATCGTGGATTTATGGATATGACCCCGAAACTAAAGCCCAGTCTTCTCCGTGGACGACTCCAAACTCTCCCACACGAAAAAAAAAAAAAAAAAAAAAACCACGACAAATAGCAGCAATGTCAAGACGATGCTGATTACTGTTTTCAATCATAATGGAATTGTACATCATGAGTACTCTCCATCAGGCCAGACAATTAACAAGGAGCAGTACTGTTAAGTTTTGCAGCGTTTGAGGGACGTATAGTTTGTCGCAAAAGGTTGGAATTGTATGAGAGTTGCAACTCTACTGTGACAATGCGCCCAGCCCATGCATTGCAACTTGTGCAGCAGTTTCTTAGGACCGACAGCCACCCTATTCCACAGATCTCGCTCTCTGATAGTTTTTTTATCTTCCCCAAAATCAAATATCACTTGAAAGGAAACAGATCTAAAGATATTGAGGAGATACAACAGAATCCGACAAAGCAGCTGTTCGCTATTTCAGAAGATGACTTTAAAAAACGCTTCAAGCAGTGGAAACAGTGTGTGTGTTTTCAGAAGGGGACTACTTCGAAGACGATAAGTTTCAAATCTGTAAGTTTTGTACTTTTTTTTTTTTTTATAGATCCAGTCTAGATACTTTTTTGATCACTCCTTGTCCGGCAATTTGACAATACTTTCGCCAGACAGTGGGTAGCGCAGCGAAATCATAGAATGTGTAAGACACGTTCCTGGACTGTCAGCGCTACAGACATATTACAGGTTACAGTGTAAAACCAGGGGTTTATCCTGGAATTTAAAATTGGAGGGGTGCTGAAAAAGTTGGGGTAGACTGTGGATGAAAGCAAATTTTTCGAAGGCTAAAAATTTTTATAGTGAAATGCTTGGGCTTTGAACTTATGATTAACATCGGGAACTGTTGAATTTTTTTATAGTTAAGAATTATTAAAACCGGAAATCTTTTTTCCAAAAGCAGACACGGTTATTTCATTCTGTCGCTTTTCATTTTAATCTTTCATGTCAAAACCTTCTTTTATTTTTAAACTCTCATGCCTGAGAAATGCAAAAGCAACTAAGTATTAATAGGAGTTGCTGAAACAGTACAGTAGATCAAAGAATGAAATACGGGATTACACCACTGTGCAATACAAATTTGGAAGATTTGTATCCGTATATTGGTGCAAATATGACATAGGTGTTAAGTCAGATAACATCCGAAAACTTAAATTTTCGGATATTATCATTCTCGGGCGTTATCCGGAAGACGCGGGTTCGATTCCGCTCCAGGACGACGAAATTTTCAAGTTTTCAGATATTATCTGACTCGACATCCATGTTATATTTACACCAATAAACGGCTTAACATCAAAATTTGTACGATACAGTAGATATTGATATTTTCACAAGTCTTGTGCATGCTGAAATTATTCAGAAGTATATCTGCAAAATTTGTAACAAAGTGTGGAGACACGTACCAGAAAAACTAAAAAAATCAACATTGGACTGCTATATACATAGGCTTCAAGTTAAAACAACAATAATAAAAAAATATATTATATTACAGTAGAAGGTACTTCAAGGTCAAACTGAGGAATTCATGTAAACACTGACAACTGTGCCATGCTTTCCAATGGAGGGGTGTTGATATTTTTTGATGGAAGTGTCTGAAGAAATTTGGGGAAATGTTGGGGATGTGTGTATAAATCCTTGTTTGTAATGACCGTTGAATTCCTCGTTTGGCCTTAGAGTACAAAAGCCTTTCTGGCTCGTAAATCGGAGGAGATTAAAACTAGGCAGGTGACCACTAAAAAAAAATATATTTTAATCTATTAACTTTATTCTACTAATTGGAGACAGATCTCACGCGTAATTTGAAGTCCTTTGAAAATGATGCCAACCTCATATTAATTAAAAAGTGCTTTAGGAGCAAGAGCTGGCTGCTTTGGTTTTGCGTTTCTTGTTACGCATTCTGAAGATATGTTCAATCCAGCGTTGCATTCAGATAGTTTTTTCAGGAGGAGGGGGTGGGGGCAATTACAAAGTTTGAGGGGACTGAAACTTGTTGGCTGATTACGTACATATAATCACAATTCTGTTATTTATACATTAATACATCTGAAAATTGTAAATTGAGTGTAAAATTTTTCTTATGCTTGTATATCGCAAATGCGAATTCCAAGAAATCTATCTACACATACATTGTACAAGAGATTAAAGATGTAAAAATGTTATACCTTTGCTTTATTTCATTAATGCACCACGGATTTCACCATGGGGTGGTGTAAAATATTGAGGATGCTAGTAAGATAACGCTGTGCTGGAGAAAATCCCCCCCCTCAAAAAACAAACAAACAAACGTTAGGAGTGGTAAAAATGTCTTCGCCTTACTACAAGCGTGTCTCTGATTATTAATGAATCATTACAGTGTTACCTGAAAACGTATGGTTTAAATTATTCCCTTGCCATTTCGTTCGGCCCCTTTAGATTATTTAGATTAGCACATAGTAGTAAAAAACCCAAGCTAACCGTTTGGATGACAGTTTGAGGTGCCTCGATTTTTTTTTTTTTTTTTTCAGAAAGAACAACCTTTTTATGGGAACGATTTCTAATAATTTGCTATTGTTAAAAATTAGGTAGCAAATACTTTGTTGTATTGGAAGCACTAACGTCACGTTAGCTACACTGAGGCTTAAACATATACATGGAAATTCGGTATCTAGAAGACTGAAACAAAGTTAAATGCCAGCTTCCAAAATATGATGATGTTTTGCAGTGCAAACATCTCTACTCTGTAGAATTAGGTTTTTATTGCGGAAGTAGTTCGAGTTGTCAGTGCTTGAAAAATTGCTCCTTCGCGAGGACTGTTTAATGTTTTATTGAAGGATGATCGAAATTTCAGACTGAAGTCCATGGCATGTTTATTATTATTTTTATATTTTCCATCATTTTCATAAGTTTTTTGCATTAATTTCTCCAAATATTCAGTTATAAGTAAAAACAATTAGGCTACATATAAGGGGAGATCACCCAAAAACCTAAGGGTGGGGGCTTTCATGGATTTTCAGGGGATGGGGTATGTACAACCCAGAAGATGTCTGAATACCTCACTGGTTCAATCTCTCTGTGCATACAGTATGGAACGATTACTTCCTTAAGTTTATTATTAGTATATGGTGACCAGCAAAGTTTCCTCAGATGAATTTTATTCTTTCAGTTCACAGTGATAAAAATCGCGATTCTGCAATTTATTTGTCCAAGAAATTCTGCCCTTTTCTAAGTACAGCTGAATTAGCAGCCAAAATTCTGCCTGAAACTTTTTCCACGACCACCGTTACCAATCAGAATTGCTCTGTCTTTCGTTCATTGCTTCTTTTTACGGTGAAAAATATTTTCAGATTTTCTATGTCTATGGTCATACATTAATTACACCTATCAAATTCCAGTAATGTTAATTGCAGCAGAAGAGGATTTCTTCTGCGTTTTATTATTAGTCAAAACCTGCTGTCTTAAACAAGCGGAACGTAGCTCTTCATTTATCGAGGAGTGAAACGCGTAACGAACGAAGAAAAAAAAAAAAAAAAAACGATAGCACTTTCTTTCTTCCCATTTTTGTCACTAGCGATCCGTTGATTTAGAAACTATGCTGCTAAGTAGCGATGTTGTTAGCCTTCTTTACTTTCTTAGGTAAAAATTCAGGCCTAAATTTCAAAAAAAAAAAAAAAAAAGAAAAAGAAGAAGAAAAAAAAAAAAAGGGAACGGAAAGGAGAGAAAGAACTTCTTAAATAATTTAAAATCTTACACGTTGAGGCTATTTTGCTGATAGCCCATTTTTAACAGGTTTTGTAAAAAAAGGGCCAATGTAATTAATCTCTTTGCCAGTCCATACACATCAATCGTTTATTATTATTATTTTTTTTTAATATTTTCGAAAACTCTTTTTATCGCTAACAGAAAATAAAAGAACTGCAATGTTATGATTCAAAATTCTAAAAATGTAGCTAATTTAAATTTTCATATTCATGAAGTCTACAAATTCTCCGCTAGGGATTTGAAAATATGAACTGCGAAATTTTTAAAGTAATCAGGTTAGGAGGCAAGTTTCGATCGATAAAAAAATAAAAAAAAAATTCTTGAGTGTAGTACAATATGACAGAGATCATGAGAAACGATTAATTTTTGTGTGACTTTATTTTTGATTTATTTCTCAAATTGTCCACTAGGAGCACTTAAAGTTAGGCCCATTTCCCATTTTTATGTGAGTGTTTTGTAAATATTTTTTAAATTACAATGAAAAATGTTTTTGAGCGTGACAGCTCTGCTGAAACAAAGAAAAGTTTACTTTAAGAATTTTTCATTGTGGTAGCTGCCGTAAAAAAAAAAAAAAAAAAAAAAAAAAAAAAGTGAAAAGAAAATCCAATACATCTGAAATCACATTATTAAAAAACTTTTTGATCCATCGAAAAATTCTTTTGCTACCTGATAGTGATAAACAACAATAATATTTACTTAATTTTTGCATCCTTGTGCTTTTTGTTTTTCATAAATTTTTCGCCAGTGCCAGAAAGTCGCAGGAATTTTAGAGAAAAGAAATCTAGCAATCCGACTCTCACCTATCTTTTGTATCCGGTTGCGTAAACTGAAAGGTAACCACAGGGGATTTTTTTTACCATAGGCAAAGTAAGCAAATACTGAAGGCCCGGGATCGAAGGGTGGTGGGCAAGGAGGTTACTTCTAACCTCCTTGGTGGTGGGCGGCATTTTCACTATTCATCATCATCATCATTGTCAACCATTATCAATCCACTGCTGGACGAAGGTCTCCCCAAGTTTCCTCCACAACGGTCTGTCTTGTGCCAGTCTCCTCCATGTCACCCCTGCATACTTTCGAATTTCATCCACCCATCTCCCATGTGGTCTTCTTCTGGGTCTTTTCCTGTCCCTTGGAATCCAATCTAAAATTTCAGCTGTCCATCGATGATCTGTCCTTCTGGCAGTATGTCCAGCCCATTGCCATTTCAGGGATTTAACTCTGATCATGATGTCTTCCACTCTTGTCATTTTTCGGATCCACGAGTTCCTCTTCTTATCTCTCCTGGTTACACCAAGCATGCACCTCTCCATGCTTCTTTGAGTTAATCTGCAGCCTTTGTATGTCTCTTTTAGTTAAGGTCCACGTCTCCGCACCATACGTAAGCACTGGAAGGATGCATTGATCAAACACTTTTCTTTTAAGACATAATGGCATATTGCTCTTGAAAATTATGCTGTTTCTTCCAAAAGCTCTCCAGGCAAGTTTTGTACGCCGATTAATTTCTTCATCAATGTGACCCTCACTTGATATCTGCTGTCCAAGATAAACGTACGTGTCTGTTATCTCCAGCTTTTCTCCATCAATCGATAAATCTTCATTTCTTGTAAAAGCATTGAACATCACTTTTGTCTTCTGAAAGTTCATTTTTAATCCCACTTCTTTACTCTTGTCAGCAAGTTCCTGGATCATACTCTGCAGCTCTGATGGGGTAGTTGCAAAAATGACTACGTCATCAGCAAAACGAAGGTGGGTTAGATAATCTCCATTAATCTTTATCCCCTTGTTTTCCCAGCTCAGTGACTGAAAAACACCCTCCAATGTGGCATTAAAGAGCTTCGGAGATATGGTGTCACCTTGTCTCACTCCCTTTCCAATTTTTATGTGTGTTGTATTTTCAAACAGCCTAATCTTTGCACTTGCATTTTCATAGATGTTATTAATAATATTAATGTATGCATCTTCAATACCGCAGGTTTTCAGAGCCATTGTAACTGCTGATGGTTTCACCGAATCAAAGGCTTTTTCATAATCGATAAAAGCCATGCACAATGGAAGTTCATATTCCCTCGCTCTTTCAATTAGTTCTCTCAGCACGTGGATATGATCTATTGTGCTGTAGCCACTCCTGAATCCAACTTGTTCTCTCAGTTGAGCCATGTCCAGTGTTACCTTCAAGCGGTGTGAAAGAACTTTAGTGAAGATTTTATAAACTACTGATAGGAGGCTGATAGGTCTGTAGTTTCCGAGATCCTCAATGTCACCTTTCTTATGTAGCAGGATCATTGTAGCGGTGTTCCAATCCTCAGGAATCTTTCCTTCATTAAGGCATCGAGTGAAAATTTGGGCGAGTACTGTTTCGATTTCTCCACTTGCTTCTTGTATGATGTCTACAGTAATTCCATCTTCTCCTGGAGCTTTTCCTCGCTTCATGTTCTTGATTGCATGTGCAACTTCTGCTGGAAGGACTGGAGGAACTCTGGTACTGGTATCTTTCATGATGTCTGGAGTGCATATATCATCCCTTTCATATAATTTGGAGTAGAAATCTTTCACTCTTGTCAAAATTTCGCCTCTATTTCTTGTTACAGAACCATCTTCTTTTCTCAGTGCCATAATTTGTTTTCTTCCCTTACTGAGATGTCCCTTTGCTATCTTTAGGCTTTGGTTGTTTTCAATTGCTTTCCTCACTAGTTCACAGTTGAATTTCCTTACGTCTTCAGTGATACTTTTTCTTACTGTCTTGCATAGCTCTATATATTCCACTTTGGAAGTCACATCTTCTTTAGTTGTCCTCATCTCTCTTCTTTTTTGCATCAACATTTTCGTTTTTCCTGATAATTTGTTCACATGCAACTTGTTCTTAGACCCAGCTAATTTTGTTGCTGTTTCCATAAGAGCTTTTGTTACTTTTCTGTTAACTTCAGAGATGTCCACTTCTTCCGATGTTAGGCCTTCTAAAGCAGAGAACCTGTTCTTCAGTTCTAACTTGAAGGTATTATGGTGTTTTTTAAGGTTGGTTATGTCAATAGATTTTGTTTGTCCTATGAGCTTGCCACGTTCAAGTTTAGTGTTGAGGTGCATCTTACATCTCACCAATCTATGGTCACTACCTGTGTTGAACTTGTTTAGCACACTGCAGTCTTCTATGACGAATTTTTTGTTACACATAATAAAATCAATTTCACTTGTCGTCCCATTTGGATGTCTCCATGTCCATTTCCTGTGTGGCTTTTTCTTGAAGAAGGAGTTCAAGATGAAAAACCCTTCTGCCTCTGCAAACTCAACGAGAGTATTTCCACGCTGGTTTCTGTTGCCCTGACCGAATTTACCTACCGAAGTTTCATTCTGTTGCCGTTGCCCTATTTTTGCATTGAAATCTCCCATAATTATTTTCAAGTGCTGCTTACCTTTATTATTTAGATGACAAATTTCCTCATAAAATTCTTCAATTTCTTCTTCAGGATGACTTGTGGTGGGTGCATAAGTTTGAATAATCTGAGCCTGGATCTTTTCGAGAGTTGAATAACAAGTCGTGCAGCTCTGTCAGAGGAACTTTCAACTTCTACAACTTTATCCTTCAGTTTCTTGTTTATTATAAATCCAACACCACTAGTTCTGCCAGTATCTGTCCCACGATAGTAGAAGAGATGTCCACTTTTCAGTTCGATGAGATCTTCTCCTTTTCTCCTTACCTCACTTAGCCCCACGATGTCCCACTTGATCCTTTGTAGTTCCTCTTCCAATTCAAGAAGCCTTGAATCAGAAGATAGGGAGCGTCCATTGTAAGTAGCCAAGGTCAGCATCAGATGGCAGCCTAGTCCGGTCCTCCGGGGGATTCTTAGGCACCCTCTGCCTTCATGTCGCACTGGCCGCTGCCTTGGCCAGGTACATTCCAGCTGCCGGAGACTGAGGGCCAAGATTTAAGTTGTGGAATCATTTTGGAGGGTTTGGCCATAACTCACCACGCTGGCCAAGCGGGTTGGTGAGTGTGGGATAACATTTCCTCTGATCCCGATGGTATAGTTATACCGCTATGGGCGGTCGTCAGAGCCTTTAGTGGGAACAGGATGCACCACGAGAAGGCGGGGTTGACATTTGTCAAGGAGAGGCTGTGATGTTACGCATCACCTGACCTTACATACTATTACGTAGTTATATATCGTGATGACTCCCGAGAGGGAATTTTTTTCCTAAAATGGCCAGTTCCTCTTTGATTTCTGTCTCTGTATAACTGGCCTTCAAAATAGGAAGTGATACGAATGCCTGGGTGCGCCAGTGTTTTCAATAACATTAAATTGATTAATTAAATAATTTGCCATTATTTAATTAATCAATTTATTATTATTAAAGACACTGTTACCTCTTTATCGAACAGCGTAATGCGAATTTATTCAATGAAGTATAACAGAAACACGTACATGACTTCTAATTTTTTGTATCTCCGTAAATATAAATGAAAAGTTAAGGTTGAACGAAATGCGCGGGGGCAAAAAAAAAAAAAAAAAAAAAAAAAAAAAAGAGACGTTCAGCGATAGAAAACGGAATTGGAAGATTTCTATGAGGTATTGAAAGTTGTTCTATCCTTACAGCCCTAGCCTTCAAATTCAAAAGTTTCCTGTAAGCTTACCCACCATGTAACTGAATCTTTACAAAATTGAACGAAGATCAACATTGGCAATAGATGGCGACACAAGGACCACGAAAGCAGCGGTTTGCGTGGTCGGTCTTAGAATACCTTGCGCAGTGTACGGCGGGAAGAACTCAAGATCCGAAACCAAAGTCGGAACGCATGTTGGTGGGAATTTGACAATTTGTTACATCAGCAAAACGGGGGATTTTAACAGAGTTGTATCGTTTATCGACTCAGGGATGTCGACGTTCCTGGTAAGCGTATCTTAGTTAAAAGTAAAGAACATTTTTTTTTTTTAGGTTATTCCCTTTTGTACATGCTTAGTTAATTGTCTGAAGTACAACTTTTGTGATCAGAAAACAAGCGAGAGGAATTGAACTGCCCTTAAGATGATTTGTAAGGGCCTCAAAGAAAACTGTTTCAAGGAAATCCTGAATTAATCCTAGTACGAAAATTCGAGTATATCACAGAAGTTCACTTTTGTGTACTTCAGAAAACCTGAGCCCAGACAGAAAGGTGTTAAATGTATTGCTGATGGTTACATGTACATAAACAAACTAAGGAAAGCTGAGCCGAGAAAGAACAATACATTACTGTGGGCGGGGGAGGGACGGAAGGATATGTCCCCCTCCAATCTTTCTGACTGCGACACTTTTCGTGTTTTTCATTTTTTTTTCATTCAATTAACGCTTGCTTCACCTAAATTTCTGTTTGCCCGTGACTCCCATTAGTTTCCTTCTGGCTTTGAGCCCAGAAGGAAACTAATTCGAATTTTGCTAGAATAATGTGAAAGCTGTTATGTTTCTCCCTTTTTCGTTTAAATGAATGGTATGCAGTCCACTGAAAGATTTTGAAATGCTGATTTTCAAAGTATTGTGTATCAGCTGCAATCTTAGTTGCATTTCTGTGACATTTGTATGTGGAGGAGTGCAAACTTCACTTATTCACTGAAGATACAGCCCTGGTAGCACAACCACGCAGAATTTGCATTGAAGTTACATTCTGCATAAGGTTGAATTCACGGTGAAAAGTGTGGTAAAACTTACATTGAAAATGTCCAAACCATCCAGGCAAATTCAACCCTATGGTTTCAACTGCATTTCCACCTGATTTCAACTACCAAATGTCAACCACTAATCTGCCTTATTTCAGTGTGTTTTATTTCTACGTTAATTCCACCACACCGCCCCGGTGGCGCAGTGATGGCCTCTGATCATTCGTCCGAAAGGGGTCTCTGGGTTCGAATCCCGGTGAGGTATGGATGTTGTGTTTGTCTTACAGCACTGGCTCTCTCCCTTCCCTGGAACCAGTGACCCTAAATTAGGGACGGGCGACTGCGTGTAGCCCATTGAGTTGCTCACAGTAGTCAAACCTCCAATCAAAAAAGAATTCTACCACATTTCAGCTGTTTTTGGATTATGCACTAAGGCGTGTGTGTATTATATAATATGCTACACAATTTAAGTGTAATTTTTTCCTTATAGTTTGCTTTAGTTTATGAGAAATATAGCTGTAAGGCCAAACATATTATCAATTCTTAAATCTTTGATTATATCTTAGATAATACCTTGGATTATACTTTTTGATTCTCGCCATATAACGAGCTATCACCTTGGTTTTACTATGAGGTCTGGCTATCAAGGCGCCTGAAGGCATCCTTGCTTAGAAGAATGATGACATCGAGCAAAGTCAGTCCAGTACGCAGAAATCAAAATTGATACAGCAAAACTTTATTATTCCATTAACCATTTGCTTTGCGGATTTCTGATAGCCTCCCGTTCAGGGTCCACGTGCTGCCTTTCCACAATGCTTTCCGCGAGACCTGGTGGACAAAGGAATCCTTCCCGTCCACCACGCTGTACTTCTGCGATACCTGCAGCCTTTACATCAAACAGGTGTCCGAACTTGGACCCTCTCTCCTTGATGACCGAAGCTCCGATTGTTCTCCGCTAGACTGACTTGGCCCTGCTGGTAGTCTATGCATGCCTCCCCCCAAAAAAAACTAAGTTACCCCTGCAAGCATATGAAATACCTGAGCTGAGCAATGCTAAGACAACTTCTGTAACAGAAAAATTCGAGCAGCGATTCTTTAAGGTCAGGTGCCCCCAGGCATTCATGCACCACTGATATCGGCGCCGCACGGTTTGCAGTGCGATCAACAATGGTTGAAATTGGAACGTAAATTCGATGCGGATTCAGTGCTTCCCAATATGCACACGTTTAGTTGAAATTTTGAAGCATAAAATCTACATTGAATGTGCGCATTAACTCGGCGTTAATGCCACTTTTTCTGTCCATGTAAATTCGACGTCGAATTTCCATGAAGATATCAACGTTTTCTCCTTTCAACCTTTTTACCCAATTTCAACATTGAATTTATGTAGCTGTGCTACCAGGAAGGTTGCTGAATCATTGACCCCATCTTCATATTGAGAAAAAAAATGCCATGTCCATTGAAATACTAAAATCCCTGCCAAACAGAAGCTATAGTCTTTTGTTTAGGTCATCCCGAGATGTTGAGCTCTTGTTCAATACTTTTTTCTTTTAACGGCTTTCTTTGGGTGAGGCGATAAAAAATGCATTGGAATTAATCAAAATATAGCCCAAGGGCTACATATTAACAATGTTATTTCCGAGGCTAAACAGCTCTAAAAGACATAGCTCCTCTTTCTAGAAAAAGTCATACTGAGTTTTTCTTAATAAACTTGCATCACAAGACTTCTGTTGAAAACAACCCTACTCTTGCCCACCTCAAGCAAATTGCTTTACTAATCACAGGATTGAGCTGGAAGTTTATTTTAAAGAGATGTTACTTTTCAAAATATGTATTGCATTAAAATTACTATATTCATTGGATGGTAGATGCATGATAACATTGTAAAACAGAATTAAGGATTCGCTGAGAAATTTGAATTTTAGGTAATGCAGTCTGTGTTTTTAGTTTAGGAATCTTGTAAAAACTTATGGCTCCTGGTGTGTGAAGTGATATAACTTTGTCATTTGTAACCTGCTCAATATTTGGGGGCAATTAACTTATTCAATTCCACGAATTCTCCATTTGTAACAGAGTTTTCAATAATATTGAGCTCTAAAAAAAGGTCTGAATGACCAACTATAGTAAAACTGATAAACCTAGTGTTCCTCAAAAGCAGGAGGAGAGTAAATAAGTTTAGTTTGCCATTAATTTAGAATGTGTTTACAGATTGTTTTGGGTGTGTCATATTACTGGCTGTAGCTTTTGTATTTTCAAAATGGTGAAAGTAGAAAAGGATAAATACTGTAACTCTTTTCAAGTCTGTACTAAAAGCAACTCACACACGCACAAAATGGAAGAAAATGTTGGGCTTCTGATTTTCAGCTCTTCAAGTAGTTCTGTGTATTGCTCTGCTTAATTTACTGATACCTGCAGATGCACTGATATGGGACAAAAAACATTAGCAGTTGAGCACATTTTTTTAATGGAAAATATATTTACAACTTATTAATTTCTTGAATCATTCCGTAAGCTATGTGCACTTAATGATTATTAACAACAACTGAAGAAGAAAATAATTTTGCATAAAAACCTCAATGAAAAAAACAAACAAAGAACCCCAGCACTTCTTATTAATTATTCAACATTTCATTTTTATCAAACAGATCTTATTTTTCTTGACCTATTAGCCAAGAAATTCTTTCAATTCAAAAAATACTTTTCATGAAATGTAGCAGTGGCCCCCTAGTTTAATTTTTTTTTCATTCTTTCAATCATACACCTAATTCCAACTAACACAGAATGTTTGCAGAACAACTTGATAAAGTGCATCTAGAAAACAACCAGGCTTCTAAGCATGTGATATTATTTAAAAGAGGGACACTTGAAAGAGCTATTTCTAGTTGGGAAATGAGCATCAAAACAGTCTTGTAATTTCATATTTTATGAGCGTAGTGAAATCATTTTGTTTTGAAACATCACACAAGCATACAAAACTATGGAAAGATATATGAAAGAAAAAAAGTTTTGTTCCCTGTAATTTAACATTTTTTTGTGTATTAATACTAACTGCTTCATTCATCTACAAAGTTCTTTTGTTAGTTAAATCGTCTGTTTGGTACCTTATATTTTATATGTGTACATCATTTAAATTATGCAAACACCACTGTATCAGCCATCACCTCACCAATGTGGCATCCAAGATCGCGAGTCCTGTTAAGCTGTACCTTTTGAAACAACCTTATGAATGCATATGTGGAGCAACAGATGACTTCCCTGTCATACATAAAAGTTGCATTTATTCTGGGAGTAATGCTCTTACTTCGGCTTTACTTAGAAATTGAAATTATATTCAGCTAAAGAATTCTTATTTTCCTTTTTCTCTGAGTTCTGTTATTTGCAGATGTTTCTAGATGATTAAAATTCTTTAGATTAAATTTTTAAGTCTGAAAAGGAAGAACACGTAGCAGCATTCTTCATAACAGCTGTCTGCTCTGATTTGTGAGAAGACATCAGACCTCTCCAAAGTTAGCTGGTGCACTCAGTAGAGTGTTACATTCAATGTTGCTGATTTCTGTTTCTTTAGAACTAACCTTTAAAATAGGAAGTGATACAAATGCATGCTTGAAAACAGTGGGCTACATGCAACAATACTTTAGAATTAAGTTAAAACACACAGAGTTATGTTTAGTAATGAAATTCTTATAAGTGGAAGCTTTAGATCGTACTATGGTCTTGATCACACAGTCAATTGAATCAGAGGACTGGTTGTCATAACTACGAGGGTCGTCCAGAAAGTAATACCCATTATGAAATAAAAATAAAAGAAGCCGATGTCAGAGTTTTTGCATTTTCACTAATACTACATATAATCACCCATTTCTCTTCATAATCACCGCTGGTGTTTAATCACTTGTCATGTTGTGGGACCAGTTTTTGAATACTTCATATGCCTGTGCCACCAGCTCAACCACTGTTGCACTTTGCCTTTCAAATCATTGTCATTAGCGAAGCGTCGTCTTCATAAGCAAGTGGTAATCTCACTGGGAGCAAAGTCCAGACTGTGTAGGGCGGATGTTCCAGAACCTCCCATTTGAAACCCTGAAGCAGGTGTTGGGTCTGATGTGCCACGTGAGGTCTCGCATTGTTGTGGAGAAACACCACACCCTTAGACAGCGTGCTGTGCCACTTGTTTTGGATGGCCCTACGCAGCCTCTGCAGCGTTCCACTCTATAGGCATCAGCATTGATGATTGTGCCTGAGGGCATGAACTCAACCAGCAAGAGACTTTTGGAGTCCCAAAACACTAGCCATGACCTTTTTTACCGAAAGTGTTTGCTTACACTTGTGTGGTTTCATCGGGGACCGGGAATGGCGCCACTCAAGCGACTGGAGATTGTTTTCCGGAGTGAAGTGACTGACCCACGTTTCATCTCCTGTAACTATGTTGTCAAGAAATTCATTGCCTGTGTGTGTAATGGGCCAAAAAACTCAAAGCTGCACCCCTACGGTTTCCTTTGTGGTCATCAGTCAACATTCGTGGTATCCACCTTGCACAAATTTTCCAGTAGCCAAGGTGTTCCATTACTATTTTATGGAATGGTGTGCAAGAAACCTCTGGGAAATGGCATTCAATTCATCAAGTTTGATACGATGCACACATCTGCTGACATCATCGACACGTTCCTTGAGGTCCGCTGTGACGAGCGATAGGTAGCTGGAGCCCTGCTCATCACACATATTTTCTCTTCCCACATTAAATATCTGAACCCACCACTGTACCGATGATTCGTCATCAACCCTTTACCATAACAGCCATAATCCAACGAACGGTTTCAGCATTCAGAAAGCGAATCGCACAACGCACCTCGTACTCCGCGGGATTCTCAATTGGCTTTACCATTTCAAACAAGCACAACAACAGTTTCAATCATTGCATTAACACGAAACTTGCCATGAGCCTCACCGACATCTGACTAAGGATGAACGACCTTGCCTGAGCAGCTTTCACCCTCTCGCTTACCCTCTATGCACAAATGGGTATTACTTTCTGGACAACCCATGTACAGTGTGAATTGGAGGTGCAGGAACTGTTGCCAGAATTTAGTAGGAAGATATCCAAATAAATGGGATTCGGTGAAGGATATCTGAATTGCAGTTCTTGGTTAGCAACATTTTCAGTGCCGAATTAAGGGGGATCTGTAGGGCAGCCTTGGAACCCACCATTACCAAGGCCCCAGGAGGCATGCCTGGATAAATAATAGATAGAGGGAGAAGGGGTTTATAAAATAGTTTTACTTTTGCCTCTTATGATTTCCACTTGGTCAGAAACAAAGAGGCCAGAACATAAACAAATTTTAATATACAGTGACTTACCAAGGGTAAAGGTTTCATGTCACTGTGTGCAGCAGTGTCATCGAGACAGTTTCAGCTTTTTCACTTCCATCCACCCACCCACACGCCCCAATTTGCACTTGGAACCAGTGATGTAGAAGGGGCATAGCAGCACTAAGGCACTATTTTTTTTTTTTTAGGCTAAGCCACTTTTTGTGGTAAGGTTTTTTTTTTTTTTTTTTTAGACGATCGTGTATACAAAAAAAAAGTATGTATACAAACATACTCCTATCTTAAGCAAATGTTTATACTACAGAGGTGCCTGCTGTGTGGTCAAGTGGTCTGATGCACTGGTCTCTTTAACTATTGGTTGTAGCCTGGCCCTGGTTCAAGTCCAGGAAGAGGTGATACGCTAGGCCAGTGGTGCTGGATCTGTCACTTACCTGAACCAGTTGCATGAAATTAGGAATGGGCGACTGCTTATAGCCTTACAAGTTATTCGTGGTGGTAAAGAAAACAAACAAACACAAAACATTGTATGGATGAAGTGATACAGTGTGATCACACAGTACATGTCTCACAGATCCTAAGGTTTCAAGAGTACAAATTCAATGTGAACTCTTTTTTCTTGATGACAGTTAAAATGAAGTTATAGGTGGTGGATACTGTGTGAGGTTAAAATTGCATTGTCCTGAGAGAAAACAACAGTGGTGAAGGGCATTTCTACTAAATTGCTTGATATCAGCTTTAATAGGAGTTATTCACTGAGCTCACCCTGCTTCCTTATGGGCAACAGAAAAGACATGGCCATCCCGGTGGCACAGTGGTCTAAGCTCTAGCTTATGACTGTTCATCTGAGATGGGTCCGAGTTCAAATTCCAGTGAGGTATCGATGATGCGTTTGTCTTACAGCACTGGCTTTCTCCCTTCCCTGGAACCACTAGCCCTAAATTGGGGACGAGTGACTGCTCATAACCCAATGAGTTTTGCTCATGGTGGTTGTTAACTAAGAAAAGAAAAGAAATATCCTGCATCCACCTCATAACCTTAGGAAAAACTGCTCATTAGTTACACTGAGTTGATGTGACTATGTTGCATTTGTTCAATGTGATAATATGTATTATTCATAATGAATATTTGGATTCATGTAAAATGACAGAGCAGTGTTTAAATAAAAATTTAGTATACTTAGCATATGACTATAATGTAACATTCTTTATTTTATTTAAAATTGCTCAAATTGTTTACTTTTGATATAAATTGATTAAATTAGTAATGAAAATTTAATAATTACAGAGAAAACATTACGTCCATCAGTTTGCTTTTCAGAGATGTCCCAGCTTCTTTTGTTTGTATGTGGTTTTAATGCCCACAGTGAGCTGCTTGATGGACTGGGACAGTCTGATTTAGGGCCACTGGTTTCAGGCAAGGGAGTAAGCCAGTGCCGACAAACACAGCATCCATGCCTCACCGGGTTTTGAATCTGGACCCATCTGGGAAGAAACATCATAAGCCAATGCTTAGACCACTTCACCGGTGGGGAGGCTGTCCCAGCTTCCACCCTCTTTCATCGAACATAGTAATGTGCATTTTACACCCAGCTGACTAAGTGTTGTAACTATTGCGTTGTCAACCCATTCATTCCTTTTACATGGAAAAATTTTCTATCTGATTACATTGGTTCTGCAAACTGCATCCTGAAGCCATTAGTCAAGGTACTTTAGAGCAGTGTTCCACATCTGAAAATAGCAAAGTAAAATTCACCAAAGTGCTATATATAGCTTTGATAATGAATTTAACTTAGCTTAGTTAATTGTTCACTTTAAATTACTAAGTAATTAAATTAAATCAGATGTCACAAGGGTTTTTAAAAATATTTGAGGATCTTTGCAAATTAAGGTTTCCTAATCCATTCAGCACTAAGGCACTTTTTTTATGTAGAACTACATCACTGTTTAAAACCGTTAATGGTTGAAGTCACCTGTGGCTTCACATTGAATAGCAAAAAAGATGCACTAAGAAAAGCATACAGTTCTAAATCATTAGAAAATCCAAGACAAAATCTGAGAATCTTGATCTTTTATCTCATGTTCTTGTGAGAAAATGGAAAATACAGTGGCTTGTTATGAAAACTCTACAGATAATTTATTAGTTTGAAGAATGCATTACACATATATACTACAAGCATGTTGCTGCAGTTTTGCATTTTAAAAGACTTCATAATGATTCCCCATAATAAGTTCTTTGGGTCCCCATAAATGAGTTAAGTTGGTGACCGATGTCTTAGCCTAAGGGTCCACTAAGGCCTTAAACTGGCCCTGAATATTTTAGTACTCTCTTGAAAAACATGAAGTTGCTTATTTATAAAAAAAAAGAGGCCTTGAAAATGTAGAGATGCTTTTTTAATAAAAGAAGCAAGTTTTTTTCTTTCCGATGGCAAACTGTTGAAATGTCTTCAAGGTTAGTGCTGATTCCTGTTTGTGTTCACGTAGTCTTGTGTTGATGTTTTGGTATGTGCTTCCAATATATACTAAGAGACCTGAGGAGATTGAAGTAGGAATGCCATAAACTCCAGTCAGGGGTGGGACAAGGATCTCTGTCTTTTAGAAGGATTAAATCTGACTGAGAACATAGCCCATAGCTCTGAAGAGTTTAAGAATCAGAAGAAAAAATCCATGGAAAGGGATGGAACCAATGAATAAGTTTTTTCTTTTTTTTTTAGTACTAGTGTGAGCGTTGGCAGATTTTTCATATGGGAATCATGGAGAATTTTGTTTATTGTAGATGGTGGTAACAGATGGGTTTCAGCAGAGTTGTATAAAAATAAAATGTATCTGCGTACACAACCATTAAAACAGAAAACTTGCTGCAAACCCGCGAATCATGATAACAATAGAATAAGATAATTTAAAGAAAAATTAATATAACAATAAATAATTATTAGAACATTACAGATTCCAGAGAGGACAAAAGTACATTACGACTGAATGCGTAGAAATGTGTGTAAAATGGACCTTAAGGCCAAAAGTTTAAAATATTGAACTATGAACCTCACAAAAACAAGATACTAATTAAAGAAAGTTTTTATATCTAGAAAAGCAGTTCCATTAATGAACCTTCAAAAATTATAAATAGCATTTTCAACAACTTAATTCAAAAATAGTAGACTTATAAAATACAAAAGGAAAAGATTTTAATTTTATAACTGGCAACTGCAAGAGAAACCTGGCAATAAAATTAAAATTCTTTCTGTGTAAACAGAACTTTTGTTACAGTTCCTATATACTGAGAACAGGCCTTGATAAAATCAAGAGGCCAGAATCATTTGTAAAAACAAAAGAACTCACTATCGAAAGATGTGAAAAATAGTTGAACATTCTCCCATTAAGATAGAATTAAATATATTAATCTGAGTAGAGTCTTGAGTAAGCATTTTAATTGCTGTAAATAACATTTTTATTTTTTTAATCTACAAGCCAAAACTATCTGCAAAATCTGCTAATAATTTGGAAACTATCCATGGACGGCATACGCGTGTACGTCTATATTCTACGACTCTGGGTTTCAGTAATTTTCTTAATTGTAGCAAACTCTTGTTTAAAGGATGATTCACTGCTGCAGATAATTCTGGTGCAATTAATGCAGGTTTTTAAAGCAACAACATTGTGAGCAGTGGGGGGGGGGGGAGTAGGATTTTTGGAATTATGGTTGTTATTGCAGTGGGTTTTCTGTAAATAGAGAGGATCTGTCAAGAATATTCTCCTGTCTTATCAAATGTCATCCAGGAAGTCAGTGCCTTGTTGTGATTCTTCATTGGTGGAAACTTCAAGAAAATATTTTCTATTAGGGATTCTAGGTTGGTTCTTTTGTAGGACCAAATGTCAAAAATATCTGTGTATTGAAACCAAATGGAAGGTTGTAAATTGTATTTCATTACTATGGTTTTCTCAATATGTTGCATAAAAATATCTGCTGAAAATGGTAAGAGAGGTGAACCCATTGGAATTCCACCTTGTTGCCAATAATAATTGTTGTTGTTGCAATTTTGATCTCAGAATTTGAAGGCAGTCATACAGATCTTTTGTTAGAGGGCTAGAAAGCTGTTAATACAGTTGCTAAAAGAAAACCAATCACTTTCTGGCCCTCTAACAAAAGATCTGACTGCCTTCGAGTTCTGAGAGATCAAACATTGCTTCTGCTACAACAACAAATATATTTTTGAAAAAAAATGAAACTAATTCATTGAAATGGAGTTCAGGACAAGTGGCCACAGAGCAACTGGTCACTAGACAGCTGGGCACACAGGCAAGTAGCCGCACACACTTTACAGATGCCATATAAAAATTCCAGTTTCTTGGCCATTTCACCTACATAATGGAAACATTGCTGTGAAAATCTGATGTGCTCAACAAATAATATTGTCACTTATAAAATGAGAATTGAATTGGAAACTCCATCGACATAAATTAATTATTCTTTTACCAATGGAAACATGCTTTGTTGAATTGGATTTGGTCAACAAATTGCACTTTAATTTGGATAAATAAATTGCTGCGACCTTGTAGATTTTTTAAACTTACGGTTTTCGATGAAACAAACAAATTATAGCATGACCTCATGCTATGATTTTTTTTTTAATTTTTTTTGAGGATATTCGTGGGATTTTTTTTTATTTTATTCAAAAATGAAAAACTGCAAAGACTTTGTCAGTGCTACATATCTGCTTTGGCAACATGCATATGACTTCACTCCACCTAAGAACAGTCAAATGTCACACTTTTACTGAGGCACAAAATTTTAATTGTAAGACCCTAGGCTCAGGCCTTTTTAGCAATTTTGAATGGGCCATGCTTGTATTTATAAGGTTTAAATAGCCTATGAAGTTTGTTGCATTTTTGCTCAGGCACCAAGCATTAATTATAAGGCCATGGTCCTAGGCTTTTTTAGTAATTTTTGATCCTCCATGCTCATATTCATAATGCTTACATAATGAGTTAGGTTAAGAGTGCTACTCCTTTACTTAGACAAAAACATTAATTAATAGGCCTTAGGCATATTTAACAATTTTTGTTCTGTTATGCTCATATTCATGAGGTTTTGTACAAATTAGTAATATTCCGCATTTACATAGCCACAAACTATTAATTAATAGGCTTCAGGCCTAACTTCTCTTTTTAGGAGTTTTTAATATGCTGATCTCATTTTCATAAGGTTTGGACACCAAGTCAAGTTAGTAATATTGTGCTTTTACTTAGGCATCAAACAATAGGTCCTAGGCCCTTTTAACAGTGTTTATTATGTCGTGCTCATATTCATAAGGCTTGGGCAACAAGCCCAGTTAGTAGTATTGTGCATTTACTTAGCTAATAAACATTAATTAACAGGCTGTAGGCCTAGGCCTTTTTAGCAGTTTTTAATCTGTGTTCTCATTTTTATAAGATTTGCATAACAAGTTAATAATGTTTCAAATTTTAAAATGGCCTAGGGCCTAATAATTAGTGTTTACTGTTACTGTAAAAATGCATTACTTGCTTGACTCAGTATGCAAACCTTATGAATACGAGTAAGGCTGATTAAAAACTGTCCCAAAGACCCAGCCAGACCCTATTAATTAGTGTTTGATGCCTAAGTAAAAGAGCAATATTACTAACTAGACTTGATGTCTAAACCTACTGAATATTAGCACGATGGAATAAAAATTGTTAAAAAGGCCTAGGTTTAGGGCCTATTACTTAATATTTGTTACCTAAGTAAAAGTGCAATATTACTAACTTGGTATCCAAACCTTATAAATATGAGCACGATGGAATAAAAACTGTTAAAAAGGCCTAAGTTAAAATGTTGTATTAATTAATGTTATAAAAACTTAAAAAGGCCCACTAATTAATGTTAGTGGCCAAGTCAAAGCACAATATTACTAACTTGACGTGGTATCCAAACCTTATAAATATAAGCATGATGGAATAAAAACTGCTAAAACGACCTTGTTCCTATCAATTAATGTTTTATGCTTGAGTAAGAATGCAATATAACTAACTTGTTGTGTAATGTAAACCTCAAGAATAGCAGCATTGGAGTTTTAAAATTTCTAAAAAGGCCAAGACTAAATTAAATACCTAAACTATTATGTCGCTTCTCAGTAGTCAGGAAAAGTGTGGCATTATTTTTATTTTTTATGTTAACCTTACTACCCTGAGAACTGTGGTTTTAAAGTTGCTAAAATGGCTCAAACCCTAGGCACATATTATCATTATACAAGTAGACATGCTTCAGAAAACTTAAAAATTACATCGTCCTGGAATGTTCCTATTCCTCTTCCAGGATGATGCAATTTTCAAGTTTTCTGTAGCATGTCTACTTGTATGATTACAAGATATAATTTGGCACCATCCAAGAGCACCGGGGGGAGGGGGGTTAGACGACAGCCTTGAAGGAGGTAAGGATTTTTCTAACCCCCCCCCCCCTAAAAGTACTCATGTGGGTGCCTCTGCACCCATCTGCCTGTAACATCTATTTGACTACCATATTATCATTGCCTCAGCAAACCATTTTGATACAAATAATTTATTTCACCAACATGAAAGAGCACGATAAGGTAACAGCAATAAAATTGTAATCTTTAGAGGTGATCTACAAAGAAGTGGACAACGTGAAATCAAAAGTGTGATTTTTGTAACACCCCATAATGGCTTTATGGTCATACTACATGAAGGTGGACAAAAAGAAATAAAAAAAATGCAGTTTTTATACAGGCCCTCTATGCTTTTGTAGCCACTTGGCAGAATCCCACTTATATTCATTTTTTTTTTCAAAAAGCTTACCCTACAATACTGTATCTTTCAGTGAATTCATTTTCAATTAATTCACCTAACAGCCCTGATTTTTTTTAAAATTTGCTCTGTGATGAATTCTTTTTTGTGCACTCGTTTTTGATGAATTCAATTTTGATAAACTCACTTTCGATGAATTAGCATGAATTCATTTTTGATAAATTCACGTGGAGCCCACTGTTTGTACTTTGGCACCTAGCTAAGAAGGGTGTGGCCGAATACTGAATAAATGTTAGACAACTGGTGTGTCCTCATACATACAAATGCAGAATCAGCCTAGTGTGTGCATAACAACTGCCAACAATGTAAGGAATTCAAGACTTGCTGCATTCCTCGAGCATTCTGCTGAGTAGTTTCGACTGAGTGATGATTGTTTGATGATATTTCGAACATGCATACCCAGTTGCTAATCCTCATCTAGCATAGCCAAACTGTTATGCACTCTTAGGAAAACAGTTTGCAGCTCCACACTTTGAACAGCAGGAGTTGGTTAACCCTACAGCATGACAATGCCCAAGCCCATCATGCAAAGCTCATGAATATGTACCAAGATAAGAAGTAGCAACAACACGAGTAGAGTGGCTCACGCTCTTGCACCAACTCTAAATCCCATCAAGCATGCTTCAGAGCAACTTCACAGGATGCACAATGCTTCAGGATACACCACTTACTTTGGAGAAGCTCTCTGAGGGGAGTTGTTGAAAAATGGGATTGCTCGAAATATAAACCACCTCAACTAACTGTTGTGCAGCATGATATAAAGGATATATAGGTGCATCAGTGGTTAATATCAGTGCCAGGGGTGACATTACTATTTACTGAAGACCAACCGCTTCTGTGCATTTTGCTGTTAGGATTCCAATGTCTTGTGTCAGGGAACAGTTCCCAGACACAGACTGTTATGTAAGTGTATTTTTCTGTTCAATAAATGCTTGGCACAACAGAATCATTCCTATTTTGCCACAGTTCTTCATCACGTGATTACATAGTCTATGAAAGATCTGGTTGGTGTAACATTTTTTTTTTAGTTCTTAGTCAACAAATGACTTAGTATTTTATTTTTAAACTGTAGACAGTGCTTGAAATGGCCCGGTATGGCATACGGGCGTTTCTTTTTTCATAGTATTTTGCACCGGCATTTTTTTTACCCAGAATTTACATACTGGCATTAAGGTTAGTAGTGGGAACTGTTGAAATGATTTTTCTTTGTCACTGACTTACAAGCATGCATTCGTAAACTTTGAAACCTTATATGCTTTGTGCCCTTGAGAAATAGTGGTGTGGGAACAATAAAGGGTAGGGGAGTGGTGTACACTTGAGCTATAAGTTCAGTCTTTCAAAGGATGGAAATGAAGCTACCCATAGTGCATGATCACATCTTGTCCAAGCCCCATAGTATCCCGCTAAAGATATGTCTGTAATTTTTATTATATCATTAATTTAATATATTCAGTTTGAAGGGCTTCTTCATAGAATGAAGAATTGGGAGTAATAGATTTTTAAACACAGATTTTAGTCTTACAGCAACAAGTGTAAACTTTTTCTGCTTCAGACATTTTTTTTTTTTCTAATTACCCAGCCTTCTACTTCATGAAAGTCCCTATTGGAAGGGGCTGTCTTCTGTAGGTTGAAGTCCAACTGAATCATTAAGGATTAGCAAAGGTTCGGAAGTCTGGTTAATCCGTTGGTCCTGGGGTATAGACCCCTTGTTATAAACAAGTCTAACTCTAGTCCTCGGTGTACATAAGTAGTGCCTGTTGGATCCACAAACCTGCCAACTGAAACTGACTGCCATCATTTCTGACTTATAGTGCAGTATTCCATGGAATTGTCAATTATATTATCACACAAAGGAGTTTTTCTTCCAGGGAATTTTGTTTTTTTCAGTTCTGGTGAAGGTATTTTTGCGGATGATTTTTAGCTAAATGTGAGCATACTGGCACTTCAAAATTTCCATTTCAAGTACTGAATGTAGATGAATTTTTAGTGCAAATCAACAGGAATATTATTTGCTCAGTTGCACTAGGCTGAACTTTTCTTGGAGTGCTTTTAAAAAAAAAAAAATCTGAGACAGTGTATCATAACCTTTTTCTGTTTCAATGTTTTGTTGTGTGCTATGTATAAATTTGAATTCTTTTGAGCTTTTTTCTTTCTTTTTGGAACTGCACATAAATATTATAGACCTTTCAAAGCATTTCAAAATATACTGAACAAACAAGTTACCAAATAACTTAAGAAAGAAAAAATCTTGGTACTTGATGCATGTGAAATTGAATATTTTTACATCTTTGTATTGATGAATAAATAACATTTACTGTTAATTTTAGGCACAAGAAATGAAAGACAATAAAGCTATATTTGTAAAAATCTGTTTACTAGACGAATTAACCAGACTCTAAAACTAGCTGTCCAAGGCATGGAGGTCATTCTTCCTTTATGGACATGTATGCAGTGGTGAAAGTTGATGGGAACGACATTCCCTTAAGAAATTGGTAAGGGGAACAGCATCCCTATAGGTGCAAACTGGAGTTTTATCTAAGTAGCCAGTGGCTGGTTAGTCTAAAAAAGTTTGTGGCAAAAAAACAAAAAAAAAACCCATTGGCTGGTAAGTTAACAAATCTTAGTAGCCAAAAAGAAGTGTTGAGCATAAAAAGGGGGAGAGGATTAATATTATAAGAACTTTAATGTAACTGCTATTATTTACATGGATACCTTTACCTGAACATAAACAAAGCCACTCACTGCACAAAATAAAAACCATTTTGTAAATCGTTTTTTTCCCTCTAGGTTTACTCATTCCCAAAACATTGATAGTATAGGTGGAAATTTACCATGTATCAGTGAAAACCTTGATGTTTCAATGTTTTTGCTAATAAGCCGATGAATTCATACTTTTCCATCTGCAGCTGTAAATGAGCACATCGGTGGGTAAAATCGCTGCTCAATATAACGGTGATTGCTCACCAATTGAAATCGAGTAACCCATAATATCTGTTAAAATGCTCGATGTTTTTTTGATTTATCGGTTCCTGTAGCATCAAGGAAAAGAACTCTATTTCGTCAATGAAACATCAACCAACACAGTCAATTTGCAACATACAAATATGATATTCCCTTCCTTTTTACAAGAATGCAACAAAAAGAAATTCATTTACTTTACGCAGAAAATATTCTTTACCAGTTTCAAACATGGGTAATGGAAACCTTGATTTTTTTTCGATGTATCGGCTTCTGAAACATCGAGGTTTAAGCCCTTTCAGTGCTACATATAATGTATGTGTATATGCCAGAAATGCTAGGCCAATTTTTTAAAAATTGCAAGCTTCAAGAAAAAATGCTGTACTTTTCATAAATTTTAATATTTTGGGCCGAAAATTTCCCCTGGACTTTATAAGATTTTTCTTAACATTTCTATAAATGCAATATATATCATCATCATCATCATCATCATTGTCAACCATTATCAATCCACTGCTGGACGAAGGTCTCCCCAAGTTTCCTCCACAACGGTCTGTCTTGTGCCAGTCTCCTCCATGTCACCCCTGCATACTTTCGAATTTCATCCACCCATCTCCCATGTGGTCTTCTTCTGGGTCTTTTCCTGTCCCTTGGAATCCAATCTAAAATTTCAGCTGTCCATCGATGATCTGTCCTTCTGGCAGTATGTCCAGCCCATTGCCATTTCAGGGATTTAACTCTGATCATGATGTCTTCCACTCTTGTCATTTTTCGGATCCACGAGTTCCTCTTCTTATCTCTCCTGGTTACACCAAGCATGCACCTCTCCATGCTTCTTTGAGTTGTCTGCAGCCTTTGTATGTCTCTTTTAGTTAAGGTCCATGTCTCTGCACCATACATAAGCACTGGAAGGATGCATTGATCAAACACTTTTCTTTTAAGACATAATGGCATATTGCTCTTGAAAATTACGCTGTTTCTTCCAAAAGCTGTCCAGGCAAGTTTTGTACGCCGATTAATTTCTTCATCAATGTGACCCTCACTTGATATCTGCTGTCCAAGATAAACGTACGTGTCTGTTATCTCCAGCTTTTCTCCATCAATCGATATATCTTCATTTCTTGTAAAAGCATTGAACATCACTTTTGTCTTCTGAAAGTTCATTTTTAATCCCACTTCTTTACTCTTGTCAGCAAGTTCCTGGATCATACTCTGCAGCTCTGATGGGGTAGTTGCAAAAATGACTACGTCATCAGCAAAACGAAGGTGGGTTAGATAATCTCCATTAATCTTTATCCCTTTGTTTTCCCAGCTCAGCGACTGAAAAACACCCTCCAATGTGGCATTAAAGAGCTTCGGAGATATGGTGTCACCTTGTCTCACTCCCTTTCCAATTTTTATGTGTGTTGTATTTTCAAACAGCCGAATCTTTGCACTTGCATTTTCATAGATGTTATTAATAATATTAATGTATGCATCTTCAATACTGCAGGTTTTTAGAGCCATTGTAACTGCTGATGGTTTCACCGAATCAAAGGCTTTTTCATAATCGATAAAAGCCATGCACAATGGAAGTTCATATTCCCTCGCTCTTTCAATTAGTTCTCTCAGTACGTGGATATGATCTATTGTGCTGTAGCCACTCCTGAATCCAGCTTGTTCTCTCGGTTGAGCCATGTCCAGTGTTACCTTCAAGCGGTGTGAAAGAACTTTAGTGAAGATCTTATAAACTACTGATAGGAGGCTGATAGGTCTGTAGTTTCCAAGATCCTCAATGTCACCTTTCTTATGTAGCAGGATCATTGTAGCGGTATTCCAATCCTCAGGAATCTTTCCTTCATTAAGGCATCGAGTGAAAATTTGGGCGAGTACTGTTTCGATTTCTCCACTTGCTTCTTGTATGATGTCTACAGTAATTCCATCTTCTCCTGGAGCTTTTCCCCGCTTCATGTTCTTGATTGCATGTGCAACTTCTGCTGGAAGGACTGGAGGAACTCTGGTACTGGTATCTTTCATGATGTCTGGAGTGCATGTATCATCCCTTTCATATAATTTGGAGTAGAAATCTTTCACTCTTGTCAAAATTTCGCCTCTATTTCTTGTTATAGAACCATCTTCTTTTCTCAGTGCCATAATCTGTTTTCTTCCCTTACTGAGATGTCCCTTTGCTATCTTTAGGCTTTGGTTTTCAATTGCTTTCCTCACTAGTTCACAGTTGAATTTTCTTACTTCTTCAGTGATACTTTTTCTTACTGTCTTGCATAGCTCTATATATTCCACTTTGGAAGTCACATCTTCTTTAGTTGTCCTCATCTCTCTTCTTTTTTGCATCAACATTTTCGTTTTTCCTGATAATTTGTTTACATGCAACTTGTTCTTAGACCCAGCTAATTTTGTTGCTGTTTCCATAAGAGCTTTGGTTACTTTTCTGTTAACTTCAGAGATGTCCACTTCTTCCGATGTTAGGCCTTCCAAAGCAGAGAACCTGTTCTTCAGTTCCAACTTGAAGGTATTATGGTGTTTTTTAAGATTGGTTATGTCAAAGGTTTTGTTTGTCTTATGAGCTTGCCACGTTCAAGTTTAGTGTTGAGGTGCATCTTACATCTCACCAATCTATGGTCACTACCTGTGTTGAACTTGTTTAGCACACTGCAGTCTTCTATGACGAATTTTTTGTTACACATAATAAAATCAATTTCATTTGTCCCATTTGGATGTCTCCATGTCCATTTCCTGTGTGGCTTTTTCTTGAAGAAGGAGTTCAAGATGAAAAACCCTTCTGCCTCTGCAAACTCAACGAGAGTATTTCCACGCTGGTTTCTGTTGCCGTGACCGAATTTACCTACTGAAGTTTCATTCTGTTGCCATTGCCCTATTTTTGCATTGAAATCTCCCATAATTATTTTCAAGTGCTGCTTACCTTTATTATTTAGACGACAAATTTCCTCATAAAATTCTTCAATTTCTTCTTCAGGATGACTTGTGGTGGGTGCATAAGTTTGAATAATCTGAGCCTGGTATCTTTTCGAGAGTTGGATAACAATATATATATATATATATATTTAAATATATTATATTTCAGATAACTGAATTTTGTTTAAAAAATAACTTTTTGTGAAATAATTATTTTGAAATGGAAATTGCAAATTCAAAACGAATTTTCAAAGACACTTCTTTCTTCTGCAAAAAAAACTGAGGGAATATAATGATGACTCCCTTAATTTTGAATATAACCTTACAGACTGGTATTATTCTAAAGTGACTCAAAATCATCACTATCACTTGGCAAACTCTCACTACAACTAGCCATTTCAAAATTTCCTTACAGGCTGATGTTACTCTAAGGTGATTCAAAACACACATCTGTAAACACTGAGGAACAAGCTGTCAATAAAGTTCGTCCTCAGCTAACACACAAATTTGGAAAAATATGTGGGGCATTTGTAATTCGCTGAGTTTTGCTATTGTGACAGTATTTCTGGGAAAAAAGAAATAAATGAATAACATGAAGAGTTTCTAGTAATAAAACACATTTCGTTCTCCTGTGTGGCAAAGTCCACAAAAAAAAAAAAACATGCCGTTGTCACAGGACCACGAGTTGCGCATTATTGCACTTTGAATGTGGCTTCAAAAAGTGATTTCCAACAGTGTAACTTTCTATAATTAACCTACAATCCCTTGTGAACAGCCCTGCCTCAACTGTAGTAGGAAACGTTTTGGCTAAAATTAGCCTTCCTCCTGTCACACAGTGAAAGTGGGTTGGTAGCCGCGAACACAAACTTACGATATGGTTCTTATTGTATATTCTCATGATTTTTTCAATAATATTGCTGTTTGACGGTATGATTCGTGGAGATTTCATTTCAAAACTATATGATTAATAAATGATATGATCATTCACGCTGATATCTACTGTCTGATTCAGGAACTACTCTGGTCAAAATCGAGGGCTGATCATTCAGCCATCCATGCTTTTAGCACAACATGTGCAGGCCGAATCGACCACATCCCACTAAAAGGGTTCTGCAACATCGATCTTTAAACATTGATTATATTGGTGGCAAAACTTCGACGTTCAAAAACATCGAGGTTTTTACCAGCCATATTGAGGACTGGCTTCACTTCCTTTTACCTTTACTTTCTGAATTATTATACTTTTGTAAATTGGCACTAAAAATAAAAATGGCCAAACTGGCGACCGCTAAAATGAATTTAATTGCCAAAATTGCCAGTTAATCGCCATCGGGCGAGTGGTAAATGCTACTTTGCACCTATAAACATCCCTCTATATAAAATAGTTATGAACGAAAGTATGTAGTAATTTGAAGAAAAAAGTGTGCTGCTAAGCTATACTGAGGAAATTTAGGCCCTCTAATCATTTCTACGAACTCTTTGTAATTTATGCAGGATTTTGATGTCTCTGATTTTGCAGTTGTCAGAACTTTTGCCCTTAGACTGTATTTAATTCTTCCTTCAGATTCTTAGCTGTTGACATATAGCTGGAGGAAATGCTCACATTTGACTGTTTTGCTTTCATATCATCTTGCACGTTATCCCGCTGGAAGGGGAATCGTGAACTAGTAACAGTGTTGCAAGTAGCTTTAGAATTCTAAACTCAAAAGACAATAGTAATTCATTAATAGCAACAATTTGGTGCATAGCCACTGACCAATGCAGCACTGACTTTCAGGGGAGATGGCATTCTCTAATTGCTTAAAGTGATGTCTAACAGCAGCGGTTACTTTGGAAACTTAGGCAGGAACACCCTTTGAGGGGTGGGGGACAATATATAACAGCTGTTTCTGAGTGAATATCCTGTCTTCACTTATGTTGGGCTATCAGACAGGATCATCTTCCCCTCCTTCGTTTTCTTACTTTTGTGTGTGTAAATTTGCCCCCATGACTTTTAAACATTAACCACTGTGTTTCACTGCATGTAAGTAACAATTCAGAACTTTAATTTTATGTAAAAAATTACATAAAATTATAGTTGTGCCAACTGATTTAGCATGAAGAATCTCTGAGGCATGGGAAGAATGGTTTTATCTGTGGATGGCTAGATTCATTTATCATGTAAGCAGATTTTTAGACTTTTCCCTTCTCATTCCTGTGTGCTGAAAATTAATAGCAAATGTAATGTTATTGATATGCGTGTATAAATGTGAAAATTGACAATTTTATATTTTTATACTTATTTGAAAAAAATCTTAAATTTATGTCATTACATTACAAATAAAATTTTTGAGAATTAAATGTGTAATCCTTAAGGTTAAAAGGAGAGGTAACAACATTCCAAAAGCATTTTGTACAAGAGCTTAGCAGTGCTGGCAGTTAGATTGAACTTTTCAAGAGTCAAAACAAATTACACAAATTTGGCTATCAGTGTGTTAGGTAATGCACAACTTGTTATGTTCATCGCAATTATTTTGTTTCATATTTTGGTTGTAAGAATATCTTTTTTTTTTCAGGATACAAAGGAGGCAGAAGAGCACCTGTCTAAGGATCCATATAATATTGAAGCTTGGGATGTAATTGTTAGATGTGTTCAGGTATGGACTTATAGTGCAATAATTCATGTTTGGAATTGCTTGGTGTTATATACTACATATACAGCAATCAGCCAAAACATTAAAACCACCTACCTAATATGATGTAGGTCCTCTTCTCGCCACCGAAAGAGGTGTCTCACCCAATAAGGCATAGATTCACCGAAAGAGGTGTCTCACCCAATAAGGCATAGATTCAACGAGATGTTTGTAGGTGTCTCTTGATATTTGGTACCTTGACTGCAACAGAAGATTCCGCAGTTGCTGTAAATTACATATTGGGTTGAGGAATAAGTAATGTTGTTTTTTTCAAACTTTGGAAAAGTTTATTTTGCAACAACAAAAAATAAAAATTTAATCAATAATGTATTTGCCGCTAGTATTTACAACTGCTTCCCATTGTTCAACAAGTTGTTTGATGCCTCGGCGATAGAAATCTGCTGGTCGTGACCAGAAGAAGTCATCCAACCACGTTCGCAATTCTACGTCATTAGTGAACGACACGCCGTGCAAATTGTTAGAAAGCGATCGAAACAAATGAAAATCTGATGGAGCCAAGTCCGGGGAATAGGACGGGTGTGGCTCAACTTCCCAACTGAGCACTTGAATGGCGGTTTTGGTCATATTGGTGATGTGGAGCCTAGCGTTGTTGTGTTGCAGAAGAACACCATATCGCTGATCGGGTCGCTTTTGTTGCATTGCGTCGTGGAGTCGATGCAGTTGTTGAACATAGAGGTCCGCATTGACCGTCTCATTGCTCCGAAGAAGTTCATAGTGGATGATGCCCTGCCAATCTCACCAGACACACAAAATTGTCTTCCGAGGATGTAACTCTTGTTTTGCTCACAGTGTTTTGTGGGACTGAGCCATTGTTCTCGCTGCTTCATGTGAACAGACAGATACCATTTTTCGTCACCGATAACGATGCTGTACAGAAATCTTTCGTTGTGACCACGAGTAGCCCTGTGACGAGCAAGCAAATCGGCAACAATTGTGGAACGTTGATTTCTGTTAAACGTGCGAAACCCAAGCGCCGAGCTTTTGAACTTTTCCCATCGCATGAAGGTGATTTACGACTGTCTTCTGATCACAGTTCATTTGCTCGGCCAATTCTCTGGTCGATTGACGCGGGTTTCTGTGCAGCATCTGGTTCAATTGCTCTTCATCGAACTGAACCGGGCGTCCGGAGTGATCCATGTCCTTAAGGTCGAAATTGCCAGATTTAAAGCGCGAAAACCGCGGTTGAGTCATCCTTTCAGTCACAGCAGCTTCACCGTAGACAGCACAAATCTTGTGAGCAGCTGTCGCAGCTTTGGTCCCTTGATTAAACGCGAAGAGCAGCAGATGTCGGTAATGCTCTTTTTTGTCCACTTGACATTCCATTTTAATGACCTAAAAACCAAATAAAATTAATTCAAATCACACACACTGGCATGTAGAGCGAACACATATCTATCGCATAGTATATAACATTTTGCCACATAAATGGAACTGTGGGAAAAACAGACATTACGTATTCCTCAACCCAATAGTTGGGGTGATGCTGCTCTTACCCGTTTCTCCAACTCAAACCACAAATGCTCAATCGGATTTGTGCCTGGTGATTTTGGGGGACATGGCAATAAATGGAATTCCTTTTCATGTTCTTGGAACAAGATGCCATCTCTGCCAGGAAATACAGTCACCATAAAGGGATGTGCTTGGTCAGCCACTATTTTCAGGTACATGACAGCTGTCAAAGTTTGCTCTACAGGGATAATGGGTCCAAGTGTTCCCCAAGAAAATATTGCCGAGATGATCACACTCCCTCCAGCCGCCTGGAACCGTCCCACAGTGCACCTGGGTGTGAAGGCTTCCTTGGGTAAATGTCGCACACGAGCTTGTCTGTTGACATAGTGTAACAGAAGAGGGGATATGTCTGACCATGAAAACCTCATCTAGTCTTCTATGGTCCAATGTTACTGATTGCGTGCCCATTGCAAATGTTGACAACGTCAAGCGGCTGTGAACATAGCACACGCACGAGTCTGTGGCTGCGGAGACCCATATCTAAGAATGCACGATGAACTATGTGTTCGGACACATTGGGCGCCTCAGCACAATTGCAACTGTGATTAATGTCAGCCACAGTAGTCTTCCCATTAATGCGGACAAGAAACGAAAGCCGGTACTGACATCTGGAATCAATGAGGCTTGGCCTGCCCATGCCTTGTCGACAGCTTGAAGTGTCACCTGTTTCAGAACATCTTTGATAGGTACTAACTATTGCATAGCATGAGGAGCCTGCCAGAATTGCTGTTTCGGAAATGCTCTTACCAAGGTGTCTTGCCCTAATGATCTGGCCTTTGTCAAAATTAGATAAATCCTTTGCTTTTCCCATGTTGAGATGAAATAAAATACTGACAGAGAGTACTCCAACTCGGGTATTATGTATATCATTCGCGATCTTCACACGTGGTGCTGATTGGCTCTACGGACGCTTATTTGCATAATACAGAGTTAGTTTTAATGTTTTAGCTGATTGGCATTTATACATGTATAGTATAACCTGTTTGGGACGGAAACCGCATGAAATGGAAACCTGCCCAAAATGAAAGTTTTTTTTGGTCTTGAAATTAAAGGTACAAAATTGCATACTGTTTAACCTGTCTAAGACAAAACTTGCCTAAGATAGAAATAGAAATGCCAAGAGAGTAAATGAATCTTGTAACCACATAAAGTTCCCAGGTGTTTCCGTGCTGTCAACTATTGCATGATAAAGTGTAATGATGAATTCACCTGGTACAAATTTGCGAGATGTTGAAGGTAGCATAATTAAACAGAGGAAGATCACTTTGGGGTGTTTACACAAACACACAATACAGCACATTCACTGTTTGGCTTCTCCTTGTAAGCACGTGGCACAACTCAGGTTTAGGCATTGTAACCAGTGTTGCTTTCTTTTCTGGATACAAATTCTGAAGCTTTTGTAGCTAGCTGTTTCATATGGATTTCAATGAGACACCCTGATTAAATTGTCTTAACATTTATTCATTGAGGTGATCGCTCATAGCATTTGCCTCTTGCCATAATGCCTAATGAAGATATTGACAAAATTATTGAGCAACATCAAATTGAAGAAAAAATAATAGCAATGAGGATGTTGAAATCAAAATGAATATAGAATCTACATTTGGGATAAAAACATATCGTTAAGCATTGCAAATATTCAGGATATTAAATATTTTGCACTTTTCTGAGGTGACTCTGAATTATTTCAGTTAATGAACAGCACAACACTGAGTGTCATGTTTAAGTGTTACTGTACAGATATCAATGTTGGATTATTTAGAAAAATAGGAGTTTGGGGGTTTTTAGTTGATTAAGGTACATGCAAAAATGTATTCTCTTAAGTAATTACTAATTATTTAAAATTTGTTATTAGCATGACAGAAGTTCAAATGTTAACATTTCAATGGCTTCCATGGATGCACCTGTATAGAATGGAAACCTGTCTAAAACTGGAAAATACTTCCAGTCCCTTGGATTCTATCTTAGACAGGTTTCACTTATATTGTTTGCATTTGTTACTGCCTCATTGTGGTATTTTGTTTTTGAATTTATATATTTTATGTTGGTTACCTCATTGTGTTTTACCAGCAGCAGTTCTTTTCTTCAGTTAAAAGACATTTTACTACATTTTGCTGTTGAGAGCAAGGGCCTGCAAGAACCTTGTCCTTGATGAGTTTTAGTGCATTGCCAAACACCTGCTGAACCACATTCTGTAGTGCATTTAAACCTCCTAATGAATTAAAACATATTACTGTAGTATAAATATTCTTGTAAATGAAATTAATGAATTAAAATATATGCTTGTTATGAATATGTACACAAGATGCGAATAATCAAGCAAGTTAGAATAGATGGACTAAGGGTCCACCGATTATCCTCGTGTAATAAAAATGAAGACAGCAAAACATCACAATAATGATGTAACAGCTGCCTCCATGTTGGTGAGATGACTGAAATCAAAACAATGTACTGAGTTGTAAGAACGGGGCTACTTTTTACCAAGTATTTAGCTCTATATCTTTAAATTTCAAGATGTATATCAGTAAAAAATGTAATTATTAGGTAATACATAATAAAAGTTTAAGGTTCAAAATGATGCATGTTTATTGATGCTTTTGAACATCAGACAAATTTATTGATGTCCTGTGTTCTTAAATTATTAACCATGCATACATTAGCTTTGAGAATAGTTTTCCTGTGTATCAATTTATGGGTAGTACTTTTGCAAAATTGAATTCTTCAGAACACATGAATTTCAGCACTTAATAAAAAAATGTGATAGTCAATTAAAATTTTTAACATTTCATAATTTTACAATGAAAATTTCCTTTAAACATTTACTGGAACTGATTAACGTAAAGAACACTAAACATACAATCTCTAATTTATGCTTTTATTTTAAACATTTGTTCACCATATTATATGCATGCCTGTTAACCATTTTACAGCATTGCACCTCTTTGCCGATGAAATCAGATCAGCACCCTGATATATTAGCATGATTAGGCATAAAAATAACACTAATTTGTAGGGTGTGTCAATTATTAGTAAATGAATGCATTATTAAAGATAATTTTTCAAGGGCAAGATTATATTAAATCCTCATTTGCTAAAAATTTGACAAGTTTCAAACCAGCAGTTTCCTAACCATACCCCCAGTGAGTTTCTAAAAACACAAAATTTATAGAAAACTTAACACTGTATGCAAAATTACCAATAAGAAGTTACACCAACAGGTTAGTTGATGGGTTGGTTAATACATGCAAATGCACAGTACTACCCCATTTAAAAAAAAGTGTAAGTTTTTTGATGGAAAAGGGTCTATTCTGTATATCCTCAATGGTGAAAAAGTACTCGCTAAGTCTACTGGGCATGGCAATCAGCTCCATGTTGTCAGCCCAAAAAGCTTTACGTTTGTGGCGTCATACTTACTGCATCTATTCTAATCTCCTTGGGAATGACACATTATTTGTAGATCACTCTGCATGTCATTGGCATGAGCAGGATTCACATTTTACATGTTTTTTTGTTTTTGTATGTCAGTGCATCATTCTTATAAACAGGTATGAAACATCCTGTTCTTGTGCTCTAACATTATGCACCTTACTGGAAAGCAAGTTTTGAAAAAAAAACAAAAAAAACTCTACAGTGATGGCTTTGAAAATCTAGTATGACCTGCATATCATTATCTTCTTTAATCCATTTGATGAATAGATAACTAAAGAACTAATCCCCATTTTTATGTCTGTGCCCTGGCCTTTTATAACTAACTAGAAAAAGGGAAACGGCATTGCCTGATTTAAAAACAAAAACAAAAAAACAATCGGCTTATGGGCCAGCCTTTTCCGAGTTTTCCTAAAATTATGAATGTGATTTATTTCACAGAAACTTTTAATTGAAATATGTTCCAGTAATCAAATGAATTTGGCAGCATCATACCAGCACAATGTCAAACTTCATGGTTTGGGACACCATGGGTTCAATTCGTAATTTTCTCTGATACAAATTAAGGGAACCCTCAACAGCAGCAATACATCAGGGATATTTTAGAAGCAGAGGTTATATCCTTCCTTCAGAGTTGTTCTGGTGCTATATTCCAGCAGGCCAGTGCTCTGCCACATGTGGCCCGGAATGTTCAAGACCTTTTCCATGCACTGCAGATACCGCTTCTTCTCTGGCCTGCACGTTTGCCGGATATGTCCCTGATCAAACATGCCTGGGACTTGGTAGCTAAATGACTGGCACATCATACTCCTCCACCAATCACCACAAATGAACTCTAGTCTCTGATAGAAGTAGCCTGGCATGCTATTTTCCAGGTCAGTATAAAAACCTCTTCCATTCAATGCCACACCGTGTAGAGGCTATTATTCTTGCTCAAGGTTTCACATGATACTGAGTTCTGAATTGGAAAATCTTGTATAGCTCTACAAATATAATCAGTTATCTCCTGCAACATGAGGAATCTGTGATATAAATTTCATTTGAATAGTGTGGTTCTTTCTTGGTGTTCAATTTTCACAAACAGTGTATTAGAAACATCTATATTTTTCTATTGTGTTGTGATGAGTGTAATGTTACAGTTTAAAAACCAGAGGCTCTTCAAGGTTTTCCTTGTGAAGGGCTTTTGGTTAAATGACATTGAGTGTTCCATTTGGAGCCAAGATGAAGAGGTCTTCACTTTTGCCAACTATGGAGCAACTAACTAAAAACTGGTCTTGGGAAAAGCATTGGTTTTGCAGGTTGAGTCCAACAACTTCTAACGATTACCCCTGTGCCTGTTCATGGCAAAACTGAGACGAATAGGAAATTGTAGGCGCATAAACTGAAATGGAAGGTCAGTTGGGACGATTGGAATGCATGGAATGAAAACGTGACTTCCTGCAGCATGTCAGTCATAATAATAGTTTTGATGACATTTCACATGGGTGTCTTGACAGTCATATTCCATTGCATGGCATTAAATATGACATCTACTTATATAATAATAATGTTATTATTATAAATGAATGTCCTTATTAAGTTAATAGAACGAAATAGTGTGGATACACCAAAGTTAAATAGAAAAAGTACAAGACTTTATAAGACAATAATTTTATTATGAATTTCAGTTTATTCTATTTACAGTTTTAGTTTGAACGTCGTTCTAACGCCTTGAAAAAAGCCACGTGTTGGCATGTAAAAATACAGGACATAAAATGATTTGTGACTGTAGAAGTTATGACACACCAATAGCACTTTCTCAAAAGAAAATTAGCATAATGACTGGGAATAGAGAGAAGAGGTACAGCATTGGATGATTTGAAAGGTTGGAATGTGTTTCATGAATGGCAACAGCTACTGTAGTCCTGAGGATGGGTAGGGGTACTACCTGAAAATTTGACTATTAAGTAATATCCTTTTATTCCTTAGTAAAAATCCATGTGGAAGTGATTATACAGTGAAACCTCTCTTAGTGACCACCCCTCATTATGACCGTCTTTCTGTGGAACTGATTTCAAAACCCATAGCACTAATGCTAACCTTCCCCCTATTAAAAGACCACTCATCCCCTCTTAATGACCATCTTTGCGTAAGGATCACTGCACAAAAACTGCGTTGTCTGGATTATCATTCCTGCTGAAATTAATAAATTAAACAAAGTGCATCAGTATGGAATGGTAACTTTAAATGGTTAGGAAGTTTCCTCTTTCCCCGCACGGGGATAACTGGTTTACCAGTTATTTGGGGAGCGGCGCCCCCACGGCCCGAGCTCACCTTGTGACGGAGTACTTTTCGTTTACTCTTGAACGTTAACATCACCGAAGGGACAGCTGTTCGTCCAGCTGATGGGGGATGGCGTCCCCACGGCCCGAGCCGATTGTTCTCTTATTGTTTTGCTTTTTTCATCTTTCATTCATATCTTGACATGTACCCACCTCAGTTGTAGGCTGCTGAGGTTGTGATGAGGCGCCAGCTCCGGGTTTTGTTCCTCGTTCTCTTCCCTGTCTTTTCTCTTTTATGTTACATTTTCTGTTTTTCCGGAGCTGGTTGGCTTAGACCTACCTGCATGTTTGCCGTGTGCGGTGACCCGTACAGGTGGAAATGAGGATGCTGGAGGCTGAGGTATTTGGGGGCCGGGTTGTAGTGTCTCCAGATGCCAACACTCCTCTTTGCCCTCTGCTTCATCCTAAACGGGAGGCCGGGAGCTAACCCACTCCTGGTCAGGAAGTCTGTGGCCGAGTTGCGTCCGGTCTTCTAGCGGCTTGTCGTTCTGTTCGGCTGGGTGAGTTGGGGGTAGGGTGGGCATGCCAAAGGGGTGTTCTCCGGGCACGGGAAAGTCTGGGTGCACGCTGAGCGTGTGTCTGCCCTACCAACTTGCTATATCCGCTGACTATCCCTAGAGCCGTGTCCTGCGTCCTCTTGGGCTTGCGGACCTCCGGTTCTCCCTCGTTGGGCTCGGTAGTGGGTGGGGAGGTTGGCGGACGAATCTTTTTCTCCCTCATGGCAACACAAAGTGTTTCCCACGCTGTAAATTTGAAGCGCCGTGTGGAGGACGGGTCGCCCTCCTCCACTAAGAAACTACTAACTACGAATTGCAATGCTCTGTTTCTTCTGATTCATTCAGTTGATCCGGCTCAGTCTCTCAGTTCGAAGAGTCCTTTCTGGATTAATAAGGCTCTTCAGGCTGTTGCGGGCTCTCCAAGGAGTGTTAAGAAGCTCCCGTCAGGGGATCTTCTTGTGGAGACATCTCATCCACGTCACAGTGCCACCCTGCTGGAGACGACCGTTCTGCTGGACATTCCTGTGCAGATCTCACCCCATGGTTACCTCAATTCCTCTCGCGGTGTGGTCAACTCCCGCGACCTGCTCGAATGCAGTGATGAGGAATTGTTGGTTGAACTTGGGGACCAACATGTCACTGGGGTTCGGCGTATCCTTTTCAGGCGGGATGGGAAGTCTATTCCCTCCCGGAACATCGTCCTGACCTTTGACTCACCTACCCTGCCAACTTCCATCAAGGCGGGGTACTTGCGTCTCGATGTTCGGCCCTACATCCCGAACCCCTAAGATGTTTCAAGTGCCAGCATTACGGTCACTCCCAGCAGTCTTGCCGTAATGTAGCAAAGTGTGGGCGCTGTGGTTCACCTGAACACTCTTTGGCGGACTGCTCCGCTGAGGTGGATCACTGTGTGAATTGTGCGGGTTCCCACTCTGCGTCTTCTAAGCAGTGTCCCAAGTGGATCGAGGAGCAGGCTATCCAGCGCCTGAAGACCACTGAACATCTGTCCTACCCTGAGGCCAGGCGGCGGATTGCTCCTCTTCCTTCCGGCCGACGCTCCTATGCCTCGGTTGTGGTGCAGAAGGCTACTGTTGCGGTTCAGACTGAGGCGGCCATCCCGGCGCGTTGTCCTTATGATTTTGAGGACATCGTCGCTGCTGGAATGGCAGCACTGCAGTCTCGCCGCATTGCATCCAAGGCGACATCTACATCGTCGCCTAAACCTTCTTCGCCGAAAACATCTCCCAGCACAGGGACCCAGGGCGCTGCAAAGAAGAAGCCAGAAAAGGTGAAACCCGGCTCATCATCCCCGAAACAGAGCACGCAAAAACAGCCTCTCAACACAGGGGGTAAACACAGCCCTGTGTTACCTCCAGACACTGCCGATGGGTTGGAGGTGATGGACGACACTGAGACCTTTTAGTCGTCTGTCTTTTCCTTTCTTTCATTTCGTTTTTCATTCTGGCCACGCTCATTCAGTGGAATTGCCGAGGTTTGCGTTCACGCATTGACGATTTAAAGGGCTTACTGTCTTCGCACACACCTGTGTGCGTGTGTCTCCAGGAGACAAAGCTTCGCATGACGGACACTCCTTCGCTGCGGAGACATTCTTTTTCCGCAAAGATCACCAGGACGGCGTAATTGCCTGCGGGGGAGTGGCCGTCGTTGTTCCTCATGGTGTCCCTGTCACTGCGGTTGCCCTTCGGACGACTTTGCAGGCGGTGGCAGTGCGACTATCTGTGAACACTCTGCTCACGGTGTGTTCCATCTACATACCACCAACTGAAGCTGTAAGCCTTTCGGATCTGGAAGATTTAGTTGACCAGCTGCCGCCTCCTTTCTTCATCTTAGGAGATTTCAATGCACACAGTCCGTTGTGGGGTTCTGCCACTCGTGACTTCCGGGGCCGTGTTGTTGAGTCCCTTCTCTCCAACACGTCCCTCTGTCTCCACAACACCGGAGCAGTCACTTACTTTCATGAACCCACCCGCTCGTACTCAGCCATTGATCTGTCCTTGAGTTCGCCATCCTTCTATCCTGACTGGTCCTGGAGCGTGTCTGATGATCCCCTTGGCAGTGATCACTTTCCCATCTTTCTCCGTCTAGCAGGTGCCGGGTACCGTCATCCTACTCGCCCTGCTAGATGGGCTATCGATCGTGCCAAGTGGGACTCCTTCACGGCTTCAGCGACCATTACTCCAGCCATGGTGACCTCGGGTACGATTGATGATGCTGTTGCGGCGGTTACGGATATTATTGTGCAAGCGGCAGACTCTACCATCCCTAAGTCTTCGACTAATCTTCCACGTTGTCCGCGACCTTGGTGGAATTCCACTTGCAAGGCAGCTCGTCAGGCCCAACATCGGGCTTGGGGTAGGTTTCGTCGGTACCCCACCGACGCGAACCTACTTGCTTTCAAGAGAGCCAAATCTTACGCGCGTTTGGTACGTCGTCGTAGCCAACGGGAATCTTGGATACGATACGTATCCGGGATTAACACCACTACCAGCTCTAAGATCGTTTGGGACAGGATCCGCAAGATTCGGGGTAAGTACCCTTCTGGGGAAATTTCCGTTCTTGAGAGTGGTGGAGGAACGGTTGCTGACGCTCAGGGTATTGCTGACTGTCTGGGCGCCGCATTTTCTTCGGTGTCCAGCAGCCGCAATTACGCTGCTTCGTTCCGGCAGGTACAGCCGCGGCTTGAACGGTCCAAGGTTTCCTTTGGACCGTTTTCCGCTGCCGATTATAACAGCCCGCTGACTGCCGTCGAACTGAAGATTGCCCTGAATCGGTCCGGCCGAACATCTGTCGGACCGGATAACATCCATTATGACATGCTGAAGCACCTTTCTCCGTCCTCTCTTGACTGTCTGCTGGTCCTGTTTAACAGGATCTGGCACGAGCGTGACTTTCCCGAATCTTGGCGCACTGCCATTGTCGTTCCTGTTCTCAAACCTGGTAAGGATCCCGCTAACCCGTTGAACTACCGACCAATTGCTATGACGAGCTGCCTCTGCAAAGTTCTAGAGCGCATCATCAATTTTCGTTTAGTTTTTTATTTGGAATCACGTCACCTTCTTTCACCTCATCAGAGTGGATTTCGGAAATTCCGATCCACCTCAGATCATCATCTACGCCTTGAGACATCTGTCAGAGAGGCGTTTGTCCGGCGTCAGCACATGGTCTCCGTGTTCTTCGATATGGAGAAAGCTTATGACCGCACCTGGAGATACGGCATTCTCCGTGATCTGCACGAGTGCGGATTGCGGGGAAACCTACCATCTTTCATCGCCGGATTTCTCCAGGAACGGAGTTTCCGTGTGCGCGTCGGGTCGACCTTCTCTGCGTTATACCCACAAGAGCAGGGTGTCCCTCAAGGCTCCATTCTTTCTGTGACATTGTTCATCCTTCGTGTTAATCATCTTTTCACCCTACTTCCTCCGACGGTCCGTGGCACCATGTACATGGATGATCTGCAGATCTCTTGCGCATCTGTCAACATGCGCACTATTGAGCGGCAGCTGCAGACGGCCATTAATAAGATCTCTACCTGGGCCTCCCACAATGGATTTGGCTTCTCGACCCAGAAGACCGTTTGCGTGCATTTTTGCCGCAAACGGGGCCTTCACCCTGACCCCAGCCTCCGTCTGGGGTGTTCTACCATCCCTGTGGTGTCAGAAGTCAAGTTCCTTGGGCTAACTTTTGACCGAGCACTCACCTTCCGACCTCACATCCAGTCTTTAAAGGTGAAGTGCACGAAGTCATTGAGTATCCTGAAGGTCCTCTCTCGAACATCTTGGGGGGCTGACAGGTGCTCAATGCTTCGCATTTACCATTCTCTGATTCGGTCAAAGTTAGACTTCGGTTGCATAACGTGCGGTTCGGCACGTCCTTCCGTGTTGCGGCCTCTGGATCCTGTCCATCACCAGGCTCTGCGGCTATGCACTGGTGCTTTCCGTACCTCTCCCGTGCATAGCCTGTATGTCGAGGCCCATGAACCGCCGTTGTGCATCCGACGTAAGCAGCTGTCTCTTCAATTCTTCACCCAGTTGAAGTCTCTTCCTGATCATCCACTGCATGGTTCCATTTTCCATCCACAATGTGTCCGCCTATTCTCACACCGGCCTTCCTGTGTTCCGACGTTTGGGATTCGGTTGTCGACCTTGGTGCGCGATGCTGGTCTAGACTTGTCAAGGATTGGTTTGACCCGGTTCTACAATGAGCCGCCTTGGCAGCCGGTTCAAGCAACGGCTGACCTTTCCCTTTGTGTGTGGCCAAAGTCTTCCACTCCTGCTCTGGTGTACCAGCAGCTCTTTGCCGAGATCCTGTCTCTAATCCCGGATTTCGTGCCTGTATTTACTGACGGGTCGAAATCTGGTGAGGTTGTTGGATCCGCATTCGTGTGTGGCGAAGCCTCGCATTCTGAGAGGCTTCCGCCTGAATCCACCGTCTTTTCGGCAGAGATGCGTGCGGTACACCTCGCTTTGTGTCACATACAGTCTAGACCTCGTCGCGCTCTGATTTGCTCCGATTCCCAGTCCGTCCTCCAAGTCCTTTCTTCACCAGAGGACACGGACTCACCTGTCATCCGTGATGTCCGTCGTCTTCTTGGAACTTTGGAAGGTGCTGGATTCCTGGTCTGATTCTGTTGGGTTCCTGGCCATGTTGGGATCCGGGGTAACGAGCTGGCAGATCTCTCTGCCAGGTCTGTTTCCTCCATGTCGCCAGCTCGGCTGCCGCTGTCCTTCCGAGATTATCGGCCTTTGATCCGGGAATTTGTTCTGGATGAGTGGCAGTCCCTGTGGTCTCAGCAGGGCAGCAATAAACTCTATGCCATCAAACCACGGATCGGACTTTGGAAGTCTAGTTTGCGGAAGAACCGTCGTGAGGAAGTTGTTCTTGCACGTCTCCGCATTGGGCACTGTCGTTTTACTCACCGCTTTTTGCTGTGTGGCGAGAGTGTCCCGGTGTGTGAGGCGTGCGACTGTCGTCTCACTGTCCTTCATGTTTTGTGTACTTGTGTTCGGTTTTGTGATCATCGTTTTCGTCATTTTCACTCTCGTCTGTTGGACGAAGGAGCAGCTACGCTGCACACCATTATTGGCGAAGCCTGCGACGTTAAAGCAGTGTTTTCGTTTTTACAAGATATTGACTTTTTTAAACTTATCTAGATTTTAACTTGTTCACTATCATTTTTCATTTTTACCACATCAGCCTGTTTTTAACCTTGTGTACGTTTTTTATTGATTTAGTTTTGTTTTGATGTCTTTTGTTTGGCGCTCTTTGGCCAACCTTGGCCCTTGCGCCATTAACATCTATTAACCAACCAACCAACCAAGTTTCCTCTTGCACAGAAGTGATTGGGGGCGGGGTGAAAGAGTTCTTGTTGATGACACGCAATTCTAATGGCTTACATAGTAATGCAAAGTCCCTGCACTTCCTACAAAGGCTGAAAAAGGGAGTGACAGTTGAAACTCATCTTTACTTCACTCCCCTTTTTGGCCAGACAGAGGACACTTAACAGGGATAACTGTCCTGAAGGGGGGGGGGATCAAGAAACTATTCTGTGAGATAAAAGAAAACTTAAAAAAAATGGTGCTGAAAGAAAAGTCTGATAAACTTAAGCAGATGACATTACATTTCTTTTTCAAATATTTTTTTAGATTATCATCATAGGTACCTTCCAAATGTGTAACTATACTAAATATACTGTAGTAAAAATGAGTGGCGCAGAATCTGCATTCATTAAGAACGCAGTCGGAGAATATTCCGATGCTCTTAACACACAGATACTTGCGAATTCGCCGTCATGGGTGGTGCAGTGGATAGCATGCTCGGACAGTAATAGGGAGATGCGGGTTCGGTTCCCGCTCCTCAGCGATGAAATTTTCAAGTTTTCTGATGTGATTTGATTCACGTGTGAAACAGTAATTACAGTCAGCTCAGCGATGTCCGATTGCTGTGTTAATTATCGTATACTGTATTATTTTTTAATTATTTATACATGTACATACATACATACATACTGTACTGTAAATAAACTGGAATGCATCGTATTTGGAATGTAGCAATTCAGAGTATGTGATTTATAAAAGTTAAGCAGTAGTTTGCAAAGGTTTAATCTCAAAACTGTTCATTGGATATGCCATTTAAACCTTCCCCTATTTAGTGACCACCCCTCTGAACAATCGGTTTTTAGAAGAACCAGCAGTGGTTGTCTTAGAGAGGTTTCACTGTATTAATTTCTGTAACTTTCCATGAATTTTCACATACTGTTTCTTAGATTTCCATACTGGAATTGGTTATGGGATAAATCTGAAAGATTTATGCTTCTGCATACATGTATAAATTATGAATATTGTTTTCTGATCCCTGTAGCACATGCAAATTGAAGAGGCTCGTATTTATTATGAGAAATTAGTCAAACAATTTCCAAATTCTGGAAGATGCTGGATCCTCTATATACAACATGAGGTTTGTTTTCTTCCTTTCTGCATCTTTGTTTACATAACTGAAAAAAAATGTTACATAAAATGTTTGGGAGTGTTTGTTGTAAAATATTTTTTAATATTATTGTGATATGCGTTACTTGTTTTTGTGGTTACTCTGATGAATTTGTACATGAAAGCTAAGAAGTCTAAATACCAGTTTTTTTACAGTGTTTTAAACCTTAATAATGCCCAGATAGATTGAGTGAATCGCAGATGGTTTTTTTGTTATTTCAGTTTGTATTCAAAGCATGCTAACATTCCAATATTTTTTTCAGTCAGATACCTAAAACAAGAAAAATTAAAGAAACTCTACCTTTTAGTGCTTCTATAACTTATTCCCTGGTGTATTCCAACTGAAAACTGTAAAATAACCATATCTCTAGTTCCAGTACAAATGCTCACAAGTTGCTGCAGTTTTATTTTGCTAATTATTTAATTTTTTTTTCAATTACTAATCAAAAACTACTATTATGGGAATTTTTACTAGGATTTTTTTTATTTTAATTGCAAATTTTCGGAGAAAACTCTTCTTCTTCAGGCTGTCTTTTTGTTGTCGCTTATTCTTGTCACTATCGCGGTTACGGTTATTTTTCATCAAATCCTGCCAGATGTTAGGCAGGGAAAATCCTGTGCAGTAATTGATGATGGAATTTTGATTTTTCTCAATCTTTATTCCTTCTTTTAGCTTTCTTTTTTGAAAATTGCTGTGGAAACTGATGACTTTAAGGGAATTCCAATCCATGTTGCGACCAATTTCTCTAACATGCCTATCTAAACCAGTCTTGTTGGAGCAATTTTTTTATAGCAGCTTTATGCTCTGCTATACGAGTTTCTAGTCTGTGACCTGTTTCACCTATGTAAGATAGTCCACAGCTATGTACATTTTACTTCATAGACTACACCTTGCATTTTTAAAATATCTTCTGTTTGAACTATTTTAGGGAAATTTTTTTAACCTTGTTCTCTAAACTTGGAGCTAGCCTAATATTGTACTTCTTACTAATTCTCTTTAAAGACTCAAATAAACCTTTGTGATAAGAAATTTTTTTAGTGAATTTTACTTGTTGTTTTTGTGGGTTCTTCATACCATTAAAATTTAGAAACTTCTCAATTTCTCCTTTAGGATAGTTATTTTCTGCAAGTATGACTTTAAGTTCTTTTTTATGGGCTTCTTTCTTATCTTCTGTCGAAACTATTTTATTAATTGTTTCTAAAAACTCACTTGTCACATTCTTCTTAATAGAAACTGGATGATAGGATTGAAATCCAATAGTCTATTAGTATTCATTGGTTTTTTATACCAACTAGTGAGAAATTTACCATCTTCATAATAGATAGTAATATCTAAGAAGTTAATTCTTCTTTCTTTTTGAAGTTCAGTTGTGAACTTAAGGGAATCATTTAATTCATTGAATGAGTCTAGAATTCTTTTTGGAACAATTTCTGAGCTATCTGTTATAAATAAGATGTCATCCATGTATCTGCTATGTAGGCAGAAGTATGTGGGTTGTACTAGTAACTTTTCTTCTATATTTTCCACATAATAGTTAGCTATAGTTAGCCCATAGCTAGACCAGATTTTTGAATGACATTTTTTTTCTCAAATTGAAAGTTGTTCTGCAAGGAGAAGGTAAGCATTTCAAAAATTCCAACTAATATGTTTCTATCTTTGTTGTGAAAAACTATTAGGTCTGCCAAGTCTTCCGCTATAAAGTCTATAAGTTGATCTATATTGATGTGAGTATACATAGACACTATGTCTAAACTACCTATAATAGGAGAATCTAATTTTGGAAGAAGTTCTCATTTTTCTTTTAGCTGCATTGTATTTTTAATCAAGTTAAGTGGCTCTTTTAAAAGATTCTGAAGGTGTGAGATTTTTGTCCAGTTACAGTATACTCACACACACACACACACACACACACACACACACACACACACACAATTCAAACTTTTAAAAAGTAACATTGACGTATGACGAAGAGGTCTTTCCTACAGTTTAAAAGAATAATTTTGTGCATTGTGCAGCATTGTAAATTGGATGATAAAGAGCCTAGTTTTAAATTGTTGATGTAGAACTGTGTCTTTCCCCATGCTGAGTAGTGGGTAACATCGGAAGCACAGATGTAATGAAAATATGTCACACTTTGAACGCTTATATTTTTGAAACTAATAATCATAGAGTAATAAATAATACATCATTAGATAGTTTATAGAGTCCCATCTATAACAAAACAAGTTTCAACCCTTCACCCCTTAATTTTGATATAGTAGCGTTAAAAAGTTAAGCTAAATTTTGCATGATTTTGTTTCGTCACATGCTGTTTTAAGGTTGATAACTAGTGAATAGATGGTGATGACATCAGTGCCGCATTCTGTAGCTGACATTCAGAGCTAATGGATGTATGCATGTGATAAACTGAAATTATAGGATTGAAATCCAATAGTCTTTATTTTTTTGCTAAAAATCAAAGGGGCATAGTAGCAACTGTGCCGCAACCTACAACGTAGGGCTACGTCAACTGTCCTTTGCTGAATACTTTAGGGACATGAAACTAGTAAGATAGTGCCATGAAATAGTGACAGTTGATGTAGTTCTATATTGTAGGTTGCGGCACTGTTGCTATTGTGCCCACTTTTTTAACAACTTTAAATATATATTCATTTTAGATGTTTTGTTTTGAGATGTTTGTTATTACAAAAGTTTTATTCAAATGCATACAGTTTACATTTTAAATTATTTCTTTTGACAATTTGCTATCAACCACTACTAGCTGTATTCTTGTATTTTTGTTACCACATCACATGTAACAAACATTGGTTATTTTTAATTTTGCCAGTCATTTAACATATATCTGCACTGAACTATGTTTCCCTGTTGGTCACCCATTAAATGTAAAAAAATTCACATTTTATGCCATATACTCTGAGGTGCATAAATTAAGAAAGTTTCAGGTTTTAGCCTTTTTCTTTTTTTTTTTTTTTAGAGCAAAGCACAATAGTCACATGATAACTTGTGAACTCTCTTTGGAGCCTTTGTTGTTAACAGGAAGATCAGTATCAAGGTGAAAGGTGAGTGCTATTCAGAAGGCTTTGTGAAAAAGAACGGTATGTCAGGAAACCTAGACCGCCGCCCCGGTGGCGCAGTGGTCTAAGCGATGGCCTCTGATCATTCGTCCGAACGGGGTCCAGGTTCGAATCCCGGTGAGGCATGGATGTTGTGTTTGTCTTACGGCACTGGCTCTCTCCCTTTCCTGGAACCAGTGACCCTAAATTAGGAACGGGCGACTGCTTATAGCCCATTGAGTTGCTCACGGTGGTCGTTAAACCTCCAATCAAAAAAAAAAAAAAAAAGAAAAGAAAAAAGAAACCTAGACCATGGCCACAAAAAGAACCAATCAGAACTGAGTAGGCAGCATCACAATTGAATACCTGAGCAGTGGGGACATTAACTCTTCAAAGATGAGCCAAGATTTTCTCTGAAAAGTGATTATCGATGCCAGAACATTTGTAGAGAAGTAAACACCTGAAATCACTGCAATAAAATGGAAGGGACAGTTTTAGAGGTATTAGTGTGGGCAAGCATCATGATTGATGGTCATACCTCTCTACATGTCTTCAATAGAGGAATTTGACTTACCACAAGTATCAAGAAGAGATCTTAGAACCCAGAGCATGAATTTTTCAAGATGCTGTTGGTCCAAAATTTATTTTCGTAAACAGTAATGCTCATCCTCATAAGGCGAGGCTTGTGGATGTCTACCTTAAAAGCGAAGATGTATGAAGAAAGGATTGGCCCGCCAGGTCACCTTAAACCCAGCGACCACATTTGTGATGCTTTAGATCAGGAATGTATGTAGAGGGAAGGAATAGGGCCTTGTACCCCAAAAGTTTTCATTTTTTTTATGTTTTTAGTTAAAATGCGACTTACATTAGAAAAGAAAATGCTTTAACTTAATAAAAATGCATCAACTTACATTAGAAAAAATACTGTAATTTTTTCTTCAATTTTCTGTTTTGTCCCAGTAGATTTCAAAAAGTTCCATTTTTCGTTGTCCCCCCCCCAAATTTTATATATGCCCCCGCTTTAGATAGGCAAGTTCAGAGGTGTATGTAGAATTTTTCGGTGAGAGGGGAAGGCAACAAAAATCAAAGTTTTTGAAATCCACGAGGCTATAAAAAAAAAAAAAAAAAAAAAAGAATTAAAAATAGAAGAAATATTACAGCATTTTTTTTAAATGTAAGTTGATACATTTTTATTAAGTTAATCTGACGCATTTTTTCTAATGTAAGTTTATACATTTTTATTAAATTGGAGCATTTTTTTCTAATGTAAGTCACATTTTAACCAAAAACATAAAAAATGATGCACTTTCAGGGGCCTTGTCCCCCTCTAAATACATGCCTGGGTAAGTTGTCAAAGAACCTGTGAGCTGAAAATTACTTTGATAGATAAATGGGAACACCTTCCCACTGAACTTGTGAATGACCTTGTTTGGAAGCATGAGGAATCCATTATATAAGGCCTGTATAGCAGCTGGAGGTGATATATATATTAATTGACACCAAGCAAACTCTGAAACACTAACATTTAAAATTGGACATTATGTACTTGCAAGATTTATCATGATAAAAATTGCACGTTATTTTGTATTTTACAGAATTTTGATGCGTTATGTGAAAATATGCACATACAGAGTTATATTAGATTTGATGAAAGTTTAATTGAAATATTTGAATATTTGTCTTATTCCCTTCATCTTTGCACACCAGTCTATTTTAGCTGTTTGCTTACCATCAGACTTCGATTTTAGATACAGTGGCTTCAAAGTAGTTTCTTAGTTCCTTTTTATTTTCAGCCTCCCCTAAATCTAGATTTGACTACCTTTTGACTTCTAGTAGATTTCACTTTTGTCTACAGCATTTAACTAGTAAAATTATCTAACAGTGGTTCTTTTTGAAAAGTGAATTACTGGTTTTAATAACTTCAGAGAATGTCTCTCTTTCTGGAAAACATGAACATGATTTTTTTATGAATTACTATAAATAAATTCTAACAGTAATTAATATCTATATAATATTTTTGCACTGACTTTAAGAGTAAAATCTGCATTGTTTTGCAAAGTTCTGCTTTCATTGTAACACACTGGCTGTATGGTTAACAGTATATTTTTATTTACTATTTTGAATATCTCATTTGTTCATGCAAGTGATTAAAATTCTTTCTGAAAGTGAGTTTGATGCTTTTTATGTTTAACTAACAAAGTGCCTAAATGCATTGAAGCATTAAGACACTATAGAAATTTGTTGCTGCTGAATATTTAAATGTATTTGTATTTAACAGGTAGCAAATATGTTTGTAAATAAATTTTTCCATAACACATGCTGGTGTGTATTTCTTTCGTTTACCATTGTTATTTTTTTCATTTCACAAAGTAGGAGTTTATGCATTTTTCATAGCCCTATCAGTGTTGAGGTAAGCTTTCTAAAGGTGAAGTTCAGATTTGTTTGTCTGAATAACTGGTTTGATATTGGTTATTAATGAAATTGCCAAAAAAAAAAAAAGTTCAGAATCATACATACTGAATGATAAAGGAACCATACTGAAAAAAAAAAAAAAGAAAGAAGACAGGAGTTAAAAAAATATTTCAATTATGCTCTGCTTTAAAGACACTTGTACTAAACATTAGAGGTGGTATTAGTTGTGAATTTTTGGTCCCAGTGATAATGGTGGCAGTTTTGCTTAAAGTGATGGTGATTTAAACAGCTCCATAATTACAGTTTACTACAGGGATGACAGAAAGTCACCATCTAACTCATAACAGCAACAAAATCCCTTGTGATGGATATGATATGAAGCAGGGTCAGAGGAGGGGGATGCAAGGTCAAGTGATGTGGAAGCATATAGCCTCTCCTTGACAAATGTCAACCCCACCTTCTCGCGGTGCATTCTGTTCTCACTAAAGGGGCTCTGACTACTAACAAATAGCGGTATAACTATACCACCGGGATCGGAGGAAATGCTATCCCACACTTAACCTGCTTGGCCATCATGATGAGTTATAGCTAACAAACCCCCCTCCCCCCCTTACACACACAAAGAGGGAAAGGAAAAGACCACATGAGAGATGGGTGGATGAAATTCAAAAGCATGCAGGAGTGACATGGAGGAGACTGGTGCAAGACAGACCATTGTAGAAGAAACTTGGAGAGACCTTCATCCAGTAGTGGATTGCTAATGGTTGACAATGATGATATATATAATACTCTTGTTTGTTGCATAGATTATTTTTCAGCACTTCAAGTTACTGAAAGGGATGAATTTGTTTTGTTTTCTCATCCAGCATTTTTATTTTCTCACGACCTCCACCATTTTCCCGAATAGGATTAGAGTTATAATAGTCTCGCTCAGCTCATCTTTAACAGTTAACAGCCCTCAGAGTAAAACTTTTGTACACAGAGGGAAGATTTATCTTAAAATGCGTTGAAATCAGGAAGGCGAAAACTTTGACTTGGTAACAGTTATTTCGGATCTGTTATATATATCCCCTAAGCATTACGCCAATCGTAACACCTTTACAGTGATTTTGAAACTGTTATTTTTACTCACCATTTATAACAGTGACAGTAATTTTTCAGTAACTGTGACAAAGTAACAGTGACATAATTTCCGACCCACCTCTATTAAATATAATCTGAATCTTGTGCAGTGACAAGCTGCTGTAGTGCCTACATATGTTGAGGTATATTTTTTATTAAATATATCTTCTTTTGTCTGCGTGTCTAGCACTTCTTGACCAGTCTGTGTGAGATGCTAGACGATGAAGTTCCTCATCCAATAATCCCCTGAAGGTCAATGAAGCTGGGTTTAAGGGTCACCAAGCTTCCAAAAAAAAAAAAAAAATATAAAAAAAATAAATAAATGTGACTTCCTCTCTCCCCCAAAAATATATGGGTATTTCAAATATGTTTCATCAGTGTCACCATATTCTGAGTAATAAACTTGGTACATCTGATGCAAAGAAAACTGCTATTAAAATCAGAACACATCTGACAAAAAAAACAACAACAAAAAACGAAGACTTCTGTCACAACTATTTTAAGGTTGGTTCAAAATTTGACTGTGCATTGATTTGAACTAAATTTCATCTATTGTAAAATGGCAATTTCATGTATCTGACTAATAATAATAATAGGTTTGGCTGTTTGTCGTATGTGAGTCTGGAGAATTTCGAGGCCGCTGTGGTGCAGTGGAAGCATGTCTGGCGTGTAACTGGAAGACCCTGGGTTCGATTCCTGGTGGCAGCCAATGAGAATTTTCCCATGACTCACTTATAAACGTGGAAACAGCGATGACTTCTACTTGATGTATCTGACTACTATAGCTCTTTCAAAACAAGATTTATGTAAGAATGATTGTTATTACATATATATCACTAAGCTGTTCTCTGAGATTCGGAGGTTAGCTCCACAAAGAAATACAAACTACCAGATAAATTTTTAACTGATTATTTACTTACTGTTGCTGTATCAAACTTCTCCATTTACAGCTATCTTGACACAACTCGTGTTCTCTGACATCCATCACTCGATATGCACAAGACCTATACTTCATATTCATAATCTTTTTCTCGTGCAGATACTCCTGAATCTGATCCTCCCATGACTTCCTTGGCCATCCTCCACCTTTCCTTCCTGCTACTTAGGCTAAAAAGATTTTCTTAGTAAGCATCTCATCACTCATTCTTTCAACATGGCCAGACCACCAAAGCATATTAGTATCTGCCTTGCTAACAACATTTTGCTTCACATTACACAACTGCAACACATCTTCATTCCTCACTCGATCAGAATGTGTCTTGCCACCCCCCCGTCAGGTAATCCATTTCTCCAGCACGCAAACAGCTCCTATGTTTCTTCTGTAGTACACAGGTTTCACTGCCATACATCACAGTAGGAACAATTACACTTTCATACACAGCCATGTGGGACTCTCTTGAGAACTCATCATTCCTGTGAAAACCTCCCCAAACAGCCATGACTTTCAATGAAAAATTCACTCGCCAACTAATTTCACTGTCCAATTTGTTCTCTCTGCCAAACATGCTTCCTAAATACACAAACTCATTCACCTGGTCAATCACTTTGCCATTTAGACTTGTATTACATTCATTACTAGCAGCTCCTCACTCAAAAATCATAATTTTGGGTTTTCCTTTATTTATGCTCAGTTTGAATTTCATACAAACTTCATACATCCTGGACACAACTCACTTTTGCTCTCTGCCAACAGGACTGCCATCAGCATACAGCAATCTGTGCACATGGATATTACCAAGACATAACCAGTATTGTCCATCTTGGCATCACGCATGCATGCATCCATAAATATACTAAACAGCCAGGGTGACATTACACAATCTTGTCTGACTCCTGCACCAAAAAAGAACCATTTTGATAAAACACTGTTCATTCGTACACAAGCTCTACTGCCAGCATACATGGCTTTTACACTTTAAAGTAGATTCCCAGTAACACCATATTTATTCAGTACCTTCCACAAAAGTGTCCTATTTATTTGGTTGTAAGCTTTCTCTAAATCTATGAAGGCAGCAAAAACTTCCTTACCAATAGCCAGATACTTTTCAGTCATCATGCGTAATGCAAAATTTCATTAGTGCAGCCTTTACCAGATATAAAACCACTCTGAACATCCCACACTTTCTCTGATGTAAGACCTCGTACCTTTTCAATAATGACCTTACCAAACACTTTCTTTGGCACACTCAGTAAGCTAATACCACGGTAGTTCTTGCAGTCAGTCTGATAAACTTTTCCCTTGTACAAAGGAACATCCTTCCAATCCCAAGGAATCATTCTAAACTCCCAGTACAACTGGCAAATTTCAGTTAACCAGTCAATTGGAGTCGCCACCATATTTCAACATCTCAGCAGTTATGCCATCAGCTCCAAGAGCCTTACCATTCTGAAGAGATTTTAGAGCTTTACACACCTCTTCTTTAGAAATCCCACATGTACTTCCCTTCTTTACTGTGACATCATCTGCTTCTGCCTCAGGATCATCTTTGCTTTTTTGATCTAATAACTCACAGAAGTATTTACCCCATCTTTCACTTAACTCATTGGGCTCCCATATCGTTTTCCCGATCCTATTTTTCACATAACTTACAACTTTGTTTCCCCTATTTTTCCTGAGTTTTATGTACTTCTAGAAAGTTGTTCTATCTTTCCAAAAAGCCAATTCATGCTTTCCACCTTCTCCTTCTTATCTTTTGCCTTACTCTGGTGAACCAGCTTATCTGCTTTATGCTTCTTACAGCAATATTCATCCACAGAAACACTATCTTGCAACATCCCAAAATAGGCTTCCTTCTTTCTCTTTACTGTTTCTTCATTTTCACTATTCCACCAAGCATCACCTATCATTGTTGCCCACTATTGTAGTGCCACAGACCTCTTCAGCAGCAATGACAACACAGTTCTTAAAACATTCCCACTTTTTTCTACATCCCTCTCACATGATTTTAGCTCCTTCAGTTGTCCTCTGAGTAAGTTAGAGTAATGGTGATGATCTTCAGGGAGCCTTTCAACTTTATTCTTTCCATCCTGGGCATCTTCCTATTCCTTTTCCTCCAACCAACATTCAGTTTCACTTGTGACACTACCAAGTAATGATCAGAGCCAACATCTGCACCTCTCATCACACAAGTGTCAACAAGTAAGTATTTCAGATGCTGATAATAAACAAGAAAATCTATAACACTCTTTTGACCGAGAGTATGATTTCCCCAAGTATATGTGTGGATATACTTGTTGAAAAACATATTAGATACACACAAACTATTCTCAATGCAGAGTTCAATTAATTTTTCACCATTATCATTCACACAAGGATCATTAAACTTACCCAGAACATTGTCAGAAATTGCATTCTGCACACCTACTCTACATGCTATTATAACTTTCTCTTTAGCACCAAACTGGCTCAAAATAGCTTTTAGCTCATTCCAGAAATCTTCCTTCCTATCAAAAGGTTTCGAGTCACAAGGAGCATACACTACAACAATTACTATTCTCTGAAGTTTCACTTTCAAACGAATCCAAAGAATTCTCTTACTTATGCAGCTTTAGTGAATCAAGTACGTTTCAAATAATAGTCTTTATTTGAATAAAGAATATTCTTACTTGAAATATAACAATTGTAATCAATTTGATGGAAATGAATATTCTTTATTAAATGAATGAACTATTTTTTTTAAATGCTTAATACCATTCTCATCAAATTAATTATGGAGGGAAGTATTTTTGGTTATGACCTCAAGACAAAAATAAATAAAATAGAGAAAATAACTTTGATTTGTATATGCAACTGGTAATTTTCATTTCCATTGAACCTAAGTTGCTTTTATTATGACTAAGTTCAAGAATGGAAGTAATCAGTTTCAGTTTTTGCAAGTAATATTAGAGTAAATTTTACTTTGCATTTTTTAATTATACAAGGGATTTTAGTATAGAGAATTTTTTGTTTTAAATAATGAAAATTTCAATGCAGTAAATTTTGCCATCATTCTTTTTGGTAATTTTGGAATTCCCAAGAATCCTAGATAGAAAAATGATGTGGCATATAGACATTAATAATTGTTGAATAAATGCAACACTTATGGCATAATTTCTTTTATTTTCCCATGATATCCAGTTCTCAGCATAACTTTCAGAGTACATTTCTGCTTGCAAAAATGTTTACTTTTGTGAAATATTTTTGCCTAATCTTTAGGCATTTTCAAGCAACTCAGATCTTGTCCTATTATGTTATTGTATACTGATTTTCAATAGTAAGATAATCTCAAAGTGTGAAGACAGCAAACACTCTGTTATTTCAACAAGCATCAAATTATCAGATGCTATAATTATTGAAAAAAATTATAATAAACATCAGCAATACCATAGAACTACCTGCCAGGGGTTGATCCATAAGCTTACTTTAGAAAGAAAGTTGCCATAATCAAAAAAAAAAAAAGGGGGGGGGGGGATTGATAAAAAGACTGTGTTGTGGGTCACAGACATACAGACTGACAAAGCTACTCCTTCCTGGCATTGCACAGCTTTTCAAAAACTTTTTCTGTAAAAAAAAAAAATATATTCTAATCTTTTAAATTGCAAAGTAGGAAAGCAATTGAAAAATCTGGTTTATTTTCTTGACGTTCAATTGCCTGCTTTGCAAGGAAATGAGCTCCATGCTTTTTTAAATATCAAGTCTGGTTAGAATCTTTCAAAATAAATTTGAGCCCTTCTATTTAGATGGCTTAATTTAATAAAAACATCTCCAGCTTGAATAATTAATCTAATCATTCCTAAGCAGTATGGCCACCAATTCTTCTTCAAAATATTTTCTTATTCTTTTGCAATGCAAGATTTCCTTTTGTTTTGGAAGAAACTTTCACTTCATAAAGTCATGCTGTGCCATTCATTGCCTTACTAGTGATTTTCTCTTAGAAGTTTGTGGAAATATTACATTAAACAAAGCACATCCATTGTTTTTCATGATCAGTCAAAATTTCTTTTCCCTTCCGCTTTTGGTTTCTGAAACTCTTAGCTTTTTTTTTCTTTCTGTTTTCCCTTTCTAAAATTTTTCAAAAATAAGTACATCAGTTATTTGTGATCTTGGCCATTTAAAAAGGAAAAGCCTGGTTGGGGGGGGGGTTATTGTCCCAGTGGCCCCTGCTAGATTTGCTACTGCTACCAGCTGCAGAGTAGCTGTTAATACTGGATGAATGAGACTAAAAGATGTTCAAGAAATTTCTCCAGGAATGTTCAGGAGCTTTCTGCAGGAATGGCAAAGGGCACCCCAAGGGCAGCAATATGAATTGATTGGAAATGATGAAGGACCAAGAAAAAACATGAGAGTTTTCTCACTCTAGTTACTGACATTGCCACAATACCAAAGTCCCATTATAATTTATAAAGACTAGTCAAAATATCGTGCAAAAGAATAAACCATTTGAGACTATCAGTGTGCCCAGGGTCATTGACCAATTTCAATTTTGATAAATTGTTGAAGTTCAAGAAATTTCTATCATGGTAATTCCAGTTGGAATTGTTGGGGGAAACTTCGTGGTCTAGAAAGTTAAAAGATAATGTGTCATGGATATTATATTGTATTCATCTAAAAAAATATTTATTTGAACTTTTTGCATATTTTGAATTCACATCTCTAGCTAATCATTAGAAAAGTATTTGTTCTAACACACACAGATGTAAAATGTTCAAAGAACTTCAGGATCTACTTTCTGACAAAATAACAAAGCAATCACTTGGGAATTCTGAATGAACATTCTACTTTTAGTGCCCAACAAACAAAAGAAAAAAAAACAATAGTAAAGTTCTGCTGCTATTCCAAATGGCTGTTAGCTAGAAGTACTGGTGAAACATGAATAAATGGAACATCAACCAAAATATATTTGCCTCTCAACCAACCCATATCATCCATGGGTAGTGAGGTGTTTATGAATGATTCTTTGTATGCACTCATTTAAGTGCTGACTACTTTTAGATGCCAAAGGTTCCTAATACTGTTTGTCACAGAACACAGCCCATTGGCATTTAGTATTCTTAATTTGCTCTGAGTTGGGGATGCTTTTAGCTGATTTTCAGATGTACTTTTAGTGCTCCTACCATGCTGAGGTACCGGCATCATGGTTTTATGTACTGTACACTTCAAACATTTGTTCAATTTCTCTGTCTTTGTTTAACCCCTCCACTTTCCCCCAAAAAAATGGAGAGAGAAAAAAAGATAGGCAATGACACCAATTTGTATTCAAAAGTAAAGAGAAAATTCTGGGAAGTGTAGATTTTGGAAGATTTTGGAAAAGAAAGGACAATGTTGCAAAATGCTGGTGTACCTCCCTCAATATTGTGTATGATCTTAAAATCACATCAAAATTGCGGGTAAAATAACAGATAAATCTTGTGAATTAATGAAGATATGACAAATCCTAGTGAAGAATTATTGTAGTTAATTGTGCATTACAGGGATTACTAGGATATAAGTTTTCACTTTGTCAAATTTTCGAGTTGTACCTCAACCCTTCTTCAGGACTGACTAAGATAGAAGGTGCTGCCACTCAAGTGGTAATGTCATCATGGTAACATATATGTAGGAGAAACTGGAAGACAACTCTGCACCCGTGTAGCTGAACACAAAGCCGCAGTTAAGAACATTACAAGCAAAACAGGCCTAGATAAGCATGTACAAAGTACTGGACATTCAATGAACTGGGATTCTTTAAAAATTCTTGCACACCAACAACAAAATATCTAAAACAGAAACTTGAAGAATGTCTACACATTGAGAGAAGAAGAGGTTCCACAATTAACGAACATAGCGGTATGACATTACCACTTCAGTGGCAGCACCTTTTATCTTAGTCAGTCCTGAAGAAGGGTTGGGGTACAACCCGAAAATTTGACAAAGTGAAAACTTATATCCTAGTAATCCCCGTAACGCACAATTAACTACAATAACAGATAAATGTTTAGAGCCACAGAGAAAATAAAGTTCACTGTCTATTTTATGGTGGTTATCATGGTCAGTGCTTTGGAAAATTGTGGTACGTGAGCCACTGGCAGACTTCATGTCAAAAATCACTGGCCCACAGAATGTTCCCAAGAAAGAAAGGCATTTTCAGAAACATAGTGCTGACATGACATATTGCCGCATTTTGTACAGTTCAATGCTCCAGGTGATGCCATGGTATGAGAAACAAGGAAAAAGCATCATGTGTGGCTAAAGCTGAGTTTCTTTGCAAATAGGTATGCACAGATGTTTCCACCAGTTTAGCCATTGCCCCATGTTATGCATATGAAGTAATTCTTATTTGTCAACAGTTTTAAAATCTATCAATAAAAAAAAATGAACTCCCTCCTTTGTTATTAGGCTGTCATATCTGAGAATGTGCTACTTAAAAATCAAGAGTACAGGCACTCCCTGACTGTAAGGATTCCATTCTGGAAACCTGTCCATAAGTTGAAAATTTACTTAGCTTGGAAACCACCTCAAATGCGTATCTAAATAAAACATAACTGTGTGATTAAAAAAAAAATTATATTTTGGTATTTCAAAATTGCAGTTACTCATGACATACATATTGAGATATTACTGAACAAAAACTTTTAAATTGTGTGTACATGCTTATATGCTATCTCTGGTATAGGAGGGGGTGTCCAAAATGACTCCACAACTTAAATCTTGGCCCTCAGTCTCCAGCAGCTGGAATGTACCTGGCCAAGGCAGCGGCCAGTGCGACATGAAGGCAGAGGGTGCTAAGAATCCCCGGAGGACCGGACTAGGCTGCCATCTGATGCTGAGCTTGGCTACGTATAACGGACGCTCCCTATCTTCTGATTCAAGGCTTCTTGAATTGGAAGAGGAACTACAAAGGATCAAGTGGGACATCGTCGGGCTAAGTGAGGTAAGGAGAAAAGGAGAAGATCTCATTGTACTGAAAAGTGGACATCTCTTCTACTATCGTGGGACAGATACTGGCAGAACTAGTGGTGTTGGATTTATAATAAACAAGAAACTGAAGGATAAAGTTGTAGAAGTTGAAAGTTCCTCTGCCAGAGCTGCACAACTCGTTATCCAACTCTCGAAAAGATACCAGGCTCAGATTATTCAAACTTATGCACCCACCACAAGTCATGCTGAAGAAGAAATTGAAGAATTTTATGAGGAAATTCGTGATCTAAATAATAAAGGTAAGCAGCACTTGAAGATAATTATGGGAGTTTTCAATGCAAAAATAGGGCAACGGCAACAGAATGAAACTTCAGTAGGTAAATTCGGTCACGGCAACAGAAACCAGCGTGGAAATACTCTCGTAGAGTTTGCAGAGGCAGTTTTTCATCTTGAACTCCTTTTTCAAGAAAAAGCCACACAGGAAATGGACATGGAGACATCCAAATGGGACGACAGTGACCATAGATTGGCGAGACGTAAGATGCACCTCAACACTAAACTCGAACGTAGCAAGCTCATAAGACAAACAAAATGTATTGACATAACCAACCTTAAAAAACACCATAATACCTTCAAATTGGAACTGAAGAACAGATTCTCTGCTTTAGAAGGCCTAACATCGGAAGAAGTGGATATTTCTGAAGTTAACAGAAAAGTAACCAAAGCTCTTATGGAAACAGCAACAAAATTAGCTGGTTCTAAGAACAAATTGTATGTGAACAAATTGTCAGGAAAAACCAAAATGTTGATGCAAAAAGAAGAGTGATGAGGACAACTAAAGAAGATGTGACTTCCAAAGTGGAATATATAGAGCTATGCAAGACAGTACGAAAAAGTATCACTGAAGACGTAAGGAAATTCAACTGTGAACTAGTAAGGAAAGCAATTGAAAACAACCAAAGCCTAAAGATAGCAAAGGGACATCTCAGTAAGGGAAAAAAACAGATTATGGCACTGAGAAAAGAAGATGGTTCTGTAACAAGAAATACAGGCGAAATTTTGACAAGAGTGAAAGATTTCTACTCCAAATTATATGAAAGAGATGATACGTGTACTCCAGACATCATGAAAGGTACCAGTACCAGAGTTCTTCCAGTCCTTCCAGCAGAAGTTGCCCATGCAATCAAGAACATGAAGCGGGGAAAAGCTCCAGGAGAAGATGGAATTACTGTAGACATCATACAAGAAGCAAGTGGAGAAATTGAAACAGTACTCGCCCAAATTTTCACTCGATGCCTTAATGAAGGGAAAATTCCTGAGGATTGGAACAACGCTACAATGATCTTGCTACATAAAAAAGGTGACATTGAGGATCTCAGGAACTACAGACCTATCAGCCTCCTATCAGTGGTTTATAAAATCTTCACTAAAGTTCTTTCACTCCACTTGAAGGTGACACTGGACATGGCTCAACCGAGAGAACAAGCTGGATTCAGGAGTGGCTACAGCACAATAGATCATATCCACGTACTGAGAGAACTAATTGAAAGAGCGAGGGAATATGAACTTCCATTGTGCATGGCTTTTATCGATTATGAAAAAGCCTTTGATTCGGTGAAACCATCAGCAGTTGCAATGGTCTGAAATCCTGCGGTATTGAAGATGCATACATTAATATTATTAATAACATCTATGAAAATGCAAGTGCAAAGATTCGGCTGTTTGAAAATACAACACACATAAAAATTGGAAAAGGAGTGAGACAAGGTGACACCATATCTCCGAAGCTCTTTAATGCCACATTGAAAAATGTCTTTCAGTCAATGAACTGGGGAAACAAAGGGATAAAGATTAATGGAGATTATCTAACCCACCTTCGTTTTGCTGATGACATAGTCATTTTTGCAACTACCCCATCAGAGCTGCAGAGTATGATCCAGGAACTTGCTGACAAGAGTAAAGAAGTGGGATTAAAAATGAACTTTCAGAAGACAAAAGTGATGTACAATGCTTTTACAAGAAATGAAGATTTATCGATTGATGGAGAAAAGCTGGAGATAACAGACACGTACGTTTATCTTGGACAGCAGATATCAAGTGAGGGTCACATTGGTGAAGAAATTAATCGGCGTACAAAACTTGCCTGGAGAGCTTTTGGAAGAAACAGCATAATTTTCAAGAGCAATATGCCATTATGTCTTAAAAGAAAAGTGTTTGATCAATGCATCCTTCCAGTGCTTACGTATGGTGCAGAGACATGGACCTTAGCTAAAAGAGACATACAAAGGCTGCAGACAACTCAAAGAAGCATGGAGAGGTGCATGCTTGGTGTAACCAGGAGAGATAAGAAGAGGAACACGTGGATCCGAAAAATGACAAGAGTGGAAGACATCATGATCAGAGTTAAATCCCTGAAATGGCAATGGGCTGGACATACTGCCAGAAGAACAGACCATCGATGGACAGCCGAAATTTTAGATTGGATTCCAAGGGACAGGAAAAGACCCAGAAGAAGACCACATGGGAGATGGGTGGATGAAATTCGAAAGTATGCGGGAGTGACATGGAGGAGACTGGCACAAGACAGACCGTTGTGGAGGAAACTTGGGGAGACCTTCGTCCAGCAGTGGATTGATAATGGTTGACAATGATGATGATATATATATATATATATATATATCTTTGCGCTTGCATTTTCATAGATGTTATTAATAATATTAATGTATGCATCTTTAATACCGCAGGATTTCAGAGCCATTGCAACTGCTGATGGTTTCACCGAATCAAAGGCTTTTTCATAATCGATAAAAGCCATGCACAATGGAAGTTCATATTCCCTCGCTCTTTCAATTAGTTCTCTCATTACGTTGATATGATCTATTGTGCTGTAGCCACTCCTGAATCCAGCTTGTTCTCTCGGTTGAGCCATGTCCAGTGTCACCTTCAAGCGGTGTGAAAGAACTTTAGTGAAGATTTTATAAACTACTGATAGGAGGCTGATAGGTCTGTAGTTCCTGAGATCCTCAATGTCACCTTTTTTATGTAGCGAGATCATTGTAGCGTTGTTCCAATCCTCAGGAATTTTCCCTTCATTAAGGCATCGAGTGAAAATTTGGGCGAGTACTGTTTCTATTTCTCCACTTGCTTCTTGTATGATGTCTACAGTAATTCCATCTTCTCCTGGAGCTTTTCCTCGCTTCATGTTCTTGATTGCATGTGCAACTTCTACTGGAAGGACTGGAAGAACTCTGGTACTGGTACCTTTCATGATGTCTGGAGAACATGTATCATCCCTTTCATATAATTTGGAGTAGAAATCTTTCACTCTTGTCAAAATTTCGCCTGTATTTCTTGTTACAGAACCATCTTCTTTTCTCAGTGCCATAATCTGTTTTCTTCCCTTACTGAGATGTCCCTTTGCTATCTTTAGGCTTTGGTTGTTTTCAATTGCTTTCCTTACTAGTTCACAGTTGAATTTCCTTACGTCTTCAGTGATACTTTTTCGTACTGTCTTGCATAGCTCTATATATTCCACTTTGGAAGTCACATCTTCTTTAGTTGTCCTCATCACTCTTCTTTTTTGCATCAACATTTTGGTTTTTCCTGATAATTTGTTCACATGCAATTTGTTCTTAGACCCAGCTAATTTTGTTGCTGTTTCCATAAGAGCTTTGGTTACTTTTCTGTTAACTTCAGAAATATCCACTTCTTCCGATGTTAGGCCTTCTAAAGCAGAGAATCTGTTCTTCAGTTCCAATTTGAAGGTATTATGGTGTTTTTTAAGGTTGGTTATGTCAATACATTTTGTTTGTCTTATGAGCTTGCTACGTTCGAGTTTAGTGTTGAGGTGCATCTTACATCTCACCAATCTATGGTCACTGCCTGTGTTGAACTTGTTTAGCACACTGCAGTCTTCTATGACGAATTTTTTGTTACACATAATAAAATCAATTTCACTTGTTGTCCCATTTGGATGTCTCCATGTCCATTTCCTGTGTGGCTTTTTCTTGAAAAAGGAGTTCAAGATGAAAAACCCTTCTGCCTCTGCAAACTCTACGAGAGTATTTCCACGCTGGTTTCTGTTGCCGTGACCGAATTTACCTACTGAAGTTTCATTCTGTTGCCGTTGCCCTATTTTTGCATTGAAATCTCCCATAATTATCTTCAAGTGCTGCTTACCTTTATTATTTAGATGACGAATTTCCTCATAAAATTCTTCAATTTCTTCTTCAGCATGACTTGTGGTGGGTGCATAAGTTTGAATGATCTGAGCCTGGTATCTTCTCGAGAGTTGGATAACGAGTTGTGCAGCTCTGTCAGAGGAACTTTCAACTTCTACAACTTTATCCTTCAGTTTCTTGTTTATTATAAATCCAACACCACTAGTTCTGCCAGTATCTGTCCCACGATAGTAGAAGAGATGTCCACTTTTCAGTTCAATGAGTTCTTCTCCTTTTCTCCTTACCTCACTTAGCCCGACGATGTCCCACTTGATTTTTTTTTTGTTTGCTTTTTTCAAGATTTAAAAATCCCTGAAATGGCAATGGGCTGGACATACTGCCAGAAGAACAGACCATCGATGGACAGCCGAAATTTTAGATTGGACTCCAAGGGACAGGAAAAGACCCAGAAGAAGACCACATGGAAGATGGGTGGATGAAATTCGAAAGTATGCGGGAGTGACATGGAAGAGACTGGCACAAGACAGACCGTTGTGGAGGAAACTTGGGGAGACCTTCATCCAGCAGTGGATTGATAATGGTTGACAATGATGATGATGATATATATATATATATATATATATGACACATGCTAATTGGAGGATGAATATAATGTATAAGAGAAAGCACTCATGTCATCAGTATCAGATTGGTTTTCCAGCTCAAAAATAACTGAACAGGAAGGCCCTGTGGAAATAGATGTGTTCAAAATGGATATAGCTCCGAAGTTAGGGAATCTGCAAGTTAAGAAGGTCGGCAACTTTCGTATGAACTTATCTAGGGAGATTTGAACAATTGCATTCTTTTTCTCCTCATAGATAATTTTATAGCAGGAGAACTGCCCTGTTAACCTTGAAATGTCAGATTGTTGCTTCTTCAGCAATACTACGCCTGCATTGATCAATGAAAAGGCTTCTTCTGTTTGTTTTGTTGCAAATCATTTAGGTTCTTCCACCTTTGGCTGTTCCTCTGTAACCTTCTGTGCATTCAACTCTATTAAATCTTCAAGATACTGTCTGGGATAACCCATAAATACAGCCAACTCTTGATAACTTGAATCAGAACAGAGCACGGAAACAATTTGAGTTATCAAGAAAACATTTTGCTCACAGGGCATGTTCAGGGAATTTTACTTTTTTCAAGTTATCAAGAATTTTGACTTATTGAAGTTCAAATTATCAAGAGTTAATTGTACTACAAACTGAAAACAAATACCTGTGAGGTGGAATGGTAGAAGAAACAACAAGAAGATCCCTCTTACTTTCATGCTACTTACTAGCTGCACTAGTTGTTGTGCATCAATTACCTGATAAGGCATGGCAAACTATGTGCATGTGTAATGGCATTGTCTGGCACCTGCAACATTGTTGCTGAAGATCAGGTTTGAAGTCACCAATTAAAGTTAATTGCTGTGCAAAATCTTATAGAAGGTTTTACAAAACCCCACCACATTAAAAAAACTATATAAAAGTCCGATTTTGTCAGACGAGTAATCCCTTAACTCAGAGAGTGCCTGTGGTGATTAAAAATTAAGGCAAAAAATAGGAATCATAATGACAATAAATTAATATAATGTTATGGTTCTTAAATGAATGTTTCAACTTAGACTAGGACATTTTTAATTTAGATGAATTTTGTTTACAAATAGATTTCTTCAAATTATGCTGAGTGGACCACTAGAAGTGCTTGTTTGCCACATCAGTTAGGGAAGTACAGAATTTTTGCCAATCACTACCAGTCAGTTTAATAAACACTAGTCTTTTTATATAGGATAGTGCTTCTCAAACTTATTTAGATCACTGATTTAGAAATATCTTTTAGGGGTTTTTTTTTGTTTGCTTTTTTCAAGATTTAACTGCAACCACTATAAGCAACTTTAAGGACTATAAGCAATTGTCCATCCCAATTTAGGGCCACTGGTTTCAGGAAGGGGATAGAGCCAGTGCTGTAAGAGAAGCATACCACCCATGCCTCATCTGAGACTCTACCTTGGGCCCATGTATGAAACCAATCGCCCACAAGGTTGGCTCCAAGATATTTTGGCAAGGAATATCCTAATTCAATGTACAGTAATGTACAAAAACATTAGTTTGGTTTTTAGGGGGCTGCAAGTTTCAGATCCAACATTTTACAGTAATTCAACAGAATATAACATTGAAATCCTGTCATTTTATTGTATTTTCAGTATGACAAAAAACGTTGCAGTCCAATTAAATTTATTATAGCAAGAGCAGGATTTGAATTCTATTGCACTAAGAACAGTTGTTTTTTGTTGTTTGTTTTTTGTTGTTTGTTTTTACTTGTAATGCTTTTAAAACAATTGGATTTTATATTGTTTGTTTTAAGTTGGTGTCCCAAGTAAAACTGTCTTTTGCTCTTTTGTGCATCCAAAAATTGAAAAAAAATACACTAAAATATGTTTTATTCTTTTCTTTATCTTGGTTTTTACTTATACATAGGAATAAAAAAGGCAAACCCTAGTATATACATACATACACACTGAAAGCACAATTTATGCACACATTACTCATCCATAAACCTGCCCTATTCCTTCACAGTAATGTGTCTGACCGAAACCCTGTGCAAATTATAAATAGATTAAATATATCACATACCTACCTGCTATGTAATGTACCATGGACTGTGATGAGGGGTAAACATTGTGGCATATGGGAGTTAGATAATAGACATAAGTTGGCATGTGGAAAATGGGGTGCTCTATATCTGCAACTGCAGAACATTGTACATGTGCAACAAGATTACATCAAAATTGGCAGCCACAAGGTGAAATGTGTCTGTAAATGGCGTGTTGATTTCTGAGGTGAGCTCCACCTTTCCTGTATTGCAACTTTAGAAGGGAGGGCCAAAGTGGAGTGAGTAACATCAACATTCAAGGACAGGACACCTTTGAAATTATATGAAAAGACCATTCAACGTAAGGTAGCATGACTGGACTACTGGCAGTCAACACCTACATTGATCCAACTACAATATGTGCCAGTGGGAGTGTACTTATGTGACACAGACCCAGCGAGGCCATGGATCCTAAATGTCAAGTTATTGTACAAGGGCTGTACCAAAAGTAATACAAAAGTGGGCATAACTTTTTTGTTAACTGACAGAGGTCATTCATATTGCACATGGTAGAGCAACTCTTCCTCTATAGTAACCTTTTTTCATTGCAGGTAAATAATGGATTCCAAGCTGAAGCAACGTGTCGTTATTGACAAAAGAAGGGTGTAAGCTGTCTGACATCTACTGAAGGCTACAGAATGTTTACGGAGATGACACCATTGACAAGAGCAATATGCACAGATGGATGAAGAAGTTTAAAGAAGGGGAAACCAGCATTGAAGACAAACCACGCAGTGGGAGACCATCATCTGCAACCACTGGCATGAATCTTCAGTGAGTGGATGAATTGATTTGTGTGGAGAGATGGCACAATCCGCGAGCTTGTTGCACAACTGGACTGTGTTTACAATGCCATACAGAAGATGGTGAAAGACTTACGGTATCGGAAAGTGTGTGCAAAGTATGTACCTCTGCAGTTGACACTCGATTTGAAGGAAAGAAGGATGGAAGTCTGCTCTGATCTGCTGGAAACGTTTGAATCCAATGAAGAGATGTTTTTTTTCCAATCTGGTGATAGGGGAGGATATGGGTGGGCATATCTTTACGATCCGAAAAAGAAGACTCAGTCCATGGAATGGTGTCGCACATCTTCACCAAGGCCTAAGAAGGTTCAAGATCCAGCGATCAGCACAGAAAGTCATGGTAACTGTTTTTTGGGATGACAGGGGTGTCATTCTCCTCGATTTTCTGGAATGTGGTCATATCGTGACCAGCGAGTGGTACATTGAGGCACTCAAGAAGCTTGGAGAAGCCATAAGGAGTAAGAGATTGAACAAGAATCTGAAAAGGATCTACAATTAATAGGACTGTGAGAGACCACACACATCGTTGGCATCAAATTGGGCTGTCAGTGGTCCCCATACAGCCCAGATTTGGCACCCTCTGACTTCCACCTGCTATCAGTCCAATAAAGGACAGTCTCCGGGGACAATGATTTGATGACGCAAACGAGGTGGGTACAACAGTCTACACCTGAATTTTTTCAAAGATGATTCAGGAGTTGGATTCAACGATGGCGCAAATGCATCGCTTGTGATGGAGACTACGTTGAGTAGTACCGGAGTTACTCTACCAACATGTGCAATTTGAATGACCTCTGTCAGTTAATAAAAAAATTATGCTCACTTTTGCAGTACTTTTGATACAACCCTCATATTATGCACCAGTGGAGGTGGTGTAGTGTTCTAAAACATGTTTATGTGGGCCAGCCACTCAAGGCTTCCATCATTGCACAAGGCTATGTTGACATACTCACTGACTGCTTACACCCATTTATGGTTATCCATTTCCCACAGCGGGTCCCCCCCCCTTTTTTTTTTTCAACATGATTCTGCCTCATCTCATTGCTTCCAACTGGTGAAAGACTGGTTTGAGCAACATTACAGCGAGTTTGCCACCCTCGAATGGATTTCTCACTCTTTGAATTTGAATCCAATTGAGCACGTGTTGGACAAATAGGAGAGGAGTGATGCATTCGAGCCCGAGATCCACCACTGGCAACCTTCACCACATTACAGACAGCCGTCCTGGAATTGTTGGCCACAATACCAGCTGAATATTTCCAACACCTGGAAGGGTTTATGCCAAGATGTGTTGCTACTGTTATGAGCACAAAGTGAAGAAACCCTACATGTTATTAGGTGGTTGCATGTAAGAAATTGTCATTGCACTGTGTACTGATCTGTCTGCATTCTGTTTAATTGATTACATCAGATAATTTTTCAAAAGGTGAAGAATTAACTGTTTATAAGAGATCTGAGATATTGTGAAAATTTTCAAGAATACTTTTTTTGTTTAAAGTACTCCTAAATTAACAACTTCCATTGAAAAGTTTGTGAATTTCAGGGTGATTTAATTTTCTTAGTATAGAACAAATTCAGCAGGCACTTGATAGGTAACTTGACTGGTCCCAAGCCTTTCATGTGAGATACATTAGTTGTTTTTAAAATTTTGTTTCAATGACAACAAGGCTAGCTCAAGCTGGGAAGCAAGGCATCAGGGTGTTTTCTGAAGGGGGGGGGATAACTTAACTCTTGTAAAATTTTAAATGTTGAATAATAGCCTGTGTGGTAAAAGTAAAATATTCTGGGGTTCTTATATCCTTATTTTGCTTTATAGTGGAGGAGAATTAGGAGTGGCTTTCATGCAAAAGCAGTGCTGGCCAATTTATCCTGCCTCACTCTTTGGCCACAAAATATCTTGCTTTCCTGCATCTGTCACAACACATCTTTTCTCGCTCACTTCTTTTCGTGAGGGAACGAAATATAGTGTTTATTTGCCTGAAGTCCCCACCCTCACCCAAAGTGCCATATCTCCCATTAAACACGGGAAGCAGTTGCTTGGAGTGGCAGTTAATGGTAGGAGGAAATTTTGCCTTCCAAAAATTTCATGAAGCCCTATTTTTTTACTCACATGAATGAAATGCAGAAGTCATTGAGGCTGCCCTGGTGGGACAGTGGTCTAAACTATTGCTTCTGACGATTCGTCTACGAAGGGTCGGGCTTCGAATCTCGGTGAGGCATGGATGTCTTACTGCACTGGCTTTCTCTCTTCCCTGGAACCAGTAGCTCTAAATTAGGGATGAGTGACTGCTTATAGCCCATTTAGTTGCTCACAGTGGTCATTAAACCTCCAATCAAAAAAGAGAGAGAGAGAGAAAGAAATTATTTGCACATTTTTATCTCTATTCTGAGTAAAGAGAAAAATCTGGGGGCGCCAATCTGGCTAAGTGAATCTAGTACACCCAATGATTTTGTGAGGGGGCAGTTCCTATCCAATATTTTGAACTTGAATGAAATCATTTATCCCTTGGCAATTTGTGTTAATATATATTTGAATGATACTAAAACACCTTATCATTAAATTTTTGGAAGAGGAGTGGGGCAGAATAGCCAAATTCATGTGACTATATTAAATTCAAATACATTACATAAATTTTAACTAGTGAAAAATTCACAAGGGATACAAATGTATTGTGCCTGATACATTTGTATCTCTTGCTGTTCAGTAAAGAATTGATGTTTTTTATTTGTATTTGGGTATGATGATATTTTATCTTTACATATAAAAATAAAATTTAGAAATCCTTTTTAATTATCTTTATGCACAAAAGTAAATTTAACAATCTTCCTTTTAATTTAGGTTAAACTGGGGAACTTTGATGAAGTTGACAAGGTAAGATAATTTCAGTGTTAAATTCATTTCTTCTGGGCTAGTGTTTTAGGAAGTTTATTTATGTTATAAAAGAAATTAAGTTTTTAATTCATTTTTATGCACACATTTTTTTTTTCAAGTTTGATGAACATATAAAATTTTTATGTTTGTATCTAGATATACATACTGTATATATGATGTTTAAATAAAATTGATGGTAGTGTATTTCATAATTTGTTTTGCCTTTAGATGACTATTTCCTTAATTGTTCCTTAATAATTCTTTCCTTTAAAAATTTCTTGGGACACAGCATTTTGTGTGTGGGTGATGATATGCAATGGTGCAACAACCATCACCTTTTCTATTGCTGATGCATCAGACACATATTGGAGATGTCTACTTTTTGAGCTATTAATGGTAGCAAGGAGTAAACACGTTTGACTTTTGTTATGATAAAAAAACCATAAGTATATTTTGGAAAGTAACTACTAGAAAAAATATTGAGTTTCGTATGTTTGTATCTGTTTAATCTGAGAGGTATTTTGGCTTAAAATTGTTTAGCAGTGAAATTTTTATAAATGATATGTCCTCCACAAGCTAAAAACGTCTTCTGCACTCATAATTTCAACACAAAAGAACTATTAGACTTGGATCTTATACCTTAAAATTTTCAAATATAGAAACGATGTAATAGTAAAAATTTAATGAGAAAAAGTTGTTTGGCAGTCTATTTGATTGCACCACCTGCTACTTCAGGCAGATAATGTAATAATCCACCTCAATTCATAATTCTCACAGTATAATTGCATCTTTTTTACACGAATGATGCAGTATTATTTCAATTGCTAAACTTGCCTAAGGAAGAAAATCTTACAGGTATGTAAACGCACAGAATGTAAAAGCAGAATTTAATTGTCAGGGCCATATATAAAACACCCTCTTTATCATGGTAATTGAATAGTTATTTATGCAGCTATCCAATTATTTCTCTGAATTGCTTTAGTTTACTGTTCACCATACAACATCCTATCAGAAAATTACCCAAAAAATTTATTAACTTGAAAATTACTCTGGAGCAGGAATTGACAACCCCCATCTCCCAATTTCCGTTAGAGTATGCTATCCGTAATTTCTTTCTGATATGATGTTACACGGTGAACAGTAAACTAAACCAATTCAGAGTCATAATTTGATTACTCTGTCAATAATTATGTGCTTTCCACCTTATATTTATGAGGAACATTTCTTCCTTGATTTCATAGTAGTTGAAGTTTGTCAGCATAAACCCTAATGTGCAGAACATAAATACTAGGATACTGAATAGAGTGTAAAAGAGTGAATAAACTAATTGGACACACACACACACACACACGCACGCACGCACGCACGCACACAGGGTCAAGTCACATTATTGTGACCACCAGCTAATATCCAGAGTAACTGAGCCGCCCCGGTGGCGCAATGGTCTGAACACTGGCTTATGACCATTCATCCGAGAAGGGTCCAGGTTTGAATCCCAGTGTGGCATGGATTTTGTGTCTGTCTTACAGCACTGGCTCTCTCCCTTCCCTGGAACCAGTGACCCTAAATTAGAGATGGGCGACTGCTTATAGCCCATTGAGTTGCTCACGGTGGTCATTAAACCTTCAATCAAAAAGAGTAACCACTGTGTGCAGCGCGCACAGCAGCTATACGGGCTGGTAGTGACTCAATAAGGTGCTAGAAGGTGTTCACAGGTATGTGGAGCCATGACTGCAGTGAATCTGACAGCCGCTGGGGTGCATGGTGGAGGATCCATAGAATGAACAACACGATCAAGGTGGTCCCACAGATGCTCAATTGGGTTTAAGTCTGGGGAATTAGGGGACCAGGGCAGTACTTTGAAGTCTTCATCATGCTCTTCCAACCACTTTCATACATTTCTAGCTGTGTGACACATCATATTGTCGTGCTAGAAAATTCCATTCGCTCCACAGAAGACAATCAGCATGTATGGGTATACATGGTCTGCAAGGATGGATTCATAATGAATTCGGTTCGTAGTGCCTTCCACAGGCGTGAGTGGACCCAGAAAATGCCACGAAAACATTCTGCAGACCATAATGCTGCCTCCACCAAACTGTGTTCTGCCAGCAATGGCTAAAGAGTGTTTGTTCTCCGATGTTTTTCGCCTTATACGCCAATGGCCATCCGTTCGATGAAGCAGAAAACGTGACTCATTGGAGAAGGCAATCCTTTGCCAATCAGTGGAGGCCTAATTCTGATACTGCCATGCAAGTGTAAGACTTTTCTGCCGATGCACCTTTGTTAGCATAGGTGCAGTGACCATCTGTCTGCATCGAAGCCCCATATGCAGCAGGGTTCGCTAAACTATCATTTTAGATACACTTCCAGTAGCCTCCTGGTTCATTTGGCCCGTGAGTTGCTCCACTGTAGTGTGTCAATCGGCCTTCACGCACCTTTGAAGCCGACGTTCACCTCTCACATCAATGGCACATGATGCTCCGCACTTTCAACATCGCTCATTCACAATGGCACCATTTCTCCAATCACGATACACATTAACCATAGCAGCACATGAACAGTTCACAAACTGCGCTATTTCAGAAATACTGCCACTCTTGGCCCAAAAGCCGAAAATCATTCCTGTTTGCAAATCTGATAAATCGCTCCTTTTATCCATGGCAGCAATGAGTGATATGTTTTCTGATTGCCTACAGCACACCTTATATACCCTCCAAGCCAGCTCACCACACATGCCTTTTTTCATTGCTAGCAGTGCTGATGTCAAAAGTAGGAGGTGGTCACAATAATGTGACTCGACTGTGTGTGTGTATATCATCATCATCATCATTGTCAACCATTATCAATCCACTGCTGGACGAAGGTCTCCCCAAGTTTCCTCCACAACGGTCTGTCTTGTGCCAGTCTCCCCCATGTCACTCCCGCATATTTACGAATTTCATCCACCCATCTCCCATGTGGTCTTTTTCTGGGTCTTTTCCTGTCCCTTGGAATCCAATCTAAAATTTCGGCTGTCCATCTATGGTCTGTCCTTCTGGCAGTATGTCCAGCCCATTGCCATTTCAGGGATTTAACTCTGATCATGATGTCTTCCACTCTCGTCATTTTTCGGATCCACGAGTTCCTCTTCTTATCTCTCCTGGTTATACCAAGCATGCACCTCTCCATGCTTCTTTGAGTTGTCTGCAGCCTTTGTATGTCTCTTTTAGTTAAGGTCCACGTCTCTGCACCATACGTAAGCACTGGAAGGATGCATTGATCAAACACTTTTCTTTTAAGACATAATGGCATATTGCTCTTGAAAATTATGCTGTTTCTTCCAAAAGCTCTCCAGGCAAGTTTTGTACGCCGATTAATTTCTTCATCAATGTGACCCTCACTTGATATCTGCTGTCCAAGATAAACATACGTATCTGTTATCTCCAGTTTTTCTCCATCAATCGATAAATCTTCATTTCTTGTAAAAGCATTGAACATCACTTTTGTCTTCTGAAAGTTCATTTTTAATCCCACTTCTTTACTCTTGTCAGCAAGTTCCTGGATCATACTCTGCAGCTCTGATGGGGTAGTTGCAAAAATGACTACGTCATCAGCAAAACGAAGGTGGGTTAGATAATCTCCATTAATCTTTATCCCTTTGTTTTCCCAGTTCAGTGATTGAAAGACATTTTCCAATGTGGCATTAAAGAGCTTCGGAGATATGGTGTCACCTTGTCTCACTCCCTTTCCAATTTTTATGTGTGTTGTATTTTCAAACAGCCGAATCTTTGCACTTGCATTTTCATAGATGTTATTAATAATATTAATGTATGCATCTTCAATACCGCAGGATTTCAGAGCCGTGGTAACTGCTGATGGTTTCACCGAATCAAAGGCTTTTTCATAATCGATAAAAGCCATGCACAATGGAAGTTCATATTCCCTCGCTCTTTCAATTAGTTCTCTCAGTACGAGGATATGATCTATTGTGCTGTAGCCACTCCTGAATCCAGCTTGTTCTCTCGGTTGAGCCATGTCCAGTGTTACCTTCAAGCGGTGTGAAAGAACTTTAGTGAAGATTTTATAAACCACTGATAGGAGGCTGATAGGTCTGTAGTTCCTGAGATCCTCAATGTCACCTTTTTTATGTAGCAGGATCATTGTAGCATTGTTCCAATCCTCAGGAATCTTCCCTTCATTAAGGCATCGAGTGAAAATTTGGGCGAGTACTGTTTCAATTTCTCCACTTGCTTCTTGTATGATGTCTATAGTAATTCCATCTTCTCCTGGAGCTTTCCCCCGCTTCATGTTCTTGATTTGCATGAGCAACTTCTGCTGGGAGGACTGGAAGAACTCTGGTACCTTTCATGATGTCTGGAGTACATGTATCATCCCTTTCATATAATTTGGAGTAGAAATCTTTCACTCTTGTCAAAATTTCTGCCTCTATTTCTTGTTATAGAACCATCTTCTTTTCTCAGAGCCATAATCTGTTTTCTTCCCTTACTGAGATGTCCCTTTGCTATCTTTAGGCTTTGGTTGTTTTCAATTGCTTTCCTCACTAGCTCACAGTTGAATTTCCTTACGTCTTCAGTGATACTTTTTCGTGCTGTCTTGCATAGCTCTATATATTCCACTTTGGAAGTCACATCTTCTTTAGTTGTCCTCATCTCTCTTCTTTTTTGCATCAACATTTTGGTTTTTCCTGATAATTTGTTTACATGCAACTTGTTCTTAGACCCAGCTAATTTTGTTGCTGTTTCCATAAGAGCTTTGGTTACTTTTCTGTTAACTTCCGAAATATCCACTTCTTCCGATGTTAGGCCTTCTAAAGCAGAGAATCTGTTCTTCAGTTCCAACTTGAAAGTATTATGGTGTTTTTTAAGGTTGGTTATGTCAATACATTTTGTTTGTCTTATGAGCTTGCCACGTTCCAGTTTAGTGTTGAGGTGCATCTTACATCTCACCAATCTATGGTCACTACCTGTGTTGAACTTGTTCAGCACACTGCAGTCTTCGATGACGAATTTTTTGTTACACATAATAAAATCAATTTCACTTGTCGTCCCAATTGGATGTCTCCATGTCCATTTCCTGTGTGGCTTTTTCTTGAAAAAGGAATTCAAGATGAAAAATCCTTCTGCCTCTGCAAACTCAACGAGAGTATTTCCACGCTGGTTTCTGTTGCCGTGACCAAATTTACCTACTGAAGTTTCATTCTGTTGCCGGTGCCCTATTTTTGCATTGAAATCTCCCATAATTATCTTCAAGTGCTGCTTACCTTTATTATTTAGATGACGAATTTCCTCATAAAATTCTTCAATTTCTTCTTCAGGATGACTTGTGGTGGGTGCATATGTTTGAATAATCTGAGCCTGGTATCTTCTCGATAGTTGGATAACGAGTCGTGCAGCTCTGTCAGAGGAACTTTCAACTTCTACCACTTTATCCTTCAGTTTCTTGTTTATTATAAATCCAACACCACTAGTTCTGCCAGTATCTGTCCCACGATAATAGAAGAGATGTCCACTTTTCAGTTCAATGAGATCTTCTCCTTTTCTCCTTACCTCACTTAGCCCGACGATGTCCCACTTGATCCTTTGTAGTTCCTCTTCCAATTCAAGAAGCCTTGAATCAGAAGATAGGGAGCGTCCGTTGTAGGTAGCCAAGGTCAGCATCAAATGGCAGCCTAGTCCGGTCCTCCGGGGATTCTTAGCACCCTCTGCCTTCATGTCGCACTGGCCGCTGCCTTGGCCAGGTACATTCCAGCTGCCGGAGACTGAGGGCCAAGATTTAAGTTGTAGAGTCATTTTGGAGGTGTTTGGCCATAACTCACCACGCTGGCCAAGCGGGTTGGTGAGTGTGGGATAGCATTTCCTCTGATCCCGATGGTATAGTTATACCGCTATTTGCGGTCGTCAGAGCCCCTTTAGTGGGAACAGGATGCACCACGAGAAGGCGGGGTTGACATTTGTCAAGGAGAGGCTGTGATGTTACGCATCACCTGACCTTACATCCCGTGTGTATATATACGTATATATATACTGTATATATCATCATCATTGTCAACCATTATCAATCCACTGCTGGATGCAGGTCTCCCAAAGTTTCTTCCACAATTGTCTGTCTTGAGTCTGCCTCCTCCTTGTCACTCCAGCAGACTTTCGAATTTCATCCATCCATCTCCCATAGGGCCTTCTTCTGGGCCTTTTCCTGTCCCTTGGAATCCAGTCTAAAATTTTGGTTGTTCATCGGTGGTCCGTTCTTCTGGCAACATGTCCAGCCCATTGCCAATTCAGTGATTTCACTCTGGTCATGATGTCGTCCACTCTTGTCATTTTCTTCATCCACAAGTTCCTCTTCTTATCTTTCCTGGTTACACCAACCACACATCTCTCCATGTTTCTTTGAGTTGTCTGCAGTCTTTGTATGTCTTTTTTGGTTAAGGTCCATGTCTCTGCTCCATACGTAAGCACTGGAAGGATGCATTGATTAAACACTTTCCTTTTAAGCCATAATGGCATGCTGCTCTTACAAATTGTGCTGTTTCTTCCAAAAGCTGTCTATCCAAGTTTCATACGCCGATTAATTTCTTCATCAATGTGACCCTCACTTGATATCTTCTGCCAGAGATAAATGTAGGTATTGATTGTTTCAAGCTTTTCCCCATCAATCAATAAATCTTCTTTTCTTGTAAAAGCATTGTGCATAACTTTTGTTTTCTGAAAATTCATTTTTAATCCCACTTCTTTACTCTTGTCAGCAAGTTCTTGGATCATACTCCGCAGCTCCAAAGGGGTAGTTGTACAAATGACTACATCATCAGCAAAATGAAGGTGAGTTAAGTAATCTCCATTAATCTTTATCCCTTTGTTTTCCCAGTTCAATGATTGAAAGACATTTTGCAATGTGGCATTAAAGAGCTTGGGAGATATGGTGTCACCTTGTCTCACTCCCTTTCCAATTTTTTTATTAGTTCTGTGTCCTCAAATATCTGAATCTTTGCACTTGTATTTTCAGAGATGTTATTAATAATGTTAATTTGCACATCTTCAATACCGCAGCATTTAAAAACCATTGTAACTGCTGATGGTTTCACGGAATAGAAGGCCTTTTCACAATCAATAAAAGCCATGCATAATGGGAGTTCATATTCTCTTGTTCTTTCGATTAGTTCTCTCAGTACATGGATATGATCCTCAGTGTTGTAGCCACTCCTGAATCCAGCTTTGTTCTCTTGGTTGAGCCATGTCTAGTGTTACCTTCAAGCAATGTGAAAAAAGAACTTGAGTTAAGACTTAAACTATACATAATATCTAAGGTATTTTACCTGATACTGTCAAAGTATTTCTCACATTGTTTGCTCTGTGAGGCACGTGCTCCCAGCCCCGAGACGTCTCTTACGTTACGGACCTTTGGTTAGTTTTAAAAAATTTTGCAGAAATAAAACAGTTAGGTTATATATTTTCAGTTCCACATTCATTCACTTGCACAGTCAAATGTTTAAAATTTACTATTAATTAAAAGATTTTAGCAGAAAGAGTTATACTCATTGGGTTAGGAGATGTCTCACACGTGGTTTGCTGTTACGGCGAGCGCTTTCTGTGGTACGTTTACCACCATCTTCGGGCCATTATTTCTACACAAGGGTTCCTCGCGTGTGTGTGGTTTTGGAGTTGCATGTCGGGAATCGATGGGAAGGCTTTGCTGCCTGTATGTGTTAGGTGATTTGTTTCCAATGTGTCGCCATCTATTGGATGAGTTGGTAGGTATCAGTCGTAAGAATAGTGTGTGTCTCCATGTGTTAGGTGATTTGTTTCTAATGTGTCGCCACCTATTGGATGAGTTGATAGGTATCAGTCGTAAGTATAATTCTTTTGTGTAAATATTTTTGGGCTATTATTATTTGTTTATAGAAACAGGTGTTGTTGTTTTTTCCCCTCTTTGTTTATTGGTGTAATCTTGGGAACTGCAGGCTCATCAGCTTCCTATCAGTGGTTTATAAGTTAAGACTCTATAAACCACTGATAGGAAGCTGATGAGCCTGCAGTTCCCAAGATCCTCAACGTCACCTTTTTTATGTAGCAGAATCATTGTAGCATTGTTCCAGTCCTCAGGAATCTTTCCTTCATTGAGACATCTGGTGAAAACTTGGGTGAGTGTCGTTTCAATTTCTCCACTTGCTTCCTGTATAACGTCCACTGTAATTTCATCTTCTCCTGGAGCTATTCCTCGTTTCATGTTCTTAATTGCATGTGTAACTTCTGCAGGTAGGACTGGAGGGACTTTGGTACTGGTACCTGTCATAATGTGTGGAATAGATGTATCACCCCTCTCATACAGTTCTGAGTAGAAATCTTTCACCCTTGTCAAAATTTCGCTTCCAGTTCTTGTTACAGTCCATCTTCTTTTCTCTGTGTCATAATCTATTTTCTTCCCTTGCCAAGATATCCCTTTGCTCTCTTTAGGGTTTAGTTGTTTTAAATTGCTTTTCTCACTAGTTCACAATTGAATTTCCTTATGTCTTCAGTGACACTTTTCCGTACTGTCTTGCATAGCTCTATATATTCCACTTTGGAGGTTACGTCTTCTTTATTTGTCCTCATCTCCCTTCTTTTTGCATCAACATTTTTGTTTTTCTTGAAATTTTCAGGAAAAACAATAAATATATTTATATAACCTCAGGAACTACAGGTCCATTACCTCTTATCAGTGGTTTATAAAATCTTCACTAAGGTTCTTTCACATCGCTTGAAGGTAACACTGGACATGGCTCAACAGGGATAGCAAGCTAGATTCAGGAGTGGCTACAGCACTGTAGATCATATCCATGTCCTGAGAGAACTAATTGAAAGAATGAGGGAATATGAACTCCCATTATGTAGGGCTTTTATCGATTATGAAAAAGGCCTTTGATTCCGTGAAACCATCGGCAGTTACAATGGCTTTGAAATGCTGCTGTATTGAAGATGCATACATTAGTATTATTAGTAACATCTATGAAAATGAAAGTACAAAGATTTGGTTATTTGAGGATACAATACCAATAAAAATTAGAAAGGGAGTGAGACAAGGTGACACCATATCTTCCAAACTATTTAATGCCACATTGCAAAATGTCTTTCAATCATTGAACTGGGAAAACAAAGGGATAAAGATTAATGGAGATTAATTAACTTACTTTGGTTATGCAGACGACTTAGTCACTTTTGCCATTGCCCCTTCAGAGCTGCAGAGTATGATCTGGGAACTTGTTGACAAGAGAAGAGTAAAGAAGTGAGATTAAAAAGGAACTTTCAGAAGACAAAACTGACGCACAATGATTCTACAAGGAATGATGATTTATTGATTGATGGGGAAAAGCTGGAGATAAAGTAATACCTACATTTACCTTGGACAGCAAATATCAAGTAAATTTCACATTGATGAAGAAATTAATTGACGTATAAAACTTGGTTGGAGCACTTTTGGAAGAAACATTACTTTAAGAGCAGTATGCCATTAAGTCTTAAAAGAAAAGTGTTTAATCAATGCATCTTTCCAGTGCTTACATGCAGATGAGAGACATGGATCTCTAAAAAGACATACAAAGACTGCAGACAACTGAAAGAAGCATGGAGAGATGCATGCTTGGTGTAATGAGAAGAGATAAGAAGAGGAGCTCATGGATAAGGACAACAACAAGAGTGGAAGACATCATGATTAAGCCAATAATTGTTTCGTGGTGCAAATCTCCGTATTTTTTTCCCCGCATATTTTAAGGATTTTTATATAATTTTGCGAGTATCAAATATATCCCCGAATTTCAGATTTTTTTCTAATTTTTTGCCTTATTGTTATAAATTTTAGTTTAGTTTTCATATTTAAATAATTTTAATATTGGATCAATCCAATCAAATGGTCCAAAAAAAAAAAAAAAAAAAAAAAGAACATTTTTGGTTGCTTGACCATTTTTAATTTTTTTTTTATATTTTGCATGCTGCATGCTGTTGACCTTATACTTTGACAGTTCAAAACCACTATTGTTTTGTTTTTATTCACATTGCTTTCAACATGGTGGCCATTTTTGTATCTTAGTCTATGATATTTTTGGCATATGTAAGGGTTAACTGTAACTTTATTATTTCAGCTGTGGTAAGTCCTAGGACAAAATTTTAAATATTGTTATGTTAAACACATTGTAAGGTACTATTTTGTCAATTATACTATGCTTCTAAAAATATTCCATCACCATAAATTGTTTGTTCAAAGTTTTGTATCAAAATCGCTAAAAATGTCATTTTCGGGGTGGTTATTAATGGGGAAGGCAATTTATTTAAGATTTGAAATTTTTTTTGGAAGTACATATATACAAATAGTCTCAGTTAAAAATTATTTGAACCTTGAGAGTTGCATACTTTTTTTTCTACATGGCAGTAAAAATGTACTTTTTCAAAAAAATTGCCAATTATAGAGTTTAATATCTCTGGTGGGCAGTTATTTAAAAATCTAAAATTTACACATATTAAAAGTACTCTATTACAAGTAACTTTAAGTAAAATTTTGACTTTGAGATTCAAGTGGTTTAAGAGATGCAGCCTTGCAAAAGTCGTAAAATTTATTGAATAAATCATGTTTATTACTTTCTTCATACATATTTGTTGAAAGCTTTGGAATGTAAACAGGCATGATCACAATTGATAAAAAAATACGATGGTGAATTTTAATTGTTTAACAGACTTAATTAAAATCTTAATGAAATTAATTTTTCAAATAGTTCAGATGGAATCACAATACTTATATAGTTAGCAATTTAGAACAAGTGAAGTCATAAAATACTCATCTTATTTTATTTTGTATGCTTGTTTAAAGTGGGACAGCTTTCATTATAGGAAGATCCTCAAATTCTTTTGAATTAGATGTTAAATAGCATCTCATACTACTTTCCAAATTTGGAACAAAGCTATGAGAGATGTCCGTGTCTCAGGAAGTCCCAGGCAGTTGTCAAATCTCTTTATCAAATCTTCTTCTCGAGTAAGTATTTCTTCCTCTTTAACATAAATGCATGTGATCCCTTTTATATTTGTTTGCAATTGTCATACATATGTTCAGGGGTAATAATGTAATTATTCAGAGGCCTTCTTAACTTTAATAATATTTCCTTTTATGCAGAGAGAGAGAGTCGCCTGCACAGAGTAGTCTATACTCATCACTTTCATAAAATTCATGGACAATAATAGCTCATGTCTCTTGTTGAATGCCAGAACCCAACTTCCTTCCTAGCTCTGGTAGAATATGTTGATCTTTAACTAGATCTCTTGTCAGTTTTACTAGATGATCGGATACGCTGAACTCAGTAGTTATTCTTTTTTTTTAGTCCAAGAACTAGGTAGTAAGCTAATGATTTTTACCTTCTCTCCTTTGTCTGCTACAGCACACTTCTCCTTCAGTTTTGTTATTAATTCTTCAAACTTGTCTACTGCATCCACATTTTCTTCAGGCTCTTCTATTACCCTATCAAAGGAAATCTCAAATTTCTTTTCAGTGAATTTGAAACTTTCTGTGTCTGCTTTTTAAGGCCAGCAATCTTCTTTCTAAGGTTAATTTTCTTATTTTAGATGGTGGTAAAATCCCTAATAGAGCACAAGCAGAGTCTGCATTTGGTAAGTGCTCAGTAGAAGCAATAAATTCTTCATCCTCTTTTTTGACGTTTTCTAATTGTAAAAATATTTTTTGTAACAGGTAGGACACAATGATTTACCAGGGACAAGCTATAGGTTGCAGTTCATTTTGTTTGAAATATTCTTTTTGCGTAATTTGCTTAAATTTTCAAGAAAATTTTAGCAAATTAAGCACATTTTTTTAAGACATTATGATTGGCTAAGAAAAACAGATGCCCCAAATTTCGCCCAAATCCACCAATATCTTTTAAAGGTACACCTAGTTTTTTTTTTTTTATTAAGAGATCTGTATCCTTCTACCTTAAGAAAAAAATTCAGACTTAATTTTAAAAGTTATCAACACATTTTGGTGAAATTTGGGGCATCTGCTTTTCTCAGCTAACCACAACATCTACAAAAAAAATTGCATAAGTTGCTGAACTTTTCAGAAAAATAAGTTTTCACATTTTAATTTCCAATAGAGGAGGTCCACCACAAGCTTCCAACAACTAGGAGTTAGCGATCTCCCGGAATGCGCAAGCCCAAGGCGTCGGAATAAGGCAAAGAGTGGGTGGGAGTGGGATGCGGACATTGCCATGCACTAGTTGTAAATGTGTTTCCTTCTTTAAAACTGGATTATCTGCAATTTTGATGCATTAAAAAAAATGAAGGAAAACTTTCACCCATACTGTAACTGTACAATCATACCACAGTACTCTCAAAACTTCCTGGAAATAATACTTTTCTTTCATTTTTATGCTACCATCTCCCATCAAGCCCTAGGAATCATTTTAAAATGAAAACCTATAAGCATCATCAAGGATGCTTTTTACGACTTTTGCAAGGCTGTATCTCTTAAACCCCTTGAATCTCAAACTCAAAATTTTACCTAAAGTTACTTGTAATAGAATACTGTTAATGTGTGTAAATTTCAGATTTTTAAATAACTGCCCACCAGAATATTAAACTCTAAAATTCGCAATTTTTTGAAAAAGCACATTTTTACTGCCATGTAGAAAAAAAAGTATGCAACTCTCAAACTTCAAATAATTTTTAGCTGAGACTATTTGTATATATGTACTTCCAAAAAAATTTTCAAATCTTAAATAAATTGCCTTCCCCTTTAATAACCACCCTGAACATGACATTTTTATCAATTTTGATACAAAACTTTGAATAAAAAAATTATGGTGAAGGAATATTTTTAGAAGCATAGTATAATTGACAAAATAGTACCTTACAATGTGCTTAACATAACAATATTTAAAATTTTATGAGGTTACTGCTAACCTTTACATATGCCACAAATGTCATACGCCAAGATACAAAAATGGCCACCATGTTGAAAACAATTTAAATAAAAATAAAGCAATTAGTGGTTTTGAACTGTCAACGTATAAGGTCAACAGCATGGGAAAAAAATTAAAAATGGTCAAGCAACAAGCATTGGACCACTTCATATGGATTGACCCTACTGCCTTCATTAGAATTTATGTGAAAAATATACAGCAAAGTAATCCTACTCTGAAGTCCAAACCAGAACTTTATACCTTGAATTACCCCTCAAAATTGTTCGTTACAAAGAGAGACTTATCGAACAAGAGTGACGGGTAATAAATAAGCATTATTTTTTTAAGATAAAAAGCATTGATTTTGTCAGCCAGCCACAAATTTCTTTAAAGCACGTAGGGTGTTTGATCCTGATCAATTTAAGTCCTTGAACCTTTTAGACGATGGAGATTTGTTTGTTTTCAGCTATATTCCTATGTTCAAAGATGAGGACCAACTAAAATGTGAATTTCGTTCATATAAAGCGAGTGTAAAAGAATTTCATGAAGGTTGCTAGATTTCTGGAATATGAAAAAAAGTAGTTTTCGTAAGCTACAAAAAATCGCCATCCGTTGTCTCAATTTAAAAGTGCATTACAGGATAATAGACATTGCATTAAAGAAGAAAGTCTGTGTATGTATAATATAATACACGGTCGTATCAGAATAATGTGACTACATACCTAATAATGTGAAATAACCACCCTTGGCCTGGATGACAGCAGCAAGATTGCTTGGCATGGACACAATGAGGCCCAGGAAGGTTGCAGCAAAGCACAGAGGTCCCAGATATGATTGGTTGTGGGTCGGCACATCAAACCTGTTGATCTGAATGGTCCCCACAAGTGCTCCATGGGATTGAGGTCAGGTGATTTCACTGGCCAAGGAAGAACGGAGACGTCACTGTTGTGTTCCTGGAACCAGTCATGCACCCCCTTAACGACATGGCAGGGTCCATTGTCCTGTTGGTAGAAACCATAACCACCAGGGTAAACGTCCAACATGAAGGGATGCATGTGGTCAGCGAGGATGGACAGGTAGCCATTGGTATTCAGGTATCCATCCAGTGATACCAGCTATCCCAAGTCATACCAATAAAACATGCCACCGCCAGCCTGTACTTGACCAACAAGTGTGTTCAGGTGTTAGTTCTCGTGTGTCTGACACCATGTCCGCCACTGCCCATTACTTCTGTGGAGTAGAAACTTCAATTCGTTGGAGAAGGCAACCTTTTTTCACTCTTCCATTGTCCAATGATGGTAGTCCCATGCAAACTGCAGGCATCGTTACCAGTGAACCTGGGTTTACATGGGCGCCTCGACGCAGCGTTGATTCCGGAGACCCATGCGTAACAGCATTTGCTCTACAGTTATTGGGGACACATACCTGGGTGCCCCAGCATTCATTTGCATGGTCGACTGCTGCAGTATTGCATGTCAGTTGCCCTTTACCGATCACGACGGAGCCGACATTCTTGTCTGGGATCAATGGCCTTTTGGGCTCCACAGTTATGACATCGGGAGGTACTCAATGTGTCAGCGGTCCATTCATGGTACACCCTTACTACAGCACCTCACGAGCAGCCCACAAAGTCTGCTGTTTCTGAGTTGCTTCCACCCTTGGCACTGTAGCCAATGATCATTCCTTTTTGAACATCTGCCAAATCACTACCTCTGCCCATTGTGCTCACATTATGCACTATGGCTCATCTATTTTGGATGGCCACTTATATATCCATGTGGTCAGCCTTGTCACATGCACTGTGAGACACTGCGACTCCATGGGTGGTCATGTTATTCTGATATGACTGCATATATCAAAATGCCATCCACTTGAATGGAAATCTTGATCTCTTGTAAAGGGTTCTAACGTTGTCTGAATTTGAATAGTTTATAAATGTAAGTATCAATTTAAAAAAAAATCATAATGCCTATTTAGTTACATACTTGTTATTTGTATTACTGCTTTGTAACTGGTAGACCTTTTTTTGAAATGTTAGGGTAAATCCTCGGCTGCAAACTTTTTATGAAATTTCATGATTTTTCCCATAAGTTTTGCCTTTTTTTCCATGATAAAATTATTACCCTAATCACGATCAGAGTAAAATCCCTGAAATGGTGATTAGCTGGACATGTTGCCAGAAGAATGGACCACCAATGGAGAACCAAAATTCTAGACTGGATTCCAAGGGACAGAAAAAGATCCAGAAGAAGACCGCATGAGAGATGGATGGATGAAATTTGAAAGCATGTGGGAGTGTCATGTAAGAGATTGGCACAAGATAGACCATTGTTCAAGGAACTTGGGAAGACCTTCATCCAGCAGTGGAAGGATCAATAATGGTTGATGAGGATGATATGTACACTCATTATCATAAAAATCCGTGCACCAAGAAGGAGGCATTGGATTGAAATGAGATTTTAGTGGTGAGATGGTACACACCAAGGGCAGAAGTGATTGCAATATCACAGCAGCAGGGCGATTTCCAGCGGTTACACGGTACACATTCCGGTCAGCGTTAGTACCACATTAGACCGCCTCATGCTTAGATACATGCAGTGATATGGTTTATGTCTCCAGTGTTCATGCAGTGATATGTTCCGGCATGTTATCCTGGGACAGATTGGCCCACACTTCTTGCAACTGACGCTCTAAATCATGAACACTGGGGACATGGAGAAAACTGACGTCCCGCATGTGTTCGATGGGCGAGAGAGCAGGCGATCTGGCAGGCCACAGAAGCATTCAAGCATGACATAGACAGTCCTGGGAAACCCGAGTCATGTGTGGACAGGCATTATCTTGTTGGAAAATGGCTATGGGCTGCCCCGCCAGGAAAGGCAGCACATTGGGCCGCAGGATCTGTATGTAGCGCTGGGCTGTCGATGTCCCTCGGATCACTGCGGAAGTACTGTTGTCATATGCAATAGCTCCTCAGGGCTCAGACCCCCACGCCTGCAGTTCGGGATGTATGCCGCTGTACAGTGAGGTTGGGATTGTAGCGCTCACCTGCCATCCTCCACACACTGACACAGTGGTCATCCATTTCCATACAAAAGTGGGATTCATCGCTGAACCCTATACATCACCAGTCCATAGCATTCCATGTTGCTTGCTGCTGACACTACTACAAGCAACATCGACGATTGTCAGGTGTTAATGGCAGAAAACATAAGGGCCGTCGAGAGTGCAGGTTTGCCTCTGCAAGGTATCTGGAAATGGTTCTAGCAGACACAGGAGTCCCTTGTACAGCCGCCACATGTCTCTGGAAATTGGACAAGGATGTCATTGCGTCTGTGCGTGCCACTCTCACCATCCCACAGTCCTCTCAGGTGGTGGTGTTTCTGTGTCATCCTGATCCAGTCCATACAGCGGACTGGCAGACACGTTGCTTCCCATGTCCATTGCTCTCAACACGATCACACTGTACTGTCCAACCAGCACAAATGGTGGCCGATTCGGTGCGCCCGCCGCCCTCATCCCGACGATAGGGCCTTATTCAAACTCCGTCAGTTGCCCGTACGCACATCTATGGCGGCTCCTCTGCATGTCTATCGCTCAGGGATCTCACCTGACTCTTACTGTGCACTGCGGCATGAATGTAGAGTCCCCTGCACTGCGCCTTATAAGCCCCAAGGATTGAGATTGCAGCACTGGTGTTGGATGCGCAGGCATGCAGAATCACACAAAACTTGAATCATTTGCATGTCTTGCCTGCCCGTAGTTATTTGCCGAGTTCTGCATTAATCGCACAGTTTTTTCTTGGTGCACAGATTTTTTATGACAACGAGTGTCTAGTAAGCCAGCAGGCTGACTTAGTGTCAGCAGCTGTGAAACCACACTGAATCACAAATTAAATGTTGGTGTGCTTTTAAATTTGCAATAGAAGAGTGATCTACAAAAGCATAATAGCTTTTCATCTGCTCTCTTTTTACATGTTTTACCTCAAATATTATAATTTTGGCAAAATCTCACTTACAAAATATTTTTAATGAAAAAAATACTATACTACAACATAAAATAAGCAGTAAGCAGGGACAGATTGGCCCACTAGAACATAAATAAGCAGTTCCTGGTGGACCATTGGAGAAATGGCCCACCTTCTTGCATCCTCTGTTTGGATTTTTTGGAAGGAACGAATAATTATTTTGGTACTTATGAATAAGAATCATTATCTTTATTTGAGCTTTGTTACCTTTCTAAAACATTATTGTCTTAAAAAAAATTCATTCATTTCCTTCTATCTGTGTATGTTGGGCATTTGCTATAAAATGATAAAGCAAAATTATCTCTACTTCAGTAAATAATTTACCAGTGGACCAAGCACGCTGTTATAAATAAATCAAACTAACTACGATTAAGCGTAGGTTGTTGAACTTGGAGCCAAAAGGATATTGGTAGGCTCTATGCTCTTTTTGCAATCTTGAAGGGGAGGCAACTGTATTTTGATTGTCCATTATCCTCACACCCAGACATGGAGCACAAAGCATCTCTTTAACAGAGATGTTCCAAAATCCCGGTCCCACACACATTTTTATCTTCAAAAGAACAACAATTTACCGGTACTGGTTCATGGATCAAAATGGTAGTTTATCAATAAAAATAATGGGTAGACTTAAAGGGCTTTATTCAATGATGTGGTATGAACACAGTTGCACAGTAGACAATCAATAACCAAATAAATATAATTATCTGGTACTACACAACATTTTGAGTATGGTTTAATCTGTTACTCTCAATCATGAGTAGATTTTTAGAATTCTTTCTCATTTAAATTGCTGTTAAAATTTATCCACGACTGAATTTGTTTTACAGTGCAAAAACAGTTTTATTTCATATAAAAAAAACAGTTTTATTTCATATAGGAATTTTATGCAAAAATTTTTTTCATTAGGAAATTTATGAGGCCCCTGTGGGTATGTATGTTTCTGTAGTAGATCGTAAGACAAAAATTCCTAGCTTGGTTTTGTCAACCTAATTCGTCCCTGGCAGTAACATTCTAGAACTGTATGGATTGTGCAAAATAAAAATTGCCGCCTCGGTGGCGCAGTGGTCTAAGCAATGGCCTCTGATCATTCGTCCGTAAGAGGTCCAGGTTCGAATCTCGGTGAGGCATGGATGTTGTGTTTGTCTTACGGCACTGGCTCTCTCCCTTCCCTGGAACCAGTGACCCTAAATTAGGGACGGGCGACTGCTTATAGCCCATTGAGTTGCTCACGGTGGTCGTTAAACCTCCAATCCAAAAAAAAAAAAAAAAAAAAAAAAAATTGTATTGTGGTTTTATACCCTTCTGGTATTATTATATACCTTCTGTCATTTTTTATACCTTACTGGTATAAAAATGCATCCAAAGTGTGCCAAAATCAGTACTGTGACCTTATACTTTTGTCCCACATGATACACATAGTTTTCATAGTACATAGTTGATGCCTCTTTAAGGTAGCTTGGGTAATTACCATTGTTTGGTGTGACATTATCACTTAAATTGCCGAAATTATGTTAATTAACAGAAATATTTATTTTTACCAAGTTCAGGGTATCTGGAGGCCTTAACTTGGAAAGGATCATGAAGTTATAATTCAACATTTTTTTTTCCAGAGTTCATTTATGTTCTGTAGCATATAGGAACATAAGCAGAAACAAAAATGGTGCAACTATTACACACCCCTTGGTAAATTCATGTTTGGAATGACCATTTTATTACCTTTTTAAAAGATTATGTATTTCATTCCCTCATTTATGAATATCATATCTCTTTGCAGCTCTTTTTTAAATGCCTTCAAAAGATTTTAGACATCGATTTGTGGAGCTGCTATGTGGATTATGTTAAAACCTACAAACAAAATGTAGCAAGCTACAGGTGAGGTGCATTATTATAATCTGTTATGGCTTTTTTGTTAAGTGCTCAACACAAGAGTATGTCATTGTGACCCTTATCCCAACTGTAGTATTTACCTTGTATGCTTTCTCCCTAAGAACTTCTATATTAGAATAAATTTTAAAATCTGTTCATAGATCTTTCTGTATTGAAAATAATAGTGTTTAATTAATTATAGTTTGAAATTTGTCATTAGTCTTTTGCTTCCCGTATTTTATGACATATTTTAGCATTCTGGCTTCTCTTCCATTAATATCCGCAAGTGTTTTACTTTCATCAATAGTATCGCTTTTTATTACATTCTATTAAAAAACAGTGCTCAATCTTTTCTTTTTGTAGATACTGTACTTCTCACATTGTTTTTAAAAATACATAATATCTAAAGTATTGTTTACCTGATATTGTCAAAGTATTTTGCATGTTGTTGCTCTGTGAGGTACGTGCTCCCGGCCCGAGAGGTAAAAAACAACGTTTGATTGTGAGAATGAATTAATGTAGAACTGAAAATATATAACCTAATCGTTTTATTTCTAAAAACAATTTTTTATAACTAACCAAAAACCTGTAACAATAAGCCCTCTCGGGCCGGGAGCATGTGCCTCACAGAGCAACAACATGCAAAATACCTTGACAATATCAGGTAAACAATACTTTAGATATTATGTATTTTCAATCAAAAGCACATTTATAGCATAAGACAGCCCTTAAGGTTGCCTCTTGAATTGAATATTTTGTACATTGTTTTTATTTCTGGTTTTAAAAATAGCCATTACAATATCACCACAGCAACTTACAATTTTGTTTAAAATAATAAAAATGGGATGGAAAACCCAGAAATAATAAAAGAAACAAAAAAAAAAAAAAAAAAAAGGAAAGTGTATGAATAACTAATAATTGAGTCACTTACCTTGTGGAGCATCTCATTGGTAATCTCCACTGTTCACTGAAATTCTTTATCTTCTGTAATGCAAATAATGTTTGAGTGTAAAGAAAGCACTTTCAAATGAAGACAGATGATATTTTTTCTGCAGTTTTTCTCTCTCCTTAAGGTGGATCCACCTAAAAACTCTGCCCTATGTTTCCAATGGTAAAAACTTCTGTAAACATTTTCTTTGCAATTAATGTTTTTTCAAAGACAAAAATTTACACATCAATAAAAATAACTTTAAATTACAGCCTAGTAGAAATAATATTTTACAAAATTTAACTATTATTATATTAAGAATCAATAACTTTTCCTTTGGTGGCATTGAGACCCACAAATAGATGGCACCACATCTACATGTGACTTGCTAAATGCAATCACATCACATTTTTACAATAATTTTTGGACTGGAATCAACACTTGAGTCCATCCATATGATAGTCTGGAATGTTTGGAATAATTTCAGCCACTTTGATTAAATTTTCTGACAATGATTTAGGTGAAAATATTAACAGAGCTCTAGGCACTGCTGATTTTTAATTCCAAAATAAACCAGCAAGCTCACTCTGTGACATTTTGAGCTAAATTATGGTCAGAAAATTTAATGTAAATGGCTCAAATCACTGTAAACATTTCAGCCTATCACATGGTTAGACTTAAGTGTTGATTCCATTCCATAAATTAATCAATTTTTTGAAAAAAAAGAGCCATATGATTATAATTAGTAAGTGATCTGTATAGGTGGCACCATCTATTAGCAGATCTCAAACACTAAAGAAAAATTACTGATTTTTAAGATGATTTTGATTAAATTTTAGCAAATATTGAATGTACTAGGCTGTTATTTAAAGTTATTTTTATCTATGTGCAAATTTTCATCCTTGGGAACACATTAATTATGAAGAAAATGTCTACAGAAGTTTTTACCATTGGAAACATGGGGCAAAGTTTTTAGGTGGATCCACCTTACGCCCAAAATTTTGGCATATTTGAAACACCTTATAAGTAACACACCATTGATTCAACTTTTTACATTACCTATTTGTATTTTCAGATTTCCTGAGAAGTTCAGTAGTCACACACCTTAGAAAGTAAATTTGATTTGATTTCTAAGATGTTTACAGCAGTGTTCAATAAACCTGCACCGCCCATATGTATAACAGTTGTCAACATGTGAAGTCCATTTTATGGATGGAAATTGTTGTGATAGAAGTTTGGTGTGAAAAGTATGTACTTACTTAGGAAAGGAGTTTGGTGTGAAGAGTGCATACTTAGGAAAGGAGTTTGGTATGAAAAGTATGTGCTTAGGAAAGGAACACAAGAACAATTAGCAATAACAAACTGTCTGAATGTTCATAAAGGAGTGGTAGGCAATGCACGTAACTAACAAACAAGTTAAATTGATGGTAGTTGAGAACACGCTAAGTTACGTATAATAGTTTTTAAGGCAAATATATTTCAGCCATTACATGGCCTTCATCAGTGCCCCTATGATTTGTTTTGTTGCCAGATTGGAAAGGTAAGTTTTGTAACGGTAACTCCTGGTGATGTGATGCAATGAGAGATTTCCAGATGTATGGAGCAAAAATGGGGAGTTCAAAATTGCAGCTTTTGGAAAATAAAATTTCCAAACTTTCTTTAAACCTCAGAGCAAAACGATTTTGGAAGAAAGATAACTTTTTTGTATTGGACCAAAGTGGAATAGCAGAAGCATCAGTCATGGTAAGTTGAGACAAGGAAGAGGAAGGTTTTTCAAATTTCACATCAGATTTGTGTTCCTGAAGTCTTGAGAGAATTTTTCAGAATGGACTTCCTATGTATACGGTTAATCCAACATTTGTCTTGATAGAAATTTTTTACCTACCTTATGGTCTCGTTATGTTGACGATATCTTTGTCATCTGGCCTCATCCTAAAAAGATCTATTGCAACTCACAAATTTAATCACTGAAAAATTCTCGTTCATTAGATTCCCTATTAATGAAGAAATTGAAGGCAAGATAAATTTCTTGGATGTCAGCATCTCTAAAAATAATAATCTATCCACTTCAGTCTACCAATAACCAGTTTCTGCCAATAGCATTATTCTTTTCAATTCTCATACTTTCCACCAATATAAACTGTCAGCTCTCAAGTCTCTAATTCATCGAGCTCATTTGGTTTGTAACACTGAAGTTACTCTAAAAAATGAATTAGCCAACACCCCCTTGATCGCTGCTCAACATGGCTTTCCCCCACATCTGGTTTCTGAATTAATTCAAAATGCTAAGAAAAAACCAGTTGTTGCTCTTCAACCTGTATCACCAAAACAGGAACTAATGTTTGCTGGTTCTATCCCTTACCATAAACTTTCTGCCTACAAGCTCATCAGTATCTTTAAAAGAGAAGGATATAGACTTGCCATTCGCTCTTCTCCTTCAATTTCTGTTCTCCTCCATAATGGCAGAGACCCAAGACCTCCACTTTCTTCTCCTGGAGTGTATAAAATTCCTATCAAGACATTAACTGCATACATAGGAAGTTAATTCCGAAAATTTTTCTCAAGACTTCAGGAACACAAATCTGATGTAAAATTTGGAAAACCTTCCTCTTCCTTGTCTCAACTTACCATGGCTGACGCTTCTGCTATTCCACTTTGGTCCGATACAAAAAAGTTGGCTTTCTTCCAAAATCGTTTTGCTCTGAGGTTTAGAGAAAGTTTGGAAATTTTATTTTCCAAAAAAATTGCAACTCGCAGCTCCCCATTTTTGCTCCATACATCTGGAAATCTCTCATTGCGTCATATCACCTGGAGTTACCGTTACAAAACTTACCTTTCCAATCTGGCAGCGAAACAAATCGTAGTCGCAGTGACGAAGGCCTTAGTTTGCCTTAAAAACTATTGGGTTGTCGGAAAAGTCATGACGTATTTTGGCACCCGATGGCGGTTGGGCAGTTTTGGAACTACTAGAGGCATGCGCAGCTCTGTTATCGCTATGGCATTCGACAGGTGCCAGTTCTAGCTGCAGTCTAAAAGGAATAGTGAGCGATTTGGTTGATTTGTGCAGATTTGACATCAAGTTGAAGATGGAAGACCAAACTTTGCATTTTCGCCATATTTTACTGTTTTACTTCCGTAAAGGAAAGAACGCGCGTCAAGCTTATGAAAAGTTGCGGAAAGTGTACGGTGATAATACTCTACAAGAACGTCAGTGCCAGCGGTGGTTCGCAAAATTGCGTGCTGGTGATTTTGACCTCAACGATGCTCCTTGGCCCGAGAGGCCAACCGAGGTTGATTGATGACGACCAAATCAAGGCATTGATCGAGTCAAACCCAAGTTACACGACATAAGAGATTGCAGACACATTGCACATCCATCATTCGAGTGTTCATGACCACCTGAAGAAACTGGGATATGTAAGCAAGCTCGATGTGTGGGTTCCTCATGAACTCAAAGAAGCTCAATTGATGGCGCGTATAAACATCTGCGATATGCTCATTAAACGTGAGGAAAATGATCCTTTTCTGAAGCAACTGATAACTGGTAACGAAAAGTGGATTGTGTACAACAATGTGCTGTGCTAACGATCTTGGTCTTGACATGCTGCTTTGCCTCAAATGACATCCAAAGCAGACATTCATCAGCGGAAGGTTCTGGTCTCAGTGTGGTGAGATTTTAAAGGTGTCTTGTTTTTCGAGCTCCTACCACGGAACCAACCAACCAAACAATCAATTCGAATGTGTACTGTTGGCAATTGGACAGTTTGAACGAATCCATTGTCCAGAAACGTCCAGAGCTCGTTCATTGTAAAGGTGTTGTGTTCCATCACTACAACGCGAGACCACACACAAATTTGAACACCCACCAAAAATTATTGGAGCTTAGGTGGGATGTGTTGCCATACCCAGCATACTCGCCTGACCTTGCGTCGTCAGACTTCCACTTTTTTCGCTCTCTTCAACAGTCCTTGCGTGGTATATAACGTTCAATTCAGATGAGGCTGTAAATAAGCACCTTGTACAGTTTTTCGCCACGAATGACAGGTCCTGAAAGAAATACGGGATTACGCCATATAATACAAATTTTGAAGATGACAATCCGATTTTTGGCGTAAATGTGACAAGGATGCTTTTTATGAACGAGGCATTCTGCAGCTCACTGACAGATGGCAAAAGGTTATCGAACAAAATGGGCATTATATCATTGATTGATCTTTGTTCTTTCTATAAATAAATGACCTTTGTAAAACATGGCTAAAATACGTCATGAATTTTCCGACAACCCAATATGATATGTAACTTACCGTGTTCTCAACTGCCATCAACTTAACTTGTGTGAATGTTCCTGGAAATATGTGTAAAAATCCTGAAAACAAGGAGTTATTATTTTTTTAATCTAAAGCTTGCCAAGAGCTGTCAGGAATAAAAAAATACTGTCAAAGAAGCAAATGAGTTAACTTCTGCACATTGTTGGCAAAACCGCAAGGAAGCAAGACTATCAGATATGGCGGTATCTTCCTTTGTAAACTGAACTGCAAGTAATAGTATGCTCCCTGAGCTAATGTTCAAGCAAAATTTGCATGTTTCTTGATGAAGTTTTCTGTAAATTACTTCAAAATCATGACTCCACAGTATTTATGTTACTATGAATTAATAATATTTTTGCATTCTGTCTATGAAAGTTCTGCATAAACCGAAGAATTTGCAGCAACAATAATGCAGCCAGCACCAATGCATTTGCACCCCCAGTTTGCTGGTGAATGTCTTAAGCATCTGTTGTGCTGTTTATAATCCTGAGATGTGGTTCTTTCCCCTTTTTTTCTATCTCTTTGCTTCTTGAAAGAATTGTGATTGTCCTTTTATGTCTGTGTGAGATCACTATGTACAACATATGAGATATGTGCTTAAACTGTGTTTTTCGTCATTAATTCATGAATAGATGGATATACTGTACACATGGGCACAAATGCACATGTTCTGCATGGTAGCAGACCTGGCTCATAAAACACACACACACACATGTAGATCACAATGGATAAACATATAGAAGTATAGTATATACAAGCATTCATGATACAATGACAATGTAGAAAAAGTACAGAATATCAATTATTTTACCTAAGATAAAGCAATAGCATTTTTAACTGGTTTAGCAATCTTTATAGTAACATACATGTACATACGTTCACGGCAATAAAAATTACCTTCGGTAATTAAGATGCAGGGGAATTTTGGTACCAATTTTTTTGAAAAAAAGTGTCTTATATTCCAAAAAATGTGGTAATTATGCGAAAAAAGATTAATGTAATTTTCTAGCAGAAATATTGATTTTTGCATACAATATTATGTTCATCACGTTTTTCTATAAATCATATGCCAAAGAACCCCATTCAAAAAAAATTTAAATATTTAAAAATATATGTGCATCATAAAATGATTTAAGTTTATTTATTTACTTATTTTTTCATTTCATTGTAGGAAATGTATTGGTGAAATGGATATAGAAGTCCTTATTCTCTTGGGTTGAGTCCTCAAGTATTAAGTAGCTGTAGCTTGACTCACTGGGGTAAAAAACAAAATTTGGGTGTTTGAGTTTTTACAATGAGAATAAAATAAACCAAGGATAAACAAAAAAAAATAAAAAAATACTTTTTTGAATGAATGAAATACGGGATTATAACATTGTACAATACAAATTTTGAAGTTGTGAATCCGTTTATTGGTGTAAATTAATCAGAAACTTAAGACTTGGTTGTTCTGGGTGGTGTAGTGGTTATCGTACTCGAATGCTAGCCAGGAGATACGGGTTCAATTCCCTCTCCAAGTCGATGACATTTTAAAGTTTTCAGATATTATCTGACGTACCATTTGTGTCCTATTTACACCAATAAACGGATTCACAATTTAAAAATTTTTTACTGTACAATGGTGTAATCCCGTATTTCATTCATTGATATTGTGCTCCTCCGGGCAGTCACAGGAATGAATTCTAATCGTCTAGATTCCCTATATATGAATGCGGTTGCTTCAAATAGAGAATCCTGTGATGGTTATATTCCAATTAATTGGAAGCTTTAATACTTTGTCATTCTATGTGGTGTAGTGGTTAGAATACTTGGGTGTTAGCCAGGAGACACTTATTTCCGCTCCAGGACGACAAATTTTCAAGTTTTCAGATATTATCTGTCTTACCATCCATGTCATATTTATACCAATAAACAGATTGACAACTTGTGAATTTTTTGTTCATATACTTTTGAATATATAACTGGAGTATGAGCACCAGTTTTTGAATGATTTGGTTTTCAAAAAATGTGGTAAACAGAATATTATGGGCAAAAATCTAAAATTTTTCTAGAAACTTAACATCAAAATATGGTCGGTTTTTTGAAGTGAATGTTGCTTCAAGTTTAGGAAAATAGTGTTCAAAATATGCATTATATTTCAAATGGAGGTAAAATATGACCACTGTATGGTGGTACAGCTACTTGCTATCAGGGAACCATATTTTCTGGTGGAAATTTTTAGTGCCAACAAGTTCTGCTTGTAAGGGAAACAATAAATTCAAGTCCTTGTCAAACCTAGAAATTAATGAATTTAGTAAATATGGTTTGAAAGTTCAGATAAGTGAGTGTGTTTCATGGTAAACCATCACCTCAAGTAGACTTTTTGTACTTGTGATCTGTGTTTTCCTAATCGCGTGTTCTCAGAGGTGTAACTAAGTATTTCTATGCCTTCAACAAACTGCAAAATAGTGCACCCTCCATCTTTCTTTCTTTTTTTATTTTGGGTTTTACAACCATCGTGAGTAATGCTAAGATCTACAAGCAGTCCCACCCATCTCTAATTCAGGGATCATTGGTTCCTAGGATTGGGGATAGCCATTGTCAGAATGCAGGCACAGCATTCGTGTCTCATCCAGGACTCAAAACTGGGCCCACTAAAACGAACAGTCAGAAGCCAATGCTTGGACCACTATACTACCAGTCCGTCTGTCTTTCTATCTTTTGTTTATATGTTTTTGTTTGTTTGTGGGTTTAGTGACCACCATGAAAAACTAAGTAGCTATAGGCTATAAGCAGCAACTGCTTATAATTAGGACTATTAGTTCCAGGAAAGGGAGAGAAACAGCACTTAGACCACTCCACCCCTAGGCGTCACACGTACAAAAATGTACACTGCTTGTCAAAACAAAATTGATGTCACTCCCCAGTGTATTCTTTTATCTTTACATGGGAGGCAGAATCAAACTGTGATTGCTTTTCCAAGTGCTTTGGAGTTCGGGCCTATGGTAGAACATTAGATGGGTCGAATGCAGCTGACAGTCGAGGCTCGCAGTTGCAGTAATGATCGAATAGCTCCCCAGAGAATCTTGAACAATATGAATGACATCCTTGTCATGCAACGTATGTAAAACCATACCTTCATTTTTTAATATGACCAACTGACGTTTCCCACACATTTTGAGGAAGAAATAGGAATTTTAAGTTGCCAAGGTTACCAAAAACTGCCGAAGCATATAAGTAACTCCTGTAAATGAAAAAGTGGCAAAGTATGGCATGAAAAAACTATCAGAAAGCGATGGAAAAGTTTCATTTCTAGTTTTAATCAAACTGTGAGCAGTGATTTTTGTTCCCTTTCCTAAGCTGTGTCTGGGGCAGCTGCCCCACCCTAGTTATGCCTCTGCATCTTCTTATTTTATTTTGGTCGATTTTAGGTGCTTCATCATCATCATCATCATCATTATTGTCAACCATTATCAATCCACTGCTGGACGAAGGTCTCCCCAAGTTTCCTCCACAACGGTCTGTCTTGTGCCAGTCTCCTCTATGTCACTCCCGCATATTTTCGAATTTCATCCACCCATCTTCCATGTGGTCTTCTTCTGGGTCTTTTCCTGTCCCTTGGAATCCAATCTAAAATTTCGGATGTCCATCGATGGTCTGTCCTTCTGCCAGTATGTCCAGCCCATTGCCATTTCAGGGATTTAACTCTGATCATGATGTCTTCCACTCTTGTCATTTTTCGGATCCACGAGTTCCTCTTCTTATCTCTCCTGGTTACACTAAGCATGAACCTCTCCATGCTTCTTTGAGTTGTCTGCAGCCTTTGTACGTCTCTTTTAGTTAAGGTCCATGTCTCTGCACCATACGTAAGCACTGGAAGGATGCATTGATCAAACACTTTTCTTTTAAGACATAATGGCATATTGCTCTTGAAAATTATGCTGTTTCTTCCAAAAGCTCTCCAGGCAAGTTTTATACGCCGATTAAATTATTCATCAATGTGACCCTCACTTGATATCTGCTGTCCAAGATAAACGTACACGTCTGTTATCTCCAGCTTTTCTCCATCAATCGATAAATCTTCATTCCTTGTAAAAGCATTGAACATCACTTTTGTCTTCTGAAAGTTTATTTTTAATCCCACTTCTTTACTCTTGTCAGCAAGTTCCTGGATCATACTCTGCAGCTCTGATGGGGTAGTTGCAAAAATGACTATGTCATCAGCAAAATGAAGGTGGGTTAGATAATCTCCATTAATCTTTATCCCTTTGTTTTCCCAGTTCAGTGATTGAAAGACATTTTCCAATGTGGCATTAAAGAGCTTCAGAAATATGGTGTCACCTTGTCTCACTCCCTTTCCAATTTTTATGTGTGTTGTATTTTCAAACAGCTGAATCTTTGCACTTGCATTTTCATAGATGTTATTAATAATATTAATGTATGCATCTTCAATACCGCAGGATTTCAGAGCCATTGCAACTGCTGATGGTTTCACCGAATCAAAGGCTTTTTCATAATCGATAAAAGCCATGCACAATGGAAGTTCACATTCCCTCGCTCTTTCAATTAGTTCTCTCAGTACGTGGATATGATCTATTGTGCTGTAGCCACTCCTGAATCCAGCTTGTTCTCTCGGTTGAGCCATGTCCAGTGTCACCTTCAAGCGGGGTGAAAGAACTTTAGTGAAGATTTTATAAACCACTGATAGGAGGCTGATAAGTCTGTAGTTCCTGAGATCCTCAATATCACCTTTTTTATGTAGCAAGATCATTATAGCGTTGTTCCAATCCTTAGGAATCTTCCCTTCATTAAGGCATCGAGTGAAAATTTGGGCGAGTACTGTTTCAATTTCTCCACTTGCTTCTTGTATGATGTCTACAGTAATTACATCTTCTCCTGGAGCTTTCCCCCGCTTCATGTTCTTGATTGCATGTGCAACATCTGCTGGGATGACTGGAAGAACTCTGCTACTGGAACCTTTCATGATGTCTGGAGTACATGTATCACCCCTTTCATATAATTTGGAGTAGAAATCTTTCACTCTTGTCAAAATTTCGTCTCTATTTCTTGTTACAGAACCATCTTCTTTTCTCAGTGCCATAATCTGTTTTCTTCCCTTACTGAGATGTCCCTTTGCTATCTTCAGGCTTTGGTTGTTTTCAATTGCTTTCCTTACTAGTTCACAGTTGAATTTCCTTACGTCTTCAGTGATACTTTTTCGTACTGTCTTGCATAGCTCTATATATTCCACTTTGGAAGTCACATCGTCTTTAGTTGTCTTCATCTCTCTTCTTTTTTGCATCAACATTTAGGTTTTTCCTGATAATTTGTTAACATGCAACTTGTTCTTAGACCCAGCTAATTTTGTTGCTGTTTCCATAAGAGCTTTGGTTACTTTTCTGTTAACTTCAGAAATATCCACTTCTTCCGATGTTAGGCCTTCTAAAGCAAAGAATCTGTTCTTCAGTTCCAACTTGAAGGTATTATGGTGTTTTTTAAGGTTGATTATGTCAATACATTTTGTTTGTCTTATGAGCTTGCCACGTTCGAGTTTAGTGTTGAGGTGCATCTTACATCTCGCCAATCTATGGTCACTACCTGTGTTGAACTTGTTTAGCACACTGCAGTTTTCTATGACGAATTTTTTGTTACACATAATAAAATCAATTTCACTTGTCGTCCCATTTGGATGTCTCCATGTCCATTTCCTGTGTGGCTTTTTCTTGAAAAAGGTGTTCAAGATGAAAAACCCTTCTGCCTCTGCAAACTCAACGAGAGTATTTCCACGCTGGTTTCTGTTGCTGTGACCGAATTTACCTACTGAAGTTTCATTCTGTTGCCGTTGCCCTATTTTTACATTGAAATCTCCCATAATTATCTTTAAGTGCTGCTTACCTTCATTATTTAGGTGCTTATGTGTACTTATGTGCTTATGCTATTTTGAAATGTATGTGTGGATATGTATTCAAATTTGCATGAGGAAACTTATGGGCATTTCTTAACTTTTAGGGTAAATATGATGAAGAGCTATGACTTTGTTTTGGATTTTATCGGGAAGGACTTTGCATCTTATCCCATTTGGAAAGGCTACATAACCTTTCTCAAACATATGTAAGTGCAACTGTTAATTGTAACATTATGAATTTTTGGCTGAAAAAGAAAATCTGAAGTGTGTTAGAGGAATCTTTTAATTTTGTTAAGCTGTCTGAGCAACCCAGATGATTGATGCCAAAGAAAGTGAGATATAGTAAAAGCTTCAGGAAGTCACATGTAGATAAAGCCTAAATTCTAAGAAAATATATAAGTGAGGTGCATTTGGATGTTGTTTTGTTCAGGAATGTAACCCATTGTCCACACTGCATGCAGTGTTACCAACCTATCCTGAGATGGAATGGGATGCCAAAAGAAGCAGTGTTTTGTGATTATTTGTTGAGTGCACATCTCCTGGCTGAAATGATCACCATAAAACCATAAAAGACCATTAAAAGAACAGTACTTCAGTCAGCAAAAAGATCATAAAAAGAACAGTACTTCATAAAACCATAGAAGACCACAAAAAGAACAGTACATGCAAACTGGATGCTATATGCAAGCGTTTTATATTTACGTACACTGCTTCTTTTCAGTCTGAAATAGAAAAGTTCAGTTCTCTTTTCTCTTCAATGATATACAGTTTCTGTCTGTAGCACATGCTCAGGAAATACTGGAAAAGTTCTCTAATTTTCTTTTTATGGTGTACTCAGTTGGTACAGAGAATTTGACCACTGTGAGCACACATTCAATGTTAGGGACACTTTCAGTTGTCTGTGGTTCCCCTGCACTTTGCAGTGAAGTTTTAGGTGCTCGTCACTTTTTAGTCCTGGCTTTCCATGGGTTCCTTTGATTTTCCTGAGCTGACTGGAAGTTGGATGAAAGAGATTAGCTAGGCATGCACTCTCTCTTAAAGAAGCCATGTTCATTTGAGCTGGCATTACAGTGCACCCTCTCCAACAATTGAAAGCATTTTTCCCTAAAATGCCAAAATGGTGGCAATTCTTCTCCCTTTTTGCATGCAGCTAAAGTCTCTGACAGAATACAACAATTCACACCATTTTTAGGGTCTTCAGTTTCACCTGTATTCAATAAATTGTCATGCTGGTTCAGTCTTCATTTTTCCTGACATGCAGTTGACAGAGATATTTTTTCTCTTTTGCATCTTGGCTAACCACCCTCCTAGGAAATGCTGGATGCAGAGTGCTCGTTTATCCAAAAGGGCCATTTTCTCCTTTTATTTTCAGTTTCTGCCCATTTTAACAAGAAATGAGATAATTCCCTGGCCTCGTGTCTCTTTCTGGTGGACCTCACATATAAAGGAATGTGTTCCCAAAAAGACTTCTGTGTCTGCTTTCTGTTAAGAGAAGATTTCTTAAATTTATGAAATGCTTGTTCATAGCAATATGTAGTTATCCCCTTTGGAAAAGGACTACCAAATTTTTCTTCGACTCAGTCAAAAAATGAAAAAATTCTGTGTTATTTTATAACCATTTTTTATTAGAGTGATCTCATTTTGAAGAAATTTGGAAAACATTAGGTTTTCATAATCAGGTCCTTAACTCCAGTTCACCTTTATTAGTGTGACAGTTATGGCTAACCATTCAGCACCTCTCTTCTGGTAGCAGACAGCTTATGCGATCATGGAGAATTGAGCTTCCTGTTCAGTTTGAAGTCATTATGGTGTCCTGCTGATGGCTAATAATTTAAAATGATTCCCATTCCATTTTGTGATGAGTTGTCACTGTATATTTCTCAATCTGTCTTTTGCCTTTTGTCAATTATTAGATGTGGATACATTCATTCAAACAAATTTTTGGTTGCTGAACAGCCTCTCCTGTTTATGAAAGCCGACATCTACCATATTTTTCCAGTATAATACCACAGTTCCATTTATCTCCTTGGTCTGTTATCAGGAATAATGCCACTCTCAGTTTAAAACCACAGGTAAACTTTCCACAAAGGAATTTTTATTTGACAATTATTCCGACCCTACTCCTCAGCAAATATAATAGCTGACTTAGATCTCAGATAAATGATTTGATGAAGGGAGGTGTTGGGGAAAACTATTTATTTCTAATACACTTCAAATTTTTGGCAGAACTTGCCTCTAATAACATCAGAGGTGAAAGCACTATAGACCCACCGAAGATTTTGCACTGAATGGCAGTTGTCACCACTACTTCATTGCTGTAGTTTTGTAACTCTTCCTTCTGATGGGCAAATGACCTTCACACCCCATTTATGGGAGAGAGAGGGGCTGTGAAACACCATAAATGTTTCACTGCAGGGAATTTGTTATGAATCCCAGGAGGCAGGGGTGAATGTCATTTAGCCTGTGGTTGACACCTGTAGTGGCTTATGTATTTAGAAAGAGGGAGACCTGTGTGAGGAATCGAGCATTAGTGGAAGTATGTACAATATTGTTTTTCTGTGTTGTGGGCTCACCAACTACTACATGCAAGACTAAAAAGAGATCCATGTGTTACCCTCCTTAGTGTGACATATGAAAATAACTGACTAAAAGAAAAAAAAAGGTGCTGAAGCATAATTTATTAAACGTAAATACAGATCTTCAAACATAAATCATAAAACACTTGCATGCAAAACAAAAGGCCAGATTGAATCTTTTCCATTCTCCAAATTACCTATCCACACACTCATACAGGTTTCAAGACTTCACTTGCATGTCCACTGGGCTCCCATGCTAATGAAGTATCAACACTCCCAGTTTTTTATAGCTCAGTGTCTGTCATAAACAATTCATGAAACGATTTGTTTTAATATAAACAAAACAGTTGAAATTTATAATGTTACTGAAAATGATTAAAAGTTGCATCTAGTTAAACACTACATTTCAGAGCTGCATGTTTGTAAAATTGAGTTTAGCAATGCTGTGTTGTAATCATGAAATATGGTATATTCAGTGTTACGAGTCCTTCAAGTAAGATACACTTTAAGTTTGTTTATTGTGTGGGAAGTATCAATTGAATTGAAAATTCTGTACATTATTTGGAAAGTTTCAAATAAAATTCTCTGCAGCCAGGGGGTTTTCTAAGATGTTTTTTCCCTTTTGTTTCTGTAGGCTTTTCTTTATTTCTGAATAATTTTATAAAAATATATTACACAACCAGTTAATTTATAAAAAGTTCAAGATTAGACTTGCACCAAATCATAACGTTAATAAAAATTTTCCTTCTCAGTGAATGAAATGAATAAGATACCTCTCACTTTGACTGGGACTTATTTATAACTTTCAGAGTATTGTGGGCTCTCATACATAGAAAAGGCTACTAGATTTAGCAAGCTTGTTTGGCAAAATGTAAATATCCTATTTAAAATGTCTAATAAAATGGTTAGAAATATTTTCTTAAGAGAAATTTCTTATAAAATGAACTGGAATTCAAAAATTGATGAAATAAGTTATTAGCAAGATGCCATAAAACACAAAAATTGATGAAATTGGATATCAGCCAGATGTCATGAAACAGAAATTAAAAAAAATTATACTTTAGAAAATCTCCATCATTAATGATCACATAAATTGGTCACTACTGGAAGAATGGTTGTTAGTGGTTAGCCATAGCTGTTGCAGTGAAGTTGTGAGTGAAATTGGGGATCTGATGTTGAAAGCATGTTTTTGAAAATTTTACCAAATCACAAAATTCCAGAGATAAAAATCCATAAGAATTTTTTTTAAATAATGATACAGGTATTCATGAGTTCCTTTATAGCTAGTCACTGAAGTTTATTCACATGCTGCAGTAAAATTTTGTGCACAGGTCAGTATCCACTTCATCCACAGTACAGGCTTTGCCATTAACTCCAGGGAAGGGTTTGTAAACTTGACTTGATTCTAATTATACCATTTACTCCAGTTGAATATTTGGTTTGGTGGTTGCTCATCATACACATGCAGCATACAAGCAAATCTGATCAGCCAAACACACTGGGGTGAAATAAAACAGCAAGACCTATCTGACTCTGCACATTTTTGGTGTGAGTATTCTGGTACTCCCATTTGAACCCAAATTTCAGACGTCCACAAAAATCTATAAATACAGTATTGTTTATTCATTTAGTTCATATATGTTTATTATTGGATTAGGTTTCACACTATGGCACAATTTAATTTACTGTATTATCACTTTTCTTTATGTACAGTCATTTCCTTTAATACTCTATTATATATACTAAACATAGTCCTTTTTAAAAACACATTCTTGTGAAACAATATTTAAAATGTGTACAGGATGTCCAGTAAAGTCCTTTCTCAGCCCCGTCACTTTCAAACGCCGACAGCTATAGCCATAAAAAACAGTGTCTAGGTATAGTAAAGTGGCTATTCGATGAGACCACTTACAGCGCCTCCTAGCGGCAAAGTCAGGAGTTAGCATTCCGATCTCAAAAACTATACGAGATACGGGAAAATAGTCAATTACAAAGTTGTTGAGCAGCATCGATTTAGTACGAAAAGACACCTTGTGCACATGAATGCTAAGAATAGAATGTGTACAACGCTCGTTTGTTTGTTCACGATGTCGAACACTATTAGTCACGAAACACGTTGGAAAGGAGATAATATCGCCTTCCGCAATGCACTAGCCCGACTTGTAACCCAGTGGTAGTGTGCGCTCTTCGCATGCGATAGGTCTTTAGTTCAATTCTCGTCGAGTCCATGCTATAGTCACTGTCTGTAAAAAATGAGTGGAATCGGTGGCGATCGTGACAATTCGTCTCGCATCGACTAACCAGCTGCTGAAGGCCATAAAGTGCAACCAGAGGATGTCTTAGCATATGTCCTCAACAATCCTAAGAGCAGCACAAGAGAGGTTAGTGCCGAGTGTAGCCTCTCAAAAAGCCGCATATGGCAAATCATGTGGCGATCAGGTGCTCATCCGTTCCGTCCAACACAGTTGCGGGCACTACAGATGCTGAGTGACGTTACGACTGGTGTAACTTTGTCATGAACAAATTAGAGGTCCAGCCAACGTTCCTTGCCGACATTATTTGGACAGATGAGGCGTGTTTTAGGCGTAATAGCATGTACAATAGGCAGAACACCCATTACTGGGCACTAGAAAATTCTGCACGTGGTTTACCAGTTCGTCATCAGGTGCGGTGGTCCATTAATGTTTGGGTGCGCCATTTTCAAGGACAGCCTCATCGTACCTGTGTTTTGTGAGGGTACGTTAACGGGAGCCCGATACTTGGAGCTTCTACAGAGTACGTATTACCCGATCTTTTGGACAACCTGCCGGCCATCAAGTGCAACCAGAGGATGTCTTAGCATATGTCTTCAACAATCCTGAGAGCAGCACAAGAGAGGTTAGTGCCGAGTGTGGCCTCTCAAAAAGCCGCATATGGCAAATCCTGCAGCGATCAGGTGCTCATCCGTTTTGTCCAACACTATTGCAGGCACTACAGCCAGAGGATGCTGAGCGACGTTATGACTGGTGTAACTTCGTCATGAACAAATTAGAGGTCCAGCTAACGTTCCTTGCCGACATTATTTGGACAGATGAGGCGTGTTTTAGGTGTAATGGCGTCTACAGTAGGCAGAACACCCATTACTAGGCGCTAGAAAATCCTGCACGTGGTATACCAGTTCGGCATCAGGTGCGGTGGTCCATTAATGTTTGGTGCACCATTTTCAAGGACAGCCTCATCATACATGTGTTTTGCGAGGGTACATTAACGGGAGCACGATACTTGGAACTTGTACAGTACGTATTACCCGATCTTTTGGACAACCTGCCGGCCGTCAAGTGCAACCAGAGGATGTCTTAGCATACGTCCTCAACAATCCTGAGAGCAGCACAAGAGAGGTTAGTGCCGAGTGTGGCCTCTCAAAAAGCCGCATATGGCAAATCCTGCGGCGATCAGGTTGCTCATCCGTTCCGTCGAACACCGTTGCAGGCACTACAGCCAGAGGATACTGAGCGACGTTAGGACTGGTGTAACTTTGTCATGAACAAATTAGAGGTCCAGCCAACGTTCCTTGCCTACATTATTTGGACAAATGAGGCATGTTTTAGGCGTTATGGCGTCTACAATAAGCAGAACACCCATTACTGGGCTTGCACGTGGTTTACCAGTTCGTCATCAGGTGCGGTGGTCTATTAATGTTTGGTGCGCCATTTTCAAGGACAGCCTCATCGTACCTGTGTTTCGCGAGGGTGCGTTAACGGGAGCCCGATACTTGGAGCTTCTACAGTACATATTACCCAATCTTTTGGACAACCTGCTGTTGCCTCAACTGCGGAATGTTTGGTTCCAACATGACGGCGCCCCTCCGCACCAGCCAGGAAATGTAAGAAGGTACCTGGTCGAGACATTCGAGCAACAAATCATCTGCTATGGTGGTTGCGTAGAGTGGCCTGCACGCTCACCGGACCTCACACCATTGGACTTCTTCCTGTGGGACTACCTCAAAGAACAGGTGTATCAGACCCCACCGACAATGTTGCAAGACCTTCAAAGCCGTATAACTGATGTTTGTTCTAGCGTGTCATCTGACATGCTGCAAAATGTGCAACGTGAGATTCCATCTAAGAGTCCAAATGTGTATTGTGGCTGACGGAGAGCACATTGAGCACCGACGGTCAATGTGCCTAGTGACAACTAATTGCTCCCTTCTTACGTGTTTCGTGACATAACAGTGTTCGACATCGTGAACAAACAAATGAGCGTTGTATGCGTTCTATTCTTAGCATTCATGTGCACAAGATGTCTTTTTGTACTAAATCGATGCTGCTCTACAACTTTGTAATTGACTATTTTCCCGTATCTTGTATAGTTTTCGAGATCGGCATGCTAACTCCTGACTTCGCCGCTAGGAGGCGCTGTAAGTGGTCTCATCGAATAGCGCATAGCCACTTTACTCTACCTAGACACCGTTTTTATGGCTATAGCTGTCGGCGTTTGAAAGTTAAGGGGCTGAGAAAGGACTTTACTGGGCACCCTGTATACAGTTTCATTTACTCAGTTATAATTCCTCTACTTTAAGATGATGATATGTTGTAGTAGTATCTCTAGGTCCTCCAATTTTCATAATTCCCACACTATGGCACAATTATATTTACTGCATTATCTTTTTTTCTTACTGTAGGAGGTCAATTCCTTTAAAAGTCCACTTTAAACTTTAAATACAGTCCACCTTAAGAGCCTATCTTTAAAGTCCTTCATTGCACAGGATAAGTTCACTTTACTATATTATTCTGAGTCGTCAGACCATTGCTTAAAAATTTGTTTTAAACCAAAAGTCATTAATACACTTATAATTCACTTTACCATGACTCAGTGATAAGCTGAAATGGTATTCATGAGGGCCTCCAGTTTCTGTACTTGAAGCTTTTCTCTACCATATTTCATGGTCATCTTCAGAAGGGACTCCTATGCTATTTGCCTTAAAGCTTGTTAGTTTTGAGTCCATGCTTGGGGTCTTACCAAGCGCGATGAGATGCAAGGGCATTTACAAATCTTTTCTGTTAGTAGTGGTCTATGTTGTCGCATCAACTATTTTTTTTATTGTGTTTTGTTGTTAGATATTTATTCATTTGTAGGATTTAAACTTTTTTACTTTTTCAATCAATATTTTCCATTGTTTTGCTATTTTATATGGTTCATTAATATTGCAGGCATTATGTTTATTCTTTTCAAAAACTTCTGAGTACCTCAATTCCCATTAATTTTGGCTTCCTCATCCATGCAGTATTTTACTATTGATGTTGTTTTCTTTCTTCCCCTCCCCCCAAATTTTAATATGTTATATGGGAAGAAAAGAAGAAGAAAAAACATCGATGGTAAAATACTGCATGGATGAGGAAGCCAAACCAATTTTTGAAGAAGTTACGATAAAAAAGTACACACCGAAATGAATGGGAATTGAGGTACTCTGAAGCTTTAACTGTTGAAAAGAATAAACATAATGCATGTAATATTAATGAACCATATAAAATAGCAGAACCATGGAAAATATTCATTGAAAAAGCAAAAAAAGTTTAAATCCTACAAATGAAAAAATATCTAACAACAAAACACAATAAAAAAATAGATGGTGCCACAATATGGAACACTACTAACATAAAAGATGCATAAACACCCTTGCCCCTCATTGCACTTGGTAAGACACAAGCATAGACTCACAACTAGCAAGCTTTAAAGCAAAATAGCATAAGAGTCCCTTCTGAAGATGACTATGAAATATGGTTGAAAAGCTTCAGGTACAGAAACTGGAGGACTCATGAATACCGTTTCAGCATGTCACTGAGTCATGGTAAAGTGAATTTATGAGTGTTTTAATGACTTTTGGTTTAAAAGGAATTTTTAAGCAATGGTCTGATCACTCAGAATAATATGGTAAAGTGAACTTATCCTGTGCAATGTAGGATTTTAAAGATAGGCTCTTAAGGTGGACTGTATTTTTAATGGACTGTGTTTAAAGTTTAAAAAATGATAATGCAGTAAATATAATTGTACCATAGTGTGTGAAGTATGAAAATTGGAGGACCTACAGATACTACTACTTCAACATATCATCATCTTAAGGTAGAAGAATTATAATTGAGTAAATGAAACTGTATGTTTAGGTTTTAAATATTGTGTTTCACAAGACCGTGTTTTTAAAAAGGACTATGTTTAGTATATGAAATAGAGTATTAAAGAAAATGACTTTGTACATAAAGGAAAGGGATAATGCAGTAAATTAAATTGTACCATAGTGTGAAACCTAATCCAATAGTAAATGTATATGAACTAAAGGAATAAACAATACCGTATTTATAGATTTTTGTGGACATGTCTGAAATTTGGGTCCAAATGAGAATACCAGAAAACTCACACCAAAAATGTGCAAAGAATCAACTATGAATTATAGGTATGTTTCTTATATCAAATCATATATTGGCAATTTAAAATTTTGACAAATAATGGTGTGTTCATCAGTGTAGAACCTGGAATGGAAACTTTTAGATAATACATGATGCATAGAAAGCAAGGCCTATCTGTAACTTCACGATGAATAAATAACGAATGATTTTAGCCTCTAACATAAAAGTGGAATTAGACAAAAGAATTAAAGCATGTGGGCTGTTTATTATCAAAAAGAATTTTCATCTGTGTCCTATGCAAAGTTGAGTAATCAGCTAATGTGTCATATTCATGACTAAAACTATTGCAGTTTAAGCAGAATTTTTAGAAAGTCAGTTCATGTTAGATTCGATCTCAATTCAGTTTTAAGAGAATTTACCCACAGCTGGCAAATATTGGAGAATACAATTTTGTAAATGCAGGCCACATTAAAATTCTGCTCATAGACAAATTCTTTGTATATATGAACGGAATATGTTAACCCCTTTAGTCCTGATGAGACACATATGTCTCATATGGGTTTGAATGTGTGTACTGCATGATCAGGTGAATCCCTGTAAAAATATTTTACCAGCACAATGACCGAAAATTACAGGAAAGCAAACGTCCAGCCACTACAAGAATTTTTTTTATTCTTCAGACCATTGAATCTTTGTATTTATTACTTGTCTTTTGTGATATACCCCTGGGGACAGAAAAAATGGTATTTGTACCCTGCTTGTGTACCATTGATTTGCAAAACAGCATTGTGTCTCGCGAAATGTGTTATACTCATTGACCAAAAAAAAAAGTTATGCACCAAGAAGGATCCATTGGAATCGAATGAAACTTTATCTGTAATAAGTGATATTGTAATCACTTAATATATATTAAGATATTACAATATCTTAATATATATTAAGTGATTACAATATCACTTATTACAGATAAGTGATATTGTAATCACTTATTACGAAGGTAATAAGCGATTACAATATCATAGCATAGAGACAATATCCTGCGGAACAAGGGTACAATTGAACCATTTGTGTCCTAAAGGGTTACATATGTCCCAACAGATCTTTGAATACTCCTGGTGAGAGAGCAAATGCACACTTCAAGGCGACATTGCATCCCAACAGTACATTGTTGTGGCACTATATTGTCCCACCAGGGCTCAAAATCAGAATGCAAATAATGTTGTGTTTTCATTTGGTGAGTTTTAGTCCAAGACTTTATGAGCAATGCTAGTAAGTACATCAATTGTTGCTACTATTTCACATTCATATGATTCAACGTAGTATCTATTTGATGTTCTGATGTGGGTTTTCTTTCGTTATTTTCACAGAATTGTCACTATGAATAAGCGTCGAAAAGTGCTTTCAAAAGAAATCTTGCAGGTGATAGAGATATTGGAATCTGACTGAGGACAGTTTCGATTATGACGATGTGGATCCAAATTTTGTTTGATTCCAGCTGTTCTGAAAGCAATAGCAGCATACTGATGAGCTCTGGTGAAAGTGATGGTGAACAGGTAGATGACTAGAAGAGAAGAAAAATGCATCTGCTGTTGAAACAAATAAGGGTGCTTCAGAAAATGTTATATGGTCATTACCTACAACTAATTTCAAGCCCAAAAAAGTATTCTGGACGAAGTACCACCTATTGTTTTGACAAATGGAGATCGGTCATCGAGTGAGTTACACATCATACAGCAACAGTTCCCACGAAGTTTGATTATGTGCATTGCGGACTGTACAAGCAAGTGTCTCGAAATTCTCAAAAGAAAGATAGGAAAATCGATTCCTCGTGCTGATGCAGGTGAAATTATGGTGGTTATTGGCTGTCAGTAATGTGCTACAACAAACTTCCAAGTGTCCGTGATTATTGGTCACAAGAATTTTCTCTCGGCAATGCAATGATAAAGACAGCAATATCTCACAATAGATTTCAGCTGTTATCATCAAAAATGTACTTTTTGCCACCAGAGAAGCCTGATGACTCTGGAAAGTTGTACTACATAGAGGATCTGGTATCATGTTTCAAGCATACTTTTCCCAAGGTACGAAGTGAAAGCACATTTCAGAGTATAGACGAGTCTATGGTGAAATTCAAGGGGAGGTCGGCAATGAAACAATGCATGCCCTTGAAGCCTGTAAAATGAAGAATCAAAATGCGGGAAAGATGCGATTCCAAAACAGGATATGTTTATGATTTCAATATGTATGCTGGAAAAGATCATGACATGTGTAACGAAACTTTTGGCGAAAGAGTTGTGTTGAAACTCTCAAGTACCATTAGATGTGGACAAAAAATTGTTTTAGCGTTTGATTGTTTTTTCACGTCTGTAAACCTCTGGAATTTCATTTCATTTTCCACTGTCGGCACGTGTTTGGAGACTCAGAAGCATGTTCTAAAATTTACTGCCAAATTAAAAGAGAGAGGCTGTTTCGAGTTGCGCACCACACCTTCAGGTATTCTCTGTGCATGGTGGTTGGATTTCAGGGAGGTTGTTGTGCTCAGCAACTGCCATATGCCATCTGTAACATCAGTCCAACATCAGATGTAGGACGGATCCCGCAAACAAGTCTATTGCCCGGAAGCAATGTGATTTTATAACTGTGTTATGGGGGGGGGGGGTCGACTTATCTGACCAAAAAGTGGCAGTCTGTGACCTAGACCGCAAGCCAGCAAAGTGGTGGAAAAAAGTGTATTACAAACTGCTGTTGACTTCTGCTGTAAACGCTTGGACTATCCATCAGGAACTCGTCATGAAAAGACCACATTTTTTAAATTTCTAGTTCCGCTTGCTGAACAAATGATTGTGCACGGCAAAAGGAATGCTGCTTTCAAACAAAAAGATGGCACCGGTTGCCCATCAACAGCATCAAAGGACATGGCAAATGTCGGTGATCATCTGCCAATAAAAGGAACTACGCAGAGGAGGTGTGCTTGTTGCGCAAAAGCCAAAAAAGAATCTTGCACCACTACCATGTGTGCATTGTGCCACTTTGTCTTGTTTGTTTTCAGCCTTATCATTCTGGAATGTCTAAAAACACTGTTTGTTTATGTTCGTAGCCAAACAAGCATGTAAATAAGATTAGTTAGCAAGTAATTAAACAATAAAGCAATTGTTCATTACTTTTGAGTAGTGTTTAGTCTCCTGGTGGGACATACCTGTCCTGCTAAAAAGTACTGATGGCACATATACTGTTTGTCCCACTTCTATAATTTTTTACTCCGTTCAACAAAATATAATTTCTCTCAGTTTGCTTCCCTGCAACACATGCAAACACCTCTGTCAGCTTATGAATAAATAAAACTCAGACTCAAAGGGTTAAATAATAGGCTCTTGTTAGTATTGCAGCTATCTGTGTTTGCACAGCTTATTGTCATAAGCTCTTGTTTGGAAGTGGTCTTTTCCTACAGTAACCTCTTGACACAGGAGACTTCCCCTTTGTGTTTAGTTCATGCTCTCTGTCATTGAATGCAATTTTGTCTTTTCACGTATCACCAAAAAAGTCTGTGATGCATTGTACCATTCTTATTCTTTCCTTTATTATATATATACAAACCTGTTATGAGGAGTTGACTGCTTTTCTAATATTTCACTTGTTAAGAATTGCTTTTCAGATTTTTTTTCATATGAAGTAATACATCTATAATAGCTTGTAAACCTTTTAAAAACTTATTCCACCAGAATCATATTCATAAATGTTATGCTTTAGAAAGAAATTCCTCCCCAAAAGAAGTATGCTCGTAGTAGCTTTGCTGTTTTTGCTTAATGGTTTTGTGCAAGTGTCTGATTGTTGATTTCTGCAGAAATCTTCCTCAGAAAAACAGCAAATTTGAAAAATAGCTACAATTTTTTACTTGCAGCTGACTTTGCTTAAACTGAAACTTTAAACTCCTGTAATGTGGTAAATTCACATTTGTATATAAGCTAAAGTAAGCACTGCTTTGTAAGTTAACATTGCCATGTTGTGCTTTAATCATATAAGAACTAACTTTGTGGCTGCTAAATAAATGTTTATTTTATGTGTATTTTCTTGGACTGAAAACTGAATCTCAGAATTATTAAACTAATTTTAGACTTCTTTTATTTATTTAAACCACTCTTTGCTTATTCTGCAGAGAAGATGATTATTATAGTGGCAGGAAAAAGAAGGTTGATGTTGTTAGAGAAAAGTACTGGCAGGCACTTGCTACGCCAATGATCAAAATAGAACAGTTATGGAATGAATATGTTGAATTTGAGAAGGTACTGGTTCAACTTCATTTTCCTCTTTCCTTGATTGTGTTTTTAACTAAATGAACTGCATATTCAGTTTATTGTTTGTGAAGTAATTTGGTCCTTTCTTTATTTTTCTCCATGCAATTCTTGTGTGCATGTGTGTGCGCACGTGTGTATGTGCGTGTGTTGTAGATAAGCATCGATATTAATCACATGCAGATATGTAAAGCATTTTAATGTGTATAATTATTTGTATGCCTTTTATAAATTGCGGTGTTAGTGTCTAATATAAAGTACCTAATTACTGAAAATTAGGCTTAAATTTACAATGTATAGAATGTTTAAAATTTCAGATTTAATTTGGTTTCGTGAGGGACAGTTTATAGTATAAGCATGCCTTGAATCATTCAAAACTAAATTTTTTCCTGTAAGGCAATATTTTAGTTTCGTTTAGTTTTTATGAAAATTCGAATATTTTAGCAATATTTGCATAAAATTTGGTACTTGTAAATTGGCTTTCTTGTTCTGAATCACAATGTTAATATTAGTAGAAAACCTGGAGAATAAGACATTAATATTTCCTTCATGAGGTAAAAATTATTTAAGGGTGTACGTTAAAATGTATAATTGAATGTAATAAAACTTGTAATAGTGATAAAACATATCTGTCAAGGAAACGGAACATTTTGTCAACAAGATTTTTTGTTATATGTTAATATGTTGTGGAGATACATGTTAGGTAATGCTGTTTGTCTAGATCTGTCAGGGCATAAACCACTGGCATGATTTTCTCGAAAACTAATATATATGTATGAGACCACATAGTTTTCAGCCTTTATGATAACTTCAGCACCAGGGGTGTCAAACTCACTTGCTACAGTGAACCACTTGGGATTTAAGTGCATTTTAAGCACACTGAAGTCATATCTTGTGCACTTAGTGTCTTAGATAGTCCCAAACAACTACTGATTAAATTATTAGAAAAACACTTACTTTTGTCCTTATTAATACATACAAATTACCCGTATGTTCAGCTGAAGAATTCACTTTATTCCCCTTTTTTTCTGCAGGTTGATGGTAGACAGTAAAACTTGGTAAGGAATCGGACAAGAAAATTATCAGAGTGCAGAATGTCTCGTATCAGTTGTATAAAGCTATTTTCATGGAGATTGGTGTGGGACAAAGCTAGCTATATCATAATCATCATTGTCAACTATTACTAGCCCACTGCTAGATGAAGGCCTCCGAGTTTCTTCCACAACTGTCTATCTTTAGTCAGTCTCCTCCATGTCACTCCGTCATGCTTTGAAATTTTATCCAGCCTTTATGATAACATCTAATTTGTTCTCTCTGTCAAACATGTTTCCTACTACTTTTCGTTCCTGCCATTTGGGCTGGAAAAATTTTCTTAGTAAACATCTGATCACTCATTCTTTCAACATGGCCAAACCACAGAAGAATATTAGTCTCCACCTTACTGGCAACATTTGCCCCCCCCCGCCGTAAGTACCTCATCTCTCCCATACACAAATGGCGCTCATGTCTCTTTTGTAGTGCCCAGGTTTCACTGCCATACATCAGGGTAGTAACAATTACACTTTCATACACAGCCATTTGGGACTCCCTTGAAAACTCATCATTCCTGTGAAATCCTCCCAAGGCAGCTATGATTTTCAATGAAGAATTCACTCACCTACTAATTTCATGATCTAATTTGTTCTCTGTCAAACATGCTTCCTAAATACATAAACTCATTCACCTGGTCAATCACTGTGCCATATAGACCTCTCTTGCACACAGTACTAACAATTCCGCACTCAAAAACCATAACTTTGGGTTTTCCTTATTTATACTTCTTTGGACTTCATACACACTGTGTACAATAAAAAAAAGTATGTATGTATATATGTATAAAAATAAGGCAGTGGCCAGTGTGACATGAAGACAGAGAGTGCTAAGAATCACCGGAGGACCGGACTAGGCTGCCATCTAATGCTGGCCTTGGCTACGTACAATGGACACTCCCTATCTTCTGATTCAAGGCTCCTTGAATTGGAAGAAGAACTACAAAGGATCAAGTAGGACATCGTCAGGCTAAGTGAAGTAAGGAGAAGATCTCATTGAGCTGAAAAGTGGACATCTCTTCTATTATCGTGGGACTGATACTGGCAGAACTAGTGGTGTTGGATTTATAATAAACAAGAAACTGAAGGATAAAGTTGTAGAAGTCGAAAGTTCCCCTGACAGAGCTGCACGATTTGTTATCCAACTTTCGAGAAGATACCAGGCTCAGATTATTCAAGCTTATGCGCCCACTACAAGTCATCCTGAAGAAGAGATTGAAGAATTTTATGAGGAAATTCGTCATCTAAATAATCAAGGCAAGCAGCACTTGAAGATAATTATGGGAGATTTCAATGCAAAAATAGGGCAACAGCAACAGAATGAAACTTCAGTAGGTAAATTTGGTCATGGCAACAGAAACCAGCGTGGAAATACTCTCGTAGAGTTTGCAGAAGCAGAAGGCATTTTCATCTTGAACTCCTTTTTCAAGAAAAAGCCACACAGGAAATGGACATGGAGACATCCCAATGGATTGACAAGTGAAATTGATTTTATTATGTGTAACAAAAAATTCATCATCGAAGACTGCAGTGTGCTGAACAAGTTCAACACATATAGTGACCATAGATTGGTGAGATGTAAGATGCACCTCAACACTAAACTCGAACATGGCAAGCTCATAAGACAAACAAAATGTATTGACATAATCAACCTTAAAAAACACCATAATACCTTCCAGTTGGAACTGAAGAACAGATTCTCTGCTTTGGAAGGCCTATCATCGGAAGAAGTGGATATTTCTGAAGTTAACAGAAAAGTAACCAAAGCTCTTATGGAAACAGCAACAAAATTAGCTGTGTCCAAGAACAAGTTGCATGTAAACAAATTATCAGGAAAAACCAAAATGTTGATGCAAAAAAGAAGAGAGATGTGACTTCCAAAGTGGAATATATAGAGCTGTGCAAGACAGTACAAAAAAGTATCACTGAAGACGTAAGGAAATTCAACTGTGAACTAGTGAGGAAAGCAATCGAAAACAACCAACGCCTAAAGATAGCAAAGGGACATCTCAGTAAGGGAAGAAAACAGACTATGGCACTGAGAAAAGAAGATGGTTCTGTAACAATAAATAAAGGCACAATTTTGACTAGAGTGTTGATTTCTACTCCAAATTATATGAAAGGGATGATACATGTACTCTAGACATCATGAAAGGTACCAGAGTTCTTCCAGTCCTTCCAGCAGAAGTTGCCCATGCAATCAAGAACATGAAGCGGAGAAAAGCTCCAGGAGAAGATGGAATTACTGTAGACATCATACAAGAAGCAAGTGGAGAAATTGAAACAGTACTCGCCCAAGTTTTCACTGGATGCCTTGATGAAAAGAAGATTCCTGGGTATTGTAACACCACTACAATGATCCTGTTACATAAAAAAGGTGACATTGAGGATCTCAGGAACTACAGACCTATCAGCCTTCTATCAGGTGTTTATAAAATCTTCACTAAAGTTCTTTCACACCGCTTGAAGGTAACACTGGACATGGCTCAGCCGAGAGAACAAGCTGGATTCAGGAGTGGCTACAGCACAATAGATCATATCCACGTACTGAGAGAACTAATTGAAAGAGCGAGGGAATATGAACTTCCATTGTGCATGGCTTTTATCGATTATGAAAAGGCCTTTGATTCGATGAAACCATCAGCAGTTACAATGACTCTGAAATCCTGCGGTATTGAAGATGCATACATTAATATTATTAATAACATCTATGAAAATGCAAGTGCGAAGATTTGGCTATTTGAGAATACAACACACATAAAAATTGGAAATTGAGTGAGACAAGGTAACACCATATCTCCCAAGCTCTTTAATGCCACATTGGAAAATGTCTTTCAATCACTGAACTGGGAAAACAAAGGGATAAAGATTAATGGAGGTTATCTAACTCACCTTCGTTTTGCTGATGACATAGTCACTTTTTGCAACTACCCCATCAGAGCTGCAGAGTATGATCCAGGAACTTGCTGACAAGAGTAAAGAAGTGGGATTAAGAACAAACTTTTAGAAGACAAAAGTGATGTACAATGTTTTTACAAGAAATGAAGATTTATCGATTGAAGGAGAAAAGCTAGAGATAACAGATACGTACGTTTATTTCGGACAGCAGATATCAAGTGAGGGTCACATTGATGAAAAAATTAATCAGCGTATAAAACTTGCCTGGAGAGGTTTTGGAAGAAACAGCATAATTTTCAAGAGCAATATGCCCTTATGTCTTAGAAAAAAATTGTTTGATCAATGCATCCTTCCAGTGCTTACGTATGGTGCAGAGACGTGGACCTTAACCAAAAGAGACATACAAAGGCTGCAGACAACTCAAAGAAGCATGGAGAGGTGCATGCTTGGTGTAACCAGGAGAGATAAGAAGAGGAACTCGTTGATCAGAAAAATGACAAGAGTGGAAGACATCATGATCAGAGTTAAATCCCTGAAATGACAATGGGCTGGACATAATGCCAGAAGGACAGACCATCAATGGACAGCCTATCCTTCGTGCCAACGCTGCTGTTATCTTATCCAAGCAAAATTCTGTGCCAATCAAGTACTCTTCTTCTTGTTTAAAAGAATTCAGGTCATTTATTCAAGAAAATGACCTAGCCGTATGCAAAGCAGATAAAGTTGGTTGCCCAGTCATCATTGGTAAAGAAACTCTAAACCAAAAAGTGCTTTCTTTTCTTACATCTGCTAACTGCATCCCTTTACAGTCAGACACCACCAACTCACTCAAAAACTCAGTTGACAGATTAGCTAAGAAAGAAACTCTTCAATCCTTCCTTGGTGATATATCACCCCCTCCTTACTTTAGAACTCCCAGGCTCTTCCTGCAAGTGAAACTGCATAAAGCTGGTAACCCCATCAGACCTTTAGTGGAATATTCTTTTTCTCCAGCAGTAAACCTTGAAAAGAGATTGGTCCTCAAATGCAAATCCCTGGCAGCCAACCATCCTCATACAGTTGTCTCTACTTCAAACTTCATCCACAACCTTCCTAATTCCTTTCCTCCTTGTGATAATCTGTATACTCTTGATGTAGAATCTTTGTTTCCCTCTGTACCATATTTTGATTCCTACATGCTCCTCATGAAGAAATTGATTCTTCATTTTAAACCCCCGGTCCTCTTATCAAAGATCTTTATGATTGTTTCCACACTATTCATCAACATAGTTGTTTTGTTTTCAACAAAATTGTGTATAGGCAACAATCTGGTCTCCCCATGGGCTCACCTCTTTCCCCTCTGCTTGCTGAAATCTACATGCAACATATTGAAGTTTCCATAATTCCTCTACACCCTTTTCAACCTTCCCTATGGTTAAGATATGTAGACGACATTTTCATTAGCTGGCCACATTCCGAGTCTGAGCTACAGATACTGATCAACTCCATTACAGAAAAATTTCCTTCCATTAAGCTCACTATATCTAAGGAAGTAAATCACAAAATTGATTTCCTGGATGTATCTATCTGCAGAAACGCTGATCTCTCCATTACTCGTTCCGTCTATCGAAAACCTTCTGCAGCCACTAACATCATTCCCTACAAATCTTGCACCCTGCATCTCTACAAGCTTGCAGCATTGAAGTCCTACATCCACAGGGCTCATATCATTTGCAACAGCCAACTCTCTCTTCAAGAAGAACTCTCCAAAATTTCTACAATAGCCCTCTCTCATGGTTTCCCTGCTGTTACAGTCAACTCCCTCATAAAGAAATATGAAAACCATTCGAAAATCGAATGCCTCCTTCCTCACAAGAAAGAAGACCTGAAATTCTGTGGTTCTGTTCCTTACCATCCTTCCTATGCTTATAAGTTACAGATTCTTTTTAGAAGTTTTGGTTACCATCTTGCCATTAAATCTACCCCAAACATCTTGAAACTTCTACAAAGGGATAGGGACAAAGTTGAAAGCCTGAACCTCCCAGGAGTTTACTGCATTCCTATCTCTTCTTCTACTGGGGATAACTTATACATTGGAAGCACATACAGGAGCATTAGCCATAGAATTTTAGAACATAGAAAAGATGTTTCGAAAGGCAATCCCAACACTGCCTTGTCTATTTTGACAATGGAAGACACATCTGCAGTTCCCCACTGGAACGAAGCAAAACGAATTGCTTCGTTTGACAATCGTTTTGCCCTCCGTTACCGTGAAAGCATAGAAATTATTTTCAACTCAATGACTTGCAACTCCGAATCTCCTCTCTACATTCCGTTGATCTGGAGATCAATTCTAAGTTTTGGCAACAAAAATAGGAAAAATTCAAATGTAGAATCTGGCAACAATCTTAGTCCTCCATTGGCGTGATGAAGACCTAAGATAAGGTCGAAAGCTTCCAACTTACGAACTTTTTGTAAAAGTTTTAGTTAACGTAACTAGCGTGATCAAGTCACCTTTCTTTGTTAGCCGAAATATAATTATTTTATGCATATATATTACACTATCTACCAACAAGTAATTGGACACCTGTGATAGCAAAGGAAAACGAAGTTTATTCATCTTCAGTAGTTGGTGGAGCCTCCACGAGCGGCGATTACAGCTGCAACCCTCCGGGGCATACTATCAACCAGGCATTGTACGCCGGCTAGTGGTATTTTCTTCCACTAGGCTTGGAGAAGACAGGACAGTTCCTTCACCAATTTCGGACGTGGGGGCACCCCTTAAGTCAACGCTCCAGCTCGTCCCAGAGCTGCTCGATAGGGTTAAGGTCCGGGCTCTGCGCAGGCCAGTCCATTCGATTAACCCCATTGTCACCATACCAAGCCATGGTGGACCTCACAACATGACAGGTGGCATTGTCATCCTGAAAGTAATATGGGTCCACCCCGTAAAACTGCCACAACGTAGGAGGCGCATGGTCATCCAAAATGGTGCAGTAGGTCTCGCCCTTGAGTCTACCAGGAATTGCGACCAAGGGTCCCGTGCCATACCAGGAGAAACTCCCCCATAGCATAATTCCACCACCGCCGAACTTCACAGTTGGCACAATACATTCCGGCATGAGGCGTTCTCCAGGCAGACGCCAAACCCAGACCTTGCCTTCCAAACGGTAGAGGGCAAACCTTAATTCGTCGCTCCAGAGAACCTGTTTCCACTGTTCAACGGACCACTGTCGACGTTCTTTGCACCACGTTAGCCGAGCAGCGCTATTGGACTTGGTGGTCAAAGGCTTGTGGGCGGCAGCACGTCCATGATAACCGAGCAGATGGACTTCCTTACGGATGGTATTCATCGAAAGAACACTCCCGGATTCTTGTTGAAATTCCTCGCGGTTGTGGCCCATCGATGTGGTGCGGTTCTTCCAAATTTCTCTGGCCAGCACCTGTCGGTCTCTAACTCTCAGTTTTGTGGGTCTGCCGGGTCGGGGCACATTCCGACAGTCACCTCTCATCTTCCTCTTGCCAATCACGTAGGCCACTGTCGATTTTGGGTACTTCAACTCGCTGGATATGTCACATATGGATCGGCCATTTCTGTGATACCCGACGATTACACCTTTCTCGAAATCGGAGAGCTCCGAACTGCGTGGCATCTTGAATGCGACTGGTTGCGTTGTTGTTTCCCACACGATATTTAACGGCGGCGGCCGTGACGTGTATCAGGACCGCAGATATCGTCGATTGCAGGGGTGTCCAATTACTTGTTGGTAGATAGTGTATATTACTGTATAGACCATGTGTTGTTTTCAAAATTAGCAAGTAATATGTTCATCAATGCTTATATTTTGTAAATAATTTTCTTTCTTTAATTTTAAGTTCTACTTTTTGTCACACACATACACTGCATTTTTGAGGCAGTTGACCATCAAAATCTATGCATGGTTTGCACATCAGATTTTTTTTTTTTTTTTTCAAGATTGTAGGTTTGCAGCAGTTGACTTATATTAAGGTGATCTTTTCAGAAATCATTGTCATTCACACCTCTTGTCATATATTTTATTTGAAATGCTGTTTTTGATTGTGTATTATTATCATCATTACTTACCAATCAAGACATACTTGCAGTCTGCTGTGGGATTCTGTATTTTCTTACTTTTCTCATTCATTAAATACATTAGTAGAATTCACAAGGTTCAGTGTTTTCTCTGAGAAATATATTGTGAGAATTAAATAACAAATTTTTTCTAGTGCATAGTTATTCAATAATCATTATTAGTAAATGTCTTAAATCACTGTAAACCATGTGAAAAAAATAATCTGCAAATTATTGTGTTTGAGGAATGTATATTGGATATTTGCATGACACATTATCATTTTTAATTGTCTGATACTTTATGTTCATTTTTGTTGACAAGTCTATCTAATGTGCTCCAGTTGCTTGGAAATGTATTGTCCTCTGTGATGCAGTGGATGACATACTAGGGCAGAGAAATCTGGAAGTTTAGGTTGAACGGCATTCCTGAATGTGTACTTTTAAAGTTTTCTGAAAAATTTACATACATATGTATGCAATCAGTACTTGTGAAGTGGTGCCAAGCTCACTTCTGTATTGAAGATAAAAATCTAGCACTCAGCACTGCAGCATGGTTTGTTAATTTCTGTACTAGAAAATAAGTTAAGTCAACTGACCGAGAGATATAAAGGATTTCTGGTCTCTGAGTTATTATAAAATACTGATACTTTCAAACCCCTTTGAATGGATTCGGTTTCATTCCCAGTTTTGTACACTATAACTGTGTTACACTAGAGCTGTGTACGTTGCCTGATTTAAAAAAAATGACATTTGCCACTCAAGTGATTTAAGAAATGTAAAAATGAGAAGACTTCAGGAATAAACATATTTTCTCATTATGGTACATTAGTCAAACTGTTAAAAAATGGTTGACAATTTTTGAAGATTGATTAATTGCATTATTCTTCATAATGTAGAAATTTTTCTTAAGATTTTTTTCTCCAAAAATCCAACACTTAAACACTATTTCAATTTGTCCTGCAGTTGCAGTCTTGAATATATTGATGTACTATACTGTTTTGGTCTTTCCTTTAGATTACTGTAATATGTTCCTTAATTCTGTTTCAAAATTTTGTGATGTTTGTCCTACATATGATTTATTGCATTCCTAAGAAGAATTTTATAAATTACATTCTTCTTTGACAAAATGTCTTGTCTGTTGTATCAAACCAAGCTATTCGCTAAATTTGATATTTTATTTCTAGCTGATCTTGTAATTCTGGTTTTTGTTGTTCTCAAGAGTTTATATTTTATTATTTAGTGTACCCATAATTGTCTGATGAAATATATTTTGTAGGCTTCTGTTTATTCGTGTTGCTCCAGAAGTTCAACCATTTATTTTCTTGACTTATTTGTTTTATGCTTTCTCATGTTATTCGTTTTGGAAAATTGTATCCATGAGTCTTTTCACCTTGTTAACCATTTTTTATGTTCAAATTTTGGGGAAGAAAGGCTTTTTTACTCCTCTGATTAAATTTGATTTTTACTGACCTTTTGTGTGAAGGCATGATCTAGAACTATTAGATTTTTTTTTTTATGAAACTATGTTCAAATTACATTTTAATTTGTTCCCTAGTAATTTTTACTTCAAAAAATTTAATCAACTTTTTTCTCTGGTCCTTTAATTCAAATTTGATATTCTGATCCAAATCACTTGAAATTACTCTATTATTTGTTCTGCTGTTCAAAAATTAGAATAATAAAATATTAAAATATCATCCACATATCTGGTTCTCTGAGAATATTTTTTTCTTTGAAACCAGCTTTATAAAATTCTGCGAATTTTAGTGATAATCAGACTGCCAAGCACTACACTTTTAGCGTAGTTTCTCCGCTTTAGTAAAGGTCGATACGCATTATGCTCTGTCTTGCGACTTTTTTTTTTTATTATTATCGAAACAAGTCCCCCCCCCCCCCCCAAGTATGTCTTTTGTTTTATCTAAGAAATAAAGATATGGTGTGCCTGATTTTTTAATCTTCAATTCGTGTAGTTCTTTCCTTACTTTTTTTATTTCACTGCGAAAAGTTGCTGTATTTTGTGAAAATATTCTAGCAGAAACACGAGTAATGCTCAACGCTTTACACAGGGTGGTGCGCACGTGTGCTTGAAAACCTAGAAAGTCCTTGAAAATCATGATTACATATTCAAGGCCTGGAACATCCTGGAAAAACTATGTTTTTTTTAAAACTGCCTTGAAAAGCTTTGAAATTTGAAATTAATGCTTAAAAAATGTCCTTTGAGGAAATCAGTGCTACCCCTTCTTTTTTTTTTTTTTCTTTTCTTCATTTTCTCTCCTCTGTTCTCAAAGAAACCATGGTGGGCACTGTGTCGGACGTGCCCCAAATTCTAATTTGGCTACAAAAAAAAAAAAGCACTACTTCCAGTGCCTGTTAAGATGGGGAGCTCGAAGGTCAGAAAGCTGATTATCTGGTCCTTGTTTATATGTTCTTGTGGGAAACTTGCTTTCGCCCCTCCCAGGCCTTGTTTTGTGTCAAGAGACTTCGGCTACTTATGATAAAAATTAAGAAACTATCTTCGTGAATTCTTCACAAAACTGACTGAAATTTTTAGATTCACAATAATTGGATTACAGAAACTGATTCCCAAAATGTCAAGTGAATCGATTAAAAACTTTAAAAAGTTTGAAATTTTTTATTACCAACAGATTTTTCCTGCCTTTCTGCTTTGGGCAAACAGGGCGTGCAACGGAGTGTTGCCACAGCACAGCAGCACTTGATTGACAGCCGAGAGTGCTGATGAAGGAACCTTGCTTGGCAAGAAAGCAAACCACCTGTCACCAATTCCACTATTCCCTTTGAACTAAGCGAAAATTTTCAGAAATCAATTTTCCCAAATTTTGAAAATAACACTGTAAAATTTTTACAATGGTTAAGATACATCACAATGAAGTTCTATATAATAAAAAAATCTTTGGTTGCATATTCGGATTAAAAACAAAAGAAACTGCAATTGTAAATTACGGGAAAAGCAAGTGAATGATTTTTTAGATGCCATGGTTTATTTAAACAGTGACCCTTAAAAATTTTGCCATGATAATATGGAAACTATTTGAATTACAAACATACATTTTTATTCAGATGTCTGAGTTACTGTTTTAATAAAGAAAAAACATTTATAATTAAAAAAGTTTTCATTGGATTTAGGCGAAATTCGGCAGATGAACGTATTTTAGTAAATTACAACATTATGACATAAATCTGGTCATTTCGTCAAAAATTGGGGAGTATTATTGTTTTACATTTTCTCCTATAATTAGGGTGAAGGAAGAAGGCCGCAACTTGACACCTCAGTGAGCTGCAGGTGGTGATTTATGGCGTTGTGATTATGATTGAAGTTGGCAAACTGGAAGTAGACTCCTTATGCCCATCATTTTTTTTTTTTCATTTATGTAAAATATTTCAGAATCTCCTAATTTATACCACTAAAAAGCTGGAATTTTTTTATATTTACATAAATGATTCTTCCGCGGATTCGCAGAACTCCGCCTTTTTTGTCATCATTTGGGTCATACTCGAGATCGATGCAGAACTGAACAGAAATGGGTCGTTTTCCGTCTGGGGATGGTACTTCATCTTTCAAAAATTGAAGTTAAACAGAGTGTCGATTTTTCCCGTAATCGTGATTTCTTTTTTCTCGTGATGTTGCCTGTGTCCAGTATTGTTAAATATCATTTTATTGCATAAATGTTTGTAATTCAGCATGAAACTGTGCAACGATTTCCAAAAATAGCAGTTAAGATGGCGCGAAGATTCCCTGTAGTGTTCAGGCATAAGATTCTTCCATTGATTCAAAATTCCGCCATTTCCGTTATCATTTTGGGCATTCTCGAGATCAATGCACAACTGAACAGAAATGTTGGGGGGTAATGGGGAGAGGGAGGATTTGTTTTTCGTTTAAAGACGGGATACCGTCTTTCGAAACGGAAGTGAAAGCAGCGAAGATTTCTCCCCTAACCTTTTTTTTTTTTCTCGCGATGTTCCTTCTGCCCAGTATTGTTCTTAAATATCCTTTTATTCCACAAGTACTGCATTTTTTCAACCTAAAAATGGTGGAAGAAGTTTCCGAAAACGGAAGTCGTCGGAGCAGACTTCTCCCGAAATCACATTTTTTTTTCTTCCCGCAATGTTCTCACTATCCTGTGCTGTTGTTAAGTATTACTTTCCCCCATAAATGTCGGCACTTAAGCTTGATAAGATAGGGGAAATTTTCCCAAAACGGAAGTGACGGAGTTTGAAAATTTGTTAGAATTGATGCATGGTGTTCAAAAGTATTCATATTCTGAAAGTCACAACTTTTATCTAAAGTAGTGAAAGCTTTGATATCATGCGTTTATGGTCCTCAGGCTGAAAGTTCTTTCAGCATGATGAATAAATTATTGTCATCTGAGGGAATAAATGGGGAGGAAGAAAGAAAAGTGGTGAAGAAATAGGAAGGGAATGATATCAACAGAAAGAAAAAATAAGCAAAAATTGCTGTGCAGCTGCTGAGTCAACAAAAGACAAATATGGTCATGGAACTTGCTGAGAAGAAATCAACACAAGAGGAAAATTGAGCTGATGTTCTAGCAAGTACAAAAAAAAAAAAAAAAAAAAAAAAAATAGAGAGAGGTGTTTGAAGCAGTCATTTAAAATCACTTCATTTTGTTTTGAATTCAGTAATTTTATATTGTGAATACAGTGAACAATTCCATCTTGCTCGTGCTGCTTTATATTCACACTTTCTTGTATTGCAATGACAAGAAAGTGTATTGCAAGTGTTGTATTGCACTTTGTTGTGTTGCAATGATCCACATTGAATTACAAACAAACAGAACTTTCTGTTCTAAGAGGAAGTCCTTGTACATAACTAACTGCTAATGTTAGAGAAAGTTCTTTGTTGTCAATAATTTTATGTAGGTTAATTGGTACAAATCTGAAAGAAGTGTGGACATGTGATGTTAAGTTATTTAAAATACAAAACAATAATCTATAACATTTTTATTACGGGGTGTGTAAACATGCAATAATTTGGCAATGCAGTGTGCGACTACACATTGTGGTCATTGACTACACCTTGTGACTACACATTGGGGTCATTGAAAGTTGGCAGGCCTGGATAATGCAGAACATATTGATTATCTGCGCTTATGTCTATAAAATCTGCCATAGAAGCTGGATAAGATTTGCAATAAAAGTTGAGTATGTACAAAAGATTGTCTGTAGAAAAACCATATTTAGTGATAAAGCCATTTTGTTTTGTTTTTTGCCCAAAGCGTCTCAGTGGAATTGAGGGGAACACATTTTAATATCCAGATGTATTGGGTTTTTTATGTATGACACTTTAGTTGTTAGGCACACGAGCGAAGAACTCCTACAAGATACTCTCCACCATGGTAACTTTATATCTGTGCTACTTAAAACCTATAAAGGTCAGGTTAATTTTTTTATGAGATCTAAAAATCAAGCTTAAAACAACTCACAATCTTTCATGTAATAACATTATTAAGTGGTATACACATATTCTGCAATCTTCATGCATGAAAACAGGTACCGTAGTTTACCTTTTCCTAACATTTCATTTCGTGTTTTACAAAATCTCATCTTTGATTCTAATAATTAATGACTTCATGGCTTCCTTTAATTACTGTCAGTAACAGAAATTACTTATTAACAGGAATTATAGAGGATAAATTTTTAGGTACATTACCTCTCAAATTTTCGATCTACACACTAGATCATTGTCAGGAGTTCCTGCATCTTGCTTCTTCCACAGATCTGGTGACCATGCCTGGTGGATTTCCCATCCAGCATTAAGGATTGATGCTTAAAAGTTATCAAGCATGTATTCCACTCAATCATCCGAAAATTAGAAGAATCCCTGAAAATTTATTGGACACAAGGTGGCACCATCATCTACCATTCTGGATGGCAAACCCACCAGGCGTGGTTGCCAGACCTGTGGAAGAAGTAATACACAGGAACTCTTGATGATGATCTAGTGCAGGGATGGCCAACCCGCTGCATGTGCACTCAAAGTCCCTTTTTGTAATTTTAATAATTTATTAAATGATTTAGCATTTGTGACGGACATCCTGGGCCACCTTGACAACTTAGATCTGCATTTGGGAGGTAAAAACAATCTTTTCCCAGTGTTACTTAACTCAGTTGAGACATTCAAACCAAAACTTGTTCTTCTTGGAATGCATCTTTCTTGGCGACATGATCTCGTACATTTTCCTTTATGAAACAATTGTCACAAACTGAGTTCGGTGAGATTCCAAACTTTTCTAAATATCAGCAACATATTTCTGATTTGAAAAAAAAAACTCCTTTGAAGCCAGGTTTTCAGACTTCCGAAACGAAAAACAAAATCTTCTCTTTTTACGAACCTCTTCTCCCTTTCTATGGAGGACATAATTCACTATCCCACTGATTTTTTTTTTCAATTAGAACCATTTAATGGTGGTTTTAACTGTTGTAACTTTTCACTCAAAGGAAATATAACATGTAAAAAGTTACAACAGTTAAAACCACCATTAAATGGTTCTACCTGAAAAAATAACGTATGAAAAACTGTTTTTAAATCTCGATACATCGAGAAATACGTGCATATCCTACTGATGTGCAGACTGAAATTTTGGAGCTTCAGAATAACACTGCAATTCACAGCAAGTTCAAGGAAGTGCTTGAAAATCCAGCCGGCTAGGAATTTGCCACTTTCTGGAAATATCTCCCCCCCCCCTCTCAGTTTCCTGCACTACGAGACATGGCCCTGTGATATTGTTGCAGGTTTGGGTCGAAAATATGTGAAAATACTTTTCCTATCATGAACTTGGTGAAAAAATAAGTACCATTCAGCACTCACTGATCAGCATCTCCAAAATCTGCTGGTTCTTGCTACTTCATCTCTGAATCCCAACATTGAAGAACTGGTGAAGAGGAAAGATGTCCAAAAGCCTCACCAAAAACTAAGCCGGGTTTGTTTCATGTGAATGGAAATGTGATCATACAATGTTGGAATACGTTTCTTTCTTTGTCAGTAATTTGTGTTTTTAATATACTAGTAAACTAGTTCTTGAATGATTTATTAGTTTTGTTACAACAGTATTGGTTTAACAATATTTTTCTCTTCTTCAGTATTATTTTATTTGAAATATACAGAGATACATAGTTTTTGTATTCTTTCTGGCAACCATGGAGGGGGTTAGGTTAAGGTGAAGTGGCACGTTCAAGATTATCTACATCAAAAGTGACACGTGGCAAACCATGGGTTGGCCACCCCTGATCTAGTGTATAAATCGAAAATTTAAGAGTTAATGTACCTAAAAATTTATTGTATGTAATTCCTGTTAATAAGAATTTTGTTTCTCAACTTTAGTTTTACAAATATATTACTAGGATGAATCATTTTTTATTGCCAACTTTTCAGCTTGCACACCCCTACCCAAAAATTTGACAACAACAAAAAGTCATTCCTAGTAATCCCTGTAAAATTAAAGTTAAGTTTTACAATATTTTGCCACTAGGATTGGACATGATTTCATTAATGCAGAATCTCAAGTTAAACCTTTTTGTTTAATTTCTTCATGTTCAGTACTTCATTCATGTCTCTAGGATATTAACCCCACCACTGCTGAAATGATGATTTTGGACAAAGTTGATGACTATGAAAAAGCAAGACACGTAGCTCAGGATTATGTGGCACTCACTGCAGGATTAGATAAAAAGGCTCTATCTATACCACCTCAAGGTCATTCTAAAGAACTCCAGCAGGTGTGTACTGTAAAAGAAGCACACTGAGTTTTGTATTCTATCTGATATGTTTTCATACAAGTATTGATTGACCTATTATTATAGTAATTTTTTTTCTTATTTGCTTAACAAAAGAAGCCTGCCGATTTGGTTGGCTCATTAAAGGTTGCACTGATGCCATGCAGTTTAATTAAGGTTCTCTGGGGTGATAGCTGCATGGTAAACAGTGAAATACACAGTACTTCCTGTTGAAAAGTAATGCTCTTGTATCCCTCCCTACCATATATTTGAGAAGGTTCATTGTTTATTAATTTCTGTAATAGTATATGAAAAACTAGTGATTCCTCATCTTGGATCCATTTCTGAAATAGAATAGTTGTCATATCACTATTAGCAAGCAGACATCAGATACTTGGGTAAATCTGAAGTGTGTTTAGATTCCGTATGTTCTGTTATCCTGGATGGTGAAATGACAGTGTGCTCAAGTGGAAATTGGGATATAAGAAATGGCTGCATGGTATAAACAGTGAAATACAGTGCTTCCATACAAAAAAGAAAAACAGGAAAAGCTCCAATAAATTTTTCTTATTTCTAAATAACACATTATTTTAAAAAAACTTTCTTGCACATATATATATAGCTGATGATGAATGTAATTTTTCCCAAAATCCATATTTGCATCAATCATTTCCCAATTACCAAACAGAACTAAAACATAGCAATTTTGTTTTAATAGAAGAGTGAATGTTATATTCAGATGTCTTGCACAATAATGTGCTTTTGTCCTCCTCCTGAAGTTCACAACTTCCATTGAAGCAATTCAGAAGCTAGAAGTTATCCACTTTCTGCTTACTTCTGTAAGAATCAAATATTAAACTATTATAGCTTAGCCATAATATCTGAATGTTTATCATGATATTATAGACATTCCTTTATTTTTTTTAAATGACTAAATTCATGAACACCATTTTTATAAGTAGCATTAGTAAGATCTGTTACTTCTCTGACAGTGCAACTTTTTACATTATGAAAACTTAAGCAACTAGTGTTACCTTAAGGAAAATTCTGGCATTGATGCAGAGTGTAACTACTTTACTACATCCCATGGGAAAGGGCTTTGTGATGATGTCAGAGATGCCAACCATTACATATTTCTCCCCAGGATTACAGATGGCATATCAAAAATCACAGGTATTCAGATTTTTGTTGTTAAGAATGTTTTACTGGTTTTGTAATTAATCAGTGCAAAAGCTTCTGAGCAAAGTTCATGATGCAGCTCCTTTTTTCTTTTCTTTTCTTTTTTTTCAAGGAGGAGGAATGAGTTTTGCTTGTTTGAAAGCTAAGTGGAAATAAAGCACAGTGTCGGGCTGGGATTATGTTGGGTGTATCAGTACCTCAGCAGGCAAGTGGGGAAACGGCAGCCAACTGCGACCCTGTTGGTTGTTGCTTATGTCGCCTGTTGCCAGTCAGATTCAGGTCAGCTGCACGCTGCCGAGATGAGTATGGTGTACGATATTCTTATTTGCTGAATTTCACTATTTTTATCATCATTTGGAACATTCTTAAGATCTTTTGCATTTTTGAACTTCCCTTTTTGTTGGTGAAGTTCGATTAACACTTACCGCACGTGGGGCTTGGCAGTCATTCTTATATCCGTTATGTGGATGCGGCATGGGGGTTATTCATTCAGTATTGGGTCTACTTCATTTTTTTTTTCCGTTGGTTTTACTTGGCTTCTCTTTTCGAAAAACACCTCAAAATAGCAGAGTCAGTAATGATTGAAAAAAAATAGAGCAAAAGTATGCAACCATAATGACCCTAATATTTTAAGAAACAGTTGGAAGAATTTAATTAAAATTGAGCAAAAACATGAAAAATTTTGAAAAAAGAGATCAGTGACCAACAAGAGATGGCGCCACAACGCCCAAGATGAAGCGATAGCAGAAGCAGCCCGCGAGAACCACCGAAATGCCCTGCTGACACGGTCCGTGCTGGTCAGAGCAAAACGTCCCCTTGATGACTGTAATGGAATATTACCGAAAGTACTAGGGTAGAGAAAATTATTGTAGTTCATGAGGAATCAGCAAAGGAAAAACTCATTTAGTGAAGAAGCCAAGTAAAACCAACGAAAAAAAAAAAAATGAAGTAGACCCGATACTGAATGAATAACCCCCATGCCGCATCCACATAACGGATATAAGAATGACTGCCAAGCCTCACGTGCGGTAAGTGTTAAATGGAACTTCACCAACAAAAAAGGGAAGTTCAAAATGCAAATGCATTAATGCACGTTAAAAAATAACCTCCAATTTCGGAAGTAAATTATAAAATTCTTAAGATCAATGAAAAATGAAGAGAATTGGGGGGGGGGGGGGGTCTTTTTCCATCTGGGAATGGTATTTCATCATCCAAAAACTGAAGTAAAGCAGAAGTGAAGTTTTTTCCCCATAATCATAGTTTCTTTTTTCTAACTATGTTGGCTATGACCAGTATTGTTCTTAAATATCATTTTATGGCATGAATGTTTGTATTTCAGCAGGAAACTGTGGGCAACAATTTCTGAAAACGGATGTTACGACAGCACGAAGATCTCCCTGTTGTCTTCAGTCATGAGATTCTTCCATGGATTTGATGAATTCCACCATTTACATTATCATTTGGGACTTTCTCGAGGTCAATACACAGCTAAACAGAATTTTTTTTGGGGGGGGGGGGGTCTGTTTCTGTTCAAGGATGGCATCTTCCCAAAACGGAAGTTAGATGGAGTGAAGATTTCTCCCGTAAACATAATTTTTCTCGCAATGTATCTTCTACTCAGTATTGTTCTTAAATATCTTTTTATTCCATAAATACTTGCATTTCAGCTTAAAAATGAAAGAAAACATTTTCGAAAATAGAAGACTGTAGAAGCAAAGATTTCTCCTGTAATCATAATTTTTGTTTTCTTTCCGCGATGTCCTCACTAACCTGTGTTGTTGCTAAATGTTACATGTGACTATATTTTGAAGAAATTTCTGCTGAAAGATAAATTTCTGCTGCATGCAGAAGTTGCTGATATAGGAATTAGGAAGAAAGCTTCATTTTCTTCAGTAATGTACACCAATGTGCCATTATGACCACCTCCAGCCTAGAGAAATGAGCGTGCCTGGAGACTGAATGGTGGTGCAGGTGAAGTTCACAGAGCAGTATATATACAACCCGGGGACCTGCTTTCGGTTAGTAGAGCGTTCAGAGTCAGAATGGGAAAAGCTGCCGATTTATCTGAGTTTGATAAATGATAAATTGTAATGGCACAGCGCCTCAGCACTATGATATCAGAAATGGCATGGCTGGTAGGTCATTCACATGCCGCTGTAATGAGTACATATCAAAAGTGGTGCACAGATGACCAAACGACAAACCGTCATCCAGCCGTGTGTCGTCGGCATCTCATTGATGCCAGAGGGGAGCGGAGACTGTCGTGCATTCTTTCAGTGACTGCAGGGCCACAGTGCGACAAATCACCCACAGATACAACAGTGGTGATCAGGGCAATGTATCGCAGCTCACAGTTCATCGCAGCCTTCTGCGCATGGGCCTGCGTAGCCAAAAGACCCAGCCTGGTCCCCATGCTCACTGCACGTCATCACCAACAACACTTGAAATGAGCCCAAAATCATCAAGATTAGAACGATGATTGAAAGAAAGTGGCCTGGTCTGATGAATCAAGATTACTGCCGCATCACGTAGATGGCAGAGCTCAGATACACCGATTACCAACGGATGCTATGGCACTTGGATGCATTGTTGGGCGGCAACAGGCCGGCGGCGGTGGTGGTGGTGGCGGTGTTATGCTGTGGGCAATGTTGTCTTGGGACACTTTAGGCCCCATTATCCCAATAGCACAATCCCTGACAGCTGTCAGGTATCTGAACATCGTTGCAGACCAAGTTGACCCATTCATGGCAACTGTGTTCTCTGCTGGTGATGGCCATTACCAACAGGATAATGCACCATGCCACACTGCCAGAATCATCAAGGAGTGGTTCAAGAAACATGCTGGTGACTTTCTGTTAATGCCCTGGCCTCCAAATTCACCTGAAATGAACCCAATCGAACATTTGTGATTTGACTTGGAAAAGTGGGTTCGTGTTAAGTCACCACCACCCCAAAATATACGGGAACCAGAGGACCTACTGTTGACATTATGGTACCAGATACCCCAGAGTACCTATCACCACCTCATCTAATTGATGCCTGGCCCAGTGGCCGCTGCTTTGTGTGCTAAAGGGGGTCCTACAGCTTATTAGGTAGGTAGTCATAATGTAATGGCTTATCAGTGTACTTTGCAAATGTTTTCTCTGCTGCTGTTGTTAGTGACAGTGATCTGGACAAGTTGGAATAAAAGTTTGCCTTATACGAAGCTGATTAATTGGATGGTATTTTGAATAGCTCTACAATGGATTTATCGCATGATCAAGCATTTTGAAAGTAACTCGTGCAATTAGTGCTGAAAAGTATGAAGTTTTGCCGCACCTGAAGCATGCTATTCTTTTGTGCCACACAGTATGAATTCTTAACATTGTCCGTAAGAATCAAACAGGGTTGAGGCCAAACTTGGCCACCGAAGCTTTTGGGGTATTATTAGCCTTAAAAGTTTCTGCCACATTTTTAGAAAAAGAATTGGCTTCTGCAAAGCATGCCACAGTGGCAGCACTGAAAGGCAACCAAGGCAGCCAACAAGTTTAGAGAAATTTGGCTTAAGGGCTAGTAAATATGTATACAATTTTGGAATAGAATGTGTAAACATGAACATGTATGTAGTATAAGTTGCCATTTATAAACTGTTAGCATGCAGGGGCATAATTTTCGATTAGTGTTGAAGTGAAAGAAGGCATTTCTAAGGCAAAGTGAAACTGAAGCTTAGGACAAAACTGACAGGTAGACATAATTCCTAGTTTTCAGTTTCTTTTCTATCATACTGGTAACACCACATATAAATATTGGGATAAAAGAGGGTTGTGTGAAGTTGTTTTTTCTCTTTATAAGTAAACATTCATTTCCAACCACACCCATAATGTTGAAGAAATTTTCATGGTAGTAAAGGAATTTTTTAAAATACATTCTTGTAACTGTGCTGTTAAAAGAAGAAATTTATGTGATGGTAAAGTATTTGTTAAAACATGCAGCCATAATATTCCTAGATTTATTTATTTAAAACTTCTGTATTAATATAATTTCTGTTTAACAGTATCCATCAAAGTAATTGTCGAATTTAGAAACAAGAAAGGAAAATTCATTAAATCAGGACTATAATGGAATAATTTATTATAGTGTCTTGTAATTCATGTGAAAGTAAGTTACTATGATATACAAGTATTACAGGTTACACAGTAGTACCATAATATTGTTCTTATTATTATTAAGTTTGGAAAAAGTGGCATGTCACATAACTGAAAATATTACTGGAAGTTTGTGTTCCATTACTGACACATTACTGAAATTTCTCGTATTGGTTACTGGTAAGTTCTGCATCTCTGTGATGTGAACAATACTGAGAGAAGGTTAGCTGTTCAAACAAGTTCACAACACTCATATGAAAGGTAAATCATTACATCTTACCAACTATTCAGTATGCTAATGGGAGCATCGTACAGGTTGCATTTCAATACAGTGCAAAATAAAGAGAATGAGAACAAAACTTCTGACGTTTTTCTCTGATAAATTCAAACTGCATTCCTGGGAAACAAAAATTCCTGCAGTAATTTCTTTAATGAAACAAACTATTGCAACTAAAACATTCATTTTAATGGCAATCCAGAGAAGAGAAAGTAACTGTTTAAGGTGACCTCATCATGAAAAAATAACAGGATTTTCTATGTTGTATATTGCTCACATTACTGGTAAAGTTGAGCTTGACAAACAGGCAGTCAAAAATAAATATTAGTTAGCTTCCTTCATTCAGCTAGACCATCAAATCATTTATCTAAACCAGAAATTCTTTGTATAGCAGTCTTTAAACATTTTGACAAAGACTTACCAATGTTGTGCGACAGGATGCTTTTGTACATTGACAGAAGTAGAATGTGAAGCAACATCTTCCAGGCTAAGAACTGTTGCTATAGAAAAATCCTTAATTTTTGACTTCCTGTTAAAATGTTACCATTCAGTACTGTAACTGTACAAAATCTTAGAAACTCACAGATACAAAAATGGAGCCTTTTATCATCCATGTAATTTTATTTTTACTGTACATAAAAATAAATTATAATTCCTATGCTGATAGCAGCCTTATTTTATAAAAATACATTCTCTGAGAAGTGTTATAGGTTATTGTGAAGATCATTTTTATATTGTTACAAGGCTAGACATTATTAGTATATTTATTCCTCCCCCCCCCCCCATGTTCTTTTACCACACATATAATCAAAAGTAATATTAAGAACTCTCTTACAACCTGAAAAATAACTTGCATACAAGAAAATTCAACTGCAACTTCCATAGATGTTTGGTAAGATTACATATTTTCTAAAGTAAGTATTTGAACCTTGTACCTCTGAAGGTATTAATCTCTACAATTTGTCCTTTTTCTACACAGAACAAGTTCACTAAACCTTAAGAAATTTTTCTTTGGGTCAGTAAAATGTCTTGTTTGATTTAATGAATGCCTGAATGGCCCACAAGTGCAGAAGTTCAATGTTGTGTGGAGCAAGACCTATGTAATAGATATGACCTGTCTGATCAGGAGATCTCTATGAGTAAGAGTGTCCACACTGTTGAAAGCTTTAAGTGCTGGATGGCAGTAGAGACCCTAACTAAAACTGCAAACAACAGGTTGTGGTTTTGCCAATGAATATGTTTTGAATAAAGCTGATGTTGAAAATTGACTTCCTAGTTTCTTAATTCAATTACTAATCAAAAACAACTACTATGGGAATTTTACTAGGAATGTTTTTTATTTAAATTGCAAATTTATGGAGAAAACTCTTCTTCTTCAGGCTGTCTTTTTGTTGTCACTTATTAGAAAAAGAAAGCTGTCTTTTGTTGTCACTTATCAAAAAAGAAAGCTAAAAGAAGGAATAGAGATTGAGAAAAATCAAAATTCCATCATCAATGACGGCAAAGGAATGTTACAGTTAGTTTTCATCAATCCCTGCCTAACATCTGGCAGGATTTGATGAAAACTAACCGTAACCATCAAGGTTAATCGTAACCGTGATAGTAACTGGAATAAGTGACAACAAAAAGACAGCCTGAAGAAGGAGAAGAGTTTTCTCCGAAAATTTGCAATTTAAATACAAAAATTTCTTAGTAAAATTCCCATAATAGTTGTTTTTTATTAGTAAATGAATATGTTGTTTAAAATTAAGTGAACTCACACTGTAATCGAAAGTAAACTGATGTAAGTGATACCAGGGTGTCTACTGGTCATGCAAATCATGAAAGTCACAAATTCAGAAAAGGGTCATGAAAGTCACGAAAAGTCACTGATTTTGCTTTGGGGTCATGAATTTCTTTTTATTTCTGGTAAATGTTCATTTTCTGGCAAAAATCTTAAGTAATTCTCCATGCACCAACCACAATAAGATGTAGATGTGGTTTCCAACTGACAATTCAAGTTTTTAAAAAAGGGGCATTTGTGCCCTCTCCCACAAAGAAAACTGATAAAGTAAAAATGTCTCAGCATAGAAATACATGTACATAATGTTGTCTATAACATTTTGAGATCAATTTAGCAGTTTAAATTATGCTACTTGTGGAGGCAGGGTATTTTTCAGGTATAAATATTAAAGAAGTGTGTGTAATGAAATCTTGTAGCACAGTGGTGAGTATTTCAACTTACTTTTAAGCATACTCAAAGTATGATGAGAAGATTTTTGTTACCAGCAAAATGGCAGCAAGCACTTTTCCCATAGAAAAGCAAAAAAAAAAAAAAAAAAAAAAGAGGGAGCATAGTGTTCCACCTCTTTAATGTGTGTGTGTGTGTGTGTGTTCGCATACTGCTGCCGCCTTGGATACGGAAACACACACACGTGCGTCATGCACACACGAAAGTCTTTTATAAAGTGGTCATGTGAAGATTTTTGATTGGTCATGAAACTGCATTTCCTGAATTTGGTTGACAGGTGACACACAATTTGAAATTAAGATTAAAAAAAAAAGAAACAGCCATTTAATTTTAGCTCGTTATTATCAAATTCAAGAACATATTTTTGAGTGATATTATGTAGATCTTTCACCGGAAACACAAAACAAAGTGTTATTAACAAAAATAGAACATGGAGTGCACTTTTTGTTACTGGATGTGCTTTGAAAAGTAACAAAACAAAGTAAAATGCCAAAAAGGATGTACTGAGTTGCTTAAAAATTGCAAAAATGGGTACATCCATCTTCTAAAAGATTATTATCATAAAAATAGAGCCCCATTTCTTTAGCAATTAGAAATACAGCAAAATATGATTCACACCTTTAAATAGAAAATTTATGTGAAATTCATTGAAAAATATAATAAATCCTTTTTAAAGATTTTTCTATGAAAATGTGCCTGCAAGCTGAAACAATGTTTACTTTGTGATGCATATGCAGAGATGCCAACAACTACGGAATCTCCGTAGTTCCTGCAGAAAAAACTCTTGTACTACGGAATACGGAAAACCGTGATTTTTCTATAGAAAATTAATGGAAGTTATTAATTTTTATTTTGCTTGTTCCCCTTCCCAATGCAACGGAAAACCCTCCCTCCCAGCATGCAACATTCTGGGGACATTGAGCGTAGTTCTGCCTCTCGAAGCTGCTCGGATCTTAGCGAAAGCAGCAGGCACGTGAAAACCCTCCCTCCCCAGCATGCAACATTCTGGGGACATTGAGCGTAGCTCACTTTGCTGGTGGTCGTAGGCGGGGTTCGGCCTGAAGCTCTTTCGCAGTGCAGCGGCAAGCTGTTGAAAATCGTTTGGTGCAGAACGTGAGTGTCATTCCCTGGAATCGGAATTTATTTTTTTCAAATCGTGCGTCGACCATTCATGTCAGTAATTAATATTTTGAAGGGTTTTTTTCTTGTGTTGCACAAAAGTATGTTTGGATTTCATTGCAGAGTTCGCCAAAATGTGTAATTACGCGTCTAGTATGCATCGAAATTTTACCAATGCGTAAAAATATGCATCGGGAATTTTTCGCAACTCGTAGAAATACACATTGTGAAGCGCGTAAAGTACGCATCAACACGTAAAAATGCGCATTGAGAAACGCGTAAAATACACATCAACACGCAAAAACACACATCGAGAAACGCGTAAAACTACGCATCGAAGAATTTTACCACCGCATAAATATACGCATCGGGAAAGCCTTTCGAAAACGGAAGCGAACGAAATAAAGATTTCTTCCGTAATCGTAATTTCGTTTTCCTGCGATGTTGCCTCTGTCCAGTATTGTTATACATAATTTTATTCCATAAATCTTTGTATTTCACTTTGAAAAGGGAGGGAAATTTCCGAAAACGGAAATTTGACGGCGCAAAAATTCCGGTCTAATCTTTGGCTTTGAGGAATTTCTGCTTTTTCGTCGTAATTTGGGTTATCCTCGAGATCGATGCATAATTGAACAGAAATTTTGGGGCGATTGGTAGTAGTGAAGGATGCTTTCCGCCGAAACTTTCGAAAACGGAAATTTCGTCTTTCAAAACTTTCGGAAACAGTGAAGATTTCTCCCGTAATCGTAATTTTATTTTTCACGCGATGTTTCCTCTGCCTAGTATTGTTGTTAAATTTCATTTTATTTTGTAAATATTTGTATTTCACCTTGAATATGGAAGGGAAATGTCCGAAAACGGAAATCGCACGTAGCAAAGGTTTCTCCCGTAACTGTAATTTTTCCCCCAACGATGTTCCGAACGTGTATGCTGTGTTCTTACATATTCCCCCCCAAAGTTTGCATTTCACCTTGATAAAAGGGGGAGAGTCCGAAAATGAAAGTGACGAAGCTGAAAAATTTGTAAGAATTGATGCATGATATTCAAAAGCATTCATATTCTCCAAGTTACACTACCTTTTATCTAAAATAGTGAAATCTATCGTGCATTCATGGTTCTCAAACTGAAAGTTCTTTCAGCATGATGGATAAAATTGTCATGGCATCCAAGGGGTTTGTGAAGCCTACTGTCATAGCTGATGTTGAGCTTAATTTTTCAAATAACAGTTTTTCAAAAAAGAAAAATCAGAAAGGAGACAACTGGTAATTGAAGTAAAAGCAAGAATGTATTAAAGCAAAATCATTTTAAACGAAAATGAACTTTCTAAGTTCTATACATCTGTCGGAAAATTTCACATTGAAGAATGTTATTATGTTCAAGAAAAGATACTGATCTACGATGAATTCTTAAAACATGTAGAAGTAGTAGATCCTTCACTTAGAGCCATAACATCATTTACTTCTGTATTACACATAGTCAAACTCCTTCCATTTATAATAACTGAAAATGAACTTGATATACTGGAAGCAGAATTCCTTGTTATCAAGCTGACAAATTAGAGACCATAGCAGTACCAGATAGAATAGATGTCACTTGGTCAAAAATCTCAAAATTAAGAGGCTGTAATGGAGCGGTTAAGTATACTATTTTGTCGAAAGTAATGTTTGCAATACTTGTAGTTCCACACTCGAATGCTGTGAGTAAGAGAGATTTTAGTTTAGTGCGAAAAAATCAAGCCCGTTTCCAACTTAATTTAGGTTTAGAAACTGTAGAAGCTCTTCTTATTGCAAAAATGAATATGTTCTCCTCTGGGCAAGTGTGTTATGAAAAAAGATTTTCTGCTGAGGAACTCAAATCTGCAAAACACTGTACAGCGAAATCACGAAATAAAGCTGTTTAATCAATTGTTTGTTGTGTAAAAAAAAAATGTATCAGTCATGGTGTATATTATTTTCCATGTGAAAAATTTAGAATATTTTGATACAGATTTTCATGTATATAAATGGATAAGTAAGTAAAAAAATGCTAATTAAATCAAATGAGTTGTTTTCCTCAATTAAAATTATTCTTTTTGGTATGACTACTGAAAAATGGCCAAAACTACTGAAAAATGGCCAAAACTACTGAAAATTTGTACGAGTACTACTGAAAATATCTGAAACAGGTTGGCATCTCTGTATATGCCAATGATGCCATATCTTCTGCTTTTCTAACGCAGCTGTTTTCATATCCTTTTCTAACTCAGCTGTTTTCATATCAATAAGATACTAATATTTTTTGATTTAAAAATAACTTTTTGTTATATTAAAAGTTCGACTTGCCTTTCCTTAAGATGTTGTAAATCAAGTTTTTTTATTTTAATTTCATGTTGTTGAGAAACACATGAAAATTTATTCCAGTGCAACTAGGATTTTTCCTTTAAGACTTGCAGAAAGGAACACAGCAAGACGTTTCTTTATATCTTCTTAAAATATTTGATGAAAATTTTTAAGTGAAATACATCCCAAGAAAAGGATTCTAGATTGAACACTAGCTGTGCCGTCAATACTTTCCTGATGGTTACTGCCACAAAATTCGTATTTTCTGTGCTCAGTTATCAATGTCACATGTGACATTTTTAGACAGCTTCCAAGCATGGTGGTGAAAGTACATACATATGCATGTATTTAGAAGGAAAAAAATGATAAAAAAAAAATTCCTAAATACTAACAGATTGCTAAATTTTAATTCCTACCATCAGCGGTGAAAGTAGGTGGGAGCATCATTCCCTTAAGAAATTGGTAAGGAGAATGGTGTTCCCCTAAATAGTAGTGAACTAAATTACACAATATTTTGAATTAGTGTTAGGCATTTTTGGACGGTATTTTGCCGTGGAAATTGCTTCAAATGCACTGCACATGAAGTATACAGATGAAAATGTAATGTTCTGAGATATATATATATATATTTGGGATGTGCGATATTTGGATATTATATTTGGGGTGTGTGTCGCACACCCACACAGAGTTGCAATTTAACCTACATTATTGATATTATTTTTTCAGATTTGTTTCTATTAAAACTTGCCAGAGTTTGCCCTGGGGCTTCGATTGGGGGTTAAAATTAATTTACCCACATAATGTTTTCATTAAGAAGAAAAGGTTTGTTCAGTAAGCATATCGCATTCACTCTATAATCCTGGGGTGTGCTGTTTCGCGTGCACACATCCGAACACCTTAAAGCAGTTGTGGTACAAGTACTCCCCAAAAGGCGCTGCAGGTCATGTTCTGATTTCCCTGTGGTTTCAAACATAACAGCTGAACTCTCAAGGTGTGCTACCCAAAATGAGCACTGCTTGAGTTCCATGGAGCAGTGCAACCAGTTGCTGTTATATATTTTTTTCTTTTTATGTATTTCCATTAAGACTCACTGAAGTTTGTCCGCTAAACTTAATTCCCTTGTGCAATATTTTCGTGAAGAGGAGAAGGTTCATTGCTTTATGCAGTAAACAAAACATAGTAAATAATATTTGCAGCTGCAAGAGTGTTATTTTTGCCTGCGGACACCCTAAGTCATTAATGCAACTGTTATTCAGAGCTCTGCAGATTGCGCTACAGGTCATGTTTTTATTTTCTCGTGGATCCAACACAGAAGTTTAAATTCCCAGGGTGTGCACGTTTAAAAAAGCACCACTGGTCATACTTGTTCGCATTTGGAATAGCATGGAGTCAAACACTTCAATGTTCTGCTACGAGTTACTGTTTTTCTGTATTTTCATTGCTGTGTGAATCGGTGTGTTTATGAGCACAAATTTAAATATACAACTTGAATTTTGACTACCATTTAGGTTGACAATATACTAAGTGTCCCATTTTCTGCTGGAGATTTTGCAGATTGTGTAAAACGGGTTAAAGAAAGTAAGTCTCATACTGTATGTAAAACTAATATATGAAAGAAAAGATAGCAAACATCCGTTCATCACTCTAGTATTTACACAGGAAATTCAGATTTTTCTTACAATGGAGTGTATGTAAAGATCTTTATCGTAAGTTATTAGATGACAGCTAAATAAAAGAAATGCTTTTGTATGTTCGAAATCAATGCACAAATTTTGCAGCTCGGAATACATAATAAAAATTTTGCATGTTTTTTCCCAAAACAGTGCACACCCAACCTAAATAGGCATCTGACAGCACTCGTATATGTCATCAGCATTATCAACCATTATCAATCTACTGCTGGATGAAGGTCTCCCAAATTTCTTCCACAATTGTCTGTCTTGGGCCTGTCTCCTCCATGTCACTCCGGCATACTTTCGAATTTCATCCTTCCATCTCCCATGGGGTCTTCTTCTGGGTTTTTTCCTCTGCCTCGGAATCCAGTCTGAAATTTTGGTTGTCCATCGGTGATCCGTTCTTCGGGCAACATGTCCAGCCCATTGCCAATTCAGTGATTTCACTCTGGTCGTGAAGTCGTCCACTCTTGTCATTTTTCTCATCCACAATTTCCCCTTCTTATCTTTCCTGGTTACCAGGCCCTGATTTACGGGAGAGCACACGGGGCACGTGCCCAGGGCCCCCGATTTTGGGGGCCCCAAATTTGGATTAAATGTGTACTTAGTTAATGGGAATTTTGTGTGTGTATATTTAAAATTTATTTTTTTTACTTTTGCATAATCATGAGTCATGTGTTTATAGATGTGGTACTTACACGCAGTGAGTTTGAGTTTCGCATAAACACGTGGCCATTAATGAGTTTCAGTGGTTTAATAACCTTCAGGTGGCCATTGAGAAGGAGGATCGCTTCCATTGATTCACGTGACCTTTTCTTGCTTCTCCGAACGCACCTAAACTCAACTGATCCTTCAACTTCCTGCACACGGCTTGTCATTGTCGTAACTGTAACCGCGAACGCGATGGCTTGGTTGGTTGTATTTTGCGTTGCGTTTCTTGCAGTCTGATGGAATGTTGAATATATGTTAATTTTATATATAATCAAATTTAGTTAGTTGTAACAATATATTTAAGTTGAATTATTTAACAGTTAAATTATGTCAAAACGAACATATTTATCAGGCAGTGCTAAACGGAAACCCAAACAATTGAAACTGAAGGATGATGACCTGCAGCATGGTAGCATTGAACGTTTTGCCATTAAAAAATTGGGTATTTCACTTGGTCCCAAAAGTTCTACAAATTCCTCTAATTTTACTACTGGTGAGTCTCTTTAATGTGTAATTTGTCTTTGGAAGCCAGTAATCTGACTTCAGAATCATCTAACATCACAGATGCTCCTAATTTGGGAAATCTTTGAATTCATCTAATGAAGAGAGCACAAGTTCCACAATGAATGCAATGGATCCTGCCTTATGGGGAGAAATTACAGAAGAAATGCGCGAATGCTTTTTGAGCAATCCACCAGTCCAAGATTTGAAGTTGCTGGCATTCACAGGGAAGGATATATGTGGTAAAAAACGTTTCCTAACAGAAGGTAATTTTTTCAGAATAAAAAAATAATGAGAAGGTAAAATGCGACTGGCTTCTTTTATCCCCATCAACTTGTTTACTATTCTGCTGGATATGCAAATTGTATGCTAGGATCACTACAGCATTAGGATCCACAGGTTTTTCTGACTGGAAGCATGCAAGTGAACGTCTTACAGAGCATGAAAATTCACACATACACAGGCAAGCAGTATGTGACTATTCATCACGTATGAATGCTTCTGCACGCATTGACTGTCAGATAGTTATGCAGTATCGGAATGAATCCAAGTACTGGCAAGATGTTTTGCATAGACTTGTTGCAACAGTTAAGTATCTCTCAGTTCGTGGGTTGGCAATGTATGGTGATGATGAAACAATTGGATCAGTTCAGAATGGAAATTTCCTGGGCTACTTAGAATTAATTGCAGAATTTGATCCATTCTTAGCTCAACACTTGGAAAAATGTGGGAATCCAGGAAGTGGTAACACCAGTTACTTATCTTCAACATGTGTGGATGAATTTGTTGAATTAATGGCTGTACGTGTTTTTAATGCCATCACTGATGAAATAAAAATGTCAAAATATTTTTCTATCATAGTTGACTCTACTCTAGACAATTACACACATAGATCAACTGGCTTTTATCATAAGGTATGTCAACAAAGATTGTGAAGCAAAAGAACGGTTTTTGACATTTATTCCATTCCATGGACAAACTGCAGAAAACATTACAGATACCATGATATCTTTTCTACAGGAGGCTGGCTTGGATATTATGAATGTCAGAGGCCAAAGCTATGACAATGCCAGCAACATGTCTGGGAAGTATTCTGGTGTTCAAACACGCATTAGGGAAATCAATCCACTAGCAGAATATGTGCCATGTTCTGCTCACACTTTAAATTTAGTTGGTGTGGATAGCATAGATAGTTGTGGTAAAGTTCTTTCTTTTTTCACATTTTTGCAAAAAACTCTATGCTTTTTTTTTCTGCATCAACTCACCGATGGAAGATGCTTCAGAAGAAAGTCCAGGAAGCACATGGAAATTCATCACTCACACTGAAGAGTTGGTCAGTTACCAGATGGTGTGCAGATGCAGCTACACGATCAGTGAGGAAAAATTATCGTGAAATAGAGAAAGTTTTAGTATTTCTGTCAGAAAATGTAGATGATTCTCCACAGACAAGAGATGAAGCAAAATCACTGCTGAAGAAAATGCAAACAATGGAAGTATCGATCAGCACAGTAGTTTGGGACACAATACTTCAGAGATTAAACTGTGCAAATCAAACTTGCCAGAATCCAAAAGGAAATCTTTCTGAAGTACCTAAAATTTTCCAGTCGTTAATTGAATTCATTCAGTTTGTGAGGGAAAATTATGAAGTCTATGAAGAGGAAGCTAAAACATTAGTGTCTGAAAATGTGCAATACCATAGTCATGATTCTCGAAGAAAGAAAGTGCCCAAGAATAAACACCTAGATGAATGTAACAGTGAACATATAGAACTCGGTGCAAGGGATATATTTAGAACTCAGGTTCATTATGTGCTTTGTGATGCTTTAGTCACTCAGCTTTCAAGCAGAAAAAGTGCTTATGAAAATATAATGAGAAAATTTGAATTTTTTACAAAAAAATCAAGATCTGAAATTTTTGAAGGGACAAAAGCATTGCATGAATACTATAACAATGACCTTGACGACCAGTTTGCAGATGAGTTTTTGCAATTCTCCTCAATGATGGGGGAGCATGCAACCATTCCCCAGATGCTGCAAACTTTAAAGGTAAACAATTTAGAAGCCACATTTCCCAACACTGAGACTGCACTTAGAATGTTCATGACATTACCGATTTCAAATTGTACAAGTGAGAGATCATTTTCTTTGCTGAAAAGACTTAAAAATCCCTTACGATCAACCATGCGACAAACAAAACTGGCATCGTTAGCTCTGCTTTCTTTGGAGAGTGATGTGACACAGTCTTTAAATTATGATTCTCTGATACATGACTTTGCATCTAGGAAATGTAGAAGAAAAATATTCAACCCAACTGTTTCATCCTGATATAGGAGGTAAATTTTCAATTCTTTTTATTAATTCCTAAAAATAAAGAATAGTAACTGAGTTATTACAAATAAAAAGATCTGGTGCCCAAGCACAGCACTTTGTCATCGTATTGTCAGTTTTGTTTGACACTGGACAATTTATACATTCATGTCATTATGTGCTCATTAAATTTTGGTAAAAATTGGGTAAATGTGTAGTTTAGCGTCCTAAATTATGGGGTCGCAAAAGTTGTAAAATTTCTAAAAAGTGTGACGTACAGATTCTAAAATATGCAATTTAAGGGGAAATGGTAAAAAAATTTCATCGTTAGAATGAATATTAAAGATGTTTACCGAAAAACTTGAACTCCAAGTATGACGAGTCAGCAGATGCTGCAGGAGGCCTTAAACAACGCTGCGGCGTTGACATGAAGCTGTGCTCCGTTGAAAGGAAGGATCGCTGCAGCCAGGACATTCACGGGCGGAATAGTACAACAGGAACCGGGTACGCTGTTGTCAGGAAAGAGTGTAGTGCTATGCTACAGAAAATAGTTAATTTCTATGTCAATTCTTGGCATCGCAATCGGACAGTTTCTTGTTTTTTTCACATGGGATTCTTTGATGCTGAATGTAGGAACTCATTTCTCCGTGGAAGCTTTTTTTTTTATTTAGTAATCAAACTTTCACTTTGAGACTTGCCATCTAACTTCCGTTAGAGAGAATGCGACACTTACTCTAACGCTTTTCTAGAAACAAGAAAGGCATGTGCATACTTACTATTTCGTATCACAGAATCACATGCCAAAGAACGAAGACAATCTCTGCATGTTTCTCTAAAAAGTGAGACAGAAATTACGAACTACATTCTTTAGCGTAGCAGTATATTCTGTTACTCTTTCCTGACAAGAGCGTACCTGATTCCTGTTGTACTCTTCTGCCCATGAATTCCCCGCCGCAGCAAACCTTCCTTTCAAAGGAGCAAAGCATCAGGTTGTCGCCGCAGCTTGTGTTTGCTCATCCTACTTGGACTACTTGGAGGTAAGTTTTTTGCTAAACATCTTTAATATGCTTTTTTTTTTTTTTTAATTTTACAACTTTTCTGACCAAATAATTTAGGACGCCGAAGTACAACACATTTACCAAAAAAAAAAATTGAACCGGACTAGGTGTTCCCCTCAGCTTTTCAGATTATTATAATTATGTTTTTTTTTTTTTGTATAACTCAGAATCTTCCTCATCAACACAAAATTTTATGTTTTACAGTTTTCCGATATATTGATTATGATGCGCTGATTTGATCTTGGTAGAAACCGGGAAGCTGGAAGTAGGAGTTCCCATAGCACTTTTTCAATTTTTTATGCAGCTTCACATCTCTATTTATGAGGAAGTCCAGTGAAGGTCGCCATGGATTTTTTTTTCTTGTTTTAGTTCACATTTTTTGTTGGATGCATTGTTCTCATGTTCTAGATGCAAGAATCAGTACATTGCAAGACCACAATATTCACTAAAATTAAGATGTCCATCCATTTTGTCATAGATATATTGTTATAGTTAGAATCTATGGGGGTCATTAATACCACAAACAACTGATCAACCAGTTGTCCCCGCACAGCCAGAGTTGTATAAAAATAAAATGTATCTGCGTACACAGCTATTGAAACAGAAAACTCGCTGCCAACCCACAAACCATGATAACAATAGAATAAGATAATTTAAAGGAAAATTAATAAAACAAATAATTATTAGAACATTACAGATTCCAATGAGAACAAAATAGTACATTCTAATTGAATGTGCAGCAATGTGTGTAAAATGGACTTTTATGGCAAAATATTGGACTACCAACCTCATAAAAACAAGAGATTAATTAAAGAAAGTTTTTATATCCAGAAAAACAGTTCTATCAATGAACCTTCAAAAATTATAAATATGATTTTCAGCAAGTTAATTCAAAAATAATGGACTTACAAAATGCATAAGGAAATTATTTTTATTTAATTGGCAACTGAAAGAGGAACCTGGCAATAAAATTTAAATTCTGTGTAAACAAAACTTTTAATACAGTTCGTATACATTGAGAACAGGCCTTGATAAAATCTAGAGGCTAGAAATGTCTAAAAACAAAAGAACTCAGAAGATGTGAAAAATAATTAAGTTCTTCAGTTAAAATAGAATAAAGTATATTAATCTGAATAAAGCGTTGAGTAAGTGTTTTAATTGCTGTATATAGGCCTAACATTTTTATTTTTTTAATCTACATGCAAAAACTATCTGCAAACATGCTAATGATTCGGAAACTATCAGCGTACGCATGTACGTCTACATTCTGCTACTCTGCACACAGTGACTATTATTTGGTCGATAGAGAATAAGGAGGGGGGCCCCGGAAATGTTTTGTGCCCTGGGCCTCGCATGTAGTAAATCGGGCCCTGCTGGTTACACCAACCATGCATCTCTCCATGTTTTCTTTGAGTTGTCTGCAGTCTTTGTATGTCTTTTTTAGTTAAGGTCCATGTCTTGGCTCCATACGTAAGCACTGGCAGGATGCATTGATTAAACACTTTCCTTGTGAGACATACTGACTTACTCCTCTTAAAAATTGTACTGTTTCTTCCAAAAGCTCTCCATCCAAGTTTTATACGCCGATTAATTTCTTCATCAATGTGACCCTCACTCGATATCTGCTGCCCAAGATAAATGTTGGAATCGGTTGTCTCCAGCTTTTCTCCATCAATCGATAAATATTTGCTTCTCGTAAAAGCATTGTACATCACTTTTGTCTTCTGAAAGTTCATTGTTTATCCCACTTCTTTACTCTTGTCAGCAAGTTCCTAGATCATACTCTGCAGCTCTGAAGGGGTAGTTGCAAAGATGACTATGCCATCAGCAAAACGAAGTGAGTTGAGTAATCTCCATTAAGCTTTATCCCTTTGTTTTCCCAGTTCAGTGATTGAAATACATTTTCCAATGTGGCATTAAAGAGCTTGGGAGATATGGTGTCACCTTGTCTCACTCCCTTTCCAATTTTTATGTGTGTTGTATTTTCAAACAGCCGAATCTTTGCACTTGCATTTTCATATACACTGATGGAAAAAAAAATCCCAACACCAAGAAGGGGTTGTTTTAGATAAACGACAGTTGGTAGGCGGTGAGAGTACATCTGTAAGATGACGTCTATGCAAATTTCGCGCTCGGCGCATGCGTGTGGCGCTAGTAGCGCCCCTCGGAACATGCAAAGCAGGTTTGCTGTAAATATGCGCTGTAACGTTCGTTAGTGTTAGTTATCGTTGAGATTCGACGTAGGGTGTTGATGTTAGTCAAGAATGCCTTTAAGAAGACGAAGAAGCCATTATCAACAGCTCACGGAGTTTGAACGAGGTCGTGTATTAGGACTACGAGAAGGTGGATTTTCTTTCCGCAATATTGCAGAACGACTTGGCAGGAATGTAGCCACTGTGCATGATTGTTGGTAGCGGTGGTCAAGGGAAGGTACTGCCTCAAGAAGACAGGGTTCCGGCCGGCCACGTGGCACTACTGAGAGGGAAGACCGCCGTGTACGGCGTATAGCCGTCGCGCATCGTACCGCATCTGCGGCAGCAATTAGAGCTGCAGTTGCCACCACAGTAACACAACAAACTGTTACAAATCAGTTACTTGAAGGACAGCTCCGAGCCAGACGCCCTGTAGCGCGCATTCCACTTACTCCAAACCACTGCCATTTGCGACATCAGTGGTGTCAAGAGCTAGAGCTCATTGGAGGACGGAGTGGAGATCTGTTGTGTTTTCTGATGAAAGCCGGTTCTGCCTGGGTGCCAGTGATGGCCGTGTGTTGGTTAGAAGGAGGCCAGGTGAGCGCCTGCAACCAACCTGTCTGCGACCGAGACACACTGGACCTACACCTGGAGTTATGGTCTGGGGAGCAATTTCCTATGACAGCAGGGGCACTCTCGTGGTTATCCCACGCACCCTGACGGCACAGTTGTACGTCGGTCTGGTAGTTCAACCTGTTGTGCTGCCATTCATGAACAGCATTCCAGGGGGTGTTTTCCAACAGGATAACGCTCGCCCGCATACCGCTGTTGTAACCCAACATGCTCTACAGAGTGTCGACATGTTGCCTTGGCCTGCTAGATCACCAGATCTTTCACCAATCTAGCATGTATGGGATATCATTGGACGACAACTTCAGCATCACCCCCAACCAGCATTAACTGTCCCTGTATTGACCGACCAAGTGCAACAGGCATGGAACTCCACCCCACAAACTGACATCCAGCACCTGTACGACACAATGCATGAACGTTTGCGTGCTTGCATTCAACATTCTGGTGGTTACACCAGTTATTAATGTACCAGCATTTCACATTTAAAATGCCTCTTCTCGTGCTTACAATAAGCTGTGATCTTGAAACCTTAATCAATTAAATATGTTACCTATACAAATGTATTGCCGCCATTTCATTCCTCTACAACTATTTTTTCGTGGTGTTGGGATTTTTTTCCCGTCAGTGTATGTTATTAATAATATTAATGTATGCATCTTCAATACCACAGGATTTCAAAACCATTGTAACTCTGATGGTTTCACCGAATCAAAGGCCTATTCATAATCGATAAAAGCCATGCACAATGGAAGTTCATATTCCCTTGCTCTTTCAATTAGTTCTCTCAGTACGTGGATATGATATATAGTGCTGTAGCCACTCCTGAATCTAGCTTGTTCTCTCGGTTGAGCCATGTCCAGTGTTACCTTCAAGCGGTGTGAAAGAAATAAACTGGTGGGTAGTTACACCAGATGATAACGATTCTTGTGAAAATCCGTTTTTTTTACCGTATATTACGCCAAAATAAACGGATTTTCAAAAGAATCGGTGTGAAAGAACTTTAGTGAAGATTTTATAAACCACTGATAGGTCTGTAGTTCCTGAAATCCTTAATGTCACCTCGTTTATGTAGCAGGATCATTGTAGTGTTGTTCCAATCCTCTGGAATCTTCCCATCATTAAGGCATAGAATGAAAACTTAGGCGAATACTGTTTCAATTTCTCCACTTGCTTCTTGTATGATGTCTACAGTAATTCCATTTTCTCCTGGAGCTTTCCCCCGCTTCATGTTCTTGATTGCATGTGCAACTTCTGTTGGGATGACTGGAAGAACTCTGGTACTGGTATCTTTCATGATGTCTGGAGTACATGTATCATCGCTGTCATATAATTTGGAGTAGCAATCAATACTCTTGTCAAAATTGTGCCTCTATTTCTTGTTACAGAACCATCTTCTTTTCTCAGTGCCATAATCTGTTTTCTTCCCTTACTGAGATGTCCCTTTGCTATCTTTAGGCTTTGGTTGTTTTCAGTTGCTTTCCTTACTAGTTCACAGTTGAATTTCCTTACATCTTCAGTGATACTTTTTCTTACTGTCTTGCATAGCTCTATATATTCCACTATGGAAGTCACATCTTCTTTAGTTGTCCTCATCTCTCTTCTTTTTTGCATCAACATTTTGGTTTTTCTTGATAATTTGTTGACATGCAACTTGCACTTAGACCCAGCTAATTTTGTTGCTGTTTCCATAAGAGCTTTGGTTACTTTTCTGTTAACTTCAGAAATATCCACTTCTTCCGATGTTAGGCCTTCTAAAGCAGAAAATCTGTTCTTCAGTTCCAACTTGAAGGTATTATGGTGCAGACCTCTGCGCAAGTCACTTTTCTCAATATTTGTCACCTTTTTTTAAATTTGTCACTTTTTATCTTTTTTTAAAATTGTGTCATTATTCTCACCTTTTTCTTAAGTGTGCCAGTATTTTTTTTCAATTTAGCTATAGTTTTGCATTTTTTTTTATATCTAGGGTGTTTTTTTTTTTTTTTGTAAGATTTTCATCATTAAGATTTTTCAAGAAATGCTGAACAAAAACTTTTTTGTAAACACCCATCCTTGTCAAACAGGTGGGTTGGGTCAGGAGTTGTTAACGCGTCCTCACCATTCACCTCAGCAGCAAGAGCGAGCTTCGTAAGGAAGCAAGAGCGGGCAAGAGGCATTTACGCACACACTGCACCTCTCCCCGTAACCCCACACACAGCAGCCAGCTGGTTCTCCTCAAGGATTTTTTCAAATGGAATAAAAATGACAAAAGTTTATCTCCGTGGATTTTTCATGAAAATCTCTGAAATTTTGATCAACGCTATAAATCGCTAATAGGAATGAGCGCTCCAAATTTTGCATAAATCAATTGAAAACTTTTTAAATGGGCCAAAAATTTTTTTATTTGCTCTTTATCGTGTGGCTGGCATGCCCAGAATTCGTAATCGGCATTTTACGGCTAATTTAAAAAACATTTTTGCCAATTCACTTAAATTTGTACAATTATAGTATATGTACAAATTTCAGCCAGTTACGTGAAGAATTCGGAAAAATAGTTTTCTTAATTTTTTAGCACGTCTTTTGTAAAAAAAGATCGTGCTTATATTATCGGTCTGTCCGTCCGCCTGTAGACACAATATCTCTGCAACTATTAGTCCGATTTGGAAAATTATTTTTGCATTGGGAAGCTTGAAATGTACGAATGATGATCCTTAATTTCGTTTTTTTTTTTTTTACAATGTACAATTTTACTACTAGAGGGCGTAAATGCAGATGATGTCGAATTCAAAAATACATTTTATTCCACATATTTGCTTCTAAATATCCGATTGAAAAAATGATTTTATCTTTCGATTCCATTTATGTCGAAGAGTATTTTAGGAATAGTTGCTTTTTCAAATAATGCCTAGAATTTCCGCTAGGGGCGTAAAAGTAAATTACGTTTTCCACAATGTTTCTACAGCTCCGATTTGAAAAACGTTTTCTTTAGCGGGTACAGCTCCTGACGAAAAATCTTTTGCATATAATTTCTAATGTTTGGTAAAGAATACTTTGTCCACCAGGGGGCGTAAGTGTTCATTATTTGCTTTTGATGTATTTGCCATAAAATTTGACCTTCTAAAATCTTGATTGAAAAAGTTATTTCGTGGACTGATGCCACTTATGTCGATAAACCTTTTCAGAGTATTTTCTTCTTAAAATATTCCATGGTTTCTCCGCCAGGGGGCGTAGGCATATATCTTATTTTTCGTCAATACCTCAGCTTCTAATAGTCCGATTTGAAAAATTCTTTCTTTATTAGGTAGTTTCCGGTGTGACATGTTTTTCATATAATTTCAAAATTTTCAAGTAGTTCATAGACTTTTCGCTAGGGGGTAAAGGTAAATTGCGTTTTCCCTATATCTCTGCTTCTAAATCTCCGATTTGGAAATTTCTTTCTGCAGCTGATACAGCTCTTGATAGGAAATCCTTTGCACATAATTTCTAATTTTTGTAAAAAATGGTTTGGCCACCAGGGGGCGTAAGTCTTAATTTCCGCTTCTGGTGTATTTCCAGCAAAACATGAGCTTCTAAAATCTCGATTGAAAAAAAAAAAAGTTGTTTGTGGACTGATACTACTCATGTTGACAAATCTTTTAGGAACGTTTTCTTCTTAAAATAATGCATGGTTTCTACGCCAGGGGCATAGATATATGCTTATTTTTGTCAATATCTCCACTTCTAGGTGTCCGATTTGAAAAAAAATTCTTTTGGATAGTGTTTGTGATGCAAAATATTTTTCATATAAATTCAAATTTTCAAGTAAATCAGACTTTTCGCCAGGGGGCGCAAATGTAAATTGTGTTTTCTGTGTTATTTCTGCTTCTAAAACTCCAATTTGAAAAATTCTTTCAGTATCGCATACAACTCCTGATGGAAAATATTTTTCATGTGATTTCTAATGTTTGGTAAAGAATGGTTTGGCCACCAGGCAACATAAGTGTTAATTGCTGCTTCTGATGTATTTGCAGTAAAATCTGGGCTCCTGGAAACTCTACTAATTTTTTTTTTCTTCGACTTATACCGCTCATATGGAAAAACCTTTTGTGAATTCTTACTTCCTAAAATAATGCATGGTTTTCCCACCAGGGAGCGTAAAGTCACATCTTATTTTTATTGAAATCTCTTTTTGTAAGAGTCCGATTTGAAAAATTCTTTCTGTGTTGGAGAGCATTTTCGGTGTGAAATGTTTCTCATATAAATTCAAATTTTTCCACACAAGTCTGCAACCAGAAGGCGTAAGCTCAAGATTCCGTTTACAGCAATATCTGAGGGATTAAAAACCCAATTGAAAAACTTCTTTCCTCCTGTCAGATACCATTGTTTTCCATATCGGTTGATAAATTTAATTTGTATCATAATGGATTGAAAAGACGTGCTAATTATACCCGAAATTTTGGTGTCATCTTTCTTATTTTATATAGTCCTGCTATGAAGAAAACTAAAGCAAGGAGGTGCTGTTGCTGGGAGCCAAGGAAGGAAGAAAGCTGGCAGTCTTTTCATGCTCTAGTTTTGAGTGGTAGCTAGGCATTTTGTGTGTGCCTTTATTAGCAAGTCTTTTCTAAAAAGATCGTGCTTATGTTATCGGTTCGTCCGTCTGTCTGTCTGTGGACACCATATATCTGCAACCAATTGCCCGATTTCAAACATTATTTTTGCATTGGGAAGCTTGAAATGTGCGAATGATGATTCTTTATTTTATTATTTTTTATTTTTTCACCAATCACAATTTTGCCTTCAGAGGGTGTAAATGCAGAAATGCCAAATTCAAAATACATTTTATTCCATATATTTGCTTCTAAACGGCCGATTGAAAAAATTCTTTTACCTTTTGATTATATTTATGTCGAAAGCTATTTTAGGTATGGTCACTTCTTTAAGTTACGCATAGATTCTCCGCTTAGGGGTGTAAAAGTAAATTGCGTTTCTCCCGATATCTCTGCTTCTAAAACTCCGATTTGAAAAATTCTTTCTGCAGCGGATGCAGCTCCTGATGCATGTAATTTCTAATTTTTGGTATAAATGGTGTGGCCACCAGGGTGTGTAAGTGTTAATTTCTGCTTCTGATATGTTTGCAGCCTAATCAGGGCTTCTAAAATCTCGATTGAAAAAATTCTTTCGTGGACCGATACTACTAACGTCGATAAATCTTTTTTCAGAATATTTTCTTCTTAAAATAATACATGATTTCTCCGCCAAGGAGCGTAAATGCGTATCTTATTTTTGTCCATATATCTACTAATAATAGTCCGATTTGAAAAATTTCTTCTTTGTTGGATAGTTTCCTGCTCGACATGATTTCCATATAATTTCAAAATTTTCAAGTAATTCATTGACTATCCGCTAGGGGAATAAAGGTAAATTGTGCTTTCCCTGATATCTCTGCTTCTAAAACTCTGATTTGAAAAATTCTTCCTGCACCAGGTAGGTCTCCTGGTAGGAAATGTTTTTGATTGTAATTTAAAATTTTTTTTATAAAATATGGTTTGTCCACCAGGGTGCGTAAGAGTTAATTTCTGCTTCGTAGGTATTTGCAGGAAAATCTGAGCTTCTAAAAGCTCGATTGAAAAAATTCTTCCATGGACCGATACTGCTCATGTTGATAAACATTTGAGAATATTTTCTTGTTAAAATAATGCATGGTTTCTCCACCAGGGGGCATAGATGTATATATATATCTGATTTTTGTCTATATCTCTTCTTCTAAGAGTCGGATTTCAAAAAATCCTTCTTTGTTAGATCACATTTCTTTTGTAAAATGTTTCTCATATAATTTCAAAATTTTCAAGTAATGCATAGACTTTCCTCTAGGGGATGTAAAGGTAAATTGCATTTCCCCCGATATCTCTGCTTCTAAAACTCCGATCTGAAAAATTCTTTCTGCACTGAATACAGCTCCTGATGGGAAATCCTTTGCATATAATTTCTAATATTTGATAAAGAATGGTTTGGCCACCAGGGGGCGTAAGTGTTAATTTTTTCACTTGATGTATTTGCAGCAAAATCTGAGCTCCTGAAAACTCGATTGAAAAAATTCTTTCGTGGACTGATACCGCTCGCATCGAACAACCTTTCAAGAATTCTTCTTAAAATAATGCATGGTTTTTCTGCCAGTATGCGTAAACGCATATGTTATTTAAATTTTTTTTTTTTTTTTATATTTCTGCTTCTAAACTCCGATTTGAAAACTTCTTTCTTTGTTGGAGGGCGTTTCCACGCTGATTCCACACCGAAATGTTTCTCATATAATTTTTATTTTTCTTAGTGCACAAGGCTGCCACCAGAGGACATAAGCTCACATTTTCATTTACAGCAATATATCTGGGGGACTTAAAAACCTGATTAAAAGAAATTCTTTCTTCGGTCAGATACTACTAACTATGCAAACTATCTATGTGTGTGTTTGTTTTCTTTCCAAACTAGTCGGGGCACAAATGCTTAATCTGTTTTTCTCAATATCACTGCTTTTACATGTCCGATTTAAAAAATTATTTCAACACCGGATGCTATTTACACTTTAGACTAGTATATGTGTAATTTTGTAGTTCACATTTCTGTCTGTAGGTGGTGTTTATGTACTTCAGTTTGCAGCTGTATTGCCACTTCTAAAAATGCTATTGAGACATTTCTTCTCTACTTTATGCCATTCGCCACAACAGAGATGTGGAGCATTATCCCTTTTAAATAACGCAAAGATTTCTCGCTAGCTGCATAAAGGTCGAAAACTTTTTTGTTTTGTTTTTTATGTCTGCTCCTGGGAGATGTATTTGAAAATTTCTTTTGCATGAAGAATAAATTTGAACTTTTCCGTTATGCAAAATTTTTCCGCTAGCACACATAGACTTATATCATGTTTCCTTCTATATTTCTCCTTTTAACTGTTTGATTTGAAAATCTCTTCGTCTCTGGTACCTTCCTTGTGTTATGGGAAACTTTTTGTTTACCATTTGTTAATTTTCGTAACATATGTTTTAGCCACTGGTAGAACTAAGTAGATGTTTCTATTTCTGGATGTTTTATTGATTGTTGGAACCGATTGATTGTTTTCGAAACCGGTTCCATCGAATTTGAATAGCTTTGATAAATTTAATTTGCATCAGAATGCGTTCAAAAAACATGCTTATTACATCCAAAAATTTGATCTTTCTTGTTATTCATTAAAAAGCATAAAAGTAATGTACCCTCTACACATTTGATTTTCAAAGTAAATTGCTAAAATTTATTTGAAAAATAAATTATATTTGAAGAGTGAAATTATTTCAGATACACCCTTTATTTTATATCGCCTTGTTTTGTTATTCTTCTTAGATTTCTGTTTAAATTAAATGATCTCTATATTACAAAAAAAAAAATAATAATAATAATAATAAGCTAATGGCTTAGTATACCATAGTAAACTTAAACACTGTACTATGGTTCACTTCAGTATACAGTTGTACACATCAAGAAAGAACCTTTATTTTTTTATTTTTTTCTCAAATTAAAAAAAAAATAATTTTCAAATTTTAGAATCTTTTTTTTTTTTTAAATCTTAAACTTTAAAAATTTCTGAATTTCAGGGAAAATTTTCTAAAATCTTCTGTATTTTGATCTTTGGAAGTTGGCAGGTATAGGGCGGTTGCAAACGGTAGTTTGTTTCCAGTGTCATTCTGCATTGGTATGACTTTCGTTTAGAAAATCATTCCAAAATTCCAAACCGTCAGTAGCCATTTTTTTCAAGTCGTGGATGACGGGTGTGCGTGCGCTGTGTTTTTTGTGAGGTTCAACATCGGCTTGAATTACAGCGGAAAAATGGACAGTCAAAAGCATATAACGATGCTGCAAAAAAATGAAAATATTGGAGAAGTCTTAATTTTTTCTCAGTGCCATCAATATTTTTACTTGCAGTTAACATTTTTAATTACGAGGATTGTATCGAAAGTAATGCAAAAGTGGGCATAACTTTTTTATTAACTGACAGAGGTTGTTCAATTGCACATGTTGGTAGAGTAACTGTTCCTCTATAGAAACCCTTTTTCTTCATTGCAGGTAAATAATGCATTCCAAGCAGAAGCCACATGCTGTCATTGAGTTCTTGACGAAGGAAGGAATGAAGGGTGCACTCTGTCCGACATCCACAGAAAGCTACAAAATGTTTACAGAGATGACACCATTGACAAGAGCAATGTGCACAGATGGATAAAGAAGTTTAAAAAAAGAGGAAACCAGCATTGACGACAAGCCACACAGTGGGAGACCAACATCTGTGACCAGTGACACGAATAGTCACACGAATAGTCAGGATGAATTGATTTGTGCAGAGAAATGAATCACAATCCACGAGCTTGTTGCACAACTGGACTGTGGTCACAATGCCATACAGAAGATGGTGGAAGACTTAGGGTATTGGTGTGTGCAAAGTGGGTACCTCGGCAGTTGCACCCGATTTGAAGGAGAGAAGGGTGGAAGTCTGCTCCAATTTTCTGGAAGCATTTGAAGCCAATGAAGACATGTTTTTTTCTGATCTGGTGACAGGAAATGAAACATGGGTGTATCTTTACAATCCGGAATATTGGAATAAAGAATCAATCCATGGAATGGTGTCACACATCTTCACCAAGGCCTAAGAAGTTCAAGAGCCAGTGATCAGCTCAGAAAAGTCATGGTGACTGTTTTTTGGGATGACAGGGGTATCATTCTTGATTTTCTGGAACGTGGCTGTACCATGACCAGCAAGCGGTACATTGAGACACTCAAGAAGCTTAGAGAAGCCATAAGAAGGAAGAGAATGAACAAGAATCTGAAAAGGATCCACATTCACCATGACAATGCGAGACCACATACATCTTTGAGAACAAATCAGGTTATCAGCAAATTAGACTGGTCAGTGGTACCCGATCCACTGTACAGCCGTGCTGTGGCATCGTCCAACTGCCACCTGTTCGGTCCAATGAAGAACAGTCTCCGGGGACAACGATTTGATGGCACAGATGAGATGAAAGTGGCTGTGAAGAAGTGGGTACAACAGTCCACACCTGAATTTTTTCAAAGAGGATTCGAGAGTTGGGTTCAACGATGATGCAAATGCATTGCTTGTGATGGAGACTATGTTGAGTTACTCTGCCAACATGTGCAATTTGAACGTTAATAAAAAAGTTATGTCCACTCAGTTAATAAAAAAGTTGTCCACCTTTTGCATTACTTTCGGCACAACCCTCATATTATTTTAACTTTTAGTGGAATTTTATTCGATTTTCTTTTTCACTACCTGTTTTATTTTTGGCGGAAGTGCAGAAATCTGAAATGACCCCCCCTCCATAAAAATTTGGCGGACGCGATCTTATATAAAATATTTAGTGAAAGTTCTGATGTTTGTGTTGAAACCCAACCGGGCATGGTTATTGCACATGGTAGTGTTGGGTGAGGAGGGTCTGGGTGTGTCCAGGGCAAACTTCAATGGGAACTATCCCCCCCCTCCCATTCAACCAGTGGACAGGGTAGTCAGCAACGGGAATCAAACCCATCATCTCCTATTCCAAACTGGTCCTTGAAAAATAAACCACCAAAACGTTGCTTACCACATGACCTGGGGTGGTCAGCGAAGTTGTGGAATTGCTTTCTTCATGTGAATCGGCATCATTTTTAATATAAGCTCAAAAAACTACATTTCTGTTGAAAAATGCAGGAATAGTGGGCAAATCTGATGGTCTTTTTTCAGTATTTTTGTTTGTTTGTTTTAATTTTCTTTTCTGATTCGAGATTCCCGGGGGGGGGGGAGACTAAATCGTGGAGAGCTCACTATTTTTCTTTTTTGTTTTTATCTAAATCTTTTCAAGGTTATTAAGCTTGCAAAACTGCAAACTTTGTTACGTTCATGCTTTCCGGTAATGTTTTTATTTTTAGCATCATCATCGCAATGTTCAAAATATTGCATAAATAGCAGTAAAATCCCTTTTTTTTTATTAGGATTTTAAACTTCAAAAATAAATGAGTAAAGAAATTGTGGATTCCTGTTTGTATTTTCAGAATTGTAAGAGTTTAGGGTGTCTACTAGTCATGAAAATCATGAAAAAGGCACAAATTCAGAAAAGGGTAATAAAAGGCAAGAAAAAGTCACAAATTTTGCTTTGGGGTCATGAATTTCTTTTTATGTTTAGTAATTGTTCATTTTCTGGTGACAATCTGAGTAATTCTCCATGCACCAACCACATAAGACATAAATGTGGTTTCCATATAATGATACAAGAGTTTAAAAAAGGGGTACTTGTGCTCGCTCTCCTCCACAAAGAACTGTTACAGCAAAAAAAAATGTTTTAGGATAGAAATATATGTGTAAATGTTGTTTGTAAAATTTTATGGTGAATTTAGCAATTTAAATTATACTGCTTATAGAGTCATTAACATTTTCAAATATAAATGTTGAAGAAAGGTGTCTAATGAAATTGTTTAGCACAATGTTGAGTATTTCAGCTTACTTCAGGCGTAGTCAAAGTTTGATGAGTCAGATTTTTTTTACTAGCAGAAGGTCAGGGGTGTACTTTTTCCGTAGAAAAAATGGAGAGCAGAGTGATTGTTAATTGGTCATGAAATTGCATTTTCCAAATTTGGTAGACACCCTGGAGTATTATGCTTTCCTAAATCTACATTTTTTGCTAACTGCAATTACAAAATCAAATTTACTGTCGTAGACTCTGTTGACTCATTATGGATTTCACTTAAAAGCACCCTGTACATAAAGAGCCTTTATATAATGTAGGGAAGGAAATCTGCTTCCCATTTTTACTCATTATACTTTTATGAGACAGCAAAGTTGAAAATGATTGAAACTTCATAATGTTGACATTAAAAAGTATGTAGTTCGCTAACCCATCAACCAAATATAGAGAAACCACCAGCATATCAGTCCCAAATTACTCGCAGATGTGGTAAGTGAGGATATTAAACTTATTGCCATTTAAATACATCATTAATTTAATATTAGCTTAAAAAATTACAGTAGATTTGTGTTAAACAGTATAGTTTGAATTTATCAGGCACCATTTTGATGTATAACCAAAATCTGCAGAATTGCATTTTTTATTGTTATGTTGCTCTGTGTTTCCATTTTTTATTGCATTGATATTTGAAATAGGTATCTAACCAGTGTTAGATTGTAAAACACATCTGCTAACAAATTAAAGGTTTGATTAAATGTGTGTGTATGTGTAGTTTACAAGTAAACATTCATTTAAATCTAACTAAAACAGGCAAATTTGTTGACACATTGTTGGAAATTGAATTTGTTAATATGATTGTAAGAAAATGCAGGCAGTGGAGAGTTAAAAATGCAAAGGGTTACTGTACTTTTTTAAACATTACATTAATTCTTTATTATTAGTCTTTCATTATATAAGCCTATTGTAGTTTGTATATGTAATCATTTCTAGAGCATACTTATTTTGCTAGTGCAGTATATAAATCGTCAAATGCCATCATGCTGATAAAATAAACTACTGTTTATGAAAATTGCAACACCATAAAGGAATGATGGTAATCACATGAAACTTACAGGATATGCAGAGCAGGGTAGGACATGCAAATGATTAGAAATGCAGACCCATTGTGCATGTCTTGGCCTAGCAGCGCTGCCTGAACAGTCGAGTGAGGAATATAAAGAGAGGGCTGTTTAGGTTACACACCAGTAGTGCATCGCAGACAGCAAGTTGTGAAAGTGTCTCCAGGATTCAATAATGCTTTGGCAATGACGAAGGGTGCAATATCAGCATAGGACAGTGTTTGAACAGTGATGAATGATTGGTCTGCGTGAAGGTGCATTTTTGTACCGTGGCATTGCGGCTCGGACAAGACATAATGCCATGATAGTGATGTGCGTGTGGCGGCAGTGGACCGAGGAGAACCAGGTGCATCGACAATCCGGCAGTGAGCCAAGAAATGTGACGACACCACGGATGGCCGACACCTCATCCGCATAGCAGTGGTGAACCGTTCCGCATATTCGCAAGTGTTAGCACAACAGTGGAGCACTGAAACAGGTGTGGTGGCATTGTCTGCCTCCACAGTTTGATGCGTCTATTGCACAGAGGACTGGTTGCACGCATCCCTTTGCGGCAGATTCCATTCACCCTGAACCATGGACGCCTCAGGCTGCAATGGGGTTTTCAATGCAGACAAATGGCGTGCTAATTGACATGTCGTGTTTTTGGATGAGTCCCGATTCAACTTAGACTACCATGATGGCCTCATACGCATTAGATGGTATTGTGGTGAGCGCCTTCTTTCAGCATGCATTGTTGAGCATCATACAGACCGAACGTCAAGTGTGATGGTGTGGGGTGCCATTGGGTAACATTCACGATCTTGGCTGCTATGACTGGAGGGCAATATCACCAGCAACCACTACATCAGGGAAGTTGTACAGGCAGAAGTCATACCCTTCCTTCGTGGCACTCCAGGCGCTATATTCCAGCAGGACAATGCCTGACCTCATGTTGTCAGGGATGTTCAAGCCCTCTTCGCAGCACAGCAGGTATCGCTTCTTCCCTGGCCTGCACGTTCACCAGACATGTCGCCTATTGAACATGTCTGGGATTATGGTCACTTGGCAACTGGCCCATCAAAGTCCTCCAGCTGTCAGAACCAGTGATCTGTGACTGCGTATACATGCTGCCTGGCAAGCAATTACCCAGGACGCCATCCATCGCCTTTTTGATTCTATGCCAACCCGTCTCAAAGCTCTTATTGCAGCACACTTTTTGATTCAATGCCAACCCATCTCGAAGCTCTTATTGCAGTTCACAGAGGCTTCAGAAGATACTGATTTTTGCAGGTAAAAATTGTTGTATTGTTCCGAAAATTAAATCACTTATGTACAGTCATATTGGTAATGTTTGGTATAAATTTCATTCGAATCGCATGGTTCCTCCTTCTTGGTGTTGCAATTTTCACAAACAGTAGTGTATAAAATAATATTGAAAGGAAACACCTGCCCATCCAATATATTGTTGTTGTTTTTTCACAACAGATAATCACATTGATTAACATATGTTCTATTACAAAATGTAAGGTGAATTGTTCACTGTTGAGCAAAGAATAAAGTAAATCCGTTCAAAGTGCAAATTATATGTTCTATCCATATATTGTGTGTGTGTGTGTGTGTGTGTGTGTGTGTGTTTTCATTCTATCATTTTAAACGGTTTAGTCTGGTTTTCAATTATTTGAGCAGTCACTACTTAGTCACTTGAAAAAAAATGTTCACTTTTCTCACTTTTTTCTCCGAAAAAGTCACTTTTCTCACTGCTTTTTACAATGAAGTCTGTGCTGAGGTCTGTATGGCGTTTTTTAAGGTTGGTTATGTCAATACATTTTGTTTGTCCTATGAGCTTGCCACGTTCGAGTTTAGTGTTGAGGTGCATCTTACATCTCACCAATCTGTGGTCACTACCTGTGTTGAACTTGTTCAGCACACTGCAGTCTTAGATGACGAATTTTTTGTTACACATAATAAAATCAGTTTCACTTGTCGTCCCATTTGGATGTCTCCATGTCCATTTTCTGTGTGGCTTTTTCTTGAAAAAGGAGTTCATGATGAAAAACCCTTCTGCCTCTGCAAACTCTACGAGAGTATTTCCACGCTGGTTTCTGTTGCAGTGACCAAATTTACCTACTGAAGTTTCATTCTGTTGCTGTTGCCCTATTTTTGCATTGAAATCTCCCATAATTATCTTCAAGTGCTGCTTGCCTTTATTATTTAGATGACGAATTTCCTCAAAAAATTCTTCAATTTCTTCTTCAGGATGTCTTGTGGTGGGTGCAGTTTGAATAATCTGAGCCTGGCATCTTCTCGAGAGTTGGATAACGAGTCGTGCAGCTCTGTCACAGGAACTTTCAACTTCTACAACTTTATCCTTCAGTTTCTTGTTTATTATAAATCCAACACTACTAGTTCTGCCAGTATCTGTCCCACGATAATAGAAGAGATCTCCACTTTCAGTTAAATGAGATTTTCTCCTTTTCTCCTTACCTCACTTAGCCCGACGATGTCCCACTTGATTCTTTGTAGTTCCTCTTCCAATTCAAGAAGCCTTGAATCAGAAAATAGGGAGCATCCATTGTAAGTAGCCAAGGTCAGCATCAAATGGCAGCCTAGTCCAATCCTCCGGTGATTCTTAGCACCCTCTGGCTTCATGTCGCACTGGCCGCTGCCTTGGCCTGGTACATTCCAGCTGCCGGAGACTGAGGGCCAAGTTTTAAGTTGTAGAGTCGTTTTGAGGGGTTTGGTCATAACTCACCACGCTGGCCAAGGAGGTTGGTGAGTGTGGAATAGCATTTCCTCTAATCCCGATGGTATAGTTATACTGCTATTGGCGGTCGTCAGAGCCGCTTTAGTGGGAACAGGATGCACCACGAGAAGGCGGGGTTGACATTTGCCGAGGAGAGGCTGTTTGTGATTTTCTTACAATACTTTATATATTGTAATGGAAATCATTTCACAAATGCATACACGTGCAGTAGATATGCTCATAAATGTTACATTCCGAAACTTTTGAATGAGGCCTAAGCACAGCTAAAAACAGGCTTTCTGTGCTTGATTTTTACTTGTGGCGTACTAAACCCGAATTACAAAAAATTGTATCGAGATTCGCAAACAATATGAAAAATGATATATGTAATTTTAGACTGTCTGTGACAGGCTTAATATTTAATTTGGAAGCTCTTAAAATATTTGACAAAAAATTAGAGCACAGGGCAACAGAATGAAACTTCAGTAGGTAAATTCGGTCACGGCAACAGAAACCAGCGTGGAAATACTCTCGTAGAGTTTGCAGAGGCAGAAGGGTTTTTCATCTTGAACTCCTTTTTCAAGAAAAAGCCACACAGGAAATGGACATGGAGACATCCAAATGGGATGACAAGTGAAATTGATTTTATTATGTGTAACAAAAAATTCGTCATAGAAGACTGCAGTGTGCTGAACAAGTTCAACACAGGTAGTGACCATAGATTGGTGAGATGTAAGATGCACCTCAACACTAAACTCGAACGTGGCAAGCTCATAAGACAAACAAAATGTATTGACATAACCAACCTTAAAAACACCATAATGCCTTCAAATTGGAACTGAAGAACAGATTCTCTGCTTTAGAAGGCCTAACATCGGAAGAAGTGGATATTTCTGAAGTTAACAGAAAAGTAACCAAAGCTCTTATGGAAACAGCAACAAAATTAGCTGGGTCTAAGAACAAATTGCATGTGAACAAATTATCAGGAAAAACCAAAATGTTGATGCAAAAAAGAAGAGTGATGAGGACAACTAAAGAAGGTGTGACTTCCAAAGTGGAATATATAGAGCTATGCAAGACAGTACGAAAAAGTATCACTGAAGACGTAAGGAAATTCAACTGTGAACTAGTAAGGAAAGCAATTGAAAACAACCAAAGCCTAAAGATAGCAAAGGGACATCTCAGTAAGGGGAAAAAACAGATTATGGCACTGAGAAAAGAAGATGGTTCTGTAACAAGAAATAGAGGTGAAATTTTGACAAGAGTGAAAGATTTGTACTTCAAATTATATGAAAGGGATGATACATGTACTCCAGACATCATGAAAGGTACCAGTACCAGAGTTCCTCCAGTCCTCCCAGCAGAAGTTGCACATGCAATCAAGAACATGAAGCGGGGAAAAGCTCCAGGAGAAGATGGAATTACTGTAGACATCATACAAGAAGCAAGTGGAGAAATCGAAACAGTACTCGCCCAAATTTTCACTCGATGCCTTAATGGAGGGAAAATTCCTGAGGATTGGAACAATGCTACAATGATCTTGCTACATAAAAAAGGTGACATTGAGGATCTCAGGAACTACAGACCTATCAGCCTCCTATCAGTGGTTTATAAAATCTTCACTAAAGTTCTTTCACACCGCTTGAAGGTGACACTGGACATGGCTCAACCGAGAGAACAAGCTGGATTCAGGAGTGGCTACAGCACAATAGATCATATCCACGTACTGAGAGAACTAATTGAAAGAGCGAGGGAATATAAACTTCCATTGTGCATGGCTTTTATCGATTATGAAAAAGCCTTTGATTCGGTGAAACCATCAGCAGTTGCAATGGCTCTGAAATCCTGCGGTATTGAAGATGCATACATTAATATTATTAATAACATCTATGAAAATGCAAGTCCAAAGATTCGGCTGTTTGAAAATACAACACACATAAAAATTGGAAAAGGAGTGAGACAAGGTGACACCATATCTCCCAAGCTCTTTAATGTCACATTGGAAAATGTCTTTCAATCACTGAACTGGGAAAACAAAGTGATAAAGATTAATGGAGATTATCTAACCCACCTTCGTTTTGCTGATGACATAGTCATTTTTGCAACTACCCCATCAGAGCTACAGAGTATGATCCAGGAACTTGCTGACAAGAGTAAAGAAGTGGGATTAAAAATGAACTTTCAGAAGACAAAAGTGATTACAATGCTTTTACAAGAAATGAAGATTTATCGATTGATGGAGAAAAGCTGGAGATAACAGACACGTACGTTTATCTTGGACAGCAGATATCAAGTGAGGGTCACATTGGTGAAGAAATTAATCGGCGTACAAAACTTGCCTGGAGAGCTTTTGGAAGAAACAGCATAATTTTCAAGAGCAATATGCCATTATGTCTTAAAAGAAAAGTGTTTGATCAATGCATCCTTCCAGTGCTTACATATGGTGCAGAGACGTGGACCTTAGCTAAAAGAGACATACAAAGGCTGCAGACAACTCAAAGAAGCATGGAGAGGTGCATGCTTGGTGTAACCAGGAGAGATAAGAAGAGGAACACATGGATCCGAAAAATGACAAGAGTGGAAGACATCATGATCAGAGTTAAATCCCTGAAATGGCAATGGGCTGGACATATTGCCAGAAGAACAGACCATCGATGGACAGCCGAAATTTTAGATTGGATTCCAAGGGACAGGAAAAGACCCAGAAGAAGACCACATGGAAGATGGGTGGATGAAATTCGAAAGTATGCGGGAGTGACATGGAGGAGACTGGCACAAGACAGACCGTTGTGGAGGAAACTTGGGGAGACCTTCGTCCAGCAGTGGATTGATAATGGTTGACAATGATGATGATGATGATGATATATTGTAATGGAAATCATTTCACAAATGCATACACGTGCAGTAGATATGCTCATAAATGTTACATTCCGAAACTTTTGAATGAGGCCTAAGCACAGCTAAAAACAGGCTTTCTGTGCTTGATTTTTACTTGTGGCGTACTAAACCCGAATTACAAAAAATTGTATCGAGATTCGCAAACAATATGAAAAATGATATATGTAATTTTAGACTGTCTGTGACAGGCTTAATATTTAATTTGGAAGCTCTTAAAATATTTGACAAAAAATTAATTAGAGCACAGGGCTTCATTCACTTCTAAAAATGCAGACATGCACATGTTTCTCTCACAGAACAAGAAATTTCTCTCCTTCTGAGAGATTTTTTTTTATTTCAACAAATTTGTAAAATGTGATCTTTTCTTTTTCATTTGTTAATTACTTTTTTAATATAAAGATTTTCAAATTGTCATTTATATCAAATGGTAATGATATAAATGCATAGATGGTATAATCTATAAAACTGTTCTTGATTCTCTAATAATGTATATTTTAAAATTTTCAACTTCATATTTATAGCGTATCAATTTTATACAGCTTGACGCATGCAGAGCAGACTGCAAATTATGTTTTAAGGCATGACTACTTTATTTAGCAGAACAAATTATTATGCAATTTCTAAAGAGAGATATATCTTGTAAAATAACAAAATGATTTCATTGTATAATTTTTCAAATAAAAGTAGGGGTCTTCATACTCTCAAACATTGTTGTATTTAACCTGAGATGAATTAGAAATTTTCAGGATGTCTTCCAATCCACTAAAGTTCTGTATCATCTTCGAAAAATCGGTTTTCACAGTGTATATTATATTTCCACCTTTTAGCGTTTTAACAAACTTAGTAAAATGGTCTCTAACTTTACAAAATCAGTTTTCTGAACAGAAATAAAGGTGTGATTTTGAATATCAATTGATATCCCGATACATTGTGAAAATCGATGTTTTGAAGATATGATGCATCACAATGTTAAATTCCCAACATCGCCCACCCCTAGCTAGGAGTTATCTTTTACCCAGCGATAATGACTCCACAACTCACCCCTTATCAAACGAATTCTGATGATGCGATAGAATTTTTAAGATTTCAAGAGAATTCGGTTTTCTTTCACACCCCTCCACCCCCTCCAGTTCTGAGACGTAGCCCTGAGTGAGTAGAAATAACTCTAAATTGAATGTGCAATATCATTTCTGAATCCATCTATTTTAACTCATTACTTGTTTTCAAATTAATGTTAATGTATTATTGTTGCTGGTCACTTTTTCTAAATGCAGCAATCATGTGTCGAACAGAAATGTTAAATGGTGTATTGTACACTACATGTATAATGCTTAATGGCCTTACAGAATTATTTCAATTTTTGAGTGTGAATTTCAGTGCGGTGTTTTGTTGGTAGAAAGAATGCAATCATTTAAAATTTTTATTGAGTGAAAGATGTGCATTTTTTACAATATTAGGTTAAGCTGTGGAAAAAATTGATAGCATGGGAGAAAACCAATCCCTTGAGTAGTGAAGATCAGTTCAACGTCTTCAAAAGAGGTATTGACGATTGCATTGCCTTATAGATTTTCTCATTGTATTATTTTTTAAATCCCTTAACATAGTTTAATTTTTGTAAAAAATAGAAACACATAGGTTTTTAGTGATATCTTTTGCTGTGATTAATTATATAATTCAAACAATAAACAATGCACTTATATTTAGAGAAAACTGTTAATATTTTACAGTGAGGAACAGTATAAGTGTTATTAAAATACTGTCTATTTACCATTTGAACAGTGGTTTCCCTGGTGTTCATCTGCCATCAGATTCTGTCTTTTCTTTAAAATACAGTATAGCTCACAAAGAAATTTACTGTTGTTTGTCTGTGTCCACTGTTTATTCTTTTTAGCTAATGGTGCACTGCATTTATGTAAATCTCGTTCTGCTGTTTCTTGATTGTGTTAGGAATGTTATTTGATATATCTTTTGCTAGTTCATCTTGCACCAAACTTCTGCTTGATTAATACAGACATTTAACGTGGACCAGGAACATCAAACAGTGATCTTCGCTCTTTCCACGTTTATAAGTGAGTCACGAAAACATTTTCATTGGCCACCACCGGGAGTCGAACTCAGGGTCTTCCAGTTACGCACCAAATATGCTTCCACTACACCATAATGGCCTCGAATTCCTCCAGACTCGCACACGCTAACTGCCAAGCCAATTTGGCAGGTTGCTTCTTGGAGCCCTGCACAATGCTGGGGATTCACCAAAGATGGTAAGCAGCAACTGAAGAAATAAGTAGAAGGTGAATGAATAATTAATACAGACATTTAACATGGATCAGGAACATCAAACAATGTTCTTCGCTCTTTCCACATTTATAAGTAAGTCACGGAAAAATTTTCATTGGCCGCCACCGGGAGTCGAACCCAGGGTCTTCCAGTTATGCGCCGGATATGCTTCCGCTACCCCACAGTGGCCTTGAATTCCTCCAGACTCACGCACGCTAACTGCCAAGCCAATTTAGCAGATTGATTCTTGGAGCCCGCACAATGCTGGGGATTCACCAAAGATGGTAAGCATCAACTGAAAAAATTATTTGCCTTCTAATTATTTCTTCAGTTGCTGCTTACCATCTTTGGTGAATACCCAGCATTGTGCGGGGCTCCAAGAACCAACCTGCCAAATTGGTTTGGCAGTTAGCGTGTGTGAGTCTGGAGGAATTTGAGGCCACTGTGGTGTAGCGGAAGCATATCCAGCGCATAACTGGAAGACCCTGGGTTCGACTCTGTGGCGGCGGCCAATGAGAATTTTTCCGTGACTCACTTATAAATGTGGAAAGAGCGAAGATCATTGTTTGATGTTCTGCTTGATTGCTAGTGAACTGCTTGTGGGCAGTTCGCTGTACTGAATAAGTAGTGTACCTCATGTTGTTTTTTCAGTACTTATGCACTTTGCCTGTTATGTTATAAATCTCTGATTAATCCTTCTTCACAGTTCAACAGCATTTGCTGCTCTTCATATGTAAGAACACTGTGACAAATTAATTAACAAATGTTATTCCATGCCATTAGTTTTGCTAAATCACTTCTTCAGACCCTTGATTTCCAAATTAAAGAGATCATTTCAACACTATTAGCTATGCTATACAATATTTTTATTTGGGGGACTTATGTTTTTCCACCCAACTGAATTAAAATGAAGTGCAGAAATATGCATTGAAATTTCATTTCATGCAAACATCAAGGAGTAAGAAATTATAGGAAATGAAAATGTTTACATACTGCAAATTTTTTAATCAGTTTGCACCATCTCAGAAAAAAATTTCAGTATTTGAAAATTATATGCTATTACCGTAATTTTCATCTTATAATCCGTGAACTGCCGGCCAAAAAAGTTCAAATATAGGTTCTGTGGATTATACGTCAATGCAGATAATACGCGGATTTAAAAAAAAAAAATTATGGGCCTTTCACTGTTAAAAAAATCTGCAGGGTAACTGCTGTGCAGAAGAGGTGGAATAATTGGAAAAGGAACTCCCTCAGAAAATTTTGTCTTGGTTCCGGAGTTTGTATGGAGGAGAAGGAAGGGGTGTTATAATGAAAGATGGAAGTTGTGAGATGGGCGGTGGGGACTGTTGTGACTGTCTGGTGGGTACAACTCTGACTGTTGTGCCATCTCTGTTTTTGTCAACCAGCCAATGAAGCTGCAATAAGCCTATGCATGCCTCCTTTCAAATTTCCTTGTTTTGGATCTTGTGCCTTGTGTTTATAGTTTGTCCTTCTCTGTTTTGACCAACATCTTTTCTGCTGATATTTTCCTTCATTTCTATTTATGACGTTTAGGAGACATTACAATTACACTGCCGAATTTAAACTTAAATTGTGTGTGTGTGGGGGGGGGGGCACAGCTGAGGATATGATCGTGTCACCAGCGATAGTTTCCTCCAGAAGGTCAGAAAACTGTCATTCAGTGGCACTTGTCCATCGGTAAATTCCATGGGAGAATTTACGAAAGTCCAGCCTTGTATTTTATTGACCCGCATGTAAGCTGATACCACAACTTTGAAAACAAGATTTCTTCCAAAACCTTTTGACTTACACACAAGTATATATGGTATTTCTATGAATTGTTCTGTATCAGTGTTTTGTTATTGGCAAGGTGTAATGCAGTACCCTAGAGCTGCATCGGCGTGATTAAATTCTGTGCTATGGATGCCATACCGCTAAACTTTATTTGTCTGGAGATAAAAATATAAAAACAGTAACCTTTACTTTTTTGGACACCTAGGTCATTATATGACCGTCTTTTGTGTCAGAAATTCTGCTTCCGGATCTGTGATGTGCGGCTTATACATCCATCTGTTTTCTTCTGAATAGCATGGTCTGTGGATTATACAAAGGGGAAAAAATTGTGTGAATTTTGCTGTCTGTGGATTATACGCTGGTGTGGATAATATGGCGAAAATTGTGGTACTTCATTTTCCATTTATAATTCTTCAGGCATTTGTTTATTAGCTGCTGTAATAAACGCACTATATTTCTTCCCTTTTTTTAAATTGGTGCCTTCATTTTCAGTTAACTTTGCTTACAATCAATGCCTTCTGTGCCTTGGACATCATCCTGATATCTGGATTGAATCTTCTTTGTTTGTGGAACAGTATAGTGAAGTTCTCAGGAACAAAGGTGTAAGTATGTTAATTGTTCTGTTCCTTAAGTTTTGCATTTGATATAAGACATTCTAGAATTACTTAAACATACTGATTATAAATGTTTTGATGATAATCACGAATAAAGTGTTATATACTCTGTGTAGGCTAGGACACCTAGGTTGAACAGAAACAAGGGCATTTATTAGCTGAAATCAATATGTAGTTGGCTAACATTTGGCAGTTATTATTGTAATGATGCTTTTAAGCATGCTTTTGATGAGATATCAGTAGGTTTATGCCAAAAGTTTCCTTATTTCTTCTGCAAAGCTTCTGCTAGAGCTGCTGTAGAGGAAGGTCTTACCAACTGAGATCCGATTTGACATTCTAGCTTGTCTCACAGACGTTCTGTTGGATTTGAACCTTCCTTTCATCTATATCTCTTCTGTGTTTCACTACTCAAATGAACACAAATGGTGGTTGAATTTCATGCAAACTTCGTGCATCCGAGTCAACATACTCTGCAACTCACTTTTGCTCTCAGCCAACAGGACAGTGTCATCAGCATACAGCAATCTGCACACACGGATATCACCAAGACATAAACCACTATTATCTATTTTGGCATCACGCATGCATGCATCCATAAATATATTAAACAGCCATGGTGACATTACACAACCTTGTCTAACTCCTGCACCAATGGAAAACCATTTTGATAAAACACCATTCACTCGTACACAAGCTCTACTACCAGCATACATGGCTTTTACACTATTAAGTAGATTCCCAGTAACACCATATTCATTCAACACCTTCCACAGAAGTATCCTATTTACTCAGTCATAAGCTTTCTCTAAATCTATGAAGGCAGTAAAAACTTTCTTCCCAACAGCCAGATACTTTTCAATCATCATGCGTAATGCAAAAATCTGGTTAGTGCAGCCTTTACCAGACATAAAACCACTCTGAACATCCGACAATTTCAATTATGTAAGACCCTGTACTCTTTCAATAACAACCTTACCAAACACTTTCCCTGGCTCACTCAGTAGGCTAATACCACGATAGTTCTTGCATTCAGTCTGATCACCTTTTCCCTTAAACAAGGGAACAATGATAGCATCCTTCCAATCCCGAGGGACTATTCCTAACTCCCAGCACAACTGGCAAATTTCAGTTAACCAGTCAATTATAGAGTCACCACCATATTTCAACATCTCAGCAATTATGCCATCAACTCCCGAAGCCTTACCATTCTGAAGAGATTTGAGAGGTTTACACACTTCTTCTCTTGAGATCCCTCCTGTGCTTTCATCCCTCATTGTAACATCATCTGCGTCTGTCTCAGAACCATCTTTGCTTCCCTGATCTAATAACTTACAGAAGTATTCACCCCATCTGTCACTTAACTCATTGGGCTCCCATATCATTTCCCCAATCTCATTCTTCACACAACTTACAACTTTGTTTCCCCTATTTTTCCTGAGTCTCATGTACTTCCAGAAGGACTTCTTATCTTTCCAAAAAGCCAGTTCATGCCTTTCCACTTTCTCCTTCCTATCTTTTGCCTTACTGTGGCGAACCAGCTTAGCAGCTTCACGCTTCTTACAGCGATATTCATCCACAGACTCTACCTTGCAACATCCCCAAATAGGCTTCCTTCTTTCTCTTTACCACCTCTTCAATCTCACTATTCCACCAGGCATCACCTATATTGTTACCCACTATTGTGGTGCCACAGACGTCTTTAGCAGCAGTGAAAACACAGTTCTTAAAACATTCCCACTTCTTTTCTACATCCCTCTCACCAGACTTCAGATCCTTCAGTCGTTCTCTGAGTAAGTCAGAATACCGCTGATGATCTTCAAGGAGCCTATCAACCTTTATTCTTTCTATCCTGGGTCTCTTCCTATACCTTTTCCTCCAACCAACATTAAGTTTCACTCGTGACACTACCAAGTAATGATCAGAACCAACATCCGCACCTCTCATCACACGGGTGTCAACAACTAAGTGTTTCAAATGCTGATCGTAAGCAACAAAATCTATCACACTCTTTTGACCAAGAGTACGATTTTCCCAAGTATATGTGTGTATACACTTGTGGCTGAAAAATGTATTAGATACACACAAGCCATTCTCAATGCAAAGTTCAATTAATCTTTCACCATTATCATTCACACAAGGATCATTAAACTTACCCAGAACATTGTCAGAAATTGCATTCTGCACACCTACTCTAGCATTGAAAACCCCTGCTATTATAACTTTTTCTTTAGCACCAAACTGGCTCAAAACAGCTTTTAGCTCATTCCAGAAATCTTCCTTCTTATCAGCAGGTTCCGAGTCACAAGGAGCATACACTACAACAATTACAATTCTCTGAAGTTTCACTTTCAAACGAATCCAGAGAATTCTCTCACTTACGCAACTATAGTGAATCAAGTTGTTCTTCATCTTTTCACTTAAAATCACACCTACACCAGCCTGTCCTCTCATATTATCCAATACTCCAGACCACACACTCACCGTGCCATTCACTTCTTCTACCCCAATTTCCTTCTTTTTGGTTTCACTTACACACAGCACATCCAGTCTATACTTATTGATCTCCTCAATCACCTCACTCATCTTGCCATTTATACCTCTAGTATTCCATACGCCAATCTTACATTCACTCAGCCGAGATCTTTTTCTCATACGCCGTTTAGAAAGTCCAGGTCGATGCCGTGGTGGACCGTCCTTCTCAAGTGTGGTAGGTTCACCATATCCCACACTTGAGTCATTCTTAATATTTCTTTTTGTCTTTTTAATCAGGTAAGTACATCAGTGTGGGGGATTAGCCCACAGCTGAGGGTTCCAGTTGGTCATTCAACCTAAGGATTCTGGAACAAAACCCAGTGAGTTGGGGTCTTTTCGCCAGTGTCACACAGAACTAGCTTGCACCTCTCCAAAATTCACAGAGGCCCTAGTTGCTGTTGTGTGTGCCATTGTTACCACGGAGCGCCCCGAGGAGGCAAACCCATCGCTCACTACGACCGCCCGCAGTTGGGTTTTCAGAAGCGCAAATATTGCTTCATATACATCAGAAACAGAAATATACACTTATGCCCTCTAGTGGTGAAACTTTTCTTTACCAAAAATTAGAAATTATATGCATAACATTTTTCACTAAAAGCTCTATCTGGTGCAAAAAGAATGTTTCAAATCAACCATTTAAAAGCAGAGATATCACGGAAATTGCAAGTTACTTCTACAGTCTTTAGCAGAAAAACCATGCATTACTTGAAAAAGAAAGTGTATTCAAAGTAGTCATCATTATAAATCATATCAGAAGAATTTTTACAGTCGGACATTTAAAAGTAATGACATGCAATAAAATGTATTTTTAATTCAATAGCATTTGCATTTACCACTCTAGCGGCAAAGTTGTGCATCAGAAAAAAATATGCTAGGATTATCGTTCTTACATTTAAAGCTTCCCAGTGCAAAAAGAAGTTTTCAAATTGGAGTAATAGTTGCAGAGATATGGTGTCCACAGATGGACAGACTAAGTGATACCGTAAGCGCAATCATTTTTTAAAAAAGACGTACTAAAAATACTGTGTAAATGGCTTTTTAATGAGTTCCTGTAAACATTGTTTCAAGGAATGCTGCAAATAAGTAAATGTACGCATGTAGTAATTAGGATTGCATAACATATAAGCATAAAAATTAACTTATTAATTAGATTTCATGTGTTGAAATGTAGATTTGCTCCAGATTTACATATTTTATTTTGCTGTATACTTTCACACGTACCTTTCATCACAGATAGTTCAAGAAATTCCCGATATACACTGGTGTGCAAAAATTAAGGATGAAGAGGGAAAATTAGCATAACAGTGGAACGAGCAGGCAGAACGGACCGAAAGACCACACTCAGGAGATAGACTAGGGTCCGGTACGGTACGGTAGGGCATGCTTTTGATGAGATATCAGTAGGTTTATGCCAAAAGTTTCCTTATTTCTTCTGCAAAGCTTCTGCTAGAGCTGCTGTAGAGGAAGGTCTTACCAACTGAGATCCGATTTGACATTCTAGCTTGTCTCACAGACGTTCTGTTGGATTTGAACCTTCCAATCGAACACTTGAACATCCTGCTTCTCAAAAGAGGCCTGGACAGCCCTTGAAATGTGGTAAGGGGCTCAAACTTACTGAAACAAGCAGGGATCTGTGTTGAAGTACTGCCACAGGGTAGGTAGTGCAGAAAAATTGAATGGCTTCATACCTGTTGGCTGCTAGGCTGGAGGGCACCACAACCAAAGAACTGATTCCTTCTCAGCAAAAACAGCCCCACACCATCATAGATCCCCCTCTGAAATTGATGTTGGGAACAATGCAGTTCACCTGAAAGCATTCTCCAGGTAAATGCCAGATCCAAATACATTCATCCAAATTAAAAAGTAAGTAGCAGGATTTTCGTCACTTCACATATCTCTGTTCCACTCGTCTGTTCACAAACAACAAGCAAGGCACTGCTGCAGTTGTCATCTGGCTTCAGGTGGAGTGATGCAGCAATTGTATGCAGCTCGCCTAGCATGGTAACCATGGGTATTCAGTTCCCAATAAACTGTTCTGATGCAAATATCTGTTCCAGTGGCTTGCGTGATGTTGTGGCCAGGTCTGTGGTGGATGACGTGTGTTCTTTCTTTACATTCCGCAGTAAGCTTTATTTGGCACAATCACTCAGTTTATGTGACCTCCTAGAGTGTGGATTTGCTGTAGAGGCTCCATCTGCATTCCATCAACAAAGAACATTAGCAACTGTGGATTTTGAGAATCCCTGAAAAGTGGCAATTCTACTCACTAATTGCTTACTTAGGTGACATCCAACCACTATGTACCTTTCAAATTCCATAAGTTGAGCTCTGTGCAGTATATTCACTTTCAATGCAGTCTGAAAAATATGCCAATGCTTTCCTTTATATACAGCACCCAATGCACCCAGAGTGTGAGTATCTGGTTCTGTAAATGCACACATATACACTGCCGAAAAGTGAAAAAAGAACACCAAGAAGGAATTGGTGGACGATCATGAAATTTACATATGTTAATGGGGTCGAGTTTATGTAGCTGTGATGTTAATTTCGGGACCAACCAGTGAGCGCTTACGCCACAGCACAGCATAATATGCAAATTGTCGTCGGTGGTATTTAAGGAGTACGGCGAAGTGAATGTAATCAGTCGTCGGCGGACGGACACGTGCAAAGACCCTGAGAAGCTGAAATGCCTGGACATGGAAGACGTGTATGATTTCAGCAGTTATCAGACTTTGAGCGAGGTCATCTAGTCGGACTCCGCGAGGCCAGGTGGTCGTATCGTCGTATTGCGTAGCGAGTTGGACAGAAAGTATCGGTGGTGGTACGATGGTGGCGTAGATTGTCCGAGAAACATTGTCACATGAGAAGACGTGGAACCGGGAGTCACAGACGGACTGATGAGCGAACCGATCGACGCATAAGAAGGGCGTTGTCAAGCAGAACATCCACTGCGACGCAAATCCGTGCTGCTGTTGCACCTGAGGTGACTGTGCGAACAATCCGCAACCGTCTACTGGATGCAGGACTATGTGCATGTGTGCCTCTGGCATGTGTACCTCTGACTCCAGCCCACCGTTAGGAACGGCTGCAGTGGTGTCGCCAACGTCTGCACTGGAGAACGCAATGGCGATCTGTCGTGTTCAGCGATGAAAGCAGATTCTGCTTGGGAGCCTCTGATGGCCGTATGCGTGTTCTCAGATGCACAGGGGAGCATCTCCACCCTTCTTGCATCCTCCAGCGACACACAGGGCCTACACCTGGTGTGGGGAGCGATCAGCTATCACTCCCGTACACAACTAGTGTTTGTACCGGGTACGTTAAACAGCAGCTCCTACATCAACAACATCATTCAGCCCGTTGTTGTGCCATTTGTAAGGTCGGTCCATCGTGGTGTTTTCCAGCAAGATAACGCACGCCCACACACGGCACGTGCAATGCAACATGCACTTCAGGGTGTGAGACAACTTCCATGGCCTGCATGTTCACTGGATTTGTCCCCCATTGAGCACGCATGGGCAACGACTTATCCGGTCTCCACGGCCAGCCACAACCACCCCCGATTTACGCGTCCAGGTTGAGGATGCTTGTAACTCAATACCCCAAACTTACATCCAACATCTGTACGACAGACTCCATGCCAGAACTGCACAGTGTGACGCAGTTCATGGCGGTTCAACCTCGTACTAACCATGTTACATGGAAATGTTATTTTTCAGTTTACCAGCAAATACAGCTGTATTTTGCCATAATGTTTTGCTCACGTTATCCTCTGTATTCCATTATCATGCTGTATAAATTTCGTTGGTATCAGACGTCTCCTTCTTGGTGTTCTTTTTTCACTTTCCGCCAGTGTATGTTGAGATGTGGGAATGTTTTTGTCTGTATAGTGTATTTTACTGTTGGTACACATTTAGTTTGTAGTTAAGTTATTATAAGCTATTATAGCTGTACACTTTTGCTTGAAGAAAAAAAAACCTAAATTGATTCTCTTAATTTCTTATTCCACAATGTAGTATTAGGTTGTGTAAAAATTCTTGACATTTGTAGACAAAAGTGAAAGATAAATTTTTTCCATGCCATTGCCATTTGATTTAGTAATGTAGGCCCTATTATTTTCCAGTACCTGTTACCATCTTTTGGTTAGCTTCAGAATTCCATCGTCCCAGAAGTTTGCAGATTTTTGGCAGAGAACTGGTGAAGTTTTGTAAGCCTTTCTGCTAAGGGAATCCCACAGAGATCAGAATAAATAGAAATCTGAAAGTGCAAGGTCAAGTTAATGGGCAGAGTGAGGCAGGAGGTCCCGGCCAAACTCCTACGATTCTTTTCTAGTGACCAAAGAAACATTGTGGAAGACAATGCCTTTGCTGTTGTCCATTTCTGAACATTTGTCATTAAGTGTAGCCTTCAGCTGATCTACTTGGAAACAGTACTTCTCAGAATTGATCATTGCTTTTACAGCTGCTTCTAATGTCTGGTTCAATTCTTTTCATTTGGCATAGGTTTGAAAATGGGAAACAAAGTTAATTTTTGTTATTTAATGCTGCTTTTCTATCTCTAGAGTTCAAAAGCAATGCAAACGCACACACAAAAAAAATGTGCTGTGTATGGCGAGGATGCTGTAAGCATTCAACTGTGTCACTATTTGTTTGCTAAGTTCTGTCATGAGAATCATTCATTCACCAATGAATCGTGCTCTGGAAGACCTGTTGAAGTTGATGACCACCTCAATTGCATTTGTCAAAGTTTGGATTTACGAGAACTAACAACAGCACTTGCTTTCTGAAGTTAAATAATCACTTGCGGAATTTCATGTAGGTGGTCCGCGAAGAACGGGGTAGTTCTATTGGATTGTCGGAAAAGTCATGGCGTATTTTGGCACCCGGTGGCAGTTAGGCGGTTTTGGGAGTACTAGAGGCATGCGCGAAAAACACTTTTTTTTTTATTTGAAACGTCACCATGTGCAATAGTTGCGATTTTATTACTGAAATGACCCCCGAAATATGGATGACACTATTTGATATCTTAGGCTGCCCCAAGAACCTCGAAGTTTGAAAGTTATAGGGAAAAATGGTTTTAAAACACCCGCTTTCTCCATTTTGTAAATATAAAAAAAACTGTGTCACCATGTTATTTAATATCACCTTTGAGTGTATAAACACGGGTAAAAATTCAGCAGACATGAGTTAATTTCTTAGGCTTCCCCAGATCCCTTAAATTATGTAATTTTTGCCAAACATCGCATGATAAGTTGCGTAAGCATTAAGTTCGACAGTAGCCTTATTGTTACCGATTTGGGCTTAGCATTAACAATCCCCCCTCTCATACTTTCTGGAAACCTCTTGTTGATTATCATTAACATAGCTTGCTGTTTTGCACTCTGCTTTGTTTTGTAACCTTTTTCATCTCAGCCCACCCCCTCTCTCACAGCGGAGCTCTGTTTGCGAACTCACTGAGTCATCTCATCACAGTCGCACAGGTCCGTTTGGGAGAGAGTGTTGGCGGGTTTGCGTCATAATGAAGCAACAGTTCCTTTCACTTGTAGTGACGGCAATCTTAAGTAGTTGTCATCCAACTACTTAAGATGGCTGAAACAAGAAATAAAGCTGATTGCCCTATCCTCGGGAGTTATGAGGAGATGCATGAAAATGTGTTGCCTACGTATGAAGATGTAATGCGCCATTACTATCTTATGAGGAATACTCTTAGGCAGGAAGGTGCAAATTATGAGCCTGCTGCAGCAGAAATAGCAAGTATTGTCGCGGACAAAGTGCTAAGTATATGGAAGAAAGCATCTCTTCCGATATCTCTCCACAAATCTGTTGCAAAGCGTATTACCACATATAACACTGAAATCCGAAAGCTGAAAAAAACACGCTGCAAGAATGGATGAAACCTACCAAAAGAAGATTGAACAATTTCGTGCAGATTCGCAACGTATCTTTGACATATGCTCATGCAAGTGCAAATGTTTTAGAACCTGCAAATGCAGCTCTGCAAAAAAGGTACCCGTGAAAGAGCGAGACTTTCTGATGGACCAGAGAACAAACAGAAGAAAAATACTAGGTGGGCTTGATGCAAAAACCACCAGTGTACTGAAGAAAAGATCAGCTCGAAAGAGTGATAGGGAAGAACATGTCCGTAGGAAATTACAGAAAACTGCATCACTGAAATCGGCCCTGCGAATCGAGGATGATCCTTCAGAAGAGAATACAAATACTAATTCTGCAGGAAAACCAGACGAGCCGGGTCCTAGTCATTTGTTGGCCTCGGAGAAAGATTACGATTTCACTCCATGTCGTTTTTCGAAACCTAGGCGTCAGATGACACTGTCTGCATTTTCTAGAAAGTGCGATAGGCGAGGCATCAGAGACCGAGCGGCAGCTGATCTTGCATTGGCGTTGCTTCATGATGTCAGTGAACCGGTTCATTCAAAAGAATGTAATGTATCTGTTATTGACCGGCATAAAGTATGACGAAAAAGGAAAAAGACCCGTCAAACAATTCAAGATGAGGTAAACATGACTGGTCACAAGATTGTAGCTTTATTTTTGGATGGAAGAAGGGATGAAACTCTTACAAATACACAGACAGATGATGGCAAGTTGCACAAGCGAAAAGAATGGGAAGAGCATATTACACTTGTTGAAGAACCGGGTTCAGTCTGTTTGGGACATTTTGCACCGAAGAGCAAGAGTGCAAGGGACATTTTGCACCGAAAAGCAAGAGTGCAAGGGGCATGTCCTATGGTATCTTCAGCTTATTGAACCAGAAGGCATTTGACTTGTCGGAGTTAGTCTTTATTGGAAGTGACTGGGAAGTGACTAATACCGGCACAAATGCAGGGGTAATTAGGCGCCTTGAAGAGAAGCTCAATTCTCCTGTACACTGGATTATATGTCAACTTCATTTTAATGAACTGCCTTTAAGCCACCTCACTGAAGCACTTGGTGGGGAAAACATCAGGTCCAAGAGGATTTAGTGGATTGATTGGAAAGCGCCTGAAGACGTGCACAAACCTTCCTATCGTTAATTTCCAGAAAATTGAATTTTCCCTTCAGTCCGACATTAACTATGGAGATCTTAGCTCGGATCAACTTTATTTGTGGGAAATTTGTAAGGCAGTCTCTGCAGGTGATTGCCCACAAGATCTGGCAAATTGGGATCCTTGAGCACTTGCACATTCCCGTTGGCTTACCCTCGCAAATCTCATTCTGCCTTTGTATATTGGAACTAGTGATCCAACACCACAACTTGTCTCATTAGCCACCTTCATAATGAAAGTGTATGCACCATCGTGGTTCACGATCAAATGTAACGGTACCTGTAAAGATGATCCAAGAAATTTGCAGCTTTTTATATCTAGGTTTCAGTATCTTCCAGATAATTTAAAGGATATTGTAAAAAGAGTCGTCCAAGACAACGTGTATTTTGCCCATGCAGAAAACTTATTCGCTGCAAAGTTGTTTGGCGACAGAAGGTATGTCCGTGCGCTTGCTGTTCGACGTATCATGAAGGCCAGGAAATCTTCCGAACAAACAACTACCATTAGGAAGTTTCGGATTCCTAAGCTGAATTTCCAGAGCAATGATTACATCGACCTAATCGACTGGCAAGAGTGTAATGTGACTGAGCCTCACATCACACGGAAATGGAAAGACGATGAGCTTCTGGAATTACTATAGTCGGATAAATATCCAAGTTCTTGCCACGAATTTACAAAAATACCCTGCCATTCTCAGGCAGTAGAGAGGATGGTTAAGATTGTAACAGATTCTTCTCATGTGTGCAGCCTTCTTGCAAGAGATGGATTCATCATAGCAAAATTTTAGTTAGGAAGCTGATGACAAGTTTTGAAAAAAAGTCTGATTTCCAAATGAAATAAACCCACTCCTCAAGTTATGCTGCTAGGTAAGGCTGGTGTCTATCATATTTACACAACTTATGCCATTTTTGGAGAAATATGACAAATCTTGAGCTCTTCGGGGAAGCCTAAGAAATTAACTCACGTCTGCTGAATTTTTGCCCGTGTATATACACTCACAGGTGATATTAAATAACATGGTGACACAGTACTTTTTTATATTTACAAAATGGAGAAAGCGGGTGTTTTAAAACCATTTTTTCCTATAACTTTCAAACTTCGAGGTTCTTGGGGCAGCCTAAGATATCAAATAATGTCGTCCATATTTCGGGGGTCATTTCAGTAATAAAATCGCAACTATTGCACATGGTGACGTTTCAAATTAAAAAGAAAAGTGTTTTTCGCTCCACCCTAATGCGCAGCTCTGTTATCACTATGGCATTCGACAGGTGCCAGTTCTAGCTACAGTCTAAAAGGAATAGTGAGCGATTTGGCTGAACTGTCAGCCCTCAAGTCTCTCATTTATCAAGCTCATTTGGTTTGTAACACTGAAATCAATCTAACAAATGAATTGGCAAACATCCGCTTGATCACTTCTCAACATGGCTTTCCCCCTCTCCTGGTTTCTAAATTAATTCAAAATGCTAAGAAAAAACCAATTGTTTCTCTTCAACTTGTTTCACCAAAAAAGGAACTAACATTTGCTGGCTCAATTTCTTACCACGAACCTTCTGCCTACAAACTCATCAGTATCTTCAAAAGAGAAGTATATAGACTTGCCATTCATTCTTCCTCTTTAATTTCTTTTATTCTCCGTAATGACAGAGACCCAAGACCTCCGCTTTCTTCGCCTGGAGTGTATAAAATTCTGATCAAGACTAACGTTGGATTAACCGCGTACATAGGAAGTTCATTCCAGAAAATTCTTTCAAGACTTCAGGAACACAAATATGATGTGAAATTTGGAAAACCTTCATCTGCCTTATCTCTTCTTACCATGGCTGACATTTCCGCTATTCCACTTTGGTCAGATACTAAAAAGTTGGCTCCCTTCCAAAATCGGTATGCTCTGAGGTTTCGAGAAAGTTTGGAAATTTTATTTTCCAAAATTTGCAACTCTGAGCACCCCATTTTCGTTCCTTACATCTGGAAATCCCTCATCGCATCACGTCACCCGAAGTTACCATTACAAAACTTACCTTTCCAATCTGGCAATGTAAACCAATCGTAGTAGCACTGATGAAGGCCATAGTAATGGCTGAAATATATTTGCATTAAACTTTTATATGTGACTTAGCGTGTTCTACACTACCTTCTTCTTAATTTGTTTGTTAGTTACATACGTTGCCTACCACTCATTTATGATTTGGTTGATTTGCAGAGATTTGACATCAAATTGAAGATGGAAGACCAAACTGTGCATTTTCGCCATATTTTACTTCCATAAAGGGAAGAACGCACATCAAGCATGTGAAAAGTTACGTAAAGTGTACGGTGATAATGCTCTACAAGAACGTCAGTGACAGCGGTAGTTTGCAAAATTCCGTGCTGGTGATTTTGACTTCAACAATGCTCCTCGGTCCGGGAGGCCAACCGAGGTTGATGACGAACAAATCAAGGCATTGATCGAGTCAAACCCAAATTGCATGACACGAGAGGTTGCAGACACATTGCACATCCATCATTCAAGTGTTCACGACCACCTGAAGAAGCTAGGATACGTAAGCAAGATCGATGTGTGGGTTCCTCATGAACTCAAAGAAGCTCCATTGACAGCGTGTATAAACATCTGCGATATGCTCATTAAACGTGAGGAAAATTATCCTTTTTGAAGCGACTGATAACTGGAGACGAAAAGTGGATTGTGTACAACAATGTGCTGCACAAACGGTCTTGGTCCCGACGTGCTGTTTCGCCTCAATGACATCCAAAGCAGACATTCATCAGTGGAAGGTTCTGGTCTCAGCGTGGTGGGATTTGAAAGGTGTCGTTATTTTCGAGCTCCACCCACAGAACCAAACAATCAATTCGAATGTGTACTGTTGGCAATTGGACAATTTGAATGAATCCATCATCCAGAAACGTCCAGAGCTCATTCATCGTAAAGGTGTTGTGTTCCATCACGACAACGCAAGACCACACACAAGTTTGATCACCCGCCAAAAAGATTGGAGCTTGGGTGAGATGTGTTGTTACACCCAGCATACTTGCCTGACCTTGCGCCATCAGACTTCCACTTGTTTCACTCTCTTCAACCGTCCTTGTGTGGTATAATGTTTAATTCAGATGAGGCTGTAAATCAGCACCTTGTACAGTTTTTCGCCACTAACGACAGGTCCTTCTATGAACAAGGCATTCTGCAGCTCTCTGAAAGATGACAAAAGGTTATCGAACAAAACAGGCATTATATCATTGATTGATCTTTGTTCTTTCTATCAATGAATGACCTTTGCAAAACATGGCTAAAATACGTCATGACTTTTCCGACAACCCAATAAATTTGGTACGTGGTGGTAAATGCAAGATATTAATGATATCCACATGGGAATATGGAGATGATGATTCAGGAATCAAAGATAGATGACGATGTGTGATTGATTGCCTTGATGTTTTGGTACCACATGATTTAAGTGAGAAAAATGTTCTCCACCACATGTCCTTTTGTGTTTCACTTCTCAAATGAACACAAATGGTAAAGGACATTGAGAAATTAAATGTGTTCACTAACATGGGGCAGATAAGATTGTACAGCAAGCCAGATGGGCCATCATTGACCACTCCAAAGACTGGTTTGTATTCCTAGGTGATGCTCTATGCATGATCGAACTGAAAAGGGGGCTCTTAAACCAATTCAACACTAAGTTATTAAAACTCCATATCTCTCACAAACACACCTCAACACAATATATCAAGTATTGTGAGGCTTTATAGACATCCTATGGTTTAAAAGTTGCCCAGCCGGATGGGACCATGGTCTGTCATTTCATTACAATTCATTTTGAGTGAACATCATTTTGCATCTTTAGCAGTGGAATTGTTTGAAGTCATGAGACAACAAACAAGAAAGATGACACCAAATTTTCGGTTGTAATGAGTACGTCTTTTGAATTCTTTCCAACACAAACAAAATATTTCGAGGTCATTCATAGTCAATGGAATTTATTAAAAAAAAAAAAGTAGATTTTTACCATCAATGAAACATTTCAAAGTGCCGCCCCGGTGGTGCAGTGGTCTAAGGCGTTGGCCTCTGCTCATTCGTCCGTAAGGGGTCCGGGTTCGAATCCCAGTCAGGCATGGATGTTGTGTTTGTCTTACGGCACTGGCTGTCTCCCTTCCCTGGAACCAGTGACCCTAAATTAGGGACGGGTGACTGCTTATAGCCCATTGAGTTGCTCACGGCGGTCGTTAAACCTCCAATAAAAAAAAAAAAACATTTCAAAGTAGTTACTTTCTCTCACTAGTGGCTGAAGGGTATGTCACAAAAATTAAAAAATTGTGCACAAAAAGTTTCTTGTAGATGAAGGAAATATCAGAGACAAAAGGAATTCCATGTCCAACAGTTAGAAGAGATATAGATGAAAATATGATATAAATTTACACTACCTACCAAAAGAATTTTGAATAATGGAAAGGTGGAAAATATGCAGGAAGTATTCTTTGTAGCATAAGGTATGTTAAGGAAATAATTTTTTATGTCTCCTAGAAGCAGGGTAGGACGGAAAAGACTAACATTTACGTGCCTAGCAGGAAAACTGTGCATTATTTCGGGAAGGAAATGCCCGCAAATGTTTTTTGTAATTAGTAGCTTCTGACTGAAAAAGGATTTTTCTCAATAGGCGTTTTAGATGCACAGATATTGCCATAAATATTGCTGTAAACAGAAATATGAACATACACTTTCTGGTAGCAAACTTATATGTTAAGAAAAATCAAAAATTATATGCCAAACATTTCTCACTAGAAATGCTATCTGACAAAGAAAGAAATTTTCAAATCGTACTGTTAGAAGCAAAGTTAAAAATAGGATATGCATCTATCTACACACCTGATGGAAAAACTATGCACTATTTTGAGCAGAAGATATTTTGGAAAGGTTTCTTTTAGTGAAAGCTATCTGACCTCAAAAGAATTTTCTCAGTTGGGTTTTCATACATACATACATATCACTAAGCTGTTCTCTGAGATTCAGAGGTTAGCTCCAAAAAGAAATACAAACTACCAGATATTTTTACTTATTGTTGTCCTATCAAACTTCTCCATTTACAGCGATCTTGACATACAACTTGTGCTTCACTAATATCCATTACACGCCGTACACAAGATCTTTCCACTTGGGCTGAAAAGATTTTTTTAGTAAGCATTTCATCACTCATTCTTTCAACATGGCCAAACCACCGAAGCATATTGGTCTCCACCTTGCTAACAGCATTTTGCTTTACATCACACAACTGCAATACATCTTCATTTCTCACACAATCATATCGTGTCTTGCCACAAACCCCACGTAAGTAACACATTTCTCCAGCACACAAACGACTCCTATGTTTCTTCTGCAGTACCCAGGTTTCACTACCATACATCAGAGTAGAAACAATTACATTTTCAAACACAGCCATGCGGGACTCTCTAGAGAGCCCATCATTCCTGTGAAAACCTCCCAGAGCAGCTATGACTTTCAAAGAAGAATTCACTCGCCTACTGATTTCACCATCCAACTTGTTCTCTCTGTCAAACATGCTTCCTAAATACACAAACTCACTCACCTGGTCATCACAATGCTATTTATACTTACATTACATTCAGTGCTACCCTTTCCTCTCTCAAACACCATAACTTTGATTTTTCCCTTATTTATACTCAGTTTGAATTTCATGCAAACTTCGTGCATCCAAGTCAACATACTCTGCAACTCACTTTTGCTCTCAGCCAACAGGACAGTGTCATCAGCCTACAGCAATCTGCACACACGGATATCACCAAGACATAAACCACTATTATCTATTTTGGCATCATGCATGCATGCATCCATAAATATATTAAACAGCCATGGTGACATTACACAACCTTGTCTAACTCCTGCACCAATGGAAAACCATTTTGATAAAACACCACTCACTGGTACACAAGCTCTACTACTAGCATACATGACTTTTACACTATTAAGTAGATTCCCAGTAACACCATATTCATTCAATACTTTTCACAAAAGTGTCCTATTCACTCGGCCGTAAGCTTTCTCTAAATCTATGAAGGCAGTAAAAACTTTCTTCCCAACAGCCAGATACTTTTCAATCATCGTGCGTAATGCAAAAATCTGGTTAGTGCAGCCTTTACCAGACATAAAACCACTCTGAATATCCCACACTTTCAATTATGTAAGACCCTGTACTCTTTCAATAACAACCTTACCAAACACTTTCCCTGGCACACTCAGTAGGCTAATACCACGATAGTTCTTGCATTCAGTCTGATCACCTTTTCCCTTATACAAGGGAACAATGATAGCATCCTTCCAATCCCGAGGGACTATTCCTAACTCCCAGCATAACTGGCAAATTTCATGAAAAAACCATTAGGAAGAACCATTCACTCACCATAAAGATCATGGTAACCTCCAATGACCACGCACTTCCAACACGTCATTCATCGTGATGTAACTGGGCTTCCACAGGTTTACAGACTTCTTGCTTATGCTTCTTATTTTCGGGTGTGAAACATCGTTTTTTTTTTTTTTCTCTTTTGCCTTATAAGATGTTACTATAATGCTTGTCAATTCGATAAAAATCACACATACAACTCATTCATACCAAGTAAAAACTATGTACATAACCTTACATTCACAGGTGATTAAACCTTGGTCAACTCTAATTATCAAACTCCTCCTTCTGTTTCACAACCTCTGCTACTCCCACTGCAAGTGTCACACCCATTCAGCCCCACACATCCAATCCTCTAGTACTTTCAACAGGTCCCTGTCATCTTCAGGAGGCAGGTGTGTCTCACCCGCCCACCACAGCTCAAGTGAGCAGAGCCATCGAGGCCCGGGCTCCAGTCGCTATCTCTGAATCGTTGTGTCTCTGGCGCCATCTATTGTCCCTGCTGCTCTTTTTTCCCTCTTTCTTTTTATGCTGCTGTTCAATTTTTATTAGGGCTTTCCATTGTTCGTTTAAGTTATTTGGCTCATTAATGTTGCATAATCTTGATCTGTTTTTTTCAATTAACACTGATTCTGCAATTCTTAACTGCTTTTCGTTTTTACAGCTCTTAATAATTTTAATATCTTCAAACCTTGGGCATTTTTGATTTTCCATACAGTATTGGGTCAATGCTGTCTTAGCTTCTTTTTTCATTCCAATTATTAATATGCTGGTTCAATCTATACTTTAATTTATTCTTGGTGCTGCCTATATATGACATAGGTGGTTGCTGGTTTATTGGGATTTCATAAATTCCTGCTCTATCTAATTGGCTAATTTTTTTCATTTTGAATGGGTGTGACACTTGCAGTGGGAGTAGCAGAGGTTGTGAAACAGAAGGAGGAGTTTGATAATTAGAGTTGACCAAGGTTTAATCACCTGTGAATGTAAGGTTATGTACATAGTTTTTACTTGGTATGAATGAGTTGTATGTGTGATTTTTATCGAATTGACAAGCATTATAGTAACATCTTATAAGGCAAAAGAGAAAAAAAAAAAAACGATGTTTCACACCCGAAAATAAGAAGCGTAAGCAAGAAGTCTGTAAACCTGTGGAAGCCCAGTTACATCACGATGAGGTTACCATGATCTTTATGGTGAGTGAATGGTTCTTCCTAATGGTTTTTTCATTTATGAATTGCACGTAAACTATGCGCACTTTGCAAGAGGTTAATACCTTAAAAGTGCAAATATAATAAATGGCAAATTTCAGTTAACCAGTCAATTATAGAGTCACCACCATATTTCAACATCTCAGCAATTATGCCATCAATTCCCGGAGCCTTACCATTCTGAAGAGATTTTAGAGCTTTACACACTTCTTCTCTTGAGATCCCTCCTGTGCTTTCATCCCTCATGGTAACATCATCTGCACCTGTCTCAGAACCATCTTTGCTTCCCTGATCTAATAACTTACAGAAGTATTCACCCCATCTGTCACTTAACTCATTGGGCTCCCATATCATTTCCCCAATATCATTCTTCACACAACTTACAACTTTGTTTTCCCTATTTTTCCTGAGTCTCATGTACTTCCAGAAGGACTTCCTATCTTTCCAAAAAGCCAGTTCATGCCTTTCCACTTTCTCCTTCCTATCTTTTGCCTTACTGTGGCGAACCAGCTTAGCAGCTTCACGCTTCTTACAGTGATATTCATTCACAGACTCTACCTTGCAACATCCCCAAATAGGCTTCCTTCTTTCTCTTTACTGCCTCATCAAATCTCACTATTCCACCAAGCATCACCTCTATTGTTACCCACTATTGTAGTGCCACAGACGTCTTTAGCAGCAGTGACAACACAGTTCTTAAAACATTCCCACTTCTTTTCTACATCTCTCTCACCAGACTTCAGATCCTTCAGTCGTTCTCGGAGTAAGTCAGAATACCACTGATGATCTTCAAGGAGCCTATCAACCTTTATTCTTTCTATCCTGGGTCTCTTCCTATTCTTTTTCCTCCAACCAACATCAAGTTTCACTCGTGACACTACCAAGTATTGATCAGAACCAACATCCGCACCTCTCATCACACGGGTGTCAACAACTAAGTGTTTCAAACGCTGATCGTAGACAACAAAATCTATCACACTCTTTTGACCAAGAGTACGATTTTCCCAAGTATATGTGTGTATATACTTGTGGCTGAAAAATGTATTAGATACACACAAGCCATTCTCAATGCAGAGTTCAATTAATCTTTCACTATTATCATTCACACAAGGATCATTAAACTTACCCAGAACATTGTCAGAAATTGCATTCTGCACACCTACTCTAGCATTGAAAACCCCTGCTATTATAACTTTTCCTTTAGCACCAAACTGGCTCAAAACAGCTTTTAGCACATTCCAGAAATCTTCCTTCTTATCAGAAGGTTCCGAGTCACAAGGAGCATACACTACAACAATTACAATTCTCTGAAGTTTCACTTTCAAACGAATCCAGAGAATTCTCTCACTTACGCAACTATAGTGAATCAAGTTGTTCTTCATCTTTTCATTTAAAATCACACCTACACCAGCCTGTCCTCTCATATTATCCAATACTCCAGACCACACACTCACCATGCCATTCACTTCTTCTACCCCAATTTCCTTCTTTTTGGTTTCACTTACACACAGCACCTCCAGTCTATACTTATTCATCTCCTCAATCACCTCACTCATCTTGCCATTTATACCTCTAGTATTCCATACGCCAATCTTACATTCACTCAGCCGAGATCTTTTCTCATACGCCGTTTAGAAAGTCCAGGTCGATTCCGTGGTGGACCGTCCTTCTCAAGTGTGGTAGGTCCACCATATCCCACTCTTGAGTCATTCTTAATATTTCTTTTTGTCTTTTTAATCAGGTAAGTACATCAGTGTGGGGGATTAGCCCACAGCTGAGGGTTCCAGTTGGTCACTCAACCTAAGGATTCTGGAACAAAACCCAGTGAGTTGGGGTCTTTTCGCCAGTGTCACACAGAACTAGCTTGCACCTCTCCAAAATTCACAGAGGCCCTAGTTGCTGTTGTGTGTGCCATTGTTACCACGGAGCGCCCCGAGGAGGCAAACCCATCGCTCTCTACGACCGCCCGCAGTTGGGTTTTCAGAAGCGCAAATATTGCTTCATATACATCAGAAACAGAAATATACACTTATGCCCTCTAGTGGTGAAACTTTTCTCTACCAAAAATTAGAAATTATATGCATAACATTTTTCACTAAAAGCTCTATCTGGTGCAAAAAGAATGTTTCAAATCAACCATTTAAAAACAGAGATATCACGGAAATTGCAAGTTACTTCTACAGTCTTTAGCAGAAAAACCATGCATTACTTGAAAAAGAAAGTGTATTCAAAGTAGTCTCATTATAAATCATATCAGAAGAATTTTTACAGTCGGACATTTAAAAGTAATGACATGCGATAAAATGTATTTTTAATTCAATAGCATTTGCATTTACCACTCTAGCGCCAAAGTTGTGCATCAGAAAAAAAAAAAATGCTAGGATTATCGTTCTTACATTTCAAGCTTCCCAGTGCAAAAAGAAGTTTTCAAATTGGAGTAATAGTTGCAGAGATATGGTGTCCACAGATGGACATACTAAGTGATAACGTAAGCACAATCATTTTTTAAAAGAGACGTGCTAAAAATACTGTGTAAGTGGCTTTTTAATGAGTTCATGTAAACATTGTTTCAAGGAATGCTGCAAATAAGTAAATGTATGCATGTAGTAATTAGGATTGCATAAAATATAAGCATAAAAATTAACTTATTAATTAGATTTCATGTGTTGAAATGTAGATTTGCTCCAGATTTGCGTATTTTATTTTGCTGTATACTTTCATACATACCTTTCATCACAGATAGTTCAAGAAATTCACGATATACACTGGTGTGCAAAAATTAAGGACGAAGAGGAAAAATTAGCATAACAGTGGAACGAGAAGGCAGAACGGACCGAAAGACCACATTCAGGAGATAGACTAGGGTCCGGTACGGTAGGGCATGCACATATATGCAGCATGACGGGGGGTGGGGGTGTTGTTGGAAGAGTATATAGCACACGGGCGGTGCACCCTCAGAAATTTGGTGAAAGCTATTGCACGGTGTACATCGGTTTAAACATTGAGTTGCTGCCACCGTATGATATGGCCAACAGGCAATCCAGTATGCGACATCTGGATTACTTTACCCAAGGTCGCGTCATTGGGAAGTTGGAAGAAGGTGTGACTAGTGTGGCCGAGGAGTTCGAGATCACTCACAGCATCATTTCGCGAGCTTGGAGAGCATTTCAAATGACAGAAACAGCTGTCCGAGAGTTTAGCAGTGGTTGTCCATGAGCAACCACGACGGCGGACGACCGGTATATTATCCTACAGGCTAGAAGAGACAGACAGCAGACAGCAGGAGAAATCGCAAGGCACATGCAACAGATAACTGGACGTCCGTTATCGTGTTTTACTGTGGCCAGGAGGCTACACAAAGGTGCTATATTTGCATGACGACCAGTACGGCGTGTGCCATTAACGCCTGCTCATCGGAGACGGCGGTTTCTGTGGTGCCAGGAACACAAGAACTGGACACATCAGCAATGGGTCGAGTTCTCTTTACGGATGAGAGCCGATTTCGTCTGACGAGCGATTCTGGACATATACACATATGGAGAGAGCAGGGAACACGCAATCACACCTCCAACATCATCGAAAGGGACCGGTATGGAGGTGGCGGAGTTCTCCTTTGGGGTGGTATTATGCTTGGTAGCCGTACTGACCTCCACATCTTCCAATTAGGTTCAGTCACTGGTGTCCGCTATTGTACCGAGGTTCTCCTGCCTCACGTGCGTCTGTTTAGGGGTGCTGTGGGCCCTGAGTTCCTCTTCGTGGTCGACAACACTACACCTCATCGTACAGTGGCTGTCGCAGAGCTGTTGGAGAGTGAAGATATTCAATGCATGGATTAGCCCGCAAGGTCCCCGGACCTAAATCCAATCGAACACGTGTGGGACCTTCTCGGAAGACGCTTGGTAGCACGTCACCAGCCGCCAGCAACGATTCTGCAGCTGTGATTGGCACTACAAGAGGAATGGGCCGCGATGCCTCAACAGCTCCTTGACAACCTCGTCCTCAGCATGGACAGATGTAATCCTGTAAATCCTGCAACACAGTCAGGGGTGATCATATCCCCTACTAAAGACTGGATTTTTCTTGGCAGCCGCCTGTCACATGAACGTTTCTGTCTTCTGTCCAGTTGTGCTTGCAGCTACCTTTTCAATAAAGTGCCTTTGTATCCTTTGGATTTCTTGTTTGGACGATTTTGCTCACTTGTCCCATATTTTTACATCTTGTGGATCTTATGGTATGATTTGAGTCGATGTGGAGCACTTCTGCACGGTGTTACATTCGAAAAACCGTCTTGTCCTTAATTTTTGCACGCCAGTGTATTATAGTACATAGTGCATCTTCTTTCAACTACAAGAAACTTTTTGTACACCATTTGTTAATTTTTGTGACATACTTTTCAGCCACTAGTGGGAGAAAGTAACTTTTTCTATTTATAAATATTTTATCAATTGCAAAAATCTGCTTGGTTTTATTTTAATTCGTTCCATTGACTATCAAAACGACTTCAAAATATGTTATTCATGTCTATAGTATTAAAAAAACATTCTCATTACAACCAAAAATTTGGTGTCGTCTTTCTTGTTTGTTGTCGCAATGACTTCATAAAATGCCATTGCTGAAGATCTGAAATGAATTGTAATAAAATGACAGTCCACGTGTCCCATTAGGCTGTGCTGTTTATAAGCCATACGACGTCTAGCTCCCTCGAGCAATCAGTAGTGGGGGAACAACACAAAAGTAATGGAGACTCCTGGAAAATTGCATAGTCTGAGAGACACAAAGGGGGAAGCCTTGTTCTATCTCAAAAGAGGGAGTCAAAGTACCAGTAGCCACAAAAGCTATATTTTTGACACCAGCTGCAAAAGCAACCACTTCATATGGACCACCAGGCTGGAAACAGTGAAAAGTCAGATAAGGGATGTCTCCTACAAAATTTTTCATTCCGATCTTTGCTCAGCTCTAGCACTTCTGCTGCCATCACTAAAAACAGAAAAAAAAAAATGATAAAGGTAGTAACCATTTAGCTACCACCTTTAAGCATTTTCTGTCCTTTGTTTGGAACAATTGACAGCCTATTTTAATTTTTGATCTAGCGAATAATATCTGTGACATGTTCTTGATCTAATCCATTTAATCACTCTTTTTGTCTGTCATTGTTACATCCAGCATAATTTTTACCATTGGGTAGCTACCAAATTATGCATAATTCATATATATACACTATCTACCAACAAGTAATTGGACACCCCTGCAATCGACAAAGTCTGGGGTCCTGATACACGTCACGGCCGCCACTGTTAAATATCATGTGGAAAACAACAACGCAACCAGTCGCATGCAAGATGCCATGCAGTTCGGAGCTCTCTGCTTTCGAGAAAGGTGTAATTGTTGGGTATCACTGAAATGGCCGATCTATACGTGGCATATCCAGCGAGTTGAAGTACCCAAAATCGACAGTGGCCTACGCGATTGGCAAGTGGAAGATGAGAGGTGACTGTCGGAATGTGCCCCAACCCGGCAGATCCACAAAACTGGGAGTTAGAGACCGACGGGTGCTTGCCAGAGAAATTCGGAAGAACTGCACCAAAGCGGATGGGCCACATCCACGAGGAGTTTCAACAGGCATCCGGGAGTGTTCTTTTGATGATTACCATCAGTAAGGAAGCCCATCTGCTCGGTTATCATGGATGTGGTGCCACCCACAAGCCTTTGATCACCAAGTCCAATAGCGCTGCTCGGCTAATGTGGTGCAAAGAACGTCGACAGTGGACCGTTGAACAGTGGAAACAGGTTCTCTGAAGCGACTAATAAAGGTTCACCCTCTACCGTTCGGATGGCAGGGTCTGGGTTTGGCGTCTGCCTGGAGAACGCTTCATGCCAGAATGTATTGTGCCAACTGTGAAGTTCGACGGCGGTGAAATTCTGGTATGGCCCGGGACCCTTGGTCGCAATTCCTGGTAGACTCAAGGCCGAGACCTACTGCACCATTTTGGATGACCATGCGCTTCCTACATTGTGGCAGTTTTACGGAGTGGACCCATGTTACTTTCAGGATGACAATGCCACCTGTCCTGTTGGGAGGTCCACCATGGCTTGGTATGGTGACAATGGGGTTAATTGAATAGACTGGCCTGCGCAGAGTCCGGGCATTAACCCTATCGAGCACCTCTGAGACGAGTTGGAGCGTCGACTTAAGGGGTGCCCCCACCGTCCGAAATCGTTGAAGGAACTGACCTGTTTTCTCCAAGCCGAGTGGAAGAAAATACTGCTTGCCGTCGTACAACGCCTGGTTGAGAGTATGCCCCGAAGGGTTGCAGCTATAATGGCCGTTCGTGGAGGCTCCACCAACTATTGAAGGTGAATAAACTTCGTTTTTTTTTGCTATCACAGGTGTCCAATTACTTGTTGGTAGATAGTGTATATAGCAGAAAAACTAAGTAAAAGAATCAGATAAAAACCAACTTTGAAATTCTAGAGCGCCCAAGGCTGCACAAAAGAAAGATCAAAACATGTGCGAATATAATGCTAAAACCAAAGCAAAAAAGAGAGAGAAGATAGAGGAAAAAAATAATGAAAAAAGCCAAAACTTCTGCACCAAACGAGCACCGGAGCAAACTATAAACAAAAAAGCAAATTTTACAAAAACAAGAACACAGGGATTGCAGATTGTATGACAGTCTCTCTTGTGGCTTTGTCAAGGGCAAGCGTAAAGAAAATCTCTCATATATCTACGAAGACCGGAAAATTGTGGGTTTCTGCTAATTTAGTTTGCAGCAAAGGATAAATTAAGGTTAAGGGAAAATTCAACAAATTTAACAAGGACAAATAACCCACTACTAGCAGACTAAATAACATTGCCTGATGCACACTTAACGATAAACCAGTCCAAGAGAATTCATGCAAGCAACATTTCCAAAGAAGACGAACACCCACTACAACACAGAACAAGAGAGGAAAATCTTTGACTTATGAAAAGTGAATAGTATAGCCTGAAAAAAAGGTTTACTTATTCAGAAACAATTGTTCTAACAACTTTAAAATTTTGAAAAATTAAGTTTTAGAAACACACAAGAATTAAAACACTGTGGTAATAAGGGAGATGGAATACCTAGAACTGAGGTGCTAACCTCAAGAAGAAAGAGAAAAGCCCAAAACACACACAATAAGTACATAAGAAGTTAAGCAAAGGACATTACCTAGCAATAACTAATATGAATTTCACTACAAAATAGATGGAACAACCTTAAAAATAAGAAATAAAACATAGAGAATTGCTAGTAAAAGATAAAATATTTACAAATTATTGTTCTATTCAGTCAAATACCAGCAAGAAGGGCCTAAGCCTAAAGGGTAGTACACTTGTAACAAAAAAAAACGTGGTTATAGGCAACAAAGAAACCCAAAACACGGGCCTAAGAACCCAGAAAAAACTAAAAGTACCACCAAAACGAAAAACAAACTTCAAAAGAGGAAGATGAAGAACCCAAATAAAGAGAAATTAAAAAATAATGCAAAATAAAAAATACAAACTTACCAATCCAAGGCAGCACTTTGAGCTACCAACTTGCTTCTTTGAACAGGCATTTTGGAGTGAAAGAGAGTTCCTGTCGCAGCACCACCTGATGGCCAACCTTAGAACCTTCCAGGGAAGTTGAAAGTGAGTGTTGTTCCTAAGGGTAGATTAAGCTGGCCGCTTCAGAAGCTTTTACTAAAAAAACTGTTTCGAAGTTGCATGTGCAACCCAGAATACTAGAAAACACTTCCTGGGAATAGAGAAATTTATATCTGTATATATATATATATATATATATATATATATATATATATATATATATATATGTATATATAGCTTTATATGGGATGTAAGGTCAGGTGATGCGTAACATCACAGCCTCTCCTTGACAAATGTCAACCCCGCCTTCTCGTGGTGCATCCTGTTCCCACTAAAGGGGCTCTGACGACCGCCAATAGCGGTATAACTATACCATCGGGATTAGAGGAAATGCTATCCCACACTCACCAACCCGCTTGGCCAGCGTGGTGAGTTCTGGCCAAACACCTCCAAAATGACTCTACAACTTAAATCTTGGCCCTCAGTCTCCGGCAGCTGGAATGTACCTGGCCAAGGCAGCGGCCAGTGCGACATGAAGGCAGAGGGTGCTAAGAATCCCCGGAGGACCGGACTAGGCTGCCATTTGATGCTGACCCTGGCTACCTATAACGGACGCTCCCTATCTTCTGATTCAAGGCTTCTTGAATTGGAAGAGGAACTACAAAGGATCAAGTGGGACATCGTCGGGCTAAGTGAGGTAAGGAGAAAAGGAGAAGATCTCATTGAACTGAAAAGTGGACATCTCTTCTATTATCGTGGGACAGATACTGGCAGAACTAGTGGTGTTGGATTTATAATAAACAAGAAACTGAAGGATAAAGTGGTAGAAGTTGAAAGTTCCTCTGACAGAGCTGCACGACTCGTTATCCAACTGTCGAGAAGATACCAGGCTCAGATTATTCAAACTTATGCACCCACCACAAGTCATCCTGAAGAAGAAATTGAAGAATTTTATGAGGAAATTCGTCATCTAAATAATAAAGGTAAGCAGCACTTGAAGATAATTATGGGAGATTTCAATGCAAAAATAGGGCAACGGCAACAGAATGAAACTTCAGTAGGTAAATTCGGTCACGGCAACAGAAACCAGCGTGGAAATACTCTCGTTGAGTTTGCAGAGGCAGAAGGATTTTTCATCTTGAACTCCTTTTTCAAGAAAAAGCCACACAGGAAATGGACATGGAGACATCCAATTGGGACGACAAGTGAAATTGATTTTATTATGTGTAACAAAAAATTCGTCTTCGAAGACTGCAGTGTGCTGAACAAGTTCAACACAGGTAGTGACCATAGATTGGTGAGATGTAAGATGCACCTCAACACTAAACTGGAACATGGCAAGCTCATAAGATAAACAAAATGTATTGACATAACCAACCTTAAAAAACACCATAATACTTTCAAGTTGGAACTGAAGAACAGATTCTCTGCTTTAGAAGGCCTAACATCGGAAGAAGTGGATATTTCGGAAGTTAACAGAAAAGTAACCAAAGCTGTAATGGAAACAGCAACAAAATTAGCTGGGTCTAAGAACAAGTTGCATGTGAACAAATTATCAGGAAAAACCAAAATGTTGATGCAAAAAAGAAGAGAGATGAGGACAACTAAAGAAGATGTGACTTCCAAAGTGGAATATATAGAGCTATGCAAGACACCACGAAAAAGTATCACTGAAGACGTAAGGAAATTCAACTGTGAGCTAGTGAGGAAAGCAATTGAAAACAACCAAAGCCTTAAGATAGCAAAGGGACATCTCAGTAAGGGAAGAAAACAGATTATGGCTCTGAGAAAAGAAGATGGTTCTATAACAAGAAATAGAGGTGAAATTTTGACAAGAGTGAAAGATTTCTACTCCAAATTATATGAAAGGGATGATACATGTTCTCCAGACATCATGAAAGGTACCAGAGTTCTTCCAGTCCTCCCAGCAGAAGTTGCTCATGCGATCAAGAACATGAAGCGGGGGAAAGCTCCAGGAGAAGATGGAATTACTATAGACATCATACAAGAAGCAAGTGGAGAAATTGAAACAGTACTCGCCCAAATTTTCACTCGATGCCTTAATGAAGGGAAGATTCCTGAGGATTGGAACAATGCTACAATGATCCTGCTACATAAAAAAGGTGACATTGAGGATCTCAGGAACTACAGACCTATCAGCCTCCTATCAGTGGTTTATAAAATCTTCACTAAAGTTCTTTCACACCGCTTGAAGGTAACACTGGACATAGCTCAACCGAGAGAACAAGCTGGATTCAGGAGTGGCTACAGCACAATAGATCATATCCACGTACTGAGAGAACTAATTGAAAGAGCGAGGGAATATGAACTTCCATTGTGCATGGCTTTTATCGATTATGAAAAAGCCTTTGATTCGGTGAAACCATCAGCAGTTACCACGGCTCTGAAATCCTGCGGTATTGAAGATGCATACATTAATATTATTAATAACATCTATGAAAATGCAAGTGCAAAGATTCGGTTGTTTGAAAATACAACACACATAAAAATTGGAAAGTGAGTGAGACAAGGTGACACCATATCTCCGAAGCTCTTTAATGCCACATTGGAAAATGTCTTTCAATCACTGAACTGGGAAAACAAAGGGATAAAGATTAATGGAGATTATCTAACCCACCTTCGTTTTGCTGATGACGTAGTCATTTTTACAACTACCCCATCAGAGCTGCAGAGTATGATCCAGGAACTTGCTGACAAGAGTAAAGAAGTGGGATTAAAAATGAACTTTCAGAAGACAAAAGTGATGTTCAATGCTTTTACAAGAAATGAAGATTTATCGATTGATGGCGAAAAGCTGGAGATAACAGATACGTATGTTTATCTTGGACAGCAGATATCAAGTGAGGGTCACATTGATGAAGAAATTAATTGGCGTACAAAACTTGCCTGGAGAGCTTTTGGAAGAAACAGCATAATTTTCAAGAGCAATATGCCATTATGTCTTAGAAGAAAAGTGTTTGATCAATGCATCCTTCCAGTGCTTACGTATAGTGCAGAGACGTGGACCTTAACTAAAAGAGACATACAAAGGCTGCAGACAACTCAAAGAAGCATGGAGAAGTGCATGCTTGGTATAACCAGGAGAGATAAGAAGAGGAACTCGTGGATCCGAAAAATGACGAGAGTGGAAGACATCATGATCAGAGTTAAATCCCTGAAATGGCAATGGGCTGGACATACTGCCAGAAGGACAGACCATAGATGGACAGCCGAAATTTTAGATTGGATTCCAAGGGACAGGAAAAGACCCAGAAAAAGACCACATGGGAGATGGGTGGATGAAATTCGTAAATATGCGGGAGTGACATGGAGGAGGCTGGCACAAGACAGACCGTTGTGGAGGAAACTTGGGGAGACCTTCGTCCAGCAGTGAATTGATAATGGTTGACAATGATGATGATGATGATGATAGCTTTATATAAGAGTTTTATCTATTTTTTTTTGTATGTTTTTTTTAATTATAAACTTTTTTTTTAAATTTAAGGGAAAGGGAAAAAAATATAGTACTATAGGTTCCCAAAAATGTAGATGACCACAACATCATCATCCAATAGAGGACATTATCAGTACCCTCAAGTTACTCTTTGTAGAATTTAAGATTTCTAGCATTATTTCGGAATATTATTGGCATACACTTCTAAATCTGCCGCCCGGTGGCGCAGTGGTCTAAGGCGCTGGCCTCTGATCATTCGTCCATAAGGGGTCCGGGTTCGAATCCCGGTCAGGCATGGATGTTGTGTTTGTCTTACAGCACTGGCTCTCTCCCTTCCCTGGAACCAGTGACCCTAAATTAGGGACGGGCGACTGCTTATAGCCCATTAAGTTGCTCACGGTGGTCGTTAAACCTCCAGTCAAAAAAAAAAAAAAAAGCCTTCTAAATCTAAGTGAGAGATGGGTTTGCCTCCTCGAGGCACTCCGTGATAGCAATGACACACACAACAGCAACTAGGGTCTCTGTAAATCTTGGAGAGGTGCCAGCTAGTTCTGTGTGACATTGGCGAAAAGACCCCAACTCACTGGGTTTTGTTCCAGAATCCTTAGGTTGAATGACCAACTGGAACCCTCAGCTGTGGGCTAATCCCCCACACTGATGTACTTACCTGATTAAAAAGACAAAAAGAAATATTAAGAATGACTCAAGTGTGGGATATGGTGGACCTACCACACTTGAGAAGGACGGTCCACCACGGAACAGTATTTTTAGCAAGTCTCTTTTAAAAAATGATTGTGCTTACGTTATCACTTAGTCTGTCCATCTGTGGACACCATATCTCTGCAACTATTACTCCAATTTGAAAACTTCTTTTTGCACTGGGAAGCTTGAAATGTAAGAACGATAATCCTAGCATTTTTTTTTTTTTTTCTGATGCACAACTTTGGCGCTAGAGTGGTAAATGCAAATGCTATTGAATTAAAAATACATTTTATCGCATGTCATTACTTTTAAATGTCCGACTGTAAAAATTCTTCTGATATGATTTATAATGAGACTACTTTGAATACACTTTCTTTTTCAAGTAATGCATGGTTTTTCTGCTAAAGACTGTAGAAGTAACTTGCAATTTCTGTGATATCTCTGTTTTTAAATGGTTGATTTGAAACATTCTTTTTGCACCAGATAGAGCTTTTAGTGAAAAATGTTATGCATATAATTTCTAATTTTTGGTAGAGAAAAGTTTCACCACTAGAGGGCATAAGTGTATATTTCTGTTTCTGATGTATATGAAGCAATATTTGCGCTTCTGAAAACCCAACTGCGGGCGGTCGTAGTGAGCGATGGGTTTGCCTCCTCGGGGCGCTCCGTGGTAACAATGGCACACACAACAGCAACTAGGGCCTCTGTGAATTTTGGAGAGGTGCAAGCTAGTTCTGTGTGACATTGGCGAAAAGACCCCAACTCACTGGGTTTTGTTCCAGAATCCTTAGGTTGAATGACCAACTGGAACTGTCGGCTGTGGGCTAATCCCCCACACTGATGCACTTACCTGATTAAAAAGACACAAAGAAATCAATATCCGGACTCTAGTGTGGGATATGGTGGACCTACCACACTTGAGAAGGACGGTCCACCACGGAATCAACCTGGACCTATTAAACAGCGCATGAGAAAGAGATCTCGGCTAAGTGAGTGTAAGATTGGTGTACGGAATACTGGAGGTATAAATGGCAAGATGAATGAGGTGATTGAAGAGATGAATAAGTATAGATTGGATGTGCTGTGTTGTGTGTAAGTGAAACCAAAAGAAAGGAAATTGGGATAGAAGAATTGAATGGAACGGTGAGTGTGTGGTCTGAAGTATTGGATAATAAGAGAACAGGCTAGCGTAGGTGTGATTTTAAGTGAAAAGATGAAGAACAACTTGATTCACTATAGCTGCATAAGTGAGAGAATTCTTTGGATTCATTTGAAAGTGAAACTTCAGAGAATAGTAATTCTTGTAGTGTATACTCCTTGGGGCTCGGAACCTTCTGATAGGAAAGAAGATTTCTGGAATGAGCTAAAAGCTGTTTTGAGCCAGTTTGGTGCTAAAGAGAAAGTTATAATATCAAGGGATTTCAATGCTAGCGTAGGTGTGCAGAATGCAATTTCTGACAATGTTCTGGGTAAGTTTAATGATCCTTGTGTGAATGATAATGGTGAAAGATTAATTGAACTTTGCATTGAGAATGGTTTGTGTGTATCTAATACGTTTTTCAGCCACAAGTATATCCCTACATATCCTTGGGAAATTCGTACTCTTGGTCAAAAGAGTGTGATAGATTTTGTTGTCTACGATCAACGTCTGAAACACTTAATTTTTGACACTCGTGTGATGAGAGGTGCGGATGTTGGTTCTGATCATTTCTTGGTAGTGTCACGAGTAAAACTTAATGTTGGTTGGAGGAAAAGGAATAGGAAGAGGCCCAGGAAAGGAAGAATAAAAGTTGAAAGGCTCCCTGAAGATCATCAGCATTATTCTGACTTACTTAGAGAACAACTGAAGGAGCTGAAGTCTTGTGAGAGGGATGTAGAAAAGAAGTGGGAATGTTTTAAGTACTGTGTTGTCACTGCTGCTGAAGAGGTCTGTGGCACCACAATAGAGGTGATGCTTGGTGGAATAGTGATATTGAAGAGACAATAAAGAAAAAGGAGGAAGCCCATTTGGGGATGTTGCAAGATAGAGTTTCAGTGGATGAATATCGCTGCAAGAAGTATGAAGCCGCTACCCTGGTTTGCCAGAGTAAGGCAAAAGATAGGAAGGAGAAGGTGGGAAAGCATGAATTGGCTTTTTGGAAAGATAGGAAGACTTTCTGAAAGTACATGAGAATAGGGGAAACAAAGTTGTAAGTTGGTGAAGAATAGGATCTGGGAAATGATATAGGAGCCCAATGAGTTAAGTGAAAGATGGGGTGAATACTTCTGTGAGTTATTAGGTCATGAAAGCAAAGGTGATTCAGAGGTGGAAGCAGATGATGTCACAGGGAAGGATGGAAGCACAGGAGAGATCTCAAGAGAAAAGGTGTGTAAAGCTTTAAAATCTCTTCAGAATGGTAAGGCTCTGGGAGTTGATGGCATAATTGCTGAGATGTTGAAATATGGTGGTGACTCTGTATTTGACTGGCTAACTGAAATTTGCCAGTTGTGCTGGGAGTTAGCAATGGACCCTCGGGATTGAATGGATGCTATCATTGTTCCCTTGTACAACGGAAAAGGTGATGAGACTGACTGCAACAACTATCGTGGTATTAGTCTACTGAGTGTGCCAGGGAAAGTGTTTGGTAAGGTCGTTATTGAAAAAGTACGGGGTCTTACATCAAAGAAAGTGTGGGATGTTCAGAGTGGTTTTATGCCTGGCAAAGGCTGAACTAACCAAATTTTTGTATTATGCATGATGATTGAAAAGTATCTGGCTGTTGGTAAGAAAGTTTTTGCTGCGTTCATAGATTTATAGAAAGCTTACGACCGAGTAAATAGGACACTTTTGTGGAAGGTATTAAATGAATATAGTGTTACTGGGAATCTACTTCACAGTGTAAAAGCCATGTATGTTGACAGTAGAGCTTGTGTATGAGTGAATGGTGTTTTATCCTAATGGTTCTCTTATTGGCGCAGGAGTCAGACAGGGTTGTGTAATGTCACCATGGCTGTTTAATATACTTATGGATGCGTGATGCCAAAATAGATAATATTGGTTTATATCTTGGTGACATCCGTGTGTGCAGATTGCTGTATGCTGATGACACTATCCTGTTGGCAGAGAGCAAATGTGAGTTGCAGAGTATGTTGTCTCGGATGTATGGAGTTTGCATGAAATTCAAACTGAGTATAAATAAGGGGAAAACCAAAGTTATGGTTTTTGAGAGAGGAACTGGTAGTACTAAATCAGGGTGGCGACAGACCTGGAAAATATGGAAAATTGGGAAAAGTCAGGGAATTTCATTTTATGGGGAAAAGTCAGGGAAATTTGTGGCAAATCGAACGAAGTCTGGAATTTTTATTTCCGTAGTCCTAGCTCATCTTGCCAGCGATAAAATAATAAAACATTGGATGTTGTTTTAGCCAAATATATTTGCGAGCTTTATGTCTGCATACTATTTCATTAAAACGATGTAGTTTTATCGTGTATATGGCCATGTTTTCTTTGACTCAGGCTCCAACGCACCCTTGTTCAGTCAATCCACAATTCCGCATCTGCCCCTAATGCCAGCACGACGTTTCTGGAATGGCTTCATGTTGTTGTAAATATACATCATTCAGACTGAATTATGTGTGCGCACACGATAAAAAAATCCATATAATAATGTGTTAAAAAAAAAAAGAAAGGAAGAAAACAATTTCGGAATCAGATTGTTTTTAATTCATGTTTATAGGTCTTATTTTCTCTTTTATTTTACGAAGTGTAATAGTATAAATTATTTACTTTGTGTGCTTTGAAGTACCTTTTGCATCGGACGAATGCCCGCTGTGTGCATTATTTCTTTTTCCTTTTGATTGTTTATGTACAAAAGTTCGTAATCTGAGATCGCGATGTTACGTACGCTTCGCAATTTCTCGGGTTCGGCTTTAGGAGTGACCTAGAGGAGACATCCTTTGCGCAAGACCAGCCAGGTTTTCAGCAAATTTCAAAAGCTTTATCTTTTTAAAAAGCACGTCTTTTGTAAATAAAGATTGTGCGTCTGTTATCGGTATGTCCAGGGCTCGACAAATCCCGGGCGCCAGGTCGCCCAGGCGCTTAAAGTTCGGGCCGTGGCGCCTAATTTTTTCTTAGTTGAGATTTCGTAATATATTGCAGTAAATGCAGTAATTTCTGTTGTGTAATCCATAGATTATCTATTAAAAGGTTATAAATTTAGGTGCTGCGGACACCGGATAAAAAAACCAACAACAACGTTGCGTCGTTTTAAAAAGTCCGCGAGTTAATTGACAGGAGAGGTGGTGTTATTGGGAAAGTACCGAAAATGCGGTAACAGAAAAAAATATAATGTAACAGTGAGATAGAAGACTGCAAAGAGTTTGTAAGAATGTATATTTTTTCTTTTACTTAGAAGTATTTTGACAGAAAAAAAGACGCAAGGAAGGCGTTTCTATTTGCGCGTGCGGAAGCCTACGCGATGTGAGAATCCGTGACTCTCGGGAATCGCGCAGAGCTATTCCGTAGCATGTAGCCATTCTGCGAATCGCATCGCCTAGTTTTGGTGCGCTGATTGTATTAATTTTTTTTCGGTATTCAGTTGAAACATATTCAGAAATAAGACAATGCTATGGACTGTCCTCAATTTCAACGGATTTTTTAGTCTAACTAATGAACTGCGATAATGTGGCAGCAGCTAACGATTTTAGTTCTTTTTTTACTTAAAAGTAACACAAAAGTACTTCAACATGACAGTTACTTTTTCAATAAGACGATCATTTTTTCTGGCATCTTTGGATTTTTTAGTCGGTCCTGTGAATCTCAGTTTTCTGTCGGAAATTACGATTCACGATTAACATGATAGGGGCGGATCACGTGGTGTCGATTATACGACTGTTATGCACAGGCCCTGATTTACGGGAGGGCACACGGGGCACGTGCCCAGGGCCCCCGATTTTGGGGGGCCCCAAAATTTGAATTAAATGTGTACTTAGTTAATGGGAATTTTGTGTGTGTATATGTAAAATTTATTTTTTTACTTTTGCATGCTCATGAGTCATGTGTTTATAAATGTGGTACTTACATGCAGTGAGTTTGAGTTTCGAGTTTTACGTAAACACGTGGCCATTAATGAGTTTCAGTGGTTTAATAACCTTCAGGTGGCCATTGAGAAGGAGGACTGCTTTCATTGATTCACGTGACCTTTTCTTGCTTCTCCGAACGCACCTAAACTTAATTGATCCTTCAACTTCCTGCACACGGATTGTCGTTGTCGTAACTCGTAACTGTAACCGCAAACGCGATGGCATGGTTGTATTTTGCGTTGCGTTTCTTGTAGTCTGATGGAATGTTGGATATATGTTAATTTTATACATAATCAAATTTAGTTAGTTGTAACAATATATTTAAGTTGAATTATTTAACAGTTAAATTATGTCAAAACAAACATATTTATCCAGCAGTGCTAAACGGAAAGCCAAACAATTGAAACTGAAGGATGATGACCTACAGCATGGTAGCATTGAACGTTTTGCCATTAAAAAATTGGATATTTCACTTGGTCCCAAAATTCCTACACATTCCTCTAATTTTACTACTGGTGAGTATCTTGAGTGTAATTTGCCTTTGGAAGCCAGTAATCTGACTTCAGAATCATCTAACATCACAGGTGCTCCTAATTTGGGAAATATTTTGAATTCATCTAATGAAGAGAGCACAAGTTCCACAATGAATGCAGTGGATCTTGCCTTATGGGGAGAAATTACAGAAGAAATGCGCAAATGCTTTTTGAGCAATCCACCAGTCCAAAATTTGAAGTTGCTGGCATTCACAGGGAAGGATATCTGTGGTAAAAAATCGTTTCCTAACAGAAGGTAATTTTTTCAGAATAAAAAATAATGAGAAGGTAAAACGCGACTTTCTTCTTTTATCCCCATTAACTTGTTTACTATTCTGCCGGATATGCAAATTGTATGCTACAGCATTAGGATCCACAGGTTTTTCTGACTGGAAGCATGCAAATTTACACATACACAGGCAAGCAGTATGTGACTATTCATCACGCATGAATGCTTCTGCACGCATTGACTGTCAAATAGTTATGCAGTATCGGAAGGAATCCAAGTACTGGCAAAATGTTTTTTCTTTTTTTTTTGATTGGAGTTTTTTTTTTTTTTTTAGGTTTAACGACCACCGTGAGCAACTCAATGGGCTATAAGCAGTCGCCCGTCCCTAATTCAGGGTCACTGGTTCCAGGGAAGGGAGAGAGCCAGTGCCGTAAGACAAACACAACATCCATGCCTCACCGGGATTCGAACCCGGACCCCTTTTGGACGAATGATCAGAGGCCATTGCCTTAGACCACTGCGCCACCGGGGCGGCAAGATGTTTTGCATAGAGTTGTTGCAACAGTTAAGTATCTCTCAGTTAGTGGGTTGGCAATGTATGGTGATCATGAAACAATTGGATCAGTTCAGAATGGAAATTTCCTGGGCTGCTTAGAATTAAAGAATTTGATCCATTCTTAGCTCAATACTTGGAAAAATGTGGGAATCCAGGAAGTGGTAACACCAGTTACTTATCTTCAACATGTGTGGATGAATTTGTTAAATTAATGGCTGTACATGTTTTTAATGCCATCACTGATGAAAGAAAAATGTCAAAATATTTTTCTGTCATAGTTGACTCTACTCCAGATATTACACACATAGATCAACTGGCTTTTATCATAAGGTATGTCAACAAAGATTGTGAAGCAAAAGAACGGTTTTTGACATTTATTCCATTCCATGGATATACTGCAAAAAACATTACAAATACCATTATATCTTTTCTACAGGACGCTGGCCTGGATATTATGAATGTCAGAGGCCAAAGCTACGACAATGCCAGCAACATGTCTGGGAAGTATTCTGGTGTTCAAACACGCATTATGGAAATCAATCCACTAGGGGAATATGTGCCATGTTCTGCTCACACTTTAAATTTAGTTGGTGTGAATAGCATAAATAGTTGTGGTAAAGTTCTTTCTTTTTTCACATTTTTGCAAAAACTCTATACTTTTTTCTGCATCAACTCACCGTTGGAAGATACTTCAGGAGAAAGTCCAGAAAGCACATGGAAATTCATCACTCACACTGAAGAGTCGGTCAGTTACCAGATGGTGTACAGATGCTGCAGCTACGCGATCAGTGAGGAAAAATTATCGTGAAATAGAGAAAGTTTTAGTATTTCTGTCAGAAAATGTAGACGATTCTCGACAGACAAGAGATGAAGCAAAATCACTGCTGAAGAAAATGCGAACAATGGAAATATCGATCAGCACAGTAGTTTGGGACACAATACTTCAGAGATTAAACTGCGCAAATCAAACTTGCCAGAATCCAAAAGGAAATATTTCTGAAGTACTTAAAATTTTTGAGTCGTTAATTGAATTCATTCAGTTCGTGAGGGAAAATTTTGAAGTCTATGAAGAGGAAGCTAAAACATTAGTGTCTGAAAATGTGCAATACCATGGTCATGAATTCCGAAGAAAGAAAGTGCCCAAGAATAAACTCCTAGATGAATGTTACAGTGAACATATAGATCTCAGTGCAAAGGATATATTTAGAACTCAGGTTCATTATGTGCTTTGTGATGCTTTAATCACTCAGCTTTCAAGCAGAAAAAGTGCTTATGAAAATATAATGAGAAAATTTGAATTTTTTACAAAAAATCAAGATCTGAAATTTTTGAAGGGGCAAAAGCATTGCAGGAATACTATAACAATGACCTTGACGACCAGTTTGCTGAGGAGTTTTTGCAATTCTCCTCAATGATGGGGGAGCATGCAACCGTTCCCCAGATGCTGCAAACTTTGAAGGTAAGCAATTTAGAAGCCACATTTCCGAACACTGAGACTGCACTTGGAATGTTCATGACATTACCGATTTCAAATTGTACAAGTGAGAGATCATTTTCTTTGCTGAAAAGACTGAAAAATCCCTTACGATCAACCATGCGACAAACAAAACTGGCATCATTAGCTCTGCTGTCTTTGGAGAGTGATGTGACATAGTCTTTGAATTATGATTCTCTAATACATGACTTTGCATTTAGGAAATGTAGAAGAAAAATATTCAACCCAACTGTTTCGTCCAGATATAGGAGGTAAATTTTCAATTCTTTTTATTCATTCCTAAAAATAAAGAATAGTAAATGAGTTATTACAAATAAAAAGATCTGGTGCCCAAACACAGAACTTTGTCATCGTATTGTCATTTTTGTTTGACACTGGACAACTTATACATTCATGTCATTATGTGCTCATTAGATTTTGGTAAAAATTAGGTAAATGTGTAGTTTAGCGTCCTAAATTATTTGGTCGGAAAAGATGTAAAATTTCGTAAAAGTGTGACGTACAGATTCTAAAATATGCAATTTAAGGGAAATGGTAAACAAATTTCATCGTCAGAATGAATATTAAAGATGTTTACCGAAAAACTTGAACTCCAAGTATGACGAGTCAGAAGACGCTGCGGGAGGCCGTAAACAACGCTGCGGCGTTGACATGAAGCTGTGCTCCGTTGAAAGAAAGGATCGCTGCAGCCAGGATATTCACGGGCGGAATAGTACAACAGGAACCGGGTACGCTGTTGTCAGGAAAGAGTGTAGTGCTACGCTACAGAAAATAGTTAATTTCGGTGTCAGTTATTGACATCGCAGTCGGAGAGTTTGTTGTTTTTTTCCCATGGGATTCTTTGATGCTGAATGTATGAACTCATTTCTCCATGGAAGCTTTTTTTTATTTAGTAATCAAACTTTCACATTGAGGCTTGCCATCTAACTTACGTTGGAGAGAATGCGAACCTACTCTAACGCTTTTCTAGAAACAAGAAAGGAATGTGCATACTTACTATTTCGTATCACGGAATTACATGCCAAAGAACGAAGACAATCTCTGCATGTTTCTTTAAAAAGTGAGACAGAAATTTCAAACTACATTCTTTAGCATAGAAGTATATTCTGTTACTCTTTCCTGACAAGAGCGTACCTGATTCGTATTGTACTCTTCTGTCCATGAATTCCCCGCCACAGCAAACCTTCCTTTCAACGGAGCAAAGCTGCAGGTCGTCGTCGCGGCGTGTGTTTACTCATCGTACTTGGAGGTAAGTTTTTCGGTAAACATCTGTAATATGACTTTTTTTTGTTTTTTTTTTTGAAATTTTGCAAATTTTCTGACGAAATAATTTAGGACGCTGAAGTACACATTTACCAAAAATTGAACCGGTACTAGATGTTCCCCTCAGCTTTTCAGATTATAATGTTTAACTCAGACTTTTCCCCATCAACACAAAATTTTATGTTTTGCAGTTTTCTGATATATTGATCATGATGTGCTGATTTGATCTTGGTAGAAACCGGGAAGCTGGAAGTAGGAGTTCCCATAGCACTTTTTCAATTGTTTATGCAGTTTCATATCTCTATTCATGAGAAGGTCCAGTGGAGGTCACCATGGATTATTTTTTCTTGTTTTAATTCACATTTTTTGTAGGATGCATTGTTCTCATGTTCTAGACGCAAGAATCAGTACATTGCAAGACCACAATATTCACTAAAATTAAGATGTCCATCCATTTCGTCATAGATATATTGTTATAGTTAGAATCTATGGGGTCATTAACAGCACAAACAACTGATCAACCAGTTGTCCCCGCACAGCCAGAGTTGTATAAAAATAAAATGTATCTGCGTACACAGCTATTGAAACAAAAAACTCGCTGCAAACCCGCAAACCATGATAACAATAGAATAAGATAATTTAAGGGAAAATTAATAAAACAAATAAATATTAGAACATTACAGATTCCAATGAGGACAAAATAAGTACATTCCATTGAATGTGCAGCAATGTGTGTAAAATGGACTTTTATGGCAAAATATTGGACCACGAACCTCATAAACACAAGAGATTAGTTAAAGAAAGTTTTTATATCCAGAAAAACAGTTATATCAATGAACCTTCAAAAATTATAAATATGATTTTCAACAAGTTAATTCAAAAATACTGGACTTTACAAAATGCATAAGGAGATTATTTTTATTTAATTGGCAACTGAAAGTGGAACCTGGCAATAAAATTTAAATTCTGTGTAAACAAAACCTTTAATACAGTTCGTATACATTGAGAACAAGGTCTTGATAAAATCTAGAGGCCAGAAATGTCTGTAAAAACAAAAGAACTCAGAAGATGTGAAAAAAAATTAAGTTCTTCAGTTGAAATAGAATTAAGTATATTAATCTGCGTAAAGCGTTGAGTAAGTGTTTTAATTGCTGTATATAGGCCTAACATTTTAATTTTTTAAATCTACATGCAAAAACTATCTGCAAACCTGTTAATGTATTGGAAACTATCAGCGTACGCACGTACGCCTACATTTTGCTACTCTGCACACAGTGACTATTATTTGGTCGATAGAGAATAACAAGGGGGGCCCCGGAAATGTTTTGTGCCCTGGGCCTCGCATGTAGTAAATCGGGCCCTGGTTATGCATGCCAATTACCACGGAATGTTCGCATTTTCTACCGATTTAGTTGTCTAACTACGGATTTTACGATTTTTCATTTTGTTTTAAAAAAATATGTTGCTATTATTTTATGATATACAATAAGATTCTTGAGCAGAATTCTCCGTTGTTGTTTTTTTTTTTTTTTGTTTTTTTTTTTAGTTATCATTTAGATCGCTATCATGATTGATGCAAAACTGAAGAGAATTTGGGGGTTGGGTCATTTTTCGTCTGGGGACGGTATTTCGTGTTCCAAAGCTTTCGAAAACAGTAGTTAAATGGAGTAAAAAGAATTTGCCCTAATTGTAATTTTTTCTCTCCGGATGTTGCGTTTGTGTCTAGTGTTCTTGTTAAATATGTTAAATATCATTTTATGGCATATATGTTCATGTTTCAGCTTGAAACTGTTGGCAAGAATTTGTGGAAAGAAACTTTCGAAAACGGAAAGTCAACGGAGTTCAGATTTTTTACGTAGTCGTAATTTCTTTTTTCTCGCGATGTTGCCTGTGTCCAGTATTTTTAAGTAATATTTTACTGCATAAATTTTTGCATTTCACCTTGAAAATAGGGGAAAAATTATATCCAAAGTCGGACGGAATTCCCGTAATCACTATTGCCTGCCCCCCCCCCCCCGTGATGTTCCCACTCTCCAGCGTTGTTAAATATCCCCCGCCCCATTAGTTTTTGCATTTAATCTTGATAAAGGAAGAAGAAAATTCCCGAAAGCGTAAGTGACGAAGTTGGAAAATTTGTAAAAATTGATGCATGGTGTTCAAAAGTATTAATATTCCCAAAGTTACACCATTTATCTGAAACAGTTGAAGCTTTGGTATCATGTGCTCATGGTCCTCAGGCTGATGGCTGTTATCAGAGGGCACAAAATTCAAGAAAAGAAAGAAAAGCAACAATGAAGAAGTAGGGAGAGAATGATAGCAGTAGAAAGAAAAATTAAGCAATTGATGCTGTGCAGTTGTAGAGTCAACAAAAGACAGACTATCAGTAGTCTGCATTCTTGCTGTCTGTTTTGATTTTTCACCAGTTAAAATGTTCAGCTCCCCCACCCCCTCTTTGAATCAAGTACTCAGTGGCCATGGCATCAGCCCTGAATACCTAGGCAGATTTGCCATCAGGAACTGCACTTGTCCCTGTGGAAAGAGAACGGCAAGCATAGAACACTGCGTACTTGAATGCAGTGGCTTCGCCGAATGGAGAAACACACTGATCCCAGGTGTGCAAAGAACGCGAAGATTGGATCTGCTCATCCAATCTTCCGTTAACAGGAGGGGGATAATAGCCTTTGTAGAAAGGCTAACCCTCCAGCAACATACCATCTTCCCCAATCAAACGGGGACCGAAACGCAGGAGGTGAACGTGCACACCGAAAGCGAATCGGAAGATGAATGAGGGTAAAAGTCTGTGGGAAAGCAGACGAAGAGACCACCAATGTAAATATTCTGTAAATAAATTTTGCTATCTCTTGATGTTGTAAGTCCTAAGCATGAGGACAGTGTATACATGTGTGTAGGTGTTTGAAAAGAAAATAAAGGGAAATTATTCCCCAAAAAAAGTTCGAGGGCAAGGAATCTTCCAGTCAGCGAAAAAGTAAGAAACGACCTATCCCGCCAGACAGAGCGGGAACCCAGACAAGGTATTCTAGGTCGCCTGCCAGCACGTCACCACGGGCTGGTCTCTGGGCCATTGGGGTGGCCAGGGTCCGAACCGCGTCTCAAGGCAGGATAATTGTCGCAACATTTCAAAATAACATCCAAGGTGCTCAACAAGTCCCCGTGGAGCCAAGACAGATTGGCGGAACGGGACAATGAAATCAGTATATTACCCCCTCTTTGGTCTCATCTTGTAAACTGCAATTTTAGAAGCAGTCTGATCATATGGTAAGTGGAGGTTCGTGCACTGCACGTTCACTTTCTTGGATTTCCTGTCTGTCAAGCATTGTAGAATTCTGATTTTTATCTCTACGTGTCGAATTCACATTTTTATCTCTACACTGAATGCATATTTCATTTCCATTAAGCATCCCTCAAATATTCTAATACTCTACACATTTCTTTTTGATGAGGCTTGCTTTAAAAAAAAAGGAATATAAATCACTTCTTTATTCTTTAGAATTGTAGACATTGTGTTTTTCCAATATTACAAAATGCTGTACAATTTTTTTTTATTTTTATTTATTTTTTTTTTTTTATTTTTTTTTTTTTTGCTGCCTTTAACATCTTTAATAACTGATTTTATTAGCAAAGGACAACATGTTCAACTTGTGATTTGAAGCCACAAGTTTAGAAAAATAAGTTTTATGAAACAAAGCTTGAATTTGTTCAGAACAAGAATATGCAACATAAACTTAACAAAAAGTGCTATTGAACACCATCTGTCTATTAGGTCGAATGGTAAGATGCCAGTCTGAAATTCTTTTTGAATGTTAGTTAAAGATTACTGTTTGATTACTTATTGGCAGAAATTGAAGATGTACTGCAAGGAGTGTAGTTGCAGTCTGTCCCTGGCTGAGTGGTGGCATGATTATTTCAGAGGGAGGTCACTTTCCAAGGTTAAAGTGGTCAGCGTGGAATGTTTGCTTTTGTTGTCTATTGTTATGAATGAGTTGTGCATCAAATCCTTATGTTGTTTGCATTTTACGGGCTAATTTTTATTTTTAAACAAGAATATTTTGAGTTATCACGTTGGCCAGTAAAAATGTTTTTGACTTATCAAGACCATAACTTCATTATGTGCCTTGGGCACTTGCAAGGAATTTTACTTTTTTTGAGTTATCAGAAATTCAGTGATATCAAAGTTAGAGTTATCAAGGTTGACTTCATTTGTAAAAATAGAAGTAAAAAAGTTTTTTTTATTATTTGCCTTTGTATTCATTAACTTTTCTGGTATGTATGCAGTGGTCAGGGAAAAAAGTGCTTTTTTTCCCTGACCACTGAAGAAACCTGGAAAAGTCAGGGAATTTTTTGTTCATGATTTTGTAGCCACCCTGTAAATGTAATATATGTCTAAATGGCACAGTGATTGACCAGGTGAATGAGTTTGTGTATTTAGGAAGCATGTTTGACAGAGAGAACAAATTGGATGGTGAAATTAGTAGGCGTGCAGACGTGCCAACTCTTCAGATTTAGGCGGGAGACTGGATTTTCAGCTATTTCTCCTGCCCTCCGAATAAATGACAAATTCTCTCGATTTCCGCTGATAAGTAGACGTTACGATTGTGGAAATTCCATCAACCACCGCCTTGGAGCGACGCAGAAGAAAAAGATTTTGAACCGCATGTGAAATCTTTTTCTTTCTGCGTCGATGCAAGGCGGCATTTACAGTCATCAGTATCATACTTTTCCTTGCCTCATATCTGCAAAAAGAAAGCCACCCCTGGTGGCACGGTGGTCTATTTTATGTTGGTTACAAACACACTTGTGCGCCAGCTGTGCCTATTTATCGTGTCACGTCTCCCCACTCTTAGCTGTGAGCTCTGTTTATGGTTTCTTCAGAGTGTTGCGGAGTGCTTTTCAGTTTTGCTTTACTGTGGAGATTTTTATTTCTTGTTTTGCACCATATTTGTCTCTTTCTCTTCTTCGTCGCATTTTGTAGAAGATTAATGTGCTCCTTTGTTCATCTCTAATTGCGAATCTGTTATTGTCAGCTTTGTTTTATCTTCTATTGTAGCATTTTGTGTACACTTAGTTTGTGAATTTTTTTTTCTCATTCCTTTCGCTTTTTGCGGGAGATTTTTCTTTTTGCATTAAGCCACTTTTGCGTTTCTTAATGTTTTATTTTATGTCATATCTTTGGCAATTTGTTTCTTTGTTACATATTAGCTGTTATTGCCTTTGTTGCTTAATAAAGTTGTGAAACTGAGCGCCAGCTTTTGACAAATTGTCCGAGATGGGTCTGGGTTTGAATCGCATTGGGGCACGGATGTTGCATACTTGCTAACTTTTACGGAATTCTACTTAATTTTATTGATTTACGGATAGCAGTCTTTTTTACGGATTTTTTTATATTTCGATTGCTCAATCGAAATATTTCAATCCCCTGCAGCCATCCATTTAGATTTTCTGCCGGACTTACGAGCGCTGTGTTACACGATGATGTCATCTTTGACTCGCCGGCTTCATGTGGAGCCATCGAGTATAACGATGGCTCCGCTTCGTGGCGTATCCTTGGGTAGTTCTCTCTCTCTCTCTCTCCACTGGAGTGCTCAAGTGACGTGCCGACCAGAGTTCTCCAAAATGCGTAATCTAATTATGCGTCTAGTATGCATCGAAATTTTATCAACGCGTAAAAATATGCATCTGGAATTTTTCTCGCCTCGTAAAAGTATGCATTGAGAATTTTTCTCAGGGCATAAAAATATGCATCAAAAATTTTTCTCGACTTGTAAAAATATGCATCGTGAATTTTTCTCGGCACATAAAACTACTCATCGAAGAATTTTAACAATTCGTAAAAACACACATCGGTACAGTGTTTTGTTTTTCAGAGATGGAAGTAAACGAAATTAAAAAAAATTCCATAATCGTTCTTTTTCCTGTGATGTTGCCTCTGTCCAGTATTGTTGTTGATATATTATTTTATTCTGTAAATATTTGTATTTCAGTTTGAAAATGGATTTCAGTATTGTTGTTATACATTTTCAAAGTTACACTGTTCATCTTTTGTCTAAAATAGTGAAAGCTGTCATGCATTCATGATGGATAAAATTGTAATCCAAGGGCATTAAAAAAAAGACGATAATAAAGAAATGGGAAGGGAAACAAAGATGTCAGCAAATGAAAATTTTAGTTTAGTATTGAAACACCACAGGTTTGCCAGTTGAACAAAATTAAGATTTTATTTTGTTTTTTTTTAATTATTATTTTAAACACAGATAATACTAGTTTAGTTATTGTGGCATATGCAGAGATTTTTACTGCATATTTATTAATATAATTATGTTTTGTTTTGTGGTAAATGGTGTTCACGCAAAAGTTTTACTGATGCACATTTTCCAAAGTTGGCAAGTATGATGCTGTATTTGTCTTACAGCACTGGCTCTCTCCCTTCCCTGGAACCAGTGGCCCTAAATTAGGGATGGGCGGCTTCTTATAGCCCACTGAGGTGCTCACTGTGGTCGTTAAACCAAGAAGAAAGCTTGACACTTCCACATTTGTTTTGACAGATACCTCTGTCTCTCTTTCTATTGCAACACTGGAAAAACTGCTGACAGTTAAGTCCAGAATGAAGGAAAAATGCATTGAACAAAACTTTTATAGATCTTTGTTAAAGAGAGCTAAATTGGCTACTGTATGTTTACTAAATAAGGATAAAAATTAATTATGATTAAATAATGTATAAAAAATTAAGTACATATCTTGTATTAATTAGTAATGCTATTAATTGTATCTGGTTGACAACTATTTTCACTATGCCTTTTATTTTGCATAGAAACATACAACCTGCATTTAGAATAACTTTTTAAACATTAAAAATGCTATGTACCAATAATACTACTTCTGGAAAATTGCTCCTGCATCTGAAAAATATCAAAAAAATAGCACTCATGTGATTTTTAGATTTTGAAGGTTGGCACGTTTGGGCGTGTGAATTATTCATTGAAAGTCATGGCTGCTTTGGGAGGTTTTTACAGGAATGATGGGTTCTCAAGGGAGTCCCGCATGGCTGTGTATGAAGTGTAATTGTTTCTACTATGATGTATGGCAGTGAAACCTGGGAGCAACAGAAGAAACATGGGAGTAGTTTGTGTGCTGGAGAAAAGCGTTCCTTACGGGGGGGGGGGGGGGATGTGGCAAGATGTGTTCTGATTGTGTGAGGAATGAAAATGTGTTGTAGTTGTGTAATGTGAGGCAAAATGCTGTTAGCAAGGTGGAGACTAATATGCCTTGCTGATTTAGCCATGTTGAAAGAATGAATGATGAGATGCTTACTAAGAAAATCTTTTAGGCCAAGTGACGGAAGGAAAGCTAGAGGAAGGCCAAGGAAGTCATGGGAGGATCATATTCAGGAGTGTCTGCATGAGAAACAGATTATGAGTATGAAGTATAGATCTTGTGTACAGCGTGTGATGGATGTGAGTGAAGCCTGAGTTGTATGTCAAGATCGCTATAAACGGAGAAGTTTGATACAGCAACAGTAAGTACGAATTATCTGGTAGTTTGTATTTCTTTGTGGAGCTAACCTCTGAATATCAGAAAACAGCTTAGTGATATGTATGTACGTATGTACTTCTAAATTGCTGCATTAAAAATAATTTTCTTCTCTTCAACAATAAGTTTTACAAACAGGTTAATGGAATCCCTATAGGCTGCTCACATTCCACTAGTTTATGCAACTTATTCTTTTCCTTCAAAGAATATCAGTTCAACAAGTCAGATTCTTCTAATCAGGATAGTTACTTACATACTTACAAGTACATTGATGACCTTCTTTGCTTAAATATTTTAGGAAAGCTCGAAAAAGATTTTTCAACTATTTTATCCTAAATGCTTTAAACTAAATAAAACCAATAGCAATAACCAAGTTCTTGAATTTTTAGATTTAGCCATAAATCTTAATTCAGGCAACCCTGTTATCAGCCTTTATGATAAGAGAAATCATTTTAACTTTAAAATAGTCAAATATAGTATGTGGTGCAATAATATTTTTTGTAAGGTAATAGAAAATGTATTTATTTCACAAGTCCTAAGGCTAACTAGAATATGTAGCTTACATTCTGAACTAGAGAAACATGTTAAAGTTTTAATCAATCAGTTTACTGATAACTGAGTGCCTAAAAACTTCTTAAAAGTTGCATTAAGGAAAATAGTTCTCAAATATAGAGTTAGGATGGAAGACTTATTTTAAAATCTTGGTGACCGAATGAATCATCTAAATTAAAGCTATTTTTAGAGGTTTAGATGATGATGTGGTCATCTACATTTTTAGGAACCTATAATACCGTAATTTTTTCCTTCTTTAATTAAAAAAAAAGTTTATAATTACAAAAATGTGCAAAAAATACATAAAACTCTTATACACTGACGGAAAAAAAAAATCCCAACACCAATAAGGGTTTGTGTTAAACGACAGTTGGTAGGCTGTGAGAGTACATCTGTAAGATGACGTCTATGCAAATTTCGCGCTCGGCGATTACGTGTGGCGCTAGTAGCGCCCCTTGGAACATGCAAAGCAGGTTTGCTGTAAATACACGCTGTAATGTTCGTGAGCGTTAGTTATCGTTGAGATTCGACGTAGGGTGTTGATGTTAGTCAAGAATGCCTTTAAGAAGACGAAGAAACCATTATCAACAGCTCACGGAGTTTGAACGAGGTCGTGTAATAGGGCTACGAGAAGGTGGATTTTCTTTCCGCAATATTGCAGAATGACTTGGCAGGAATGTAGCCACTGTGCATGATTGTTGGCAGCGGTGGTCAAGGGAAGGTACTGTCTCAAGAAGACCGGGTTCCGGCCGGCCACGTGGCACTACTGAGAGGGAAGACCGCCGTGTACTGCGTATGGCCGTGGTGCATCGTACCGCGTCTGCGGCAGCAATTCGAGCTGCAGTTGCCACCACAGTGACACAACGAACTGTTACAAATCGGTAACTTGAAGGACAGCTCCGAGCCAGTCGCCCTGTAGCGAGCACTCCACTTACTCCAAACCACTGCCATTTGCGACGTCAGTGGTGTCAAGCTAGAGCTCATTGGAAGACGGAGTGGAGATCTGTTGTGTTTTCTGATGAAAGCCGGTTCTGCCTGGGTGCCAGTGATGGCCGTGTGTTGGTTAGAAGGAGGCCAGGTGAGCGCCTGCAACCAACCTGTCTGCGGCCGAGACACACTGGACCTACACCTGGAGTTATGGCCTGGGGAGCAATTTCCTATGACAGCAGGAGCACTCTCGTGGTTATCCCACGCACCCTGACTGCACAGTTGTACGTCGCTCTGGTGATTCAACCTGTTGTGCTGCCATTCATGAACAGCATTCCAGGGGGCGTTTTCCAACAGGATAACGCTCGCCCGCATACCGCTGTTGTAAACCAACATGCTCTACAGAGTGTCGACATGTTGTCGTGGCCTGCTAGATCACCAGATCTTTCACCAATCGAGCACGTATGGGACATCATTGGACGACAACTCCAGCATCACCCCCAACCAGCATTAACTGTCCCTGTGTTGACTGACCAAGTGCAACAGGCATGGAACTCCATCCCACAAACTGACATCCAGCACTTGTGCGACACAATGCATGAACGTTTGCGTGCTTGCATTAAACATTCTGGTGGTTACACCGGTTATTAATGTACCAGCATTTCACATTTAAAATGGCTCTTCTCGCACTTACAATAAGCTGTGATCTTGAAACCTTTAATCGATTAAATATGTTACCTATACAAATGTATTGCCGCCATTTCATTCCTCTACAACTATTTTTTCGTGGTGTTGGGATTTTTTTTCCATCACTGTATAAAGCTATATATAAAATTCAAAGCAAATAAAAATTGTAATGTTGAATAATTAAAGGTTTGAGAATGATACTGCTATTTGAGTTATTCAAATACTTTTAAAACTTCTGGGAACAGAGATGTAAATTTCTCTATTCCCAGGAAGTGCTTTCTAGTATTCTGGGTTGCACATGCAACTTCGAAACAGTTTTTTTTTTCAGCAAAAGCTTATGAAGTGGCTAGCTTAGTCTACCCTTAGGAACAACACTCACTTTCAACTTCCCTAGAAGGTTCTAAGGTTGGCCGTCAAGTGGCGCTGTGTCGGGAACTCTCACTCCAAAATGTCTGTTCAAAGAAGCAAGTTGGTTGCTCAAAGTGGATTGGTAAGTTTGTACTTTTTATTTTGCATCATTTTTTTTATTTTTCTCTATTTGGGTTCTTCATCTACCTCTTTTGAAGTTTGTTTTTCGTTTTGGTGGTACTTTTAGTTTTTTCAACGGGTTCTTAGGTCCGTGTTTTGGGTTCCTTTGTTGCCTGTAACCACGTTTTGTTACAGATGTACTACCCTTTAGGCTTAGGGCCTTCTTGCTGGTATTTGACTGAATAGAACAATAATTTGTAAATACTTTATCTTTTACTAGCAATTCTCTATGTCTTATTTATTATTTTTTAATTTTAAGGTTGTTCCATCTATTTTGTAGAGAAATTCATATTGGTTACTGCTAGGTAATGTCCTTTACGTAACTTCTTATGTACTTATTGTGTGTGTTTTGGGCTTTTCTCTTTCCCAATTCTAGGTATTACATCTCCCTATTACCACAGTTTTAATTCTCATGCTCTTTTGGCTTGCGTGTTTTTTAAACTTAATTTTTCAAAATTTTAAAGTTGTTGGGATAATTGTTTCTGAATAAGTAAATATTTTCTTTAGGCTATGCTATTCGCTTTTCATAAGTCAAAGATTTTCTTTTGTTTTGTTTTGTAGTGGGTGTTCGTCTTCTTTTTAAAATGTTGTTTGCATGAATTCTCTTGGACTGGTTATCGTTAAGTGTGCGTTGGGCAATGTTATTTAGTCTGCTACTAGTGGGTTACTTGTCCCTGTTAAATTTGTTGAATTTTCCCTTAACCTTAATTTATCCTTTGCTGCAAACTAAATTAGCAGAAACCCACAATTTTCTGGTCTTCGTAGATATATGAGAGATTTTCTTTACGCTTGCCGCTGACGAAGCCATAAGAGCTAGGTAATACGATCTGCAATTCCTGTGTTCTTCTTGTTTTTAGAATTTTTTTTTTTTTATAGTTTGCTCCAGTGCTTGTTTGGTGCGAAAGTTTTGACTTTTTTCATTATTTTTCCCTGTATCTTCTCTCCCCCCCCCCCCCGCTTTGGGTTTAGCATTATATCTGCATATGTTTTGGTCTTTTGTGCAGCCTTGGGCGCTGTAGTATTTCAAAGTCTGTTTTTATCTGATGTTTTTACTTAGTTTTTCTGCTATGTTTTTTCAATTTATATTTGCAGTTTTGCACAATTTTGATTGAAAACTTGCATTGCAAGTCTGCCTCCAGTTATTTTTGTTTTTTAATTTTGGTTTGTTTTTGAGTTGAGGTTTATTAATTTACTAATTTTAAGTTTTTCTGGAAGAGTGTAGGGTTTGTTCATTTGGCAGGTTTTTGCATGGCAGAAAGCAGTGATGTCTGACAATGATAGGGTTGAAGTCCGATTCAGCTCTCCTTGTTACTCCTACTTGGGTAGGCTAGCTCCTTAACCCTATGTGAATTCTAAAGCTTGCAAAAAGGATCTCTTATTATGCAGCGATAAACACTGACTCACTTGCAAGTCCGCAAATTTTAAGCTATATGGGCATAAACAACTAGCACATGGCAATAAATTTTGAAAGGTATTTAATTCCATCTATAAACTTACTTGTACCCTTGTACCATTTGTGATTTGATTTGCATTGGACAATCTAAGAACCCTCTGCAGCTTTAGAATTAATGGGCACCGGTCGCTGGTCAGCAAGTTTCAGCCCGTCCAAGACTGTGGACAACACAGTTCCTTTGGACTTTCCATGCATGAACTTGAGCATTTCCATCTTCATGGGTTTGATAATGTGCAAATTGAGGTGATGCACATTATCCCAAATCTGGAAGACAGGCTTGCAACAGAATCAGTTGAAATTCTTGAACAGCAGGCCTTGTACCCTTATGTATTGAATTCTACCCTTGCAGATAAACATCCTTGGTTTAAGGTGGCCATTAGATAACTGTTCTCCTTGTTTCCCCACAGGGTTGTAGCAGAGGCAATAGAGGGAAGAGGCTAGTTAAGTCTGCCAATAAAGTTAATTTCAATGAATTAATTCAGACTATTCTTGAGTTCAAAAATAACCACAAATGTGTTAGAAATACTATCTCACTTCTTAAAACTTTTAAGCACACTGTGCTAAAATCCTTTTTAAAACCTGGAATTCTCAAGCTTGTAATATATATTCACATGTGCTCACTCTTGTTTCAGATATTCTAAAATACATTCTCAAAGATAAAATCTCACCCAAGTCAGTCTCCAAAAACAATACTACTATTAGATTCTTCAATAAATGCTATGACTCACTCAAAATTAGAAAATTGCTCTATAATAGTACTGGCAGCTTCCCTATTCCTGATCACCAAACAATTGTAAGTTTCAAATATGTTAAAATGCTGGGTTCTTATGTTAAGAATTACAAATCACTTTCTGCTCTTACTAATTTAGCTCATCTTAGCTGTAATTGTAGTAACTATCATGGTACTGTTTTTTATGATAACTTTCATAAGCACATCATCATCATCATCAATCATTATCAATCAACTGCTGGACGAAGGTCTCTCCAAGCCTATTCCACAATGGTCTGTCTTGTGCAAGTCTCCTCCATGTTACTCCTGAATACTTTCAAATTTCATCCAAACATCTCCCATATGGTCTTCTTTCTAGGTCTTTTCCTATCCCTTAGAATCCAATCTAAAATGTCGACTGTCCATCAATGGTCTGTTCTTCTGGCAGTATATCCAGCCCATTGTCATTTCAGGAATTTTACTCTGATCATGATGTCTTCCACTCTTGTCATTTTTCTGATTCATGAGTTCCTCTCCTTATCTCTCCTGGTTACACCAAGCATGCACCTCTCCATGGGTCTTTGAGTTGTCTGCAGCCTTTGTATGTCTCTTTTAGTTAGGGTCCATGTCTCTGCACCATAGATAAGCACTGGAAGGATGCATTGATGATACACTTTTCTTTTAAAACATAATGGCATATTGCTCTTGAAAATTATGCTGTTTCTTCCAAAAGCTCTCCAGGCAAGTTTTATATGCTGATTAATTTTTTTCATCAATGTGACCCTCACTTGATATCTGCTGTCCAAGATAAACATACGCATCTGTTATCTCCAGCTTTTCTCCATCAATCGATAAATCTTCATTTCTTGTAAAAGCATTGTACATCACTTTTGTCTTCTGAACGTTCATTTTTAATCCCACTTCTTTTCTCTTGTCAGCAAGTTCCTGGATCATACTCTGCAGCTCTGATGGGGTAGTTGCAAAAATGACTATGTCACAGCAAAACGAAGGTGAGTTAGATAAACTCCATTAATCTTTATCACTTTGTTTTCCTAGTTCAGTGATCGAAAAACATTTTCCAATGTGGCATTAAAGAGCTTGGGAGATATGGTGTCACCTTGTCTCACTCCCTTTCCAACTTTTATGTGTGCTGTATTAACAGCCGAATCTTTGCACTTGCATTTTCATAGATGTTATAAATAATATTAATGTATGCATCTTCAATAATGCAGGATTTCAAAGCCATTGTTACTGCTGATGGTTGCACTGAATCAATGGCCTTTTCATAATCGATAAAAACCATGCACAATGGAAGTTCATCTTCCCTTGCTCTTTCAATTAGTTCTCTTAGTATGTAGATATGATCTATAGTGCTGTAGCCACTCCTGAATCCAGCTTGTTCTCTCGGTTAAGCCATGTCCAGTGTTACTTTCAAGCGATGTGAAAGAACTTTAGTGAGGATTTTATAAACCACTGATAGGAGGCTGATAGGTCTGTAGTTCCTGAGATCCTCAATGTCACCTTTTTTATGTAGCAGGATCATTGTAGCATTGTTCCAATCCTCAAGAATCTTTCCTTCATTAAGGCATCGAGTGAAAACTAGGCGAGTACTGTTTCAATTTCTCCACTTGCTTCTTGTATGATGTCTACAGTAATTCCATCTTCTCCTGGAGCTTTTTCCCCGCTTCATGTTCTTGATTACATGTGCAACTTCTGCTGGGAGGACTGGAAGAACTCTGGTACTGGTACCTTTCATGATGTCTGGAGTACATGTATCATACCTTTCATATAATTTGGAGTAGAAATCTTTTCACCCTTGTCAAAATTATGCCTCTATTTCTTGTTACAGAACCATCTTCTTTTCTCAGTGCCATAATCTGTTTTCTTTCTTTACTGAGATGTCCCTTTGCTATCTTTAGGTTTTGGTTGTTTTCAATTGCTTTCCTCACTAGTTCACGGTTGAAATTCCTTACGTCTTCAGTGATACTTTTTTGTACTGTTTTGCATAGCTCTATGTATTCCACTTTGGAAGTCATCTTTTTTAGTTGTCCTCATCTCGCTTCTTTTTTGCATCAACATTTTGGTTTTTCCTGATAATTTGTTCACATGCAACTTGTTCTTAAACCCAGCTAATTTTGTTGCTGTTTCCGTAAGAGCTTTGGTTACTTTTCTGTTAACTTCAGAGATATCCACTTCTTCTGATGTTAGACCTTCTAGAATAGAAAATCTATTCCTCAGTTCTAATTTGAAGGTATTATGATGTTTTTTAAGGTTGGTCACGTCAATACACTTTGTTTGTTTTATGAGCTTGCCACGCTCGAGTTTAGCATTGAGGTGCATTTTACATCTTACCATTCTATGGTCACTACCTGTGTTGAACTTGTTCAGCACGCTGCAGTCTTCCGTGACAAATTTCTTGTTACACATAATAAAATCCATTTCACTTGTGGGATGCTTTCATGTCCATTTCCTTTGCTGCTTTTTCTTGAAAAAGGAGTTCATGATGAAAAACCCTACTGCCTCTGCAAACTCTACGAGAGTATTTCCACATTGGTTTCTGTTGCTGTGACTGAATTTGCTTACTGAAGTTTCATTCTGTTGCCGTTGTCCTATTTTTGCATTGAAATCTCCCATAATTATCTTCAAGTGCTGCTTGCCTTTATTATTTAGATGACAAATTTCCTCATTAAATTCTTCAATTTCTTCTTCAGGATGACTTGTGGTGGGTGCATAAGTTTGAATAATCTGAGCCTGGTATCTTCTTGAGAGTTGTATAACGAGTCATGCAGCTCTGTCGGAGGAAGTTTCAACTTCTGCAACTTTGTCCTTTAGTGTCTTGTTTATTATAAATGCAACACCAGTAGTTCAGCCAGTATCTGTCCCACGATAGTAGAAGAGATCTCCACTTTTCAGTTCAATGAGATCTCCCTACCTCACTTAGCCCGACAATGTCCTACTTGATTCTTTGTAGTTCCTCTTCCAATTCAAGAAGCCTTGAATCAGAAGATAAGGAGCATCCATTGTAAGTAGTCAAGGTCAGCATTAAATGACAGCCTAGTCCGGTCCTCCGGTGATTCTTAGTTCCCTCTGCTTTCATGTCGCACTGGCCACTGCCTTGGCCAGGTACATTCCAGCTGCTGGAGACTGAGGGCTAAGATTTAAGTTCTGGAGTCATTTTGGAAGGGTTTGGCCATAACTCACCACTCTGACCAAGTGGGTTGGTGAGTATGGGATAACATTTCCTCTAATCCCAATGGTATAGTTATACCGCTATTGGTGGTCATCAGAGCCCCTTTAGTGGGAACAGGATGCACCATGAGAAGGCAGGATTGATATTTGTCAAGGAGAGGCAGTGATGTTGCACATCACTTGACCTTACATCCCTAAGCACATAATTACTGGTAATTTGGATTTTATAGATAATCCTCATCTAAGAAGGATCTTAGGTTTTGGTGCTAAGTTCAGGCCATCTTTCCACCTCTCTAAAGAGAGAATTAAGTTTGATTTTTATCAGGATTTAAATAAGTATATTGTCAAAACTAGCTTAGCCTACAGTCTGCCAATCAAGGCCTTGGCTGAATGGAAATGCAATATTATTCAAAGTTTTAAGGCAAGTTTTAAGGCAAATTTAACTGATCAATTTTTTTTTTACAATAACAACCTAAATCTTTCTCATGAGTTGAAAAAAACTCTTTCCAAATTGCAAGAAGAATATATTTTTACCACTACAGATAAAGCCAATAATAATTTTGCAATTATTTGTAAAAAAAATTCTATCATGAATTAATTTCTCAAGAGCTGAACAATAAAGTTACATTCAGCCTACTTCAGTTTCTGGAAAAGAACTTGCTAATAAGTTCAAAGCATTTTGCAAGCAGCTGGGACTTAGATTGACACTAGTTATGAACCTGAATTTCCTTATCTTTCTGCTACTGCAAAATTTCATAAGCAACCAATGAAATTCAGATTCATAGCTAGTTGGACCAAAAGTCATAAAAAAATTATAGACAAGTATTTTGAATCAGTTTTGAAGAAAGTTTTAACCCTTGTTAAATCCAATGTAAATTTAACATGTAAGAACTTCTGGATTATTGAAAGCAATACCGAGGTCATTTCTGATATTCTTGATATTAAGCCTGTAGAGGCCAGTAGCTATGACTTTGAAAACCTATACAACAGCCTCCCAATAGGGTACATTATCAGTACCCTCAAGTTACTCTGTAGAATTTAAGATTTCTAGCATTATTTTGAAAAATGATTTGCAACACTTCTAAATTGCTGCATTAAAAATAATTTTCTTCTCTTCAACAATAAGTTTTACAAACAGGTTAAAGGAATCCCCATGGGCTGCTCACATTCCACTAGTGTACGCAACTTATTCTTGTTCTTCAAATAATATCAGTTCATGAAGCCAAATTCTAATAAGGATAGTTACCTACATACTTACATGTACATTGATGACCTTCTTTGCTTAAATAATTCAAGAAAGCTCGAAAAAGATTTTTTCAGCTATTTATCCTACATACCTTCAAACTAAATAAAGCCAATGACACAATAACCAAGTTCTTGAATTTTTAGATTTAGCCATAAATCTTAATTCAGGTGACCCTGTTATCAGCCTTTATGATAAGACAAATCATTTTAACTTCAAAATAGTCAAATATGGTATGTGGTGGAGTAATATTTCCTGTAAGGTAATAGAAAATTTATTTATTTCACAAGTCCTAAGGCTAACTAGAATATGTAGCTTAAATTCTGAACTAGAGAAACATGTTAAAGTTTTAATCAATCAGCTTACTGATAACCAAGTGCCTAAAAACATCTTAAAAGTAACATTAAGGAAAATAGTTCTCAAATATAGGGTTAGGATGGAAGACTTATTTTAAAATCTTGGTAACCAAATGAATCATCTAAATTAAAGCTATTTTTAGAGGTTTAGATGACGTGGTCATCTACATTTTTAGGAGCCTATCCCCTTAAGGTTGCCTCATGAATTGCATATTCTGTAACTATAATACCGTATTTTTTCTCTCTCCTTTAATTAAAAAAAAAAGTTTATAATTAAAAAAACATACAAAAAATACATAAAACTCGCTATGTCAGGTGACGTAACATCACAGCCTTCTCTTGACAAACGTCAAATCTCATTTCTTCGTGTAAGGCATCCTCGTTCTACCACTTGGAAGGCTCTATTTACCGACTGCTAATAGCGATACAACGATACCATCGGGATTATAAAACAATGCATTATCCTAATACTCACTAAACCCGCTTGGCTGGCGTGGTGAGTTATGGCTAAACCCCTCCAAAATGATTCTGTCAACTTACGAATCCTTTGGCCCTCAGTCTCTCAAGTATAGTTGAATGTACTCAGTCAAGGCAGGCGGTTGTGTGCGACATGAAGACAGAGGGCGTTAAGAATCTCGGAGGATCGGACTAGGCTGCCATCTGATGCTGACCTTTTTGGCTACGTGCTAACGGACGTCTCATCTTCTTCGATTCAAGGCTTCTCTAACTGGAAGAGGAAACTACAAAGACCGGGCGGGACATCGTCGGCTAAGTGAGGTAAGGAGAAAAGTGGAGAAGATCTTCGTCGTAACCATAGTGGACATCTCTTTCTACCATCGTGAGCAGATACTGGCAGAACTAGTGGTGTTGGATTTATAATAAACAAGAAACCGAAGGATAAAGTTGTAGAAGTTGAAAAGTTCCTCTTGATAGAGCTGCACGACTTGTTATCCAACTTCCTCGGAAAAGATACCAGGCCCAGATTATCTAAACTTATGCAATTCCCACCATGTCATCCTGAAGAAGAAATTGAAGAATTTTATGGAGGAAATTTGTCATCTGAAGGCTAAAGGTGTTATACCCTGAAAATATAATTCTGTTGCCGATGCAAAAATAGGGCAACGGCAACAGAATGAAACTTCAGTAGGTAAATTCGGTCACGGCAACAGAAACCAGCGTGGAAATACTCTCGTTGAGTTTGCAGAGGCAGAAGGGTTTTTCATCTTGAACTCCTTCTTCAAGAAAAAGCCACACAGGAAATGGACATGGAGACATCCAAATGGGACGACAAGTGAAATTGATTTTATTATGTGTAACAAAAAATTCGTCATAGAAGACTGCAGTGTGCTAAACAAGTTCAACACAGGTAGTGACCATAGATTGGTGAGATGTAAGATGCACCTCAACACTAAACTTGAACGTGGCAAGCTCATAAGACAAACAAAATCTATTGACATAACCAACCTTAAAAAACACCATAATACCTTCAAGTTGGAACTGAAGAACAGGTTCTCTGCTTTAGAAGGCCTAACATCGGAAGAAGTGGACATCTCTGAAGTTAACAGAAAAGTAACCAAAGCTCTTATGGAAACAGCAACAAAATTAGCTGGGTCTAAGAATAAGTTGCATGTAAATAAATTATCAGGAAAAACGAAAATGTTGATGCAAAAAAGAAGAGAGATGAGGACAACTAAAGAAGATGTGACTTCCAAAGTGGAATATATAGAGCTATGCAAGACAGTACGAAAAAGTATCACTGAAGACGTAAGAAAATTCAACTGTGAACTAGTGAGGAAAGCAATTGAAAACAACCAAAGCCTAAAGATAGCAAAGGGACATCTCAGTAAGGGAAGAAAACAGATAATGGCACTGAGAAAAGAAGATGGTTCTGTAACAAGAAATAGAGGCGAAATTTTGACAAGAGTGAAAGATTTCTACTCCAAATTATATGAAAGGGATGATACATGCACTCCAGACATCATGAAAGATACCAGTACCAGAGTTCCTCCAGTCCTTCCAGCAGAAGTTGCACATGCAATCAAGAACATGAAGCGGGGAAAAGCTCTAGGAGAAGATGGAATTACTGTAGACATCATACAAGAAGCAAGTGGAGAAATCGAAACAGTACTCGCCCAAATTTTCACTCGATGCCTTAATGAAGGAAACATTCCTGAGGATTGGAACACCGCTACAATGATCCTGCTACATAAGAAAGGTGACATTGAGGATCTCGGAAACTACAGACCTATCAGCCTCCTATCAGTAGTTTATAAAATCTTCACTAAAGTTCTTTCACACCGCTTGAAAGTAACACTGGACATGGCTCAACCGAGAGAACAAGCTGGATTCAGGAGCGGCTACAGCACAATAGATCATATCCATGTGCTGAGAGAACTAATTGAAAGAGCGAGGGAATATGAACTTCCATTGTGCATGGCTTTTATCGATTATGAAAAAGCCTTTGATTCAGTGAAACCATCAGCAGTTACAATGGCTCTGAAAACCTGCGGTATTGAAGATGCATACATTAATATTATTAATAACATCTATGAAAATGCAAGTGCAAAGATTAGGCTGTTTGAAAATACAACACACATAAAAATTGGAAAGGGAGTGAGACAAGGTGACACCATATCTCCGAAGCTCTTTAATGCCACATTGGAGGGTGTTTTTCAGTCACTGAGCTGGGAAAACAAGGGGATAAAGATTAATGGAGATTATCTAACCCACCTTCGTTTTGCTGATGACGTAGTCATTTTTGCAACTAGCCCATCAGAGCTGCAGAGTATGATCCAGGAACTTGCTGACAAGAGTAAAGAAGTGGGATTAAAAATGAACTTTCAGAAGACAAAAGTGATGTTCAATGCTTTTACAAGAAATGAAGATTTATCGATTGATGGAGAAAAGCTGGAGATAACAGACACGTACGTTTATCTTGGACAGCAGATATCAAGTGAGGGTCACATTGATGAAGAAATTAATCGGCGTACAAAACTTGCCTGGAGAGCTTTTGGAAGAAACAGCATAATTTTCAAGAGCAATATGCCATTATGTCTTAAAAGAAAAGTGCTTGATCAATGCATCCTTCCAGTGCTTACGTATGGTGCAGAGACATGGACCCTAACTAAAAGAGACATACAAAGGCTGCCGACAACTCAAAGAAGCATGGAGAGGTGCATACTTGGTGTAACCAGGAGAGATAAGAAGAGGAACTCGTGGATCCGAAAAATGACAAGAGTAGAAGACATCATGATCAGAGTTAAATCCCTGAAATGGCAATGGGCTGGACATACTGCCAGAAGGACAGATCATCGATGGACAGCCGAAATTTTAGATTGGATTCCAAGGGACAGGAAAAGACCCAGAAGAAGACCACATGGGAGATGGGTGGATGAAATTCGAAAGTATGCAGGGGTGACATGGAGGAGACTGGCACAAGACAGACTGTTGTGGAGGAAACTTGGGGAGACCTTCGTCCAGCAGTGGATTGATAATGGTTGACAATGAAGATGATGATGATATTATTAAAAGCAAATAAAAATTGTAATATTGAATAATTAAAGGTTTGAGAAGGATACTGCTATTTGGGTTATTCAAATACTTTTAAAACTTCTGGGAACAGAGATATAAATTTCTCTATTCCCAGGAAGTGCTTTCTAGTAATTCTGGGTTGCACATGCAACTTCATAACAGCTTCTGAAGTGGCTAGCTTAATTTACTCTTAGGAACCACACTCACTTTCAACTTCCCTGGAAGGTTCTAAGGTTGGCCATCAAGTGGCGCTGTGACAGGAACTCTCTTTCACACCAAAATGTCTGTTCAAAGAAGCAAGTTGGTAGCTCAAAGTGCTACCTTGGATTGGTAAGTTTGTACTTTTTATTTTACATCACATTTTGAATTTTTCTTTATTTGGGTTCTTCATCTACCTCTTTTGAAGTTTGTTTTTTGTTTTGGTGGTACTTTTGGATTTTTCAGGGGTTCTTAGGTCCACATTTTGGGTTCCTTTGTTGCCTGTAATCACGTTTTGTTACAAGTGTACTACCCTTTAGCCTTAAGGCCTTCTTGCTGGTATTTGGCTGAATAGAACAATAATTTGTAAATATTTTATCTTTTACTAGCAATTCTCTATTTTTATTTCTTATTTTTTATTTTTAAGGTTGTTCCATGTATTTTGTAGTGAAGTGCATGTTCATTATTGCTAGGTAATGTCCTTTGCTTAACTTCTTAGGTACTTATTGCGTGTGTTTTGTCCTTTTCTCTTTCTTCTTGAGGTTAGCACGTCGGTTCTAGGTGTTCCATCTTCCCTATTACCACTATATTGTAATTCTCATGCTCCTCTGGCTTGTGTGTTTTTTAAACTTAATTTTTCAAAATTTTAAAGTTGTTAGAATAATTGTTTTTGAATAAGTAAACCTTTTCTTTAGGCAATACTATTCACTTTTCATAAGTCAAAGATTTTCTTCTCTTGTTTTGTGTTGTAGTGGGTGTTCATCTTGTTTTGAAATGTTGTTTGCACGAATTCTCTTGGACTGGTTATCGTTATGTGTGCGTCGGGCAATGTTATTTATTCTGCTAGTAGTGGGTTATTTGTCTCTGATAAATTTGTTGAATTTTCCCTTAACTCTGTGCAAACTAAATTAGCAGCAGAAACCCACACTTTTCTGGTCTTTGTAGATATATGCCATAAGAGAGATTGTAGATATATGCCATAAGAGAGATGAAGCCATAAGAGAGATTGTCCTACCCGCGATCCCTGTGTTCCTCTTGCTTTTGGAAAATTTGTTTTTTTGTTTATAGTTTGGTCTAGTGCTTGTTTGATGCAGAAGTTTTGGCTTATTTCATTATTTTTCCCCTCTATCTTCTCTCTCTCTCTCTCTTTTTTTTTTTTTTTTTTTTTTTTTTTTGCTTTGGTTTAGCAATATATTTTTATATATAGTAAAACCTCGAAAATCTGGCATTGACGGGACCAGACAAATGCCGGATTTCTGAAGCTATCCACAAATTGCATAACAGGAGCTACGCAAAGCACATACTTACACATAATAGGGTCACTTAAAAAAAATATGCAGGAGTCGCGCTACCGATCACAATTTGCGAAAAAAAAAATCGTTTTGGCGATAAGGAAAAAAGTTTAGGCGAAAATATAGGCAATTACCTTTTTGTTGTATTTATTATTAAACTCTGTCGAGAAAAAATTAATTTGGCGAATGGTTAGGCAAAAACTTGAAAAAAAGCCAGAGTAATCGCTAGGGACTGGGCGATGTATCGATACATCGCGAAAACCTGATGTGAATTTAATGTCAGGTTTTCATGCATGGAACTATGAATTGAAGAAGTCATCGATAGCCCAACCTTGTCAGTTTCTTCGACTGACGAAATTAAGATACATCATGAAGGCGATTACCTCGATGCATCATGAAAGCTGATGTAGATGTCATTACACGATCAAATCTGCATACTACCACCACCAAGCACAAATCATCATCACACGTTTAACATGCATTTCAAACGCACATGGCGATTTGTTGCCTCGCAGCTCCACGTCACTTCAACGTGGCCCAGAAGATGACGAATTTGAAAAAACCTCTCGATGTTACACGCAAGAGGCTATTGGCAATTCGCATGCTGAGATCGGATGATCTCGCGATGTGTTGAGATGGTACATCGAGAGATTTCCAGGGTTATTGCTGAAACATCGAAAGTTCTCACAATGTTCTCCCAAAAATGATATCAGAAAAGTGCCGGTTTTCTGGATGCCAGATTTTCGAGGTTTTACTGTATGTATATATATAGCAAAACACAAAGACACAATTAAAATACAGAAATCCAAAAAATACTAGAAAAAAATTATAATAATAATAAGCAATGCAAGCAAGCAGGGAACAAAGCAAAGAATGCAACAAATATTGTAGATAGTGAACTATGGCTTTTTCAAGGATCAGCACAGCTCCCCATTTATTCATCTCTACAAAGACCTAGTCATGGGTTTCTGCTATGTCATATACTTAGAATAAATTATCAACATTTATTCACAATTAAATCTTTTATTAACATCGACTGTAGTTTCTCACAGTGTTTGGCTCGGCATCATCAGGACGAATGGAGCTTAAACATTCAAATCATTGTGACATCATCAAAGTTCTGACTGTCACAGATTTTGATGAGTTGTTTCCATGCACTTGAAAGAAATGGTGTAGACATCATGTCATTGACAAGTCTGAAGAGTTCCAATATATGTGGAAAGCTTCTAATATATTAAGCTTGATAGTCGGATCAGGTTTGTCAATAAGCATAGCGTTTCCAAACAAAAATGTATGGTTATTTTGTTGACAGTGTTGGGCTATTGATGACTTCTTCAATTCATAGTTCCATGTGTAAGTCTTGTGTCCCTTCATACAGAAATTTAAAGCCCTGCGGATCTGTATTATCTTGTTTTTAGGTTTGAAAATAAATTTGAAATTAAAACTTTTGAGAAGTTTTGAAATTCTGAAGCAAATCTGAAGAGCAAAGGGGAAAATCACCTAGTTCTTTCATATTGGGAGGTCTATTGGTGTGAGTGAGCAGGCAGGCTCTGGTTTCCTAAATTTTTGGACAGCTTTGTCTATAACAGAAGGGCTACTATATCCTCTGTGTATTGTAATTCGTTTAAGAAAATCAGGCTCTTTCTTTAAGGAATCCTCAGTTGAGCATATATGTATTGCATGATATACGTATGTGTTAAACGCAGAGATATTTTATTTCCATGAGTGATTTGATTTTGCATGTAGGGGTAAAGAAACATCAAGTGGTTTTCGATAAACTGTTGTACTAGAGGATCCTTTTGAGCGTGACACAAGGACATCCAGGAATGGTAGCCAACCATTATTTTCAGTCTCACATGTGAACTGTATGTGAGGATCGATTGAATTGATAAGTTCAACTAATTTATGTATTTCCGAATTCATACCATTCCAAAGGACAAAAGTACCATCCACATATCCAATCCACAGGTCAAATGTAACAAGCTGAAAGAGTTTGTCCTCAAAGTGACACATGTAGACTTTGCATAAAACAGGTGACAGTGGGCTACCCATTACAAGGCCTTCTATCTGTTGGAAAAATCTTCCATGAAAAAGGAAATGATACAAATTTCCGCTAGTCTCAAAATGTCTTCAACTTCCGATTGGCTGAATTTATGTTCAATGATACTTGCTTCAACGATTCAAGGGCCCCATTCACTGGGATACTTGTGAACATGGATTTCGTATCAAAGGATAACATGAACTGATCGTTGTATGGATGTTGTTTTAGCAGATTGACAAACTTAATGGAATTTTTTACAGCAGTTTTGTTCGAAGAAGTCGTTAAGGTGGATAGTTTCAAAGATAGAAACTTGGCCAACTTATGTGTAGCTGAGCCGACATTACTGACTATGGGATGGAAAGGGATGCCAGTCTTTTGTATCTTTGGAAGTGCATGGAAACACGGACAATGGGCGTATGAGAGTTTCAGATAATTTTTTGAGCTTTGGTCAAGAGTACCACAACTTGTTACCACTTTCCGAATCTCTTATAAGTGTTTTTCCGATGGATCACTTTTTATTTCTTTATACGGTCCCTCGAAAATAAGTTTTTCGACCTCTGCCTCATAATGTTTTTTGTTCAGAATAACAAGTTGTCTTTCTTTATCGGCCTTAGTAATGATGATATCACAATTTGACTGTAATTCTTTTAGAACTTTGTTATTCCTTGTTGAGATTGGGTTCAAATGGTGGAAAGGAATTTGATGTTATTACCCGGCCGACACAATGTCTAATCATTTCTTTTTCATCAATGCTTAGATTGCTTTTTATCAAGAACTCCTCAACTGACCCAACAATATTGGATACAGGTATCTTTTTGGAAATTGCAAAATTTGAATTGTAACATAAGATTCGTTGTTGAATTTCACTCGGTTTAAAACAAGAAAGGTTAGATATTAACTTCATTATACGCAAAGACTACCTCACTTTGAGAAGTAGAATTTTTTTTATTGTTGCTATTATTTGATAATTTTTCGAATTTTCGTATTAATATCATTTTATAAGTGAACGACATATTAGTACTCCTAGACCAAGTTTTGCAGTCCAGGTCAGAAAATTCTGGTAACATTTTAGTCAGTAATAGGTGTAGGTCATACAATTTGATTTCATTGTTTGCATTAAACTTCTAATATGTTTTTTTTTCCTAGTAATTATGTATTTTAAATTGCAAAATTTTGGAGAATACTCTTTATCTTCATTAGACAGTCCCTTGTCTCTCTTTTTCCATCACTATCACAGTTATAGTTAACCTTGATGGTTATGGTTATTTTTCACCAAATCTTGCCAGATGTTAGGCAGGAACAGAAAAACCCCACAAAGGAGAACTTAGTCATCCTTACAGAAAATAACTATCCTAAAATTGAAAGTGAAAAACTTCTAAATATTCAGAACACAACAGCAACAAATAAAGGTCACTAGCAGAATTACTTATCACAAAGGTTTATTTGAATCATTAAAGAGAATTGGCAAAAAATAAAATATGAGACTAGCTCCAAGTTTAGAGAACAGTTCAAAAAAATCTCAAAGGTAGTCCAAAGAGAAGAAGATATTTTAAAAATATAAGTAGTTTACGAAGTAAAATGTAGTTGTGGTTGTGGACTATCTTACATAGGAGAGACAAGTTGCAGACTAGAAACTTAAATAGCAGAACATAAAGCAGCAAAAAGAAATGCTCCAACAAGACAGGTTTAGATAGGCATTAGGCATGTTAGAGAAACTGGTCACAACATGGACTGGAATTCTCTTAAAGTCATCAGTTTTCAAAGCAACTTTCAAAAAGAAAATTAAAAGAAAGAATAGAAATTGAGAAGAATCAGAATTTCATCATCAGTGACTGCAGCAGTTTGTCCCTCCCTAACATCTGGCAAGATTTGGTGAAAAATAACCAATAATCGTGATAGTGATGGAAAAAAGGATGACAACAAGGGACTGTCCGATGAAGGAGAAGAGTACTTTCCAAAAATTTGCAATTTAAAATACATAATTCTTAGAAGAAAACCCATATTAGAAGTTATAAGTGTTTATAAATTTATGTTTTTCAGATAATGTGGTTTTTTTGGCTGCAAATTTGCAAGGTTTGGAAAACAAAAGATACAAGTAAAGCCAAGTTTTATCATGGGTTGGCTAAAAAGCAAACAAAACTGAAAATTATGTTCAACAATAAAATAGCAAATAATTTCCACAGCAGAATGCAAAAAATAGCTCTTGAAATACTAAAAAATGTTCACATTTTACTTGAGACAACTTCTTAAAGTTAACAAGGATGGTGAACAAAAACAATAAGATCAAGAGAAAGATACTACTAGAGTGGGCGGTATTTGGAAAGACACTTTTGAAGGCAAGATTCCCATTGTTTCAAAAGAAAAGCGGTTTTTTTCAGTGTATGCTTTCTATGATGACTTCATGAAGTAAGTCATGAAGTGTTGATTAGAGAAATAAAAGTGTTTAATCAATGCATCCTTCTAGTTCTTGCATAGGAACAGACGAGTCGCGCTGGCTTTTTTTAAAGTTTTCGCTGAATTCAATTTTTTATCACCAAAGTGTTATAACAGTACAAAATGGTAATCGCCAGAGCTCTTTTTCCATCACCAAAATGATCTTCTTTTTTTTTTTCTCCGTAAATTGCGAAGATGGCAATTAGCAGTGCGACCTCTGGGAGCAGAGACGTGGATCTTAACTAAAAAAAGACATACAGTGGCTGCAGACAACTGAAATAAGCATGGAGAAATGCAGGCTTGGTGTAACTAGGAAAGGTAAGAAGAGGAACTTGCAGATCAGGAAAATGACAAGACTGGAAGTCATCATGATCAGAGTAAAATCCATGAAATGGTAATAGGCTGAACATATTGCTAGAAGAACAGACCACTGATGGACAACTGAAGTATTAGACTGGATACCAAGGGACAGAAAAAGATCTGAAGAAGACCACATAGAAGAAGATGGATGGATGAAATTCGAAAGCATGCCAAGGTGACATTGAGGGGACTGGCTAAAGACAGAAAGTAGTGTAAGAAACTATTATGCTGGGTTATTACACTGGCAGATCAAAAGAGTGATTAAATGGTTTACATCAAGAACATGTCACAGGTATTAATCACTGTATCAAAAATGAAAATAGGATGTCAATTTTTTCAAACCAAGGACAGAAACTGCATTGTCTACCACCTTTATCAATTTTATGTTTTTAGTGATGACAACAGGAGTGCTGGATCTTAGCAAAGATCGTAATGAAAAATTTCATAGGAGACCATCCAGGAATGGTTCAGTCATGGTTTAGGAAGAACGACAGGTAGAAAATGGATAAGGATTACCACCTTTATCGATTTTCTGTTTTTGGCAATGAAAGCAGGAGGGCTTGAGCTGAGCAAAGATCAGAATGGAAAACTTTGAGGAGACTTTCATCCAGCAGTGGATCGATCATAGTTGGAAAAGAGAAGAATTCTACATTTTCAGAAACTGGTTAGAATTATGTTGTTGTTTTTATTTTTGCTCTCACATTAAATTTTACTGATGTGCACACACATGCTCACTCATTCACTGTCTCCTATTTCACTCCTTTTAATAGACAGTTCCATAGACATCCTTGTATGACAGTATTTTAAGTTGTCTAATGATTTTCATAGTTATCAGTTAAAGAACGTAGGCGAGAAATACACTGTTTCATGTATACTTGCTTGATTATCTTCTATTAATATCCATATTATGGAAATCAAAATAGCAAAGGCACACCTGCAGTTTTTGAACACCGCTTGGTTTTGTTTTGGTTTTCAATTGGTTTATGATAACTATATTTTAAGGAATACCTGCAAAATCAAACCATGGAAATTACCTACATATTTTTGTTACACTGATTTTAAGGCATATCATTTTTGCTTAACACAATGTCCTAATGAAACTTCAGATTATTTCTATATTCACATTAGTGCATGTTGTAACACACTTCTATTGCTTTGGTAGATTGATGTGGGAAAATTTTGTGTCTCTATGTATGAAACTGCCCTCAGTTTTCTCAAGAAGAGCATGCTTATACATTTTGCTTATGCTGATTTTAAAGAAGTAAGTTAATGTGTGTTTACATCACAATTAGTTATTTACAGTAACTTTGATTAATGTATCATTTGTTAAAACAAGTATGAACGTCAATCACTGAAACAAAAAGCAGCATTGCTGCAATTCTTTTTAATGAGTGCTATTTTTCTTCTAATATTGGAGCTTTGTGTTTAATTGAGAATACAGATAACATTGTTTAAATATTTAGCAGTCAAACAGTAACAACAGTAACAACTTGAATTAAACTGTGGCAGGCACTACTACATTATACTCGTATGATCTCTGTTCTATTTCAGCCATCTTATCTTTGGTCATTTCTTTGTGTCATGGTACAGTTACTTAAGATCTATGATGCAAACCAGACTTTGGCAGTTCTAGTTATCCAATTAATAGTTCTGGTGTAAAGTGATTGGGCAAACATCATACTTGTGTGTGTGTCTCAGTTCTGTGATGGGCCAAGCTGGAGCACAAGCAGAGCCTGAGCCCACAGCTACTTTTAATATAATATTACCATGGTTCAGGAAATATTATATATATTTACTATGGTTTGGGTGAGAGAGAGAAAATGATTTTCTTTTTTTTATGTAAATGTAATTTTACCTAAAAAAAAGAAAATCTTGTATGTTTTAACTTCCGAGACTTTTCTTGCGCTTTCCAGTTGATAAAGAGAATTCTTTTGCAACTTGATCTGCGTGGTTAGTGTGGAGACTCTCTGTCTCGGGGGGGCTATTTATTCTGGGAGGAGGTTGCAAATACTACAGGCCACACATTACTGGATTTCTGCAGAAAAGCAAAAGTTTCTTCAAGAACTTTAGATACTAGATAATAGCACACACATGAAATTTTGCCCCCTACCTTCACACAGCAGCTGCCCTCGAATTCGATTGAGCAAAGTCTGTAGATTGCAGAGTTACCTGATCTGTCCAATGCCTGGCCACTCGAAATATTTCAGGAAGAAACAAATGGTAAAAAAATCGTGCAAATACGAGTATATTGTGAAAACAGATAGAGGTCCCATGCGCACTCCCTAGTTGAAAAAGATATCTGTCTAATTGCAGATGGAGAAGACAATTGAAGTATGGGTGAGGAGATTCTTTTTGTTAATGCCTGGGCTTGTTTCGGCCCTGGCTCTGCCTTGCAATGCAAAATTGGAGTTTGGGCAGGCTCAGGCTCTTAAAATCGAGTCTGAACTGTACTCAGCACGTATGCTTGTGGTATTGTGGTGGCGGTGGTGTAGGCAGCATAAGAATGCAGGAAATGTCTATTACCTTAGACAGAGCTGCATTCTAGCAATGCAGAGGACTTGAGAGCACAACAAGGTAGCCTGGATACTGCGAGTAAATTCTGGGTTACAGATGCACTTGCATTCGTGGTTTATCTTCGATGAACATGGGTATTTATTTTTTTTTAATTGTGATTTTCAGGCTAACAATAGCAGCTGTTGGTGCAGATTTATTGTGCTACTCTATAATAAATTTTACTTTGTCAGAGCCTTTGCTTTTCTTGGCAATCAAAGAATTTCCACCCCCACTAAAAATAGTTTTAACAGAATATGGTTTGTTATTATTTCTGCCTATAATTTGCAATCTTGCATAGCCTCAATGGTACATTTTAATAACATTGAATGCCATGACTGATGACAACCAAACTTTTGAATGGAAAACAATTCTATTTTGTAAAGTAACAGTTTTGAGTGCGTGTCTTGGAATATGTTTCAAGTGGTGTTCATGTAAGTGGTAATCTAAATGTTTATTATTTAAATTGGATTTAAATTATGTGTATTACTAGATACGTATGTTGTTTATCATATACTGTTTTTCAGATAATGTGGTTTTTTTTGGCTGCACCAGGTTTTTGTGCTGTACTCCAACCAGTTGGGGTTCTAGGCCGAGGGGGACCCAGGCTCCCCAAATATAACCATTGGGGGGATTATATATTAATTTTGATTAATTACGGGCACATGCAGGAATTGTGCCCCCTCCCCCATTTTTTGTCTAAAACCGTCACTGATTCCAACCTGTCATCTGGACAGACTCAAGAGAGTAGGTGTTGCCACTCACATGGTAATGTCCAACCTTTTCGGTCATTAATTATTGCTCTTCCTCTTCTTTCCATTTTCATACCTTCTTCCAACTTCATTTTCACAAAGTACTGCTGGTAAGAGAATGTTTTTATGGAATTCCAGTTTATTTAAAAATTTTATTTCATCAGCAGCATTTTCAAAAATGAAAAGTTTTGGAAGCTATGTGAATTGACCAAAAATGCCAAGACATTACCACACGAGTGGGAACATCTACTCCCTTGAATTAGTCCTGATGTAGGGTTGATGTATAATTAATCTGAAAATTTGACAAATAGTGTAAGTGTAATATACAAAATCACTAGTAATTCCAGTAATTTAAACCCAGTTTAATTACAAGGAACTATACACCAACTATACTCAAAGTAGTACAACTGTACTAGTGATCCAAATTTTTTGGCATAAAATAGAAATCAGTTTCCGAGCTTTCGCACATCAACCAGATGGCTTTTTCAAGGACCCTTGAAAAAGACATCTGGTTGATATGTGAAAGCTTGGAAACTTTTATTTCTATTCTATGCCAAGAAATTAGTATCACTAGTATAGCTATAATACTTTGAGTAAGTAATATTGATTATCATTAGGGTTGTCATGATTTCATTAATTCAAAATAGTTGTAAACTGTTCATACATTAATGCTTAAAATAGAATGGGAATATTTTCACATGAGCTTTCTGTAAATTGTCAGCTGTTATGTTTGACAAACAACATACCTTTACCATTGGTTTGCAAATGCTTGTGAAAAAACAACCTACAATAGTGCCAAAATTCAGTAACCAGGAACCCGGACTTTATGGCATTATTGGGCATGAATATTGTTTAACAAAACTCCTTCCACATCCAAATTCAGCAGTTCATCCCCTTCCCAATAAAAACAAACACCCATAAAAAAATTTTTATGCCTCCTTACTTCTTTGAGAAGGGTTTGAGGGTCAACACAGACAAGTACATTAAGGTGCTGAGAGATGTAGTGTAGCCCTGGATGGAACCCATTGCTGACGGGGGAGGCCTTTCATCTTCCAGCAGGACTCCGCCCCAGCCCACAAGGCCAAAACAACTTAGAAATGGCTTGAAGAGAATGTGCCCTACCACTGGTCTCCAGATGTTTGGCTTCCTTGACACGAATCCCTTGGATTATTATATGTGGTGTAGAGTTTCTGAAAGAGAAACCAACAAGCATCGCCATAATACCCTTGACTCCATCAGGCATGCCATCGCCAATGGCATGACCCACCCGAACCAGGCCTGCAACCATTTTCATTCAAGTATCGAGGCCATCATCACCACCAATGGCAGGTTCATTCAATAATTATGAAGTGTGTTTATTCATCAACAGTTGTACAAGATTTTGCTTCAATAAAACATATATTAATGTTTCAATTAATTGTTTTATTATATGCATAAATTTTCCACATTTACCATGATAACCCTGTATATAAGTTGAAAAATGTGTGATGTAATTAGTCTTAGTAGGAAGGAATTTGTAAAGTGTATGTTAACTTATGTTCTGGATATAGTAATATCAAGGTTTTTTGTTTTTTTTAACATCATGTAAATGGAAAGCCTTGTTTTTTAATTTGTAGTACAGATTTTAGTTCGTACAAGGCTCAGCATAATAGGTTGTCTCTAGGAAATGTTGTCATCAAACTCACTTGCATTTAAAATGTTTTGAAAGATGTTATTCAGAAGTAGTGTAGAGTGAACATATAAGTCCTTACCACTATGTACACGGTCGTATCAGAATAATATGACCACCTACCTAATAATAGGAATAACCACCTTTGGCCCCGAATAACAGTGGCAAGATGGTGTGGCATGGATGCAATGAGGCCCTGAAAGGTTGCCCGAGGCATGCATGCTCAATTCAGACTGCAGCAAAGCACGGAGGTCCCAGAGATGATGTGGTTGTGGGTTGGCACGTCGAACCTGTCGATCCAAATAGTCCCACAAGTGCTCTATGGGACTGAGGTTGGGTGATTTTGCCCACCAAGGGAGAACAGAGACATCGCTGTCATGTTCCTGGAACCAGTCACGCACTCCCTTAGTGGCATGGCATGGCGCATTGTCCTGTTGGTAGACACCATCACCAGCAGGGTATGAAGGGATGCAAGTGGTCAGCAAGGTTGGACAAGTAGTCATTGGCATTCAGGGACCCACCCAGTGGTACCAGCAGTCTTAGGTTATACCAGAAAAACATCCCCAGACATTAACACTCCTGCCGTCAGTTTATACTTGACCAACAAGCATATCCGGGTGTTGGTTCTCGTGTGTCTGACACCACATCCGCCACCACCCATCACTTCTGTGGAGTAGAAACCTAAGTTCATCAGAGAAGGCAACGTTTTCTCACTCTTCCACTGTCCAATGATGGTAGTCCCTTACAAACTGCAGGCATTGTTGCCGATGGACCTGGGTTAACATGGGCGCCTTGATGTAGCATCGACTATTGAGACCCATGCATAACAGGGTTCACTCTACTGTTATCAAGGACATGTACCTGGGTGCCCCAGTGCTCATTTGCATGGCCAATTGCTGCACTGTTGTGCATCGATTGTCCCTTACCAGTCAACGGAGGCAGTGTTCTCCTCTGGGGTCGATTGCTTTTAGGGCTCCAAAGTTATGAAGTCGAGAGGTACTCGGCGTGCCAGCAGTCCATTCATGGTACACCCTTACTACAGCACCTCACGAACAGCCCACGAAGTATACTGTTTCCGAGGTACTTCCATCCTTGGCACGGTAGCCGATGATTATTCCTTTTTTGAATATCAATCAAATCGTTGCCTCTGTCCATTGTGTTCATGTTACCCACTACTGCTCATCTGTCCTGGCTGGCCGCTTATATCTGTGTGGGGTCAATCTTATCATGTGCACTGTGCGCCTGGGCGGGTACACTGTGATTCCGAGGGTGGTCATATAATTCTGATACGAATGTGTATATCCAAATACATGATATTAAAATATAAAACTAAACATTTGTATGTATGGAATTTATCGTATAATTGTTCCATGAATATATAAGGCTGATTTCATACAGCTGTTTAGGAATGGCAAAGTGCACGTCCTAACACACACATGTGCACAATCATCTAATGGCTACACAAACAGAATCCAGGTGAGCGAAGAAAGAAGTCATCTGACATTCAGAGGAGATAAGAGTGTGTCTGAGCAGATGCCAAAGCAGTTCATTAGAATGACAACCAGCTGATAGCACTGTCTTCTAGAGTAGCACCCATTATCTGTCACTGGACTTGATACTTGACTAATATCTGATGCAGTGGTAATATGACTAGCTGTACTACAGAATTTCAGCCTACCTTCTTTTGTGGTGGTGAGTGTTTGCTGTGAAGCAGACTCTTTAGGAGCTTAGGTGTTCCTAACACAAGATGTGGTAAGAGGTACATCAGGGAGAATTAGTGTAGTTTTAGTGATGCAGACATTAGAACTGAGCTGGGTACTTCTTCAATAGTAGTGAGAGTTAATGAGAAAAGGTTTGGATATAGATCATTTTAGAATAAAAGATTGTACTTATTCACAACCCAACATGATTCTGGGGTTTGCAAAATTTCAAGTGTTTTATAGTAATCTAGGTGTGCTGATCACAAATATCACATCCATTTTTCTCTGTCACCCACAGATTTTTAACAATTTCCCATGTTATTTTTGTTTATGACAAAAATGAAAAATATGAAATAATCTGTTATTTTTTATTCTAAAAAATTTAATTTAAGCACAACAGTTGGGAAATGATACAATAGATGGATAAATTTTAATTGGAAAGTGATACAATAGATGGCGCCTCTATATCAATGAATGAAGCATTGTGTGTTTTTGCACACTGTGTTTCAAGCGATAAGACCGAAGTGTACTTCACTCATTTTAACTGTTGTGTTGTTCATTATTACTGTGTTATGGCGTCAAAAGGCTGTGTTAATAGTCCTGATTCATTTTGTTATATAAGTGGTAGTTTTGTGGTGAAAAAAAGGCAACACAAAATAATGGATTTTGTCAAAAAGGCGTATCAGGCTTATTTCGGTATAAAGCTTGGAGAACCAGGACAAGAAATGGGCACCACATCAAGTTTGTCACACATGTGTTGAGCAACTGAGAAAATGGACTCAAGGTAAGAAAAATCTCTTCCATTTGCTATTCCAATGTTATGGTGGGAGCCAGTGAGTTATGAGGAACATTATTTTTGCTTAACCACACCAGTAAAGGGCTACAATTGCAAAAACATAAATAATATTGTCTACCCAATGACTCCCTGTGCTATCAGTCCTGTACCTCATGGACCTGATTTACCTGTTCCATCACCTCTTACATCATTAGATTTTTCATCAGCTTCAGAAGTTGAATTAAATTGCAGTGAAACTGAGGACTTGTACAGCAATCCTGAAACTAGTAGTGAACCAGAGAAGCTTACGCACAGTGAATTAAATGACTTGGTATGAGATTTAAATCTGCCGAAGGAAAGTGCACAAATTTCAGGATCAAGATTCAAAAACAAAATTCTACTTGCTCCAGGAGCAACATTTTCATGGTACAGAAACTGAGAAAAGGAATTTGTTGAATATTTTGCCCAAGAAGAATCGCTTGTATTTTGCAGAGACATTCCTGGACTTATAATGCATTTGTGTTCTACTATTCATTACCCATCACAGTGGAGATTATTCATTGATTCTAGTAAGAGAAGCTTAAAAGGAGTTCTTTTGCATAATGGCAACATTTCCCCATCAATACCAGTTGCTCATTTAGTGCATCTGAAGGAATCTTATGAAAATCTTGATGTGCTCTTTAATAAAATATCAGGAATACAACTGGCAAATTTGTGGAGATTTTAAAATTCTGAGCATGATATTAGGGCAGCAAAGTGGCTACACAAAAATGCCATGTTCCATGTGTGAATGGGACAGTAGAGCTTATAAGCAACATTGGATCACAAAAAAATGGCCTAAAAGAGAAAAATTGATTTCAGGATCAAAAAACGTTCTCCACCCGAATCTAGTAGATCCGGAAAAAGTTATTTTACCACCCTTGCATATTAAATTAGGATTGATGAAACAATTTGTCAAGGCTCTGGACAAAAATGGTGAATGTTTTCAATATTTGATTAATGTTTTTCTACATTTCTCAGAAGCGAAAATCAAAGAAGGGGTGTTTTTTGGCCCAGATATAAGGTGGTTAACTAAAGATAAAACTTTTGAGGAACCAATTACTACAACCGAAAAAAAAAAAAAAAAAGCCTGGGTTAATTTCAGAAATGTTATTCAAAATTTTCTAGGCAATTACAAGGATCCTAATTACAAAGTCATCGTAGCAACTATACTAGAAAAATTTAATTTAAGAACCTGGGTTGCAACATGAGCTTGAAAATTCATTTTCTGCATTCTCACCTTGACTATTTTCCTGAAAATCTTGGTGCTGGGAGTGAAGAGCAAAGTGAGATTTCACCAAGACATAAAATGTATGGAAAAACGATATCAAGGACAATGGAATGTAAGTATGATGGCAGATTACTGCTGGGGTTTAAATAGAGATTCTGCTTCTGAAATTTCACCGTATAAGAAAAATTGTAAACGTTCGTTTGATGGAAAAGGAAAATGATTTTTTTCATTTCGATTAATTTTGTTTTTTATATTTTTTTCATTAACTGTTTTTTATCTTTACACAAGTGATTTTTATTTAGATTGTATCGATATCAATGGGTCGTGAATTGTATATTCTCTTAAGAAAATGAAACAAATTCTGTAAATTACTGATAAACAATATACATATATATATATTCATGATTTTGTTTATATATATGTATATACAGTATATTCATGATTTTGTTTTCACAATTGTGAAAAATCCTTACATGACAGAGAAAAATAAATGTTATTTTTGAAATCAGCATAGTAAAATTAATCTAAATCACTTGGAGTAATGTAAACCCCAGTTGAAAAGTTAAATTTTGTAGCGTAGTGTAATGGGACCATGGTTTCAGGCACTAGGGCTCTCGTCAACCAACAAATCACGTACGTTGTTACGTTCTTGACCAGCTTTTGAATATCTTATCACAGGGTTATGATATTGTGCTGCAATCCCTTGGCTGGGAACTGTTGAATTTTCTGAAGACTTTAATTGGTAGTTAATATTTTGTGAAAACGAGGTGAGAATATTATCCCCTATTTTGTTAATTTTGATGGATGGATCCTTGTTGCAAGCTTGATAATCAATCTTGCAACATATATATATATATGACCAAACAGGAGGTAACATTGAAGCGAAAAGCGGAAGCAATGAGAGCCATTCAGCAGCCCTTTTTCAAGGGCAAGGCTTATTTAACGTTCCTCTTGTTTCCACCCCGACTTAGGAGTTTGGGTTTTCTGCTTGTGCTGTATGTTATTTGTCAATTTTAGAGAAGGGGACTTCCTAAGTAAAAAGTTAAAAACATAGACTGTATGAGAATCAAGTATAAAATTAACATACAGCACAGCCATTGCCTGACCCAAAACAATTTTTTGTAAAAGTTTTATAAAAATGTTTCTATCATAATATTAAAAGGACTCCAGTTGTCTGTTAATCCCTACCTCTCTGATTAAATGTTGTTCATTAAAAAAATAAGTACAGCTCACTATTTAAACCAAAAAGCACAGCTGGTTTTGCAAAGGGAAAAAATGCAGCAGAAAAATTTCAAAAAAAATTTAAAGTAAAATGTATTCAATGGAGTAACTTCAATGATTATTGACGAATAAAAATTTGCATGTGCTAGAAAGTGAGAAAAAAAATCAGTTTTATTCTAGAATTTGCTGCAGAAATAAATTATATTTTGCTTTGTTTTCAATTTATTGATTACCAAACTTTGTTTTAAATTTCATTTTATCTCCCTTTCTTCTGAGTTCTTTTGGTTGTCTACAGACATTTATGGCTTCTGGATTTTAGTCAAGGCCTGTTCTCAATGTATAGAAGGATTATCAAAAGTTTTGTTCACACTTGAAGAATTGAAATTTTGTTGCCACGTTCCTTATACTGTTGCCAATTATTAAACTGAAATGTTTTCATTGTGTATTTTGTAATTCTGTTGTTGTTGTAATTAAGTTGTTGAAAACACCATTTATTAGTTTTGAAGGCTCATTAATGGCACTGTTTTTTTTTATATGTAATAACTTTCTTTAATTAGCTTCTTGTTTTTATGAGATCCGTAGTCCAATATTTTAATTAAATTCTTCAGGTATTAAATGCACAACTTAATTACAACAACACAACTACAAAATACACAATGAATGCATTTCAGTTTAATAACTGGCATCAGTATGAGGAACCTGGCAACAAAATTTAAATTCTTCAGGTGTAAACAAAACTTTTGATAATCCTTCTATACATTGAGAACAGGTCTTGACTAAAATCCAGAGGCCAGGAACTTCTGTAGAAAACCAAAAGAACTCAGAAGAAAGGAAAATTAAATGAAAGTTCTTCGAGTGGAAATACAATTAAATCACATGCCCATCTTAAATAGAAAAAGAGAAAATAACCAAAACTTTCACAAAAAACACTGCAACTGAGATTTTGTTATTAGCTATCATGGATAATTTTCTCCAGTTTGACAGGAAAAATAATTTTTACACCCAATTTTTAAAAGCTATGATCACTGTTAGAAATATTATGTTCAATAAAAGCAGGACAAAACAAAAATAAAATAAAAAACAGTATGAAACAGCCAAATAATATATTCTCCATGACTCCCTTTGTTTTGTTTTATTGATTTCACTATTTTATTTCATTTTTGGCAGCACAGCAATAGTATAAAGTAATGCAGTGACGCATTTGAAACATGTTGTGCTGGGCACAACTCTGCTGTTTGACCAGCTGGGCTGTTGGAAAAACAGCCCCCAAGGTAGAGTTTATTTCACAGAGAATTACCAATGTACAAAGAGGCTGAGATCCCTACATGATTTGGTTTCAATAAACTTCAGGGCTGCACAGTTCAGCTCAGGTCAGGACTACAGAACCAACAGATTTCATGTTATGCAGGAAAAATTCAAAACTGAGTTCAAAAAACTTTGGTATGGCATGTAGAAAAAACAGCTGCTTTGGATATGGGGTAAGGGATATGCAGCCCTGCAGTCCCCTAGTATCTGATGCTACTGAAGATACATATGAAAATAATCGTGCAATTACTAATAGTGATATGTGTGTTTGTGGGGTGAAAAGGAAGCCACCCAGTAGACTGCAACATTTCAGCTGACAGCCTGAGTTCAAATTAAAGACTTTGTAGTGAAATGCATTTTTAAATTTTCATTTCGTTTTGTCATTAATTTTTAATCATTAATCAATTATTGCTTCCCCCCCCCCGTGAGCTGTGTGTTGTACAAGCTTGCTCTGCAATGTACTCAAGCATAAAAAAAACACTGATTTTTTTTAACATCGTTATTTTTTAAGAATTCAATCTGTTATTAGAAATGTGATTGGTTTAATTTTGTTTGGTGTATGAAATAGTTTTAATGCTAATATGTATTTCTAAAAATCATGTTCTTGCAAATTCATTTCAGAGAAGGAAGGAATTTGAAGATGCTCACAAAATCTACAATGCATTTATTGAACTCCCTGATATTGATCCTACATTGGTGATTTTTTTCTACTTTTTCCTTTTTTACCTACCAGTATTTCTGTGAAAAGATAATGTGAAATTCTTACCTAAAATAAAGTTGTTAAAATGTTATAAGAGTTGTCATATTCTGAAAAATACCAAATATATATAAAAATTTTGAAACAAAAAACTGGATTTTGCTGTTAAAAAGAAAATGCAAATCAGGTGTTAAGACACAGTATGGTGCCAGTGTTTAAAAAATGTGTGCATCACATTGTCCTCCTTTCCCTGCTGATATCTATCACCTGGTGGTTAATTAACTAGTTAGGAGGCTAACTGTTTTTTTGTTTTTTTTAACTCTGGGTTAAATTTTATGTAAGATATGTTTGTATCATGGTCCTAATTATAGTATTCCTAAATCAGATGCTGGTGGCTTCAGCTTATGTGTCTGGCCGTGTCACTAAACAGTTTTTGACCTAACTGAAAACCAGACTCACACATGCTTCGAGAAGGGAACTGGGATGCAGAAATCTGAGCTGAAAATTTTTGCAGAGGTTACTACCTTCACTCTAAAATGGGGAAAATGTGGGGGAAAATGTGTTCGTTCTAACAAACAGTTGTAAAAATTAATTTCATTATAATGAAATCAAAAATAAATTACTTCAAGGAAATCTTTGCAGGGGATTTTCAATAATTTCATTATATCGGATTTCGTTCTAACGGAACTCCACTGGACTAGCAGTAGAAACTATGCACAAAATGTACTTTATGAGATAAAGGTATCTGACAGGAAAAATAATTTTTACACCCAATTTTTAAAAGCTATGATATACACTGTGTGATCTCTGAATTATGACCACCTACCTAATACTTCATAGGTCCTCCTTACACCCTCAGTACAGCAGCTATCTGACATGGCATTGATTCAATAAGATGCTGGAAGCAGTTGGGAGGTATGGCCAACCAAGCTGTAGGTAATGCAGTCTTCAATGCCTGTATGGAGGTGATTGGTGTACCTAGACACCTGATATGCCATTCCATAGTATCCCACAAGACCTCTATGGGATTGTTTTCAGGGGAGTTCAAAGGCCAGTCAATATGCTGGAAGTCTCAACTGTGTTCTTCAAACCATTCCTGCCCAACAATTAGACCTGTGACTTGGTGCATTGTCATCTTGAAAGACACTGTCATGATTCAGGAAAAAGTACAGAGTTAGCAAGGAATTCATGATAGTGGGCACCAGTCATACGCTGTTCCACATTCACCAGAGGTCCAAGTTTTTGCCAAGTAAACATGTCCTACTCCATACAACAGCCTGCACTGCAGGAATGCTGTGTTCAACGACAAACTTTATTGATGCATGAATACTGATACGAATTTTGCTTTGGATTTTTGTTCTTTATGTTAATTTACTCCACTAAAGAACAATTGCTCTATGCCGAAAAGGGGGAAAAAATGAAATTTAAAACAAGAAAAAAAAAAAAAAGAGGAGGTGGTGAGAAAGAAATCTGAACTATCTCGAAATACATAGTCGAGCCACATTATTGTGACCACCAGCTAATATCCAGAGTAACCGCTGTGTGCAGCGCGGATAGCAGCTAGGTATGTGGGGAGCTATGCTGGTAGCCATTCACAGGTATGTGGAGCCATGCTGACTCAGTGCATCTGACAGCTGCTGGAGGGTGCGTGCTGGAAGATCCATAGAGCGAACAACATAATCAAGGTGTTCCCACAGATGCTCAATTGGGTTTAAGTCTGGGGAATTAGGGGGCCAGGGAAGTACTTTGAAGTCTTCATCGTGCTCTTCGAACCACTCTCGGACATTTCTAGCTGTGTGACACGTCACATTGTTGTGCTGGAAGATCCCATCCACCCCAGGGAAGACAATCGGTATGTATGGGTGAACGGGGTCTGCAAGGATAGATTCATAATGAATTCGGTCCATAGTGCGGTCCACAAGTATGAGTGGACCCAGAGAATGCCACGAAAACATTCCCCAGACCATAATGCAGCCCCACCAGCTTCTGTTCTTCCAGCGGTGGTTGAAGAGTTCTCTGATGTTACTCGCCTTATACGCCAATGTCTATTCATTCAATGAAGCAGAAAACATGACTCATCGGAGAAAGTAGTCCTTTTCCAATCAGCGGAGCTCCAATTCCGATACTGCCGTGCAAATGTAAGCCTTTTCTGCTGATGCACCTTCATTAACATAGTTGCAGTGACCATGCGTCTTCATCGGAGCCCCATATGCAGCAGGATTTGCTGAACTATCGTTTTAGACACACTTCTGGTAGCCCTCTGGTTTATTCGGCCAGTGAGTTGCTCCACTGTAGCGTGTCAATCGGCCCTCATACACCTTCGAAGCCAACATTCACCTCTCACATCAGTGATACATGGTGCTGCACAGTTTCCACAATACTTATTTGCAGTGGTGCCGTTTCTCCAATCATGATGTACTTTAACCACAGCAGCACACGTACAGTTCACAAACTGCGCTGTTTCAGAAATACTGCCACCCTTGGTCCGAAAACCAATAATCATCTCTTTTTGCAAATGTGATAAATTGCCCCTTTTATCCATGACAGCAATGAGTGATATGTTTTCATAATGCCCACAGCATATCTTATATACCTTCCAAGCCAGCTCATGACACACGCCTTTTTTCATTTGCTACGTGCTGTTGATGTCAAAAGTAGGAGGTGGTCACAATAATGTGACTCAACTGTGTATAAAAAAAAAAACAAATTGAAATTGCCTTATCAGAATTCGATGGTGGCTGAGTTGTAGGTTCATCATTGGTGGAGTAAAGATAACTCCAAACAAGCATGAAAAAAAACTATTTATTTTTTAGTTTGCCATTCTGGTTCCTTTTCGTGGATCCACGCAATGGCCTTAAAAGTTATTGAGGCAGAATTTTGCCTCTTTTTTTTTCTCTATCTTTAATTGCAAATTCTTCTTTGCTGGTCCTTGGATGTAGCATCCTTTTACGTACATATGATTCTTCCGCGAATTCGCGGACTTCCGCTTTTTTCCACAACATTTTGGTCATCCTTGAGGTCATTGCAAAAATGAAGAGAAAATTTTCCGGATTTTTTAGGTAGGGGGTTATCATTCTATAGAAAAATCCCTGAAAAAGTGGAATTCTGCGATTCCACTTTTTTGTGGAGTAAAAGTAAAGTTGTTTTTAAAGCAAGTGCTAGGGGGCAAGAAAAACTGTTGGATGGTGAAATCAGAAGCTCAATTCGTTTACTGCTGTCAACAATGGATGGGATGTCACGCGCACTGCGGGAAATCGCCACTCTATCGTTGGGACGTCATCACCAAGAGCTCTCACTCTTGTAATTTGCGATGTACACAAACGCGTTTCTAAGGTCGTTAGGGAATCGAAGTTGTCGTGAAGTCTATTATGGATATTCAGATTTTCGCTGTTATTAAGAAAGTTCTACTAGTTTTGTAATTAATCAATGTAAAAGCCTCTGAACAAAATACGAAACGCAGCTCTTTGTTTCTTTTTTTCTTCCAGAGGAGGAGGAATTTGTTTTGCTTGTTTGAAAGAGTGCAAAAACCCCAAAAAATCACAGTGCCTGGATTGCTTAGGCCCGGCGTGATTCTTTCACCGTGGCCCGGGATTAGATTGGCCCGAAGACTTTGAATAAAGTTCGTGACGCAGCTCTTCATTTTTTTTTCTTAAATTCTTTCTTCTTTTTTTTTTTCTCCGAAGAGTAAGAATTTGTTTTGCTTGTTTGAAAGCTAAGTGGAAAGAAAGTATGGTGCCAAGCCGGGATTATGTAGGCCCGGCATGCTTCTTTCGCCGTGGCTCGAAATTACGTTGGCTCGGACGTGCTTCTTTCGCTTTGGCCTGAGATTGCGTCGGCCCGATGCTTCTGAACCAAGTTCGTGATCCACCTCTTTGTTTCTTTTCTTTTTTTCTTTTTTTTTTTTTCTAAGGAGAAGGAATGTGTTTTGCCCATTTGAAAACTTAATGGAAAGAAAGCACGGCACCGGGCTGGGATAACGTTGGCCCGAAGCCTCTGAACAAAGTTCGTGATGCAACTCTGTTTCTTTCTTTCTTTTTTTCTGAGGAAGAATGTGTTTTGCTTGTTTGACAGCTAAGTAGGAAGAAAGCACGGCTTCGGGCCAATATTACGTCGGCCCGAAACCTCTAAACAAAGTTCGTGACGCAGCTTCCCGCTTTTTTCTTTTCCTTTCTTTCTGAGGCGGAGGAATTTGTTTTGCTTGTTTGAAAAGTAAGTGGAAAGAATGTGTCATGAGAGACTCAAAAACATGGTTAAAAACAAAAATTTGGCCGGGAAAATCTCCACACTTGCTTGACATAGGTGGAGATTCATGTCACCATATTCACAATGCAAGCAAAAAATTTTGCAAACCATTTGAAGGTTGCATTGAGAAATACTTTACTGACATCTTCAATTACTTTGAATGGTCTGCAGATCAACGTGAAACCCTTGCTGAAATTTGTGAAATTATAGGGCTGAAATTCACTGAAATTAAGAACATGGTCCAACGCGTGTGGTTGTCATTCTATTATGTGGCATTAAACAGTTTGCATATCCATGATGCCCTTTTGCTCCTGTATTATGGATTTGTGCAGTCTAATGAAAGACCAATATAAATGGATGTCATAAACAAAATATGTAAAGAAAAAAATATTAGTAAAGAAGGAAAGTTAAAATTCCAGGAGCTTTAGGAGAAATTACGAAAAAAAAAAAAAATTAACAGAAGATGGAAGAAAGCGGAAATCTAGAATTGTTGCAAAATTATTTGAAAGCTCAAAGAAAACCTTGCTTATATTAAATTTTTATGTTGCAGCTCTACCTCTTTTGAAAAAATATGTATGCTTCCTTCAAACAAAGGAGCCATTAATCCATAAGGTTTTTGATGAGCAGAAGCAACTATTCTTGGATTTCTTAGTCTGTTTCTTAAAACAAGATATACTGAAAGGCAAACCTGTGAAAGATTTTATAAGGGAGACTTGTGAAAGATTCTTGGATCAGGAACAGACTCCATTATTTTGGAAATCAAATCAAATGACATTGTGGTAAAAAAAAATTTAAGCCAGGCTGCTGAAGCTTATATTCAGTGTGCAAAATACATGCAAAAGACACTACCATTATGTAGTGATCTTTTAATGTACATATCAGCTATTTATCCTTCTGCAAGGGGACATAATCTAACTTTTAAAAGACTGAAAAACCTTCCACAGTTCCTTACAAATATATTGAATTCAGAGGAAATGGAAAGCTATGCTCTGGAAATTCACCCGTATCAGGTTGATTAGCAACTTCCGTCTCCTGTTGATGAAGTTGGAAACTTTGTAAAAACTGATGCATGGTGGGAAAAGTGTTTAACCTCTCCAAGTACACTATGTTATCTAAAATAGTAAAGGCCTTGGTATCATGCTTTCATGGTCCACAGGTTGAAAGTTCTTTCAGCATGATGGTTGAAATCATAGATATAAAATCAGAAAGAATGAACGTTGAAACCTATTCAGCTATACAAACTGTGATGTATAAACTTAAAGCACAGGGTTAAGTCTGCAGTTAATTTTTTCAGTAAAGAATTTTTTTTTGCAAGAAGCAGTTGATGCCAACCTCTGCCAAAATTTTAGGATATCAAAAAAAAGTTACACCAAAGAAACTGAGAGGAAAAGAAAAGGAATTATCAGCAAAAAGGAAAATTTAGCAATGGATACTGTTCAGCTGCAGAGTCAACATAAAATTTAAAAGAAGAAAGCCAGGCTTGCTTACAAGAGGAAATTCCAACTGTTGTGCAAGCAAGTACAACCAAAAAGGGGCAAATATCTTTGAAGGAACCTGTTTAAAAACCATAGCACTCTTAGTCATTTTTTTTACATTTGTACATATTCATATTACAAATACAAATTCCAATTATCGTTTAATAAGAATCTGTGAATTTAACTTATTTCCACACACATGACTCTTGGAACACATTTCATTTCTGAAAAATTTGATACATTAGAGTGCTACTAAGCTAACAAGATGGGCTTATCTCTTGTACTATGATGTTTGACCAAAACTAATCTGTGGATATATGTTTCTAATTCTTGCAAGTTTCTAATTAAATGCACAAACTTTCCTAGACAAATACTTTTTCTCTTGAGGATTTAGCTAGTAAAGATTTACATGTAAGTTTTAAATCTGAGTTTTAAAAATATTTCATTTTATTTTGTTCTGAATTCCCTACTTTTCTATTGTGAATATAATAATGTGCTTCACTTTAATATTTTCATACACAATTTACACAAAATAATTCCATATGCCTTGTGCAATCTTAAATATTGTATATGCCGTATTTGAATTTGCTTACACCGCCAGTTTGCGTGTCCCAATTTTCCACCCAGTTAAAAAGTTCAGCTTTTTTTGTCATCGACTAGTCTCATGTATGCTTCTTAGTGTGGTCAATAGTCAAACCACCCTTCCCCCACTCAAAAGCCAAAAGCTCTCATTCCCTCCAACAAACACTTCTTCTCCCACATGTGCATTGGAAATTACTTCTGTACTACAAAACAACAAACAGGAAGAAATTGAAAGCTTTCTATCTCTATCTCTCTCTATCTCGCAAAAGATTTCTCTTTAGTTTCCTGTTGCCTAGAGGAAAGCATTTAGCTGAAACGCTTCCATATTTTTTTATAGGCAGTTAATCACCTGGAAGTGTTTTTAATAGTAGCTTAGCATCTCATAGTCTCTTACCAAATGACACAGTATTTTATCCGTATGTGCAACTACGCTTCCACCTCCACCTATCATTGTTTTATTTTTTTATAATGTTCTTTTATATTTTACATTTGTCTAAAAAAAAGGAAAAAATATTTCTCTCTTCCCTCTGGCCCTTAGCTGTAACAAGTCTGTTGCTCATGTGGCAGAGAATCATTGGATCAGCTGTTCCTACTGATTTACATCAAGGAGCAATTTCTTTTTATATGTGGGTTTACAGACAGACCACAATGAGCAACTCAATAGGCTATGAGCAGTTTTCTGTTTTTAGGGTAACTGGTTCCAGGGAAAGGAGACAGCCAGTGCCATAAGCAATGGCATACCAGAAAAACTTGCCCCCCCTGGAAAAATTATCAATGCCCTTTTGTGAAAATCTGTAAGCTTTCAGTTACTGATTTTTTTATTCTACATTATTATTAATTCTGTTTTAGGACATTTACATAACTCAAATTCTTTGGAACCTACAGCAATTTTTCGCAAAACAAAAATTATTGCACATTTTGCGCGTAACACAAGTGTGCAAGTTGTGATTTAAATTATTGCTCTAGTTTTATATCATTACAAATTACAGTCAAACTTGATTAACTTGAACGTATATAATTCAAATTCGTGGTTAATTCGCACCTTTCCCTTGGTCTTTTGAATTTTCTATTAAAACAATGTAAAAAAAAATCACCTGTAAATCGAACTTTTGTCGGATAATTTGAAGAAAAAATTATGCGCAGACCATGAAAAACAGCTTGCAGTATCACGTAGGCAACATGTTTGCAGTTAGTAGAGCAGCGATCAATACTGTGATGTGGCACACCCATTTAGCGACAGTGTCCCCAATTGTTCTATGTCATGCCTGTCGGCCACCTGTTGCTTTCAGTTCAGTCTCCTTGCATTCATGGAAGGAGTGCGTCGCCTCAGTCTATTTTTCCTGTAGTGTCACTGTACTCTTTATTTCTCTTTATTTTGTTATTCCTATTGTGCAGTGTATTTTGTTGTGGTTTTGTCATCATGTCTTTGTCAACACCAAAACGTGTGCAGTACAAAACATTGACATTTGCCGAGAAGGTGGCAGTTATTCAGGAAGTGTAAAAAAAGTCTGACATAGCAAAAGACTGAAATTTCACCAAATACATTGCCAACTTTTCTAAAAAATGGATACTTGATTTATTTCTACATTTATTTACTTATTATTTACTATTCACTTCCCTAATTAAGAAGAAGGTAGTGTAGAACATGCTAAGTTACGTATAAAAGTTTAATGCAAATATATTTCAGCCATTACTATGGCCTTCATCAGTGCGACTATGATTGGTTTACGCTGCCAGATTGGAAAGGTAAGTTTTGTAATGGTAACTCCGGGTGATGTAATGCAATGAGGGATTTCCAGATGTAAGGAACGAAAATGGGGAGCTCAGAGTTGCAATTTTTGGAAAATAAAATTTCTAAACTTCCTCTAAACCTCAGAGCATATCAATTTTGGAAGGGAGCCAACTTTTTAGTATCGGACCAAAGTATATGCTCTGAGGTTTAGAGAAAGTTTGGAAATTTTATTTTCCAAAAATTGTAACTCTGAGCTCCCCATTTTCATTCCTTACATCTGGAAATCCTCATTGCATTACGTCACCCGGAGTTACCATTATGAAACTTACCTTTCCAATTTGGCAACATAAACCAATCGTAGTCGCACTGATGAAGGCCATAGTAATGGCTGAAATATATTTGCATTAAACTTTTATACGTAACTTAGCGTGTTCTACACTACCTTCTTCTTAATTAGTTTGTTAGTTACATGCATTGCTTACCACTCATTTATATTCACTTCCCATACTGTATTTTACCTCACTGAATTGACGTTTGAAGTTATTTTTCTAGTCCATATTAAAACTTTCATAATGCAAATTTTTTTTAGTGGCCCCTTCAGCTTCAAATTGGACAAGTTTGACTGTACTACAAAACACTTATGCCAAAGTTAATCAGATCATCCAAATTTTATTCTTCTAGAGAACTAAGACTTTGAAATGCCTCACGATCACACACACACACACACACACACACACACACAAAACTGCTGTGTGACAGTATCTAATGACCTTTTCCGATTTATACAAAAATACATAACATAAGTAGGCAACTAAATAAGTAAGAATTATTGCCGACAAAAAACAAAATTAAATTACTTAATCTTAAATACACACTCATGAACAATGAAATTTGCTCACCAAGAAGGAAGCATCAGATTGAATTGAAATTTTATGGACGTAATGATACAGATGAATGATGCACATGATGGCAACAGAAGCTGCAGGACAATTACAGAGGGATCTGTGGCATACAGTCCAGTCGTCCTCAATAGTGTGCCGCACCGCTTCGTGCAGCAATACATGCTGCAATACTGTCCAGCATGGAGGCAAACAGACGCCTGATGTTGTCCTGTGGTAGACTGTCCCACACGTGTTGGACGGTGTGCTCCAAATCCCAGATAGTGCGGCGCAGTGTCAGCCGGCATTTCAACTAGTCCCACACGTACTAGATAGGGGACATGTCCGGGAAGCAGGCAGGCCATGAAAGTGTCTGGATGTGACGTAGGCAGTTCTGAGCAACCTGAGCCGTGTGCAGGCAATCATTATCCTGCTGGTATAGCGCACCTGAAATCCCAGCCAGGAATGGGAGCACGTAGGGCTGTAGGATCTCATCCACATACCGCTGGCCCGTTGATGATCCATGTACCACTACTAGAGCTGATCGGCTATCGTAGGCAGTGGCTCTCCAGACCATAATGCCTGCAGTGGGGAAGGTGTGGCACTCGATAGCGAAGTTGGGATTGTGTCGTTGACCCGGTGACCTCCACACACTGAAACGATCAACTTCCCCCAAAACAAAGAGTCACTCATTGCTAAACACCACATGTCACCAGTCTGTGGTGTTTCACGTCGCTCTAGCCTGTCACCACTGCACACGAAGCTGGCGATGTTTTGATGTTAATGGCAACACATGTAAGGGGGCTCTGGAATTGTACATTCGCTTCCGCAAGGCATCAGAAAATGGTTCGTGGGCACACAGGAGCTGTTACATCTGTCTGTATAGTGGACTGGGTCCCAGTGGGATCTGTTCGTGCCTGGTGCACAATCCATTTATCCTCTACCGGTGGTCCTCCTGGTCCATCCAGAGCCACTCCACCATGTGGCAGTGCCGTCACGTGTCCACTGCTCCCAACACAGTCTGACGGTGTGGTCAGCACGATACATGTGGTAGGCTATATGGCGCTCTGACCACCCTGCAGTTTTCAGCCAAATGATCAGGCCTCTCTAAGTCCGTAAGTTGTGTAAATTGACATCTACTCAACATTCTTGTCACTCTGTACTCTTGCTTACATCGGCCAGTGCTTTTTGCTTTTATGGGGCATCAACTACATGCCAGTTTATAAGGCTGCCGGTTCGTGCTTGCAGCACCACCACGAGGTGTGCAAGCACAAACCTTGCGTACTCGCACCAAACGTGGATCATTTGTGTACCAGCACGCACTCTAGCTATTTGCAACGTTTCGTGGTTCTACCATGTTTTCTTCTAGGTGCACAAATTTCATTGTCCGTGAGTGTATATAAAAGTACACTTAACATAATATAAACATTTTTCTCTTGACTGTTATAAAAAAAGGCACTTCTGTTTCTTTGTCTCTCCAAAGAACACCTTTCAGTTCATTATATTTTGAAGGATGCATGGTTATCTGCAAACAACTGCAATACATAACATCTTACCCTTTATTGGTACAATAATTTCATTCACTGAACTGATATTTCTTTAACATTTGCTTGTTAATGTACATAAGGCTATTGCTATGGCTGTGAAAAGGGGCATCAAGTCATCTGGAATAGGTGCTTTAATGTCATCCAGTTTTTATAAACTAAAACCGCGAAAATGTTCTCCAAATATTTTACTTTACTGAAAAAAATACAAAAAATTCCTTTTCTTTTTAATACTTCATTCAAAGTTGCCTTAAAAAGAGCCGTAAGATCCTCCCTGCAATGCGTTGTTTATCAGTACACCCCTGGCCGTAAGATGAACAACAACCACACTTCACCCGGAATTAAAATCCTGACCCATCTCCTGGACGAATGGTTAGAATCCACACCACTGCATTAATGGGTTGACTAATTTCTTTTGAGTTATCCATTATTTATACTGTATCATTTCAATTTTGCTGTTTTTTTGTTTTGTTTTTTAAAGAAAAATGCAATGTACAAATAAATAATGTCGAGTGTTTCTTCTTATAATGAAATACAAAAGAAATTTTCATAAACCACCATAAATAAAAAGTTCAGAGAATTTTCAACAGTGTCCATTTTCTAGAAAAGGGGGCCTGGCCCCCTCTATCCCCCTGCTAGCTACGGCCCTGCTCCACCAGCATGCACTGTGAGGACCATGCAGGATGGATAGAGTGTTTCATGTTGTTCACACCAAATAGGTACACAACCATCCACGGAATAGAGTAAAAAACTTGACTCATCAGACCAGCACACTTTTTTCCAGTCATCCGACAACCAACTTGCATGAACTGTGTACCAGGCAAGTTTTTTGCATTGATGAACTGTGGTTAGGAGAGGATGTTGTCTGTTTTTATAGCCCATACATGCAATGCACAGTCATGAAAGATACTGTTCTAGGTTGACCTCTGTTGTATTGGGTAGTCAACTGTTGAACGGTGCTGTGTCTGTGGGCCTGTACAAGTCATCGGACCTGGCGTTGACCTCTGTTGTATTGGGTAATCAACTGTTGAACGGTGCTGTGTCTGTGGGCCTGTACAAGTCATCGGACCTGGCGTTCACCTCTCACATCAGCCTTTCACTGTCCTGAACAGTTTTGTCTCCGGGTTGTTTGACCATTTTCACACCAGCCCTGATACACTAACTATGGTGGCTTGCACACAGACCACCAGTTCAGCTGTTTGGAAAATCGACGCACCCGCTTTCTGAGCTCCCACAATCTGTCCTTTTTCAAAGTCTGATAAATCCTTCCGTTTACCCATCACACTCTGAATTTTATTACCTACTGTTCCACTCACACCTGATATATGCTACGTTAGTTGACTACTTGTGCCCTCTCAGAAATCACATGGTCAATGGGCTGCATTCACTTTTGATTGGGGTGGTCATATTCAGTGATCACTCAGTGTAGAATAAAATACATGTCTAGGTCAGTAATACCTGCATTAATACCTAAAAGTAGTAAAATTATGAACCAAAAAATAGCAACAGACATCTTTGTTCTCACGTTTCAGGTGTCCAAATGCAAAAATATTTTGAAATCAGATTAATACATGTAGGGCTCACAGACAGACAAATGAAGTGATATAGGTGCATACCGTTCAATGTTCATGCTGAAAATTGGTCTTATAAAATCCTGGTCACATTCATATACTGTCTTAATGGTAGTTATGCAAGAGGCACATTCATAATCCACCATTTTGAACTGCACCACATACTACTGTCAAAAGGCACAAGGAAACCTGCCAGTGTTTTTTTCTGTCAACCAAAACACACACACAGGGGGTGGGTTTTTTTTCTGCAAGGCTTTTTTTTTTTTTTTAGTAGGAATGCACAAAAACTGTGTTCTGGCCCCTGTTTTAATACAAAATTTCTGGTACTGAGTTTTGTAATAATGATTAAATTATGAAAACACAAAATTTGTTAAGTATTATAAAACTTCTACTAATTACTAGCTAATTTTGATATAATTAAATGAAATACAGTCATGCTAGAAACTTCTAAATTAAATGAAACAGTACCGTCTTAGGTATGAAAATAATGTTGCTTTAATCACATCTAAGCAGTTATCACTGACTGTCATATACACCCAAATGCACAGAATAAAATGATGAGTATAAAAAAGTCAGTAAAACCACTATATACAATTCAATAAAACACTTCAACCATTAGCACTTTCAGCTGTACTATACAGCCTTCATCAGATGGATTTCAAAAGCAATGTGCGAACAGGTTGCAAATACATCATGAGTTATATGTACAATCAAGGAGAGTTAAAAGTCTCGCTCATGCGCAATGTTCTAAGTCACCTTGGTGTCAGATTTTTAAACTCATGTTGATTAAAGTCCAGAGCGAATTTCCACGGGTTGAAAACTGTAGCTGGATATTCATCCTTACAGTAATAACTTGAAAACCCATAAATGACCAAACTTTCGCATAATAGTAATTGACTTTTAGTGCGAGGAGTAGCCAGAATATCAACTTCCTCCAAGAAGGGTAATACTCACCATCTTTACACAATCTTGATAGGGCTGTAGATAAAGATTGAGTTTTTACACTATATTTATGTTCTGCTAGGCGAAAGCACACAGCTCTCGACGTGGATCCTACCTACATACATGAGATGAGCACAGCTTCCATCTCTTGGCAGTAACCTAATTGAATATACTCTTCATCTGTTCAGTTTCTCAATGTTGCCTTGATCCCTTCTTATGCATGTAAAAATGTTCTTAGTTGATTCACCAAAGCCCAACCCCAATTTTTTACAGATCGTACGAAGAGGATTTCTAACTTTCGGAAAATACGGAATAGAACCCACATACTTAATAGTTCTTAGTGAGTACTGTAGTGTTAACATATTTTTCATTTCCTGCCATCTGATTAGTTTATTTACTAGGTGGACAAGGTAATCAAACGAAAAAGCCAACGTCTTAATGTAACTCAATTCCCTATTCCACTCCTTCAACGTAGAAGCTCTCCCAATGTAAGTCTTCAAAGCTGACAGTTTTTGAGAATATGGGTGAAGCGAACTAAATGGAACTAGAACCGGGGTACTGCTCTGTTTATGAAAGACAGAGGAAGAAATATTATTTGAAAACTGATTTCTCATTAGCAAGAGGTCTGAAAAGGTAACTGAAAATAAACCTCCAGCTCAGTGGTAAATTTAATGGAATGTGTACTCTCTTCACAATACCCTACCATTAAATTTACCACTGAGCTGGAGGTTAATTTTCAGTTACCTTTTTTAGACCTCTTGCTAATGAGATTTCTGGATGTAAATGTAGGAAAAAGAATCAACTTCTCAGCTGTCTTTAACTGCTTGGCTAGGAATCCTAAACTTTACAGGCATGAAAGACTTTCACGAATATGCAGAAACCCGCTTTTTTCTGTTCTGTTTTTGGTGCTACCGATATTATTCTAAAAATGCAATAAAAATTTTATGGGGGGGGGGTATGCCTCCCTCTTCCGGAAAGCAAAATTGTAATGACTTTGAATGACAGGATGGCTTTGGCGGGGAATGCCGTCACCTCTTGCAGGGATGGGAATTCTGTGCCAAAACAAAAATCTTGCGCCATCTTGCTACAAAAGGCAGATTTTGCACCATTGTGCACCAGAGCCGCTGTGCCCCATCGTCATCATCAGAACTTTGGTACAGTAAATTCTCCGTGCGCACTCTTGCACTTGACGCTGAGTAAGACCATGCAGTGGGAAGAAAGATTCAGCGACTCCAAGTACTACAGGTTTTAAGTAGTTACTATGGAAATCGTCGATAAAAAACATTGAGTATGCTATGGAAATCGTGGGTCCGCTATGAACGACGGAAAACTTTAAGTATGCAATGGAAATAAAAAATCTTAGTGAAATAACGTTATTAAACATCTGTGTAAAGTTTATTTTCGTGTTTTCCAGATTCTAACACTTGTTAAACATGTTTGGGAATGAGTGTTAAAAATGTCACGTCGTTTTCTCATATAAAATTTTTTTGACCAAGCCCCCCCCCCCCCTCTCTCTCTCTTTTTATTTTTTATGTTTTCTTGTCATGTTCCTCACTTTTAATATCTTCGGTAATAGTGAAAAAGGAGCAACCATATTTTTTTAAGAATTTTTTCGAATGAAATGCATGTTGCCCTATTTCTAATACATACTTCTTCAAAACTAATCAATACAGAGCAATCGTTTTCGCCCCTTTCCCTTTTATTAAACGAAATTAAATTAATCCGTATTTAATCTGTTCGTGGTGGAATCTGCGCCATTTCCATGTCCCGTAAAATTGCTTCACGGCAGATTGACCAACACAGTATCGATTTTTCATTTTCCATAAAATTCGTGTTTTTCCATTTCTAGTCACTTCTTACACATACATGAAATTATTTCGGGGATTCGCAGAATTCTGCTTTTTATGTCATCATTTGGGTTTTCTCGAGATCGATGTAAAACTGAAAAGAAGCTGGGGGTTTCTTGGGGGGGGGGGGTCTTTTCTGTCCGGGGACAGTATTTCATCTTTCAAAAACGGAAGTTAAATGGAGTGAAGATTTTTTCCCATAATCCTAATTTATTTTTCTCGCAATGTTTCTTCTGCCTAGTATTGTTATTAAATATCATTTTAATACATAAATATTTGTATTTTAGCTTGAAAAATGGAGAGAAAATGTCCGATGGAAGTGAAGATTTTGCAGGCAATCATAATCCCTGCTCGCGCGACGTTCCCTCTAATCTGTGTTGTTCTTAAATGTCAGTAATTTTGTACTTTGGATGCAGTGATGTGCTCCAGTTTAATATTTACATAAATAAATTTCAATTAGTCTGCAAGCATGCACTTTTTAAATTAAACGAATTCAGTGCCCTCTCAAAAATAGTGAAGGCATTATTGAGTTATTTTCCTGGCTGTCAAATGGAAAGTTCCTTTAGTATGATGGAGGATGTACTTGATAAAGAATCCAGCAACATGAAAATTGAAACATTTTCATCTGTTCAAACCATGAAGTATAAGCTACTGAATCAGGATAAGTCAGCCTTGAATTTTTTAAAGAAAAATGATTATTTTCATGACTCTGTAAATAGAGATTTATGCTAGAATATGAAATCATCATATTCAGAATATAAGAAAGAATTACAAGATAAGAAAGAAAAAAATGAAAATAAGACAAAAGGAGCTAAATATCTCTAAAAATGCATGTAGCAAATTAAAATCAAATGAATTGGTTCAAGAGAAAGAAAACTCTAGCCAGCTAATTCATAAAAAAAGGTTAGAACAAATTGTTAGACAGACACAACTTAAGAAAATGAAATTTTATTAGTTGTGAATGACTTTTATTATTTATCTACAAAATGGCCAACGTTTTGCAAGCATTTATCATATTTCTTCATTAATAATTTTGTGTCAAATCAAGAATAAACATTTATTGTTATCAAACTTTTATTATTTATCAACAAACATGTCTGAAGTTTTTCAAACCTTCAAGATTTCATTTCCATACAACATTGTTATCTTTTAAAGACATTTGATTAATTTCTTCATTTGATTAAAGACATCGTTCTGTACTAAGGTGAGTGATTTTCTATGCATATGACATCATCAGCAATTTTTTTACCTTACATTATATTGTACTATGTATTTAATTCTCTTGAAAGAAAATGCATATATTAAATCTATTTAGTTGGCAGGCATATGTGACCAGTACATAAATATCATGGTTGTATACATTAGAGAGTGAAATGCAAGATTCTACACTTTGTTACCACCACCCCCTCCACATGGGAATTCAGCTTTTCCTATCACTGCCCACTTTCATGCCTGACTTTAATGGATATTAGATTTGTTCCTCCTCTTGCAGTCTTGATTCCAAAGTCAAAAAGAGTTTGCTCTTCTCATTATTGATTCCTACAGGAATTATCAAACTGCAGGCCAAGTAAATAAATAAATAAAATACCCAGATGAATTTTGTGCAAAGTCATTCAGAATATAAGTTTGCTCAAGTGTGATTTCCTAAAATTATCACTTGAAATATGTGCATCAGGAACATCATGCATTATTTAACTTGTTTACCCTTCCAGGTACAACATGGCAATAACTGTGGTTTACTAGTTATTTTTTGGCAGGGTGCAGTTTCTAACATACAAATTGCATCCCAAAGAATGTGTGATCCTTGTTATAAGCTTCTTGCAAAATTAATAATATCTGGGAATTTTTTCCTTACAAAGTTTTACCATACTAAACGTGACAAATCAAAATATTCTGAAATTTCGGCAGAATCAAGCCAAAAGATGGCAGCACAAGACAGAAACCCTTTGTTGGGAAATTCAGAGACGACTCAAGAACAGTATGCATAACAAATGCGATGTAATGGCTGACGAGAGCCCAAGTGGCTGAAACCATGGTACAAGTTAATAGTACCTTTATTGGCATTTGAAAGTGTGATCATTTTGATTTACAAACAGTCTTTGTAAAACATTGTTGCATTTTTTTATTTTTTTTTACATTTTAAATGCCATACCCTACAATTTCTGTTTTCAATGGCAAGGATACTAAAGAGATTCATGGGGAAGTATTCCTATGCTTAGGTTACACAAATAAAATTGTTGTATGAAACATTCCATTAGTGACAGCTCCCCAATTCAGCGGTGAAACGTGTGAGAACAATGTGAGATGGTAACACATGTTGAAAACATTGCCACAAGAGCAAATTTACAGGAAAGCCTATATGGCTTTGTTATGCCGTAGGGCCCCCAAAATAAAAAAAATTGTATGGCTCCTTAAATAAATTAGTTTAAAAAAGACAGAGGGAGGGATAAATTTGCTGTTCAGGGTTTTGGGAGCATGGTTCTGCCTGAACTCAAATTATAGCATATATAAGTATTAATTTAGTAGCTAAAATGTAGACTGACTAAAAATAATTTTAAAAGTGATATTAGGGGTATACAAAAGTTTCCGCTAGCGGAGGCTGTAGGAGTTCAACCAGCCGGTAACCCGTGCTGTCGGTTCATACATGAAGCCAAGCATGGCGGTCAATAAAGTTCATTTGCGGCACTGTTTGTTATTCATGTTTAATTTAGGGAAAAGTTTGAGTGAAGCTTACGGTTCAATATGTCAGGCATATGGCGAGATGGTTATGGGTGAGCGAACATGTCGAGAACGGTTTACCAGGTTTAAGAAAGGTGATCTAAACTTGGAAGACAAGCCGCATGCAGGTAGACTGCAGGAACTCGCAGACGAGGAACTGGAATTGCTGTTGCAAGAGGATGCCACACAATCGACCACGCAACTGGCGAAATGTTTAAAAGCGGGTCAATGGACAGTGGTATAGCATCTACAGGTCTTGTGGAAGATCCAGAAGATTAGTAAGTGGGTTCTACATACTTTAGAAGAAATATTAGTCAATGATTTGGCATCTGCATGTCATTGCTAAAGAGGTTTCAAGGGACGAATTTCTTGTGGAAGGTTGTTACCAGGAATGAAAAATGGGTCTATTGCGACAGCCCCATACGCAAGCGATCCTGGGTCGACCCAGGCCAGCTATCAATATCCGCTGCAAAACAGGATATCCACGGGGAAAAGGTGCTGCAGTGTGTGTGGTGGGATATGCATGGAGTGCTGTACTTCGAACTGTTGAAACCGGACAAATAAATCACTGCACAACGATATAGTGATCAGTTGATGAAACTGAAGGCCGCAATCAAGCAAAAACACCCATGGACAGGTAAAGGATGCTGCCCAGTCATCCAGTTACATGATAATGCCAGACCGCATGTCAGTGCCACCATCAAATCAACACTTGAACAGTTACACTGGGAAATTTTACCTCACACAGCAGCACCAAAAGGTGCTGCTGTGTGTGTGGTGGGATATGCATGGAGTGCTGTACTTCGAACTGTTGAAACCGGGCAAAACAATCACTGCACAACGATATAGTGATCAGTTGATGAAACTGAAGGCCGCAATCAAGCAAAAACACCCATGGACAGGTAAAGGATACTTCCCAGTCTAGTGCAACAGCGGTTCACCATAGTTCCAGAGGTGAAAAATTTTGTCACTGCGTTCTTCAGCTCAAAACCTGAGTCTTTCTATCACAGGGGCATTCATTTGTTGCCTGAAAAATGGCATAAGGTCATTGATGCTAACTGCCAATATTTCGTTGAATAAATGTGTACTGGTTTCCTGATAGTTCCTGTGTCCTTTCTCCTTAAAACGGCAGAAACTTTTGCATACCCTTAATATTATTCAGTACTGCACTACAATTGAGCTCAGAGTTTGGGTTGTTGTTATATGGAAGATTTACTTAAAATGTAATGAACATTTTTACCCCATATGTAATATGACCACCCATCTTTCCCTTAAAATTTCATTTTGTTCATTTAGTCCAATTTAAGAGGCAATCACAAGACTGTTACTATATGAGGAAAATGGCTTTGAAAAAGCTGGTTTCATGAGACACTAATCAATGTCATCCAATGTTCAGGCTCTCTAGGAGAACTGTTAGTGAGGTGGGATCTGTTATCTGTGACAGCAGATTCCAGATGCATGTAGCATAAGTAACAATTTAAGTTGTGTCATAAAGTAACTGTACGTAACATGTTAAATGCTAATACAATTGTACTATGCTCCAGTGATCATCCTTATCAAAGTTCCCACTTTTCTTTCTTAACAAAGTCTTTCCCATTTGTAAATTCCATTTCCCATTATGGTATAACAAAACCCCTAAATATTAAATTTTGCTGTGATAATTTTAATAGTTTTTGAGTTATGGTAGCGATAATCATACACATAGACACCACCAATGGAAATAGTCAAATCGTGTTCGGGGAATCAAAAATGTATATTTCTCTTGAAGTTGAGTATTTTTGAGATTACAATGCTATTTCATACAGTACATTAGTATAAGAAAATAAAAACGAAGGGGAGGCAACAAAAAAAAATTTGATTTCTCAAAGATGATGGGCAAAGTGAGGGGCTCCCCAAACCAATGCTATGTACAGGGCCTTAGTTATCCTAAGCCTGTCATGGTGTTGCCCAGGGGCATTGACTTCTTCAAATTATTGGGGAAAGGGGGCAAGCATGAAGGGATCAAACTTAAGAGGAACACATCTCTTCAATTGTCAGGAGGAAAATAAAAAGGGCAAGAAGATAAACTTCAAGATTTGACGTACATTTTAAAACGCAATTGTAGTTGCTCATCAGCAAATGGACAAGGAATCAGAAATATTCTTGTGCCAAATATTAATATTTTTAAAAACAAAATTCAGCCTTTCAATTTACTTCCGATATTGGAGGTTATATTATTTAACGTGCATTAATGCATTTGCATTTTTGAACTTCACTTTTAGTTGGTTAAGTTCGATGAACACTTACCGCACGTGGGGCTTGGCTTTCAATTCCTATTTCCGTTATGTGGATGCCGCACGGGGTTTTTCATTTGGCCACGGGTCCGCTTCTTTTTTCCCATTGGAATTTATTTTGTCTCATCACCAAATGAGTTTTTCCTTTGCTGCATCCTCATTTACTTCCAATATTTATTCATACCCGAGTACTTTCAGTAAAATTCCTTTACCGTCTTCGAGGGGACGCTTTGCTCCGACTAGCACGGACCGTGTCAGCTGGGCATTTCGGTGGTTCTCGCGGGCTGCTTCTGTCATCGGCTATCGCTTCTTCTTGGGCGTTGTGGCGCCATCTCTTGTTGGTCAGTGATCTCACTTTTCGAACTTTTTCATTTTTTTGCTCAATTTTAATTAAATTTTTCCAGCTGTTTCTCAAATTATTAGGGTCATTGTGGTTGCAAACTTTTGTCCTATTTTTTTCAATCATTACCGACTCTGCTATTCTGAGGTGTTTTCGGATTTACAGCTTTTGATGATTTTTATATTTTCGAATTTAGGATATTTTTGGTTATCCAGACAGTATTGGATAAGTGCTGTTTTTTCTTCTTTTTTCTGCCAGTTTTTTACGTGTTGTTTTAATCTGTGTTTAAGCTTATTTTTGGTACTTCCTATATGCCATTTGGAGGATTTTCAGTAATAGGAATTGAGTAAATACCTGCTTTTTCTAACATTTTTATTTTTCATTTTTTATTACTATATTTTTGATGGTATTTACTTTTCCTCCAATTTGAATGTTATGTTTTTTACAAATGTTATTAATTTCATTGGTAGTACCTTTTTACGTAAGGAAAACCATTTAAATATTTGACATCTTTTTTATTTACTACAGCATTATTTTTTATTTTCTTTATTACTTCAGTGTCCCATTTTTTTATTAAATGGTTAGGATAACCAAAGTTGCCTGCAATTTTTTTTATGAATTTGATTTCTTCATTGATGAACTGACTATTTTCAGAATGCGTATATGCTCTTTTAATTAAGGTTTTTATACTATTGCATTTTTGAGGATAAGGATGTGCTGAATTGTACGGGATTAGGACCGGAACGAATGAACTTTTCCGATAAACCCTGTATAATAACTTATCTGTGGATTTGATAAAAAAATTAACAAAATGTTACAGCGCTTTATATCCAACTATAGAACTCACTGTTGAAATAGAAAAAAATAATGCATTAGCCTTTTTGGATGTACAGGTTATCAAATCCACAGATAAGTTATTATACAGGGTTTATCGGAAAAGTTCATTCGTTCCGGTCCTAATCTCGTTACAATTCAGCACATCCTTATCCTCAAAAATGCAATAGTATAAAAACCTTAATTAAAAGAGCATATACGCATTCTGAAAATAGTCAGTTCATCAATGAAGAAATCAAATTCATAAAAAAAATTGCAGGCAACTTTGGTTATCCTAACCATTTAATAAAAAATGGGACACTGAAGTAATAAAGAAAATAAAAAATAATGCTGTAGTAAATAAAAAAGATGTCAAATATTTAAATGGTTTTCCTTACGTAAAAGGTACTACCAATGAAATTAATAACATTTGTAAAAAACATAACATTCAAATTGGAGGAAAAGTAAATACCATCAAAAATATAGTAATAAAAAATGAAAAAATAAAAATGTTAGAAAAAGCAGGTATTTACTCAATTCCTATTACTGAAAATCCTCCAATGGCTTATATAGGAAGTACCAAAAATAAGCTTAAACACAGATTAAAACAACACGTAAAAAACTGGCAGAAAAAAGAAGAAAAAACAGCACTTATCCAATACTGTCTGGATAACCAAAAATATCCTAAATTCGAAAATATAAAAATCATCAAAAGCTGTAAATCCGAAAAACACCTCAGAATAGCAGAGTCGGTAATGATTGAAAAAAATAGGACAAAAGTTTGCAACCACAATGACCCTAATAATTTGAGAAACAGCTGGAAAAATTTAATTAAAATTGAGCAAAAAAATGAAAAAGTTCGAAAAGTGAGATCACTGACCAACAAGAGATGGCGCCACAACGCCCAAGAAGAAGCGATAGCCGATGACAGAAGCAGCCCGCGAGAACCACCGAAATGCCCAGCTGACACGGTCCGTGCTAGTCGGAGCAAAACGTCCCCCTCGAAGACGGTAAAGGAATTTTACTGAAAGTACTGGGTATGAATAAATATTGAAGTAAATGAGGATGCAGCAAAGGAAAAACTCATTTGGTGATGAGACAAAATAAATTCCAATGGGGAAAAAAAAAGAAGCGGACCCGTGGCCAAATGAAAAACCCCCGTGCGGCATCCACATAACGGAAATAGGAATTGAAAGCCAAGCCCCACGTGCGGTAAGTGTTCACTCGAACTTAACCAACTAAAAGTGAAGTTCAAAAATGCAAAAAAAATTCAGCCTGTGATTTTATAAAAATATCCAGAGAGATTTTATTCCCAAATGTTTATAAAAAGTATAAAAAATTAGCACTGTTACTCAAACAAAGAATGAGAAGTGCAAAAAATAGATAAATAAATGAGCTAAAGATTATATGTTTCTGTATTTTTATTTTTTTTTTTTTTATTTTTTTATAATTGTTTTAAACATTTACCACATATCACGAGAACATGTCAAATGCGATACGGGCTGACAACCAAGTTTCTTATCAAACGAACAATGCTGAATATGGAAAACAAGTTTTTACTTACTTTGTTATGTATTATTTTTTTGAAATTAAATTGCTTTGGCCTCATAAGGGGAAGCTTGGTCCACCTTATAAAGAATAATACATTTCTATAAATGAAAGAAATGCATTTTTTGTTGTTAACAGAGCATGTGTTAGTCCAGGGCTTTTCACAAGATGGATAAGTTTTTAAATGCTAGTAAAAAACATGACGTTTTGGAAATAACAAACAGTTTAAAAGACGACAAGAAGCGAAAATCCCAGAAATATGACTAAAACTACCTAGATTTCGGATTCACGTGTACTGTTGTGGGGAATGAAGAACGTCCACAATGTGTTATCCGTTTTAAAGTGCTAGCCGCTGAAAGCATGCTCCCCAATAAAATTAAACGTCATTTGGAAACAGTTCGTGTAAGTTTGGTAAACAAACCACATGAGTATTTTTCTTCTAAGCTGAAAAGAATGGCTGAGCAAAAGGCAACTTTCACTAAACAAGCTGCAGTTTCGACAAAGGTTCTTCTTTCATCCTACAAAGTTGCCTATCGAGTAGCAAAGAGCAAGAAACCACGCACTATTGCTGAAAGTCTCATTTTACCAGCTGCTATGGACATGGTTTCCATTATGGTAGGAGAATCCGCTGCCAAGCAACTGCTAAGTGTACCATTATCAGATAATACCGTTAGTCGTCGAATTTTCAATATGGCTGACGATGTTAATGACCAGTTAAATGAAAAACTAAAGGGCAAGGATTTTTCCATTCAATTGGATGAATCCACTGATAGCCATAACGATGCACATTTGATTTGTTATGTGAGATTTATAGATGATAATAAATTTTACGAAGATCTTCTTTTCTGCAGAAGCATAACATCTCATACAAAAGCAGTAGATTTGTTTCAGATAATAGATTATTTTATGGCAGAAAATAATGTAACTGGGAAAATTGTGTAGGTGTGTTCTCAGACGGAGCCCGCTCTATAGCAGGTAGTTATGGGGGACTGAAGGTGCTCATTAAAAAAAAAAAAAGCTCTTCATGCCATGTGGACACATTGCATCATTCACAGGGAAGTTCTTGCTTCTAAGGACATCAGCCATGTTCTACACAGAGTTCTACAGTCCGTAATCGAAGTAGTAAATTTCATTAAAACTCGACCACTTAAGTCCAGATGTTTTGAACAAATGTGTGCTGATGTGGAGGCTGAGCACAGTTCTCTACTTAACTACTGCAAAATTTGAACTTAGGAGGGAACTTCATTCTTATCTTCTTGACCAGAAATATTCCAATAAGTTTGAAGACAGTGCCTTTCTTTCAAAGCTATTATATCTGTGTGATATATTTGAAAAGCTAAATTCATTAAATGTATCCCTGCAGGGTAATGATATCCACATTTTGTTGCTGATGGACAAAATGTCTGGCTTCGAAAGAAAATTATCCCTGTGGAAGAAAAAAATGGAACAGGGAGTTATAAATGAATGCTTTCCTATATTGCACACATTTTAAAATGAAAATGATTTAAAATTGAATGAAACCGAGAAGTTAGTGTTTCTGGATCATTTGTCGCAACTCATTGATCATATTAAGAAGTACTTTCCAGAAGATGTTCAACAACACAATTGGGTCAAAGATCCCTTCAGCACTGATCCTCCCTTAACGTTCTCAACTGCAGAACAGGAACAATTTATTGATATCTCACCAAACTCCACAGTGAAACCCAAGTTTATGTCATCTTCCCTACCAGAAGTTTGGTTGTCGATGAAGCAAGAGTACCCTGAAGTAGCTAACAAGGCTTTAGGAATTTTGATTCCTTTTGCATCATCGTATTTATGTGTAACGAGATTTTCTGCAGTGGCTGTCATCAAAACCAAGTACAGGTCCACAGTGAATGTCGAGAAGGAGATGAGAATTACAGTTTCCAAACTTGTCCCGAGACTTGAACATCTAATGAAGAAAAAAGAAGCTCATCCTTCCTACTGACACTGTTTGATTTAATGAAGAAAATACAAGCTCATCCTTCCCACTGACACTGCTTGATTTAATGAAGAAAAAACAAGCTCATCCTTCCCACTGACACTGCTTGATTTAATACAGAAATGTAAGTTGATTAAGTTTAAGATGGGTTTTTTTTGTAGGAAATATTGTTTTCATTTTAAAATTTTATGATTACCTTTCTATTTTGTTTAACAATAATAAGTAATACTATTTAAGTTAATATTTAATTTTAAAAAAATATATTTAAATTTAAGCTTTTCACGCATTTTTGGTCAACAAATGTAAAATTATCAATGAAAACATGCATATATGAATTTATAATATGGTTTGTATATTTTTGTATATTTGGGAGCCGTCGCAAATTTATATAGAGTGAAGGAAGCCATGGAACAAAAAAGTTTGACAACCCCTGCGTTAGTCTGAATAGTATAGGAAGACATTTTTTCTCTATAGAAATATTTCAACTCACGCTGCTCCCTATAGTCGGCACCTATGGTGTTGCCAGAGACGAAATCCAGATGATGAGAATATGATGTGGTGAAACTGTAACAATTGTTATGGGAAAGGTAAGTTTTGACTCTTGAAAGATGCAAGATGTTTTGTGTTTTCCCCCATCAGATATGGCAGACATGTTACTGATAGTTAATAATTATAATAAAGTTAATGGTTTTCTTTTCTTCACATCAGAAATGTATTTGGTTGTAAGTTGATTGATATTACAATAGGTACTTCCAATGTAAAAGGCAATACCCGGGGGTGGTGACTGGAATAGCGTAAACACATGGGGAATCAATGGATTTAATTAGCTTGCTGTCTTTTAGATTCGGAATTAAATTTATTTTTTTAAATAACGAGATTATTAATCCATGAGTATGGCACATACACAGTTCTTGTTAATCTTTTCATGTGATATACTGTGATTTTTTTCTTTTATTTTTCAGGCATATGTTCAACAGATGATGTTTGCTCGTCGTACTGAGGGCATGAAATCTGCTCGACTTGTATTTAAAAAGGCTCGAGATGATCCTCGCTGCAACTATCATGTGTATGTTGCATCTGCATTGATGGAATACTACTGCAGCAAGGTAAAGAAAGTGTTGCTCAGATGTTTCTGCTTTGACGTATCAAATTTTTTTATCTTCATAGGTTGTGGCTCATATTAGATTACTAGGTGTGAAGTTCAAATTTGAAAGCGTATATAATATTTTTCCATAAACTTATACAGTAGAGCCCACTTGTAATGAGGAGCTTAGAACCAACAGAAACCCTCATTAAATCCAAGCGATCACTAAATCTGTTTTTGGGTGAAAGTTCCCACTATGTAAAAATATACTTACTTGATACTATGCATATACACTGAAGTGCCAGAAAAACTGGTAAACCAGTCTAATACTTGATAGGTCCCCCACGGGAGCGCAGAACTGCAGAAATACGACGGGGCATGGACTCCACTAGCTTCTGGAAATATGCTGTAGGCAATGCACACCGTACTTCCTGCAGAGCGTTCCACAATTCGGGTGTATTCCGAGGTCTCGGATTCCTGTGTTCGATAGCATGTTGCATGGCATCCCAAATGTGTTCTATCACATTCAGATCTGGGGACTTGGGTGGGAATGGCAACACCCCAAACTCAGATGAATGCTTCTCTAACCATAATGTGGTGTCCCGACACTTGTGTGGAGGTGCATTGTCCTGTTGGAACAGGCCCAACCCATCAGCATGAATGCAGGACATGAACGGGTGTACCTCATCAGAAAGGATGTGCACATAGTGTTGGCTGGTCACAGACATTTGTAGATGTACCAGGGGTCACAGTGAAGTCCAGCTAAACACAGCCCATACCATTATGGACCACCCACCAGCCAGTACAGTTCCCTGTTGACAGGCGGGATCCATGGCTTCATGGGGTTTACGTCACACACGAATCCTTCCATCTGCCCGATACAGTTGGAAACGCAACTCGTCAGACCGGGCTACTTGTTTCCAGTCATCAAGTGTCCAGTAGCTGTGCTGCCGTGCCTAAGCGAGGTGCATAGCACTGTGTCGTGCACCCATCAAGGGGACTCGAGTTGGGGGTCGGCTCCCAAAGCTCATATGCAGGGTATGTTGCATAGTCCGGATGCTGATGCTTGTTGAGGCTCCAGCATTGAATTCCGATGATACCTGCGAGAGTGTTGCACGACTATTGCGTGAAACGATTCTTGACAGCCGATGGCCACGTTCACCCAATGTCTTTTTACGGCCACACTGGTATCGTAGGTTGGAGGTTTTGCCGGAATTCTTGTAGTCATGGAACATACACCATTGCAATAGTCATCCGTGAAAATCTGAACTTTGTTTCTACCTCCGAAATACTATGGCCCATCTCATGAGCGCCAACTATGGCAATGCGTTGAAAATCGCTTAAATCGTTATTACTTGTCATTATGTTGCTGAAAACAGCTCTGACAGCTGGCAAGGATGTCTATTGCTTTATATACGCACTGGCGGGCGCAACCGAGTATGTGCATAGGTGATGTTGCTATGTATTTTGCATAAGCTCATCTGTACCAGTTTTTCTGTCACTTCAATGTATATGTGAGACCACCCTTTCTCTTTTTGCGTAGGAGTGGGTTGCCTGTTTCCAACTCTTCTGAAGCGATATTCCCAAGGCATAGCCCTTGGAGTGGCTGGCAGAGAATGTCCTGCACAACTCTCTTGTCAATAATTTAATGTACTCCCTGCCCCCATTGCTTTTCTATCAACATTTTTCCACTATCACACAAGGATTCCTTTGCACTGTTGCAGTTTCATCCTGCATGTCACCATTTCTATTTCTTTGCCTCATTAAATATGGAATTCCTTTAAAAAATTATTTTGCTTATCAAAAGTAATCATCTTAGTTTTTCTCTCCCTCATTATATCTGGGGATTTCATTAAATTTTGTTCATTAAAAACTATCAAATTAGCTTTGAATTAACATTATGCCAAACAGAAGCTCCTGTTTTGCTCATTAAATCTGAGATATTGCTAAATACCAACTTGTTATAAGTAGGCTCTACTATATATCTGCATATTTGGAACAGAACCTTTTTTCTTCCTACAATCACAGTGACACTCAGATAGTTGCGAATTCGTCGTTGTGGGTGGTGCAATGGATAGCATGCTCGAATGGTAATCGGGAGATGCGGGTTCGATTCCCGCTCCACGGCGATCAAATTTTCTGATGTGATTGAATTCACGTGTGAAACAATAATTACAGTCAATTCAGTGATGTCTGATTGCTGTGTTAATTATTATGAGTTCCTTGAGATTTCAACTCTGTTGAATTTTGACTCTTGGGTCTTAAATACGGTCTTTGAAAATATAAATTATGTTTGCAATATTGCAGATGTCAGTAGCAGTTAGGTGAAGCTTTGGAAAGCAGTCTAATTAAATAAGCATTGAAGAAGAAAAAGGAAGCTTATTGCATGATACAATTTATGAGGGTGAATATCACTAAAAAGAGCATGAAGTAGAAAACCTGGTTTGCCAAAGTAAAACAAAGTATAGTAATAATTAGGTGGACAGGAAAGAACAGGCTTCTTAAGAAGACAAGAATTCACTAAAAATATATAAAGTGTAGAAAAAGCAAGGAGGGTGAAGTTTTTAATTGCATGAAGCACAGAATTGAAAAGGTGATCTGAGAGCCTAATGGGATAAGTGAAAAATTGTAAATTCTCCTCTGAGTTATTAGAATAGAAACGAGAAATGCTCTTGGAGTGGGAGCAGATGGTGCCACAGGGAGAGAAATAAATATAGTAGAAATCTCAAGAGAAGTGGTCTATAAAACTATAAAATTTCTTCAGAATAGGACTATAAAATTTCTTCAGGATAGGACTATAAAATTTCTTCAGAATAGGACTATAAAATTTCTTCAGAATAGGATATCTCCAGTAGTATATGGAATGATAAGATTTAATGATTGGTTAGTTGAATTTTGTCAGTTACTTTTATGTTCCTTGTTATCATTTTTTTTTTTAATGTGAGTTGTTTCCTGGAATTAGAGAGATGTTATCATTGTTCCTCTGTGTAAGGGGAAAAAGTGAGGAGACCAAGTGTTAAAACTATCATTGTCAGCTTGTTCAGTGTAATATGAAAAGCATCTGGAAAGATCATCACTGATAAAGTTTGGTATTTAATGTCAAAAGGGAAGAATGTACAGAATTTTGTGTTTTATGCATGGTGAAAGCTGCACTAACCAAATTTTTTCATTACATACATTAAGCATTTGTTTGGTGGTAAGAAAGATTTTGTTGCATTTATACATGGTTTGTGGTAGAGTAAATTGTGTGCTTTTGTGGAAGGTCTTGAAAAAATGTGGTATAACTGGGAATTTGCTAGGATGTGTGAAGCTACGTAATTTGGTAATAAGAGTATGTATGCATGTAAATGGTGTTTTATTGAGTTGTTTTTTTCATTGATGCAGAAGTCAGACTCAATGTGTAGTATCTCCATGGCTGTGCAATAATATGTTTATGGATACATGCATGATGCCAAAATAGACAGTACTAGTTTGTCTTGGGAATTTCTGTATGTATGGTTTGTTGTATGCTAATGACACATATCTTCTTGTCTGAGACCAAAGGTGAGTTCCTATATATATATATATACAAAATTACTTTTAGAGTGTTTACAGTTAGACATGTCATGATCAGGGCAATGCTTGGAAAATAAATAGGTGCAAAATCACTGTTATCATGTCACAGTGTAGATTATTAGGCCTTGGTGGCTTCAACACATTTTAAGATAAGTCTCCCCTCTGTAGGGGAGTTTTACCAAGGGCTGTTGACCACTCAAGATAAGCTGAGTGAGATCATTATCACTTTAATCCCATTAGGAGAAAATGGGGGGGGGAGTAAAAGCTCTAGACAGAAACAAAAATAATGTTTCCCTTTGGTGTGCTGAGAAAAAGTGCATGCAACAAACAAGAGCATTACATGTCACAGTGATTCTCCATTCTGTTCCTGCTTTGTGTCTTATCCATCAGAAACAGTGATTTTGTCAGTGTTTAAAGTCATCGTTACTTCTGTGGAATTGTCACTGTGACAAAAATATCACTGTTAAGCCCACTCGAATAGATATGAAATTCAAACAGGATAAACAAAAGAAAAACCATGGTTCTCTGTATTAATGAAATCATGGCAAATGCTTGTGATTAGATATTGTAAAATTTAACTTTAGTTTTTCAGAAATTACTGGGATGATTTTTTTTTTTTTTTTTTTTGTCAAATTTTTGTGTTGCACACCAACCCATTATCAGGACTGACTCAAGAAAGTGGCAACACTTGCTCTCTTGAGTCGGTCTTGACGATGGGTTGGTGTACTACTCGAAAGTATGATGACAGCAACAACTGATCCTAGTAATTCCTATAAAACTAAAGTTAAATTTTACAAAACCATGGTTTTTGAGTATGTGTGTTTAGGGAACATGTTTGAAAATAAAAACAGATTAGATGTTTAGAGGAATCAATTTAGCTCTGAAAGCTGTAGGTCCTTTAAGCAGATTTCACAGAATTGATGGCTTGTCAGAAAGATCCCAAAGGATTGTGCACGAAAGCATTGAAATGCTTCACTTGTGAGGGGTTTGTGATAAGACTTATTCTAATCATGTGTGGAATGAAGATATGTTGTAGATATGTAATGTGAAACAAAATGCTTTTAGTAGGGTGGAGACAAATGTTTTGATGGGTTTGGTCATATGGAAAGAATAAACTGTAAGGGACTAATTAAGTGAATCTATTCAGCTCAAGTGGCAAGAAAGAATGTTAGAGAAAGGTCAAGGAAATCATTAGAAGATCAGATTCAGGAATGCATGAAAGAGAAAAGGATAAATAGGACGAATTACAAAAGGTCATGTTGAGATGTCATGTGTGATGGCAATGTGTGAAGTTTGGGGTTTGTTCCAAGATTGCTGCAAGTGAAGATGCTTGATACATCAACAGAAGGCAAATGTAGCACTGTCAACCAGGTTGGTAAGGGAATTTACTCATTGTGTATTTTACGCAAATTATGCCTGATTTACTTGGCATAGAAAAACCAGTTTTATATGCAGACATAAATAAACATATATAAACCAGTTTTATATGCAGACATATTGTATTAATAATATAAAAACTGCTTTAATTCTATTATTGGGTATATAAATAAGTTTTGAGGGATTTGAGGTGAACAAAACACGTTGTTGGAGAACAGAAACAATATTTTAATATTAATCGAAGTATACTCCGTCTGAAGCTACAACTTTACCCCATCTTTCGGGCAGTGAACGTATGCCCCGAAGGAAGAATTCTGGTTCCTTGGAAGAGATCCAGTTGTCCAGCTAATTTTTTATGTCTTCATAAGAACTAAACCGTTCTCCAGAAAGTGCTGACTGCATCGACTGGAACAAATGGTAATCCGATGGCACAATATCTGGCGAATATAGCTGGTGGGGTAGAACTTCCCAGTCGGATCCTTCTAAGTACTTTTTCACAGGTCAGAAACATGTGGTCTTGCGTTGTCATGTTGTAAGATGACTTTGTTGTGTCTATTCTCCCATTCCGGCCGTTTATGCGTGAGAGCTCGTTTTAAATGCATTAATTGGGTTCGATACCGATCACCAGTAATAGTTTCTGATGGTTTCAGCAGTTCATAGTGGATCACACCCTTCTGGTCCCACCAGATACACAGCATTACCTTTGAACCATGGATATTGCGTTTTGGCGTTAAATGACCTGGTTCACCTGGCTTCACCCATGCTTTCTGCCGTTAAGGGTTATCGTACCATATCCATTTCTCGCCGGCAGTAATAATACGATGCAAAAAAACCTTTCTTTTTTGCCTTTGAAGCAGCAATTTGCAAATGGTTTTTCGACGTTCAAGGTCTCTTTCCTGCAAAGCATGTGGAACCCAATTCCCTTCTTTTTGCACCATTCCCATGGCAGCTAAACGTTGTGAAATTCATGGTTGACTAACATTTCATGCTTCTGCTAGTTCTTTTTGGGTCTGGCACAGATCCTCGTCGAGTAAAGCTTCCAATTCAGCATCAGCAATTTTTTAGGGTGGTCCAGAACGTTCTTTATCACTGACATCGAAATCGTTCCTTTTGAATCGTCTAAACCAATACTCGCATGTTTTTACGGATGGGGAATGTTCACCATAGATTTCTGACATTAAGCAATAGCTGTCGGCAGCACTTTTCTTGACAATAAAGTAATGCACTAACACTTTCCGCAAATGCTGTTTCGTCGGGACGAAAGTTGCCATTTTCCATCAAGTAAAACAAATAGTTTTCACACCTCAATCGAGCGTCGTATACTGACTCTGACAGCTGGCGTCTCATACTGCGATATCGCAGTGTTGCCACCTTAAAATACATGCGAGCAGTAATAAATACGACACCGAACAGAAATCCCTCAAAACTTATTTATATACCCAATACATTTTAAACTTACATTTTTTTATACATTTCACTATGAAATCATTATTTCCTCTAGATTGTTTATGCAGCCACCTATTAACAGATATTTTAGAAATTATGTGTTCTCTCATGCATATTTTTTTTTAAATGGAGAAAACAACTGGTAATATCTACTTCTTGCACTAGTATTAATAAAAATGACAATTTGTACGGAATAGATTTCAAGATTCCCAGAAAAAACATCGGAATCTATTCATAAAGAAATTGTCTTATTGTCTTCACTCGTTATTGGAAGTGGAAACAGAAGACATCTGTGTTGTGCTTGTGTTAGTGTGAAGCTGGTGCATGGATATCAAAAGCGAGGCAACATTTTATTTTGACTGTTCCCATCATCTTGTTTCACTTTAAACTACACCATGGCTTTTGTCTTTCTTTGCCAAAAATAATATTTTTAAGTGTGCTGCCCACATTATCATAAAGAAAGGGCTTTTTCTGTATGAATATGAAGGCTAGGAAAAAAACATAGAATATGACATGATATCGATATGCAACATGGATGTGGAAGTTTGCAATGTTCCAATAAGATCATATAAAAACTCTGAGGCGGACATTGTCCCTTCCCCCCCCCCTCTTTTTTTTTTTTTTTTTTTTTTGAAGCCTTTTCGTTTTTTGTCGTACTAACCATCACAAGAGCAGTGTTTGTTTTTTTAATTTTATTTTATTTTTGTTTTCTACGTATTTTATGCATTTTTATGTGTAATTTACATGTCACATAGCCATGTAATTGCACAGCCCTGACTGTAAATAATTTTGATATGACAAATGATTTTGCTTTGAAGAGCTAACCTCTGAATCATAGGCACTGACTATGGAGGGTAAAGTGAATCTTGCCCCCCCTCCCCCCAATAATTTTACTGGGGGCAGCCCACCCAATATTTTTCATTCTATTGTTGGATCTTACCTTTACAGGCTGATGTGGTCAAGGCACCAGGTGAAGTATCGCCTGCAGTGAAGCACCCGATATCTCCACCGAAAAAAAATAACATCTAAATAAAAATAAAAAAAAAACACTAAAGAAAATTTTGTCAAAATTTTTGCTCTCCTCCTCTGCTGCTAGGGGCTAGCAAGGAGTTTTCCTACTTGCGTTGACAACCGAAAATTCTGCAACAACAAATTAATTATCTGATTCCAATAATTAATAATGACCTCCCATAATTAAGTATAACAAATTAATTATGAACTTCCCGCAAAACCCGTACCGCGATTGGGCGTGGATGCCTGGATTTAACTCCAGCACGTCCCAATGTACCGAAAATCATAGCAACGCACACACACACTCGAAAAGATACCCAACGCTCATTTCACGTACGCTTGACATTTAATATCCAACGTTATATTATATACACTGCCACCTTTATCCATGAAGTGGCACAAAAATCTACTGAGATGAATGTATGGTGGGCTGCTCTATCGGCAGCTTAATTATGCACAATGATTTAAACACTTTATCACTGATTAAACGATAATACTGATTCAACTAACTCTGATTTAACAATTAACACTGATTCAAACACTGTTCACTGATTAAATTCTAGTATGCACAATAAACAAATAGAGCGAAGGAAACATATATGAGAGATTACCCAAAACATTTGAATACACGCTTTAAAAAATGATAATTGAGTACGAGCGTGGGTACCAGCAATTAAAATGATACCGTAATTATCATGACTGCCGCAGTTTAATTATAAGCTATATATATCTTTATACCATTACACACACCTGCATAGGCTTGATGCCAAATTAGCAGGGAAGAGCTCTTAAACTTATGGCCATAACACAAATAAAAATCACGAATAAAATGTGTTGGAGGCCTCCGCTGTCGTGCGTATTCATTTTTACAGGGGACAGAGTTCTATATGCTGTTCACTGTCCGACGGCACTTGTACGTCGTGAGCAAATGTTCGTATAAAGACCACATACCTTGGCAACCGTTGTCTGAGGTCCTCAGCGCAGAGAAGTGGCAAGAAATGTCCTGCCTTTTTGGTATATAGACAGCCTAGGCAAAAGTGCACTAATGTCGACCTAGTATCGGTCGAGAAGTCCAAAGGACTGAGATGTCCTCGTTTAAGAGGGGATCATTCATAGCCCTCCGTACTTGCTTCTCTCCTTCTTTTGCCGAGCTCTCCCAGCGGTCAGCTCTCCGGCCTTGGTTCCATGCCCCTCGCTGGTGCTGGTCTCGTGCGTGTCTTTTCGAATCCGCTGTCCGAATGAATGCCGCTTGCTTTTCTCTTCTCCTCGTTTCTCTCCTCTTTGTCCTGTCACCGGGCTTCTCTTAGCCACTTGAAAAGGGATTTATTACCTTGTTTTCAACTGTGGGTGATAGTCGGTTCTCCCTTATCCCGTTCTGTTCGGAGAAAACTGCAACCACCGAATGTCTCTTGGCTTGCAGAGGGACTTTTGGGGGGTGAGTTTTGCAGTCTTTCGTTAGTTGAAAATGCACACGACTGTTGCTATGAGTCCGAAATAGAGATGCTCTGTTGCCATGTGGCCTTTCACAATTCTCGTTTGCCAGAAGGCTACGAATTATGCACTTATCAAATACTGAACAAATTTTAACAATGGCAGTGATGAACAAATTAGAGGATCAATTACCGTAATTAATTATAACTATGAGTGCTGCCTTGCAGTTACATCGAAACACAAATTTACCGCATAAATGAAACATAAAAATTTTCCACAAGTTAGGCTGCACCCTATAACACTATTTAATTGAATAAATTTTTATGTGTGTATGTCATTTTCGAAATGGATGATTTGAAATATTTCTATAAAGACAAAATGTTTTCCCATGCTATTCACTCTATTGTGTGCTGTGCTAATCACAAAAAATGCATTTCTTTCCTTTATAGAAAGGTATTATTCTTTATAAGATGGATCAAGCTCCACCTTATTTATGAAGCAAAGTGATTTATTTCCAAAATATTAGTAAATAACAAAATCAGTAAAAACTTTTTTCCCATATTCAGCATTGCACATGTGATGAGAAACTTGATTTCCAGCCCTGTATTATGTTTGACATGTTCTCATGATATGAGGTAAATGTTTAAAATAGCTGTCAAAAATAAAATAAAATAAATAAAAATACAGAAACACATAATCTCTAGCACCTTTATTTATCTATTTTTTTTTTGTGCTTCTCTATCTTTGTTTGAGTGCGCTATTTTCTCATATTTTTTATAAACGTTCAGAAATTAAAAAAAATTATAAAAATGGAGGGTGAATTTTATTTTTAACATTATTAATATTCAGCAAAAGAATATTTCTGTTTTCTTGTTCGTTTGCTGATGATCAATTGTGTTTTAAAACACATGTTGAATCTCATAGTGTATCCTTTTACCCTTCTTTATATTTTCCTTCTGACAATGGAAGAGGTCCCTCTGGCATCTGATGTCTTTGCGTGTGCACCCCAATAATTTGGTAATGCCAACGCATCTACTCTGAATCTTAAAAGAACAGTGCTGTGCATGTCAGTAGGTAAGTAGGTTGGAAGTGATGGGAAGGGAAGCGTGGTAAGATAGAGTTGGATAGGGTAGTGTTCAAAACAGTTATTTTCAGTACAAATCATCTTTCTTAGTATTTCTTGGAAACATCAGTTCAAGGTTTCTGCTACCAGGAGGTAAGTTTATCTGAAGTCAGAGATGCCAACAACTACGGAATCTCCGTAGTTCCTACAGAAAAAGCTCTTGTACTACGGAATATGGAAAACCGTGATTTTTAACGGAAGTTAATAATTTTTATTCTGCTTGTACCCCTTCCCAACGCAACGGCGGCCACTTGACGATCCGTCATTTGTCTTGCTTCCGATGCTGCCTGCACTTCCAGTTCTGCCTCTGGGAGCTGCTCGGATCTTAGCGCGAGCGGCAGGCACTTGATCAATGTGGCCTTGCGCTGAGTCATTCTAATTTTAAACCCTCCCTCCCCAGCATGCAACATTCTGGGGACGTTGAGCATAGCTCACTTTGGTGGACGTGGGCGGAGTTTGGCCTGAAGCTCTTTCCCAGTGCAGCGGCAAGCTGTTGAAAATCGTTTGGTGCACAACGTGAGTGTCATTACCTGGCATCGGAGTTCTTTTTTTTAAATCGTGCATCGACCATTTATGTGAGTAATTGATATTTTGAAGTTTTTTTCTTGCATTGCAGAAAAGTATGCTTGGATTTCGTTGCAGAGTTCGCCAAAATGCGTAATTACGCGTCTAGTACGCATCGAAATTTTACCAACGCGTAAAAAATATGCATCGGGAATTTTTCGCGACGCGTACAAATACACGTCGTAAAGCGCGTAAAGTATGCATCAACACGTAAAAATACGCATCGAGAAACGCATAAAATACACATCGACACGCAAAAACACACATCGAGAAACGCATAAAACTGTGCGTCGAAGAATTTTACCAACGCGTAAAAATACGCATTGGGACAGCATTTCGCCTTTCGAAAACGGAAGTGAACGAAATAAAGATTTCTTCCGCAATCGTAATTTCGTTTTCCTGCAATGTTGCCTCTGCCCAGTATTGTTGTTATACATAATTTTATTCCATAAATCTTTGTATTTCACTTTGAAAAGGGAGGGGAATTTTCCGAAAACGGAAATTTGACGGCCCAAAAATTCCCGTGTAATCTTCGGCTTCAAGGAATTTCTGCTTTTTCGTCGTAATTTGGGTTATCCTCGAGATCGATGCATAACTGAACAGAAATTTTGGGGCAATTGGTGGTGGTGAAGGATGCTTTCCGCCTGAAACTTTCGACAACGGAAATTTCGTCTTTCAAAACTTTCAGAAAAAGTGAAGATTTCTCCCATAATCGTAATTTTATTTTTCACACGATGTTTCCTCTGCCTAGTATTGTTGTTAAATTTCATTTTATTTTGTAAATATTTGTATTTCACCTTGAATATGGAAGAGAAATGTCCGAAAATGGAAATCGGACGTAGCAAAGATTTCTCCCGTAACTGTAATTTTTTCCCCCAACGATGTTCCGAACGTGTATCCTGTGTTCTTACATATTCCCCCAAAAAAGGTTTGCATTTCAGCTTGATAAAGGGAGGAGAGTCCGAAAAGGTAAGTGACAAAGCTGAAAAATTTGTAAGAATTGATGCATGATATTCAAAAGCATTCATATTCTCCAAGTTACACTACTTTTTATCTAAAATAGTGAGAGCTATCATGCATTCATGGTCCTCAAACTGAAAGTTCTTTCAGCATGATGGATAAAATTGTCATCCAAGAAATTTGTGAAGCCTACTGTCGTAGCTGATGGTGATGTTGAGCTTAATTTTTCAAATAACAGTTTTTCAAAAAAAGAAAAATCAGAAAGTACACAACTGGTAGTTGGAGTAAAAAACAAGAATGTATTAAAATGAAATCATTTTAAATGAAAATGAACTTTCGAAGTTCTATACAGCTGTAGGAAAATTTCACATTGAAGAATGTTCTTATATTCAAGAAAAGATACTGATCTATGATGAATTCTTAAAACATGCAGAAGTAGTAGATCATTCACTTAGAGCCATAACATCTTTTACTTCTGTATTACACATAGTCAAACACCTTCCATTTATAATAACTGAAAATGAACTTGATATACTAGAAGCGGAATTCCTTGTTATCAAGCTGACAAATTAGAGACCATAGCAGTAACAGATAGAATAGATGTCACTTGGTCAAAAATCTCAAAATTAAGAGGCTGTAATGGAGCGGATAAGTATACTATTTTCTCGAAAGTAATGTTTGCAATACTTGTAGTTCCACACTTGAATGCTGTGAGTAAGAGAGATTTTAGTTTAGTGCAAAAAAATCAAGCTCATTTCCAACCTAATTTAAGTTTAGAAACTGTAGAAGCACTTCTTATTGCAAAAATGAATATGTTCTCCTCTTGGCAAGTGTGTTATGAAAAAGATTTTCTAAATATGACAATCCGATTTTTGGCGTAAATGTGACAAGGATGGTAAGTCAGATAATATCCGAAAACTTGAAAATTTTCATCATCCTGGAGCTGGACTCGAACCCGTGTCTCCCAGAAAACGCCCGGGTATGCTAACCACTACACCACCCAGAACGACCAAGTTTCAAGTTTCCGATCAATTTGAATTTAACCATCACAGGATTCACTAGTCGAAGCAACCGGCATTCATGTTTAGTGAATCTGGAGGTTAAGAATCTTATCCCGTGTTTGCCCGGAGAAGCAGATAAATCATGAAAGAAATACGGGATTACGCCATATAATACAAATTTTGAATATGGCAATCCGATTTTTGGCGTAAATGTGACAAGGATGGTAAGTCAGACAAAATCCGAAAACTTGAAAATTTTCATCGTCCTGGAGCAGGACTCGAAACCCGCGTCTCCCAGCTAACCACTACACCACCCAGAACGACCAAGTTTCAAGTTTCCAATCAATTTGAATTTAACCATCACATGATTCGCTTGATGGTTATTTCAAAAACTTGAAACTTGGTCGTTCTGGCTGGTGTAGTGGTTAGCATACCCGGGCGTTTTCTGGGAGACGCGGGTTCAAGTCCCGCTCCAAGACGATGAAAATTTTCAAGTTTTCGGATATTATCTGACTTACCATCCTTGTCACATTTACGCCAAAAATCGGATTGTCATCTTCAAAATTTGTATTATATGGCGTAATCCCGTATTTTTTTCATGATTTATCTGCTTCTCCGGGCAAACACGTGATAAGATTCTTAACCTCCAGATTCGCTAAACATGAATGCCGGTTGCTTCGACTAGCGAATCCTGTGATGGTTAAATTCAAATTGATCGGAAACTTGAAACTTGGTCGTTCTGGGTGGTTTAGTGGTTAGCATACCCGGGCGTTTTCTGGGAGACGCGGGTTTGAGTCCCGCTCCAGGACGATGAAAAAATTTTCAAGTTTTCAGATATTATCTGACTTACCATCCTTGTCACATTTATGCCAAAAATCGGATTGTCATCTTCAAAATTTGTATTATATGGCGTAATCCTGTATTTCTTTAAAGATTTTCTGCTGAGGAACTCAAATCTGAAAAACACTGTAAAGCGAAATCACTAAAGAAAGCTGTTTAATCAATTTTTTGTTGTGTAAAAAAATGTATCAGTCACGGTGTATATTATTTTCCATGTGAAAAATTTGGAATATTTTGATACAGATTTTTGTGTATATAAATGAATAAGTAAGTAAAAAAATGCTAATTAAATTAAATGAGTTGTTTTCCTCGGTTAAAATTATTCTTTTTGGTATGACTACTGAAAAATGGCCAACACTACTGAAAATTTGTAAGAGTACTACTGAAAATATCTGAAACAGGTTGGCATCTCTGCTGAAGTTAATCCTCTTGCATTTGTCTATATTCAGGCATTGCATTTTCTAATGCACAAGTCAGCCTCTTCAATTTTTTCATTATGATTTTACATCATTTAAAAGATTGAGTGTGTGCTTGCAATAAACAATATCTGAATTCAGACTGAAATGCAAAGGCTTGAAGTTATGTACTAGAAAAAACATTACTTCAGTTTAAAGACAGATACTAAGTTATACATTCAGTACAGTATCTTATGCGCAGAGATAAAAAGTTTGGTAGATTTCTGGAACAGATGTTATTATTATACAGTTAGGCCATGTGGAAACAAGAGAGACAACACCAAATTCTCAGAATCAATGAGCACGTCTTTTGAATCCTTTCCAACATAAAAATAATTTTTCAAAGTGAATGTTTTTTTTTTGGGGGGGGGGAAGGAAAAGGTCAGACGCAGTTATTTTTTATAGCACACTCATAAATGAAATGTTTTTAAGTCTTTCTGTTCTTATATGCACAGTGAAATTTTGACTATGTATCTTTTAATGGAGAGACAGTGAAAAACGTGAGAAAAAATAAATGTGTGCTTAATTATTTAATCATCTTAGTTATGAAATCATATAATTGATAAAATTGTGGCTGATAAGGATGAAATTGACATGCCATTGATGTATGTGTAGGATGTATTTTTAATTAGGTATCTGACTTTTTCAAGATTATTTAATTTACTTTTATTTACATTCTGTTTGCATTTCATCAGAGTGAAGGCATTGCTCTCAAGATATTTAACTTAGGGATCGAGAAGTATGGTAATAATTTTGACTACCTTCTTCATTACCTGGAGTACTTATATCATCAAAATGGTAAGTGTAAATGCTTTTTTTTTTAAGCGCTAACAGCCCAGACTTGATTTATGATGTAAATTTATTCAAATCTTTGCTGAGTTATTTCAATGATAAAAGATTTAACTGAATTTGATCTCATACAGACATACTAATACTTATAAATGCTTGAATGTTCAGAATTTAACAAACTAAGAAACTGTTTGATAATTATTAAAAATATATACAAAGTGTGTCAATAAGTTCAGTGAATGTATGGTAAAAATGAACAGAACAGGTAATGTTTAAGAAAACTTACTTTACTGGCCTGCAAAATACACTCCTATTCTCCACCAGGATGCAACACACTTTTGCTATCACTTGTATAATTGCTGGAAGTTACAGGAAAAGTCTTCCTTTGTTATTATCTGCAGCTAAGTTCTTGTGTTTATTTGAATGTCCATAAAAATATTTTCCCTTTCAATGCTAACAGGCATGGAAAATTCCTTTCGGTTGCAGAAAAAAGGTGCTAGTCAGCTGGTGCCAGATCAGGGAAATATGATGGATGATTCAGTGTTGTAACTGCTCATGGTTAGAAGGTGCAGGAGGAATCTTTGACTGATCTTTTTGCAATTCCCCATATCCTTTTATAAAGTCATGTGGATTATTTCATGATTAATACACAGTTTCTCAATTATTATTCACTATGAGCTTATGCACTTTTTCGATATTTTCAGAATTTTGGAAGGTCACTGGCCTTCCGCTCTGAGGAACACCTTCAACAGAGTCCCTTCCTTTGTGCAAATGCTTGAACCAGTCAGAAACATACTTCAAAGTTACTGATTTATCCCCATAAATTTCCTTCAGCAGTGTGTGCATTTCCAATGTGAATTTTTCCAATTTTAAGCAGAATTTGATATTGGTTCGTAACTCCATTTTTCTCCCCACCGACAATGTGCAGCTACGTCAGCTGCTGCAACAAGCTGTCTATGCCGCACCATTTCTCACAGCTCTGTGATGGTAAATGGCACATTCTATATTCAATTTGATATGCAATTTTTGTAGCCTAGACTTACAAACTGAGTTAGCTTTGCATTAGGAACACCCCTGTTTTACATATATTCAGCGCAATAACGAAAAACCACATGATATCAATGTCACATGCAGTGACGATAAATTGTGCACACCTATCCTCTGTACATAATCAGTAAACATTTGCCAGTAGTGGGGAAATGTGGTGACCAAATTGACTGTGTCCAGATAGTTGAGGCCTGGTGGGCAGGTGCCTGTATTTCAGAAACAGCCACACATGTTGGCTGCTCCCATACTGCTGTTTCAAGGGTGTAGAAAAACTGAATTAACCATATACAGACATTGAGCAGAAGGGCTCACACTGGTCAGCAGTGATGTGCAACAGTCACCTACCAGTACAACAGCAGTACAGTTCGACCTATTTTGACATGCACCATGTGCTTCGCCTAGGATTCCACAGCCAGAGACCAACAAAAGTACTCATGATGATGCCCAATCATTGCAAACAATGTCTTGCATGGGTGAAAAAAACATTGGCAATGGACCCTCAACAGATGGAAGAAGATTGTCTGGAGTGATGGGTCCCATTTCCTGCTGCACCACGCTGATGGCTGGGTTCGCATATGGTGTAAACAGCATGAAGCCCTATCCTCTGGTTGCACAGTTGGAGTTCAACAGGCCATTGGGGGTGGTGTTCTGGTCTGGGAAGCTCTTTCCTGGCAAACCTTAGGTCCATTGGATAACGTCTTGCAAACACTTAATGATGGACGCTACAGGGAACTGTTAGCCGACCATCTGTATCCGGAGAAGGTTTACCTGGACCATAGTGCCATTTTTCAACAGGACAATGCACCTGGTCATTGGGGTCATATAACTACTGAGTGGTTGGAGGAACACAACAACGAATTTGCCACATAACTTTGGCTCCCAAACTCCCCTGACTGTAACCCAACTGAACATTTGTGGGATATGCTAGAATGGGGTGTGAGAACTGCTGATCATCCTCCACGAAATTAGCTTACACTGATGGAGGTGCTGCAGTGGATATGGGTCAATGGAGGATGTTTGACACCTTGTAGAATTTGTTCCTAGGCATCTTCAAGCCATGATTGCACAGAAAGGTGGACCAACACATTATTAAATAGGTGTTTCTAATGCAAAGCTAACTCAGTGTATATTGGATTTAGTCCTGAAAAAAATATTAGAGGTGCTTAAAAAGTCTTGACAAAGTGTTGAATTTTTTGTGAGGTAACTATGTCAACCCTGTAAGGCACAATTTAACTAATTTGTGTAATTTTTTTCTTTTCAGATGAACGTAAGACTAGGAAACTTTTTCAATACATGCTGTCACTGAGGAATTTGACCCCTGAAAAATCTGTGTAAATATTTTTATCATTTTAATTTGTAAATTGTTAAGTACAGAGGGTGAGTCGAAGGTTTTGCAATATTTGCGTTAAACGCATGTGCTGCGGCGGGTATGTCACGTATTTAAACTAGTTCAAGTTGCGCACTGCAGTCAGTCAAAAGGGGATATAAAGTGGTAGTCATTCCTGTGAACAGCATTGTATGTTGTCATTTTATCTGTGGTTCCATTGAACAGCCACTAACGGCTAATTAGGGAACTTTTGCTATACAAGTTTGTACTTGGCCATAATGCTGCTCAAGCAACACGAAACATTTGTCGTGCGAAAGGGGAAGGTTCTGTGGATGATGGCACCGCAACCATATGGTACAAGAAATTTCGCTCAGGTGACAGAAACCTTAGATGATCAGCCAAGGTCAGGTAGGCCGCGAACCGTGGATTCGAAGGCCGTGCGCCAGGTCGTAGAGTAGAGGCAAATCCAACAACCAACACTCAAAGCTTATCAGCTTATCAAACAAGCTGGGCGTATCACAGACCACAGTGGTTCGTTACCTTCAGGACCTTGGTAAGGTCTACAGGAGCTGCTGCATTGTCCTTCATGAACTGACACCAGCTGAAGCAAACTGCTGAGTGGAAGTGTGCATGGAACTCTTAGAAAACCTGCACAATATACGTTTCATCATGGGCATACTGATAGTCCCCTCGGCTTCGAGAGCTTCTTGCCTCAGTAAAAAGATTTTACAAAGTTTTTCATATGAAAGTGGTTAAAAAAATAGCAAGTAATTTCTGATGGCTGATTTGAATGAAATATTAAGAAGAAATCCAATTTTTGGCATTTTTTTCCAATAAATAAGATAAATATTTAGAAACATTTTTGTGATTTTAGTTTATAAAAAGTGGATGACAGAAAAGCATCCATTTTTTTCCAGAGGACTTTGAGGTCCCTTTTGACAGCCATATACATGTATATTAGCAAGACAATGTAAAAGAAACATCAGTTCAATGAATGAAATTTTTGTGCCAATGAGAATAAGGTATTATGCATTACTGTTGTTTGCACATAACTACGCAACCTTCAGAATGTAATGAATTAAAACATGTTCTTCGCAGGGACAAAGAAACCGAGACTTGTGAGATTTTATTTTTTTTATAACAGAGGCAAGAGAAAAAATTTTACTATGTGCAAAACATTGTGGAATTATGTTAAGTGTGGTTTTGATATTCATAAGTAAATATTTGAAATAGTTATATTGTTTTATGCCACAATTCTTAATTGTTACTTGTTTGCTAACTTATGTTCTGTGTTTTCTTATAAATTGGAAAAGGTCATCAGACACTATCATATGACAGTTGAGTGTGCATGTTATCGTGATGCATTTCAAAGAAATGTCTAGTTCTGTAAAAGAATAAAATTTGCCAGATGTGTTTAACTTTTGCGGAAGTGTTTTGTAACACTTTATATTTGTATAAAACGAGGGCAATAATTTTAACTACATCATAAGTGTTTGTGTTACATGAAATAAAGTGCAACAATTTTGGTTTTACGAAAATTTCCTATAGGTTCCAAAGAACTTGCATTATTAAACTGCTCATAAAACCTATTAATAATATGAAATTTAAAAATTTTCAATGATTGAAATAATAATATGGAATTATTATTTTTCCAAATATATAATAATGATAATTAATAATATGGAATTTAAATTTTCCATTAATCGAAATCTAATCAATTTTCACAAAAGGGCCTCAAAGATATTTTTTTGTGGGGGGGGGGGCATGTTTTTCAGGTGTGCCACTGTGTTTCATCAAGAGAATTGTTACATGCGATGAAAAGTGGGTCTATTTGTCTATTTCTGTAATCCTAACACACAACAGTGGTTGGGCCTGGACCAGCTTCCTGAATCTGTTGCCAAACGTACAAACATAGGCACTTAGAGCAGAAGGTGATGCTCTGCGTCTGGTGAAATTTTGAGAGGATAATCCATAATGAATTTGTTCCAGATGGTCAAACAATCAGTGCCAACCTCTACTCTGAACAGCTGGAGTGGATGTATGCCGTTTTGGAAGAGAAGTACCCCGCACTGGTGAACAGAAAGCATGCTCTCTTACAGCAGGTCAACGCTCGGCCTCATGCCGCGCAAACTACCCGGGCAAAACTCCAGGAACTTGAGGACATTGAACTGATGCCACACCCAGCATATAGTCCGGACCTTGCCCCATCGGATTATTACTTGCTTTGGTCTATGGCTCACTTCCTTCATGGGCGGCACTTCAACAACCAGGAAGAGGTGGCAGCTGGGGTGAAAGAGTTCTTTGCCTCGAAGAACAAGAACTGGTGCCGGCGCGGAATCGAAGAACTGGCAAACAGGTGGCTAAAGACGGTGCAACATGATGGTCTATACTTTGAGTGCTAGTCAGATTTCATCAGAATGGTAAGCATGAAGACATAAAGTGATCCAAATATTGCAAAACTTTCGACTCACCCTCTGTATTTTAAGATAGTGCTTTAGATTTTTGTATTGATATATGAAAACTCATCTAAATGTTGAAGCTGTTTTATTTTGTTGTTGCATTCAGGGCTGCCAGACTTGCGCCAGTCCTCACCAAAACGATGTTCTTGCACCATTCTGCTAAAAAAATCACGATTTTAACGAAATCTGCGCCAATTTTGCACCCAAAGTTAAAATTTACCGGTCATCGATATTTTAGCTTAATCTTACGACGCCGCCCCGGTGGCGCAGTGGTCTAAGGCGTTGGCCTCTGATCATTCGTCCGTAAGGGGTCCGGGTTCGAATCCCGGTGAGGCATGGATGTTGTGTTTGTCTTACGGCACTGGCTCTCCCTTCCCTGGAACCAGTGACCCTAAATTAGGGACGGGCGACTGCTTATAGCCCATTGAGTTGCTCACGGTGGTCGTTAAACCTCCACTCAAAAAAAAAAAAAAAAAAAAAAAAAAATCTTACGACAATCGAAATCGATTCAGCGGTTAATTTGTACGTGAGATTCTTCCGCAGATTCGCGGAGTTCCCTCCCTTTTTTTTTTTTTTTTTTTTTTTGTCATTTTCGAGATCTATGCAAAAGTTAAGAAATTTTTGGGGTTGTTTGTTAGGGGGGGGTTGTATTCCGTCTGGGGACATTGTTTTGCCTTTTTAAACGTTCGGAAACGGAACTTAAATGGAGTGTAGATCTTTCCCGTAACCGTTTTTTTTTTTCGCACGCGCGATGTTGTATCTGCTCAGTATTGTTGTTAAGTATAATTTCATTGCATCATTTCAGCTTGAAATTCTTAGCAACGATTTCCGAAAAGGAAGTTAGGCCACGCGAAAATTTCCTCGTAATCGTCAGCCACGAGATTCTTACGCGGATTTGAGGAAATTCCGTCATTTTTGTTATCATTTGGACCATCACGGGATTGATGCACAACTAAATTGAAATTTTGGGAGGATTGGTGGTGGGGGTGATCCTATTTTTATGTCGAAGGACGGAAATTTCATCCTTCAAAAACGAAAAGTAGACGGAGGTAAGATTTCTCTAGTAATCGTAATTTTTTTTTTCTCGTGATGTTTCCTCTACCCAGTATTGTTAGATATCATTTTATTACATAAATATTTGTATTTCAGCTTGAAAGTGTTGAATAAATTTTTGAAAACGGAAGTCGGACGGAGCAAAGATTTCTTTCATAATTGTATCCCCCCCCGCAATGTTCTCACTCTTATGTAGTTGTTAAATGTCATCACCCTCATAAATGTGTGTTCATTTTAGCTTGATAAGGGTGGAAGAAATCTGAGGGAATTAAAAAAAATGAAAAAAGAAAGAAAAGTAACAAAAAAAAATGGTAAGGGAAAAATATCAGCAGAAAAAAAGTAAACAGTGGATGCTGTGCAGTGGCAGAGTCAACAAAAGACAAATATGGCTGTGGAACTTGCTGTGAAGAAAGTAGGGTTTGCTCGCAAGAGGAAACCAGAGCTAAGTTTCCAGCAAGTACAAGAACAAAACCAGGAAAAAAACTGTTTGAAGCTATGTCTTTTAAAACCACCCTATTTTGTTTGGAATTCAGTAATTTTATAATTGTGAATACAGTGAACGATTCAGTTTTGTTCATAATATTCACCCTTTCTCACCGCACAGTCTGATTTTTCACCAAATTAAAAAGTGTAGCTTTGGGTTTGTTTTTTTTTTTTCTTCATCAGTCTCATATATGTTAATTAAAATCACTCATGAACGCTATGGATAAATGAAAGGATTGTTTATATCCCATAACTTGTAATCAATTATCAGGAATACTGATCTTTTGGTTCTTACTTAAAGTCTGAATTTTGCCCCGTACATTCAGGGAGCAGAATTTTTAGGAGGTTTTCTTTTTCTCATTTTGACCTACCTTGGGGAACATCTTCACCCTCACTCTTTTCTTTTTCCAGATGGAAGGTGCGTTGAACCACATTTACTAACTCGCAATCGTCTGCTTAATGCCCATGTCCATACATACAGGATCCCACATATGCACGAGCAGTGGCTCTTTCAGACAAGAACAACAAAAAAGTCATAAACTGATTCTACTACTACTGAAGAAGGGGGGGTAATCCCACGCCAAAATGTCACTGTGCAAGCATTAAGTGATGGAAGAAGCTTTTATCTAACCAACTTTACTAAATCTCACTGTTGTCTTATAGTTTTGGTTCCAGTTGTAATTGTTCACAGCAATGAAAGAAAGTTTGACATTGATAATTACTGGATGAAAAACATTGTATGAAGAGTATCATGGCGCAACTGCTGAAAGGTGATTTACAATTTGATTATTAAATGTTACATTAGTTTTCCTTTTATATTGAAGGTACGCTTTCCTTCAGAAAACCTTAGGAGTTTGTGATGCACACGCAAACCATGTATGCATGGCGTGCCAGTTGGTTGGTTTCAGAAATAATGTATTTTCATCTGAATGCCACGAATCTCGAAAAATATGCTACTAAAAGCCAACCAAACAACAAACAGTGATTACATATTTATTCTTCCTAAGTGTATATTTGCAAGCGTTCAGTGACAATAGCAACAGTTCTTGGACGCGGCAGCATCCTATTCGTGGTACAGCAAAACAAATGCATTCAGAGGAAAATCCCTGATATTTATGTGTTACACTTAAGATATTGCAGGTCATGTAGTTTTCAATATATCGTGGGTAGTATGATTGTTTTCCCATTTATCTCACTGTAGGAACAACAGAAATGCTAATTAACAGTCATAAGAGTAGCAGTAAAATGTCAACAAACCTAAGATACAACATTTTTTCATAATTCATAAAATAATGATAATTCAGTATATAAACATAACTTAAAGCATAGCATGGACTTTAAACAATTAAAAATGCTATCATTAGCTGCTCCAAAACCTGAGTTCTGCTCCAAAATGCAGATTTCTCACTCCAAAACCCAACGTTTCTGCTCCACATTGCATATTTTCGCTCTCCAAGAATTGCTCCGAAACATGGTAGGGGCATGGTAGGGTATGAGTTAACACCCCTGTACATATAATTCATGTCATGCTGCTTTCAACCATTTTTAATTGAACTGGAAAGTTAATTTATGCATAGCGATGCTTGTTCATGCATGTTGCTTTCGAAAGAGCTGTCACGCTTTTTTTTTTTTTTAGTCTTCAATCACCCAGCAAGGAAACACAGCTTTTTCCAGAACAGAGGAAATCGTTAATGTTTTAAAATTCTAAACAATAGATATTTCAAACGTCTGCATGAGAGTACCTTCAAATTTCACTGATATGTAAAATTTATTAATGTATACATTCTTATTAACAGGATATAAAAAGTATTATTATGATAAGCTTCTGTTAAAATAATTCCAAAAATCGTGCTGTGAAGTAATGAAGACATAGTACTGTAGACTTTAGAAAATAGTGATAGTGAATTGGAAATTAAAATATTCATATGTAACACTGGAAAATTGTGTTGTGAGAAATACTGGAAAAAATAATGGAATATCTTTGTTATGCAGTTTCAAATATGGGGTTAAAAATTTATGTCTTTTTGTGTAGCTCAACTATGCAAACTTGTAGCAGTTATTATATGAGTTTCTTTTCTGAATCTGTTTCATACCTTAAAAGAACCGAATCTAAAACTTTCAAGCTATTATTGAATGGTTCTGTTTACCAGCAGAACTATTTTTTGCATCTTGAGGCATATATGAAACACCTTCTATTTTGACTGATTACTTTACCAATGCTGATTCTACATTGTACATTAATGGGCCTTTTGTGTGTTCCCTCTGATATAATTTTCTCATTTGCATTGGTTGTCAATTCAACTCTGTATAGAATTTCTGTTCATTAATCATATGATTATGTGGCATTTGAATCAGTAGACTCCCCAAATTGTAGTTATTTGTTTTCTTTACTTTTTCTTTAATTCTTCTTGTATTTCTAGTATGTCACTTCTGTTGCTACAACTGTAGCTTCTTGTTTGTGATTTTGTGCTTGTATTTTTATCTTTGTAAAATAATTGTTTCCCAATTTTTTTCTCTTATTTTGTTACAGTGCCTAGCATTCATTTTCAGTTTGTGCTTTCTTTCTGCATCAGGAACAGTATTTGATTCTCTGTTTTTGTGTTCTTTTTCCATGAGTTCTGAATGATTGTTTTGTGTGTGAAAAGATGTGCATGTGAGTCAGTCCATGTCAAATCAACACTAAAAAACTTTAAATTTTGAACCTTCACCTCTTGATTTTATAGACATTTGATATATATGTAGAGCTTATTGATGTAAGTAAAATTTATTTTTCTTAGGTTTTTTGAGCCAACAGTTTTTGAGTTAGGGTCCTTTAAAAATTTGTAAAATTATTAAGATTTCATGCACTGAAATCTTCAAAGAGCTGTATTTACAAAGGTATTAAAGGTACAGGAATAGAACAGGTGTCATTTTGAAATTGTGAAATGAGGTTTCAATTTAATATTTTTGAGGTTAGTCGCAAGTATTCACCTACTACTTGCCAGATGTTGAGTACATTCTCTCGTTTAAATCAACCACCCCTCAGTAATGAACACCGTATTTACATATTAAAACTAAGTGATAAAAAATGCTGTAACACTTAAATTTTTCACAATAATTAAGAACTTTAAGCTAAAACACTGATTAATTTAAAAGAGTATGCAATCCAACTAACTCAAGGCTGCATTATTAACTAAGGGAATGGTTGAAAACTCAAACCTAGTTTGAGATTTTCAACAGTCAGGGGTTGTCCATTTTATAGATTGTAGAGCCCATCTTAATTCTGTTGAGTTGTAGGTTGCAAGGTATTATGTGAATAAATCATAGCGAGATGGAAGATCAAACCAGGTTTGACTTTTTCTGAAGGCGAGAACACTACCACTGCACAAATGATAACCACTTGGTGTTGCCAGTGAGTAGTAATACCCAACTTTTTTCTTTTCTTTTTTTTTTTTTTTGAATTGTGGCACCTCTTCTTTCAATTTGTAGACTTCCTTCCAACTTTACTTTTACAAAGTTCTGTTGATGTGAAAGAATTTTTATGGAATCCCAGTTAACTGAATGTCCGGTGCTTTGGATGTGCTTGTCAAATCCTGTTTTGTTTATTCTGCTTCTGTAAATTTGGAAGAAAACAAGGTTTATTTTCAAAATTGGTTAATGTTGTACAACTTAAAAGAAACATACTTATTTTTTTAAAACCAGAATTATGAAATTTCAGTACAATTTGCTAAGTTAGCCAAAAAACTGTTTGGGCTGGAACTAATTGTGGTAATCATACAGTTTGTGTATGTATAATTCATAAAAATGTTAAACTACTGATTTCAGGAGAGTCTGTATGCTCTGATTAAGGCTGAAGAGAACCAAATAAGAACATATGATTGCTTGAATGAAACTAAAAAAATATAATTTGCTAGGTATAGATTGCCACCTAGGAGATTTCAAGGTGTGTCCAAGGACAGGAAACCTTGTTAATACCATTGATCAAAGCCTTGAAGATAACATGCAGCATAAAGCACATGTAGGTAATGGGTAACTACTGACAGAATAACTATGGAAGAAACTTCAAGTTGTATAGTGTCTTTCTGGATTCTTTTGTTGAAAAGTTGAACATTTTACTTTGCACTTTTTTTAAAGCATGGCAGCAATGATAAACTTGAAGCTGGGGAGCTTGCTGTAATTTATAATTTTTCTGAAAATTACTCTTTTATTTTACAAGATGAAGTATAAGGTTTTCATTGGAACAATGCCCTAGTAATCCCTCATCTACTTGTGGCTTATTACTGTCACAATGAAATCACAGAGCATGTCACTTATGCTTTCATTATCAGATAGTTTACAACATCATACTGTAGCTGTTCATTTATTTCAAAAAAGTTCTATACCTTCCATTCAAATCATCTGTAATATATAAAAAATACCTATTATTTTTCTGATACAAAATTATGACATTACAAAGAACTGGAAATTGTTCATTAATTTGTGTTACAGGGAAGATTATTTTAATACAAATGATGAATGGTACTTCTTTGCTACATCACATAGCACAGGTGGCTGTGATGGCATTGAGGTGACAGTTAAAAGGCTGGCAAGAAAGGCAAGTTTGTAAGATCCGTGTGAGCAGCAGATGAAGACTCATAGGGAATTTTTGATAGGGCTGTTGTAAATATTCTGTCAGTCACCTGTGAGTATTGCAGTGTTGAAGATCACAAGAAAGAAATGCAGATACTTGAACATATGTTCACAACAGCTAAAATACTTCCAGGGACCCAAAAACTTCATTGTGCTATTCCTGTATCACACACTAAAATTGAAAAAATAATTCATAAGCAAATGCATGTAAGAGTGAGCGTATAAATACACTGACAGTGTGAAGGATGCCAAGTGGAAGACATTAGAGGCTTCATAAGTTGTGAATGTTATGGAAAGTGGTGACTTGCTTGTGTATTGCCGAGCAGTGACAATGAAGTTCAAGTTAGATTTTTGCATCCCTCTGGCCATAATATATCTTTCATGTACCCTTCGCCACCAGTTGTTGTGTGGGTTCCAACTTCAAAAGTGGATCCTAGAACTGCAATAGGTAGACTAAATGTCATGAGTGAAAAGGAGTTATACTGTGCTGCTGAGAAATTACGAAAAAAAAAAAAAAGTAAAGTTCTTATTTAATGTAAGGAATAGCATATTATTATATATGTCAAATTTCTTTAAGTTCCTTTCTACATTTACTCTGTAGAAGTCAAGAGAGCATTTGTAGCAATTGTACACCTTGCTAGGGTTGATGAAGTGCTTCATTAGAGTTATTCACTTTAGGCTTAGTTAAAAACAAGTAGGGGAAAATTCTTAACTCACTCGATCCAAAACATTATGCGAAATATGATTCGTAAAGGTCAGTGTTGAAAACTTCTGAATGGTTTCAGGGGAAGGAGTCGGTTTGAGGTGGATGAATCACTGGTTTATCATGATAAACCAGCCACATTTATCAGTTGTTTGGGGAATTTTGTGCTGATGCATTGTCATAGCTACAATAAAAAATACAATTCTTTACCTATTAAAAACACCTCTAAATAAAAATACATCTTTTATTACAACGTGTATAGTAGCGTTTCTAGACAATATAAAAGCTAATTGATTTATTATGTACACTATCTACTTTCCCTGGAATCACTGAGAGAACTGCACACAATTGTAGACCTTATTCCTACTGTCTTACATCCTTGGTGAGACAAAGCTATGGGTGAGTATCATATTTGTGAAACTTCAAATTTACCTTTTAGTCTAAATTGAGCATGCATATTATTTGTGAAGTTTCAGAGTAGTTCATTTTTAGTGCAACTGTAATGCAGAAGTGTATTACATAGTGTTTTAGAAAAATATGGGGCACACACTAAATAATTTTCAGTTACCATATTAGCCCTGAAGTGATCAAAAAGTAAACAAAATTTCTTACCCTTTGAATATCTGAGATTAAAATCCTTACAAAATCTTAAATAATGTTTGGTCAATTTTATTACTGCACTGCTTTTACTCTTATTTTTGTTTCTCATTTTAGAGAAATTTGCAACAGATGGTTGGAATTTGAGTCGAATGTTGGAAATCTATCCAGTATGTTGATTGCTGAGCAGAAAAGGGTAGATGCAATGGAAGAGGTGGTGCACCATGTTTTACTCTTTCTCTAAAGCTGATGATATTAATAAGATTGATTCACTTAATTCATTATATGCATATGTGCATCCCGGTATGCATCATTTGTGCTTTTCCATTTATAAATATGTTATTTTCGCATTACGTGACAGACCTTGTACAGTGTTTAATTCATACAAAAGTTGTCTTTCACATGGTTTCTTACTGTGATCTGATAGGTGAAGAACTGAAGATCATAACTAAAAAAAGTTAGGTAAAATTAGACCCAACTACCAAAATTAAATATTTAATTAATAATTTATTATAAATTAGAGACCTGATTATATGCACTAAAAATACAGCAAAATATTCATGCAAGTATGCACTATAATTTTTATTTATCTTCAAATAAATGCTGTGGACCCAAAAACTGTTTGAATATAAATTTCATGAAGTACATACAAATTAATATATTTTTCTTAAACATAATAACTAGTCTTAAGTTATAACTGATATAATCAATAAACAAGAAAGGTTCTTAAATGATATAGTTTCATGCACCATATTTTTTGCTGCAATAGACCACAATGCACTGAAGTGCCAAAAGTCATGGGATATGTTCCTAGTATCATGTAGGACCGCCTCCTTTAGCCCGGCGAAGTGCGGCAACTCGACGTAGCATCAATTCCACAAGTGGCCAGAAGACTTCTGGAGAGATGTTGAGCCATGCCATCTGAACAGCTGCCCACAGTTCCCTGGCATTTGTAGGTGCAGGATCTTGGGTGCAAATGGACCTTTCCTCTATGTCCCATAAGTGCTCTATTGGGTTCATGTCGGGCAAATGTGGTGGCCACACCATCCATTGGAACTATCCAAAATGCTCCTCGAACCAATTTCGGACGACTTGGGCCTGATGACATGATGCATTGTCCTCCTGGAAAATCCCATTGTTATTGGGAGACATGAAGTCTATGAAAGGCTGTGAATGGTCATCCAGCAGAGCAACAAAGCGATTACCGGTTAATGATGCATTTACAAGGACCAGAGGACCCAAACCATGCCGAGTAAAGATGCCCCACACGTCTATGGAACCACCACCAGTTTGCACAGTGCCTTGTTGAGAACTTGGGTCCATGGCCTCATGGAGTCTGTGCCACACATGAAGCCTACCATGAACTTGTAATAGTGTGACTCATCGGACCACGCCACATGTTGCCAATCTTCCAAGGTCCAATTACCATGTTCATGAGCCCAAGTGAGGCACCGTGTCCGATGTTGTGGCGTTAACAAAGACACTCTGGTGGATTGTCTACCCCCATACCTCATACCTCATGGATGCTAAATTACGCTGCACTGACCTGGTGGATACGTCTCTGGTATCTCCTGCATTGATTGTGGATGTTATTTGAGCCAGTCTCTTGTCGGTTAGCAATGGGCAATCCTGGTCAGACACCACTGATCACTGTCATTCAGCACCCATGGTTGGCAACTGCTCTGTCCACAGTGGGTGGTAATGTCTTCCATGAAGTATTCTTGGTGCATGTGTGACACTGTGGATCGAGCAATGTTGAATGTTTGCGCAACTTCGGAAATTGAATGTCCCATCCGTCTGGCTTCCACTACCATGCCATGTTCAAACTCTGATCATTCATGTTGGATTGCCATAATCTTACTTACTAGTGATTGTTCAACCTGACTCACAAGATTACACCTCACAACCAATAAAAATCGTAGCATGCATCAAAGCCTTTGTACACAGTACGATGGCAGCACCAGTTAAAAATGTGCATACTTCTGTCTCATGACTTTTGGCACTTCAGTATACACCGAGTGGCCACTCTATTATGACCACCTGACAGTTTTAAGAAAATGAGCTATGGCTACACACTGTTGCCGCCAGAGGGTGAGGCTAGTATAAAAAGTGAAAGCTTAGTGCTTGTGACAGTAGTAGAAGTGATTTTTGGGTGATGAAATGGGTAAAAAATGCGATTTGATGGACTTGCAACATGGGATGATTGTAGGAGCTTGGAGCCATGGAGTGAGTATCACCGAAACCGCCGCATTCCTGAAATGTTCCAGAGCAGCTGTTGTTAAAGTGTTTAAAGACTGGACTGTCAGCCAAAAAACTGGGTCTCTACGTGCAACGTGTGGTCATCATCAACTAGTGATTGCTCGGGCGGAACGGAGAGTGTCCAGACTGGTAACAGACAACAGAAGGGCAACAGTGCAGCAAATTACAGACCATCTTAATCAAGGATCCCCTCAAATGATCTCTGCACGCACTGTTCGCCGTACCCTGCATCGGATGGGATATGGCAGCCGAAGGCCTGTTCGAACACCTTTGCTGTCTGTAGTTAACAAGAGAAAACGTCTCCAGTTCGCACAGGAGCACAAGGATTGAACAGTCAATAATTGGAAACAAATTATGTGGTCCGATGAATCACGTTTTCAGTTGCACCATGCCGATGGCCAAGTGAGAATTTCATAGAAACAGCACAAAAGCATGGATCGCAAATGCATTGCTACAACCCTTCAAGCTGGTGGAGGCAACGTTATGGTTTGAGGAATGTTTTCCTGGCATGCTTTGGGCCCTTTAATTCGTGTTGATCAATGCCTGACTGACACATCATATCTAAACATCGTTGTGAATCAAGTGCATCCTGTCATGTGGATGGTTTATCCCACTGGCGATGACTACTTTCAACAAGATAATGCATCCTGCCATAGTGCTCGTATTGTACAGGATTGGTTTCAGGAACATGCCAGTGAGTTTACTTTGCTTAGGTGGCCCCCACAATCTCCAGATCTCAACCCCATTGAGAATTTGTGGGATGAAGTTGAACGAGCCATCAGACAGCTGTATCCACAACCCTGCAATCTCACACTCCTGGAAAGTGCTATTCATCAAGCATGGTCTCAGATTCCACAAACCACCTATCAACATCTCGTGGAGTTCATGCCACGAAGAATCGACGCAGTAATAAAGTCGAAAGGTAGCCCAACGAAGTACTGAGGGAGTGGTCATAATAAAGTGGCCACTCAGTGTATAAGTCTTCAACTGTTAGGTTTTGTTGTTTATCATCCAAAACCATTTTAATTGCAAAAAAGTTCTCTGGATATGTCTTCAAACGTTATTGGGCAGTAATACACTGCTGGACAATTGCTAAGGACGGATCATAAACGGCTAAATAGCGCATAAAAAAGTAAGTGTGGTTGGAGGCCAAGTGAAATAAAATAATGTCAGAATGCCAGGACATTACAAAAAAGACAATTTATTGTGCTCTGAAATCCAAAAGCCTTTGGAACGTGTTCAGGGGACAAACAGGCCATTTTGTGCAGAATACGTAAACGTGAAAAAAATGCAATTACCATCCGCAGGCGTTCCGGCGTAAGATGTCAATACGGGATATGGCCACCATGAAGGGCGATGCAAGATTCCACACGTCGTGTCATGCTTTGTACAACATTATCGAGCAGCTGTTGTTTTGCCGCCCCGGTGGCGCAGTGGTCTAAGCGATGGCCTCTGATCATTCATCCGAACGGGGTCCGGGTTCGAATCCCAGTGAGGCATGGATGTTGTATTTGTCTTACGGCACTGGTTCTCTCCCTTCCCTGGAACCAGTGGCCTTAAATTAGGGACGGGCGACTGCTTATAGCCCATTGAGTTGCTCACGGTGGTCGTTAAACCTCCAAAAAAAAAAAAAGCAGCTGTTAGGGTAATTTATTCCATTCCTCTGTCAGTGCACGGATGAGGGTGTCCTTGTTTATTGGAGGGCATTGGCGACCAGCAAGACTCCTCCCCAAAGCATCCCACACATTTTCAATGGGATTCAGATCTAGAGAACGTGCTGGCCATACGAGCCGTTGAATATCCTCGCTCTCGAGACACTCCTGGACAGCGACTGTTCGATGACATGTTGCGTTGTCGTCCATGAAAATGAATCTATCACCGACAGCACCACGGAACATGCGAACATGAGGTAGCAGAACATCATTAATGTATCGTTGGCCAGTCATAGTCCCAGTTGGAAGCACACAGAGGGACGTACGGCCATTGATCATGATGTCAGCCCATACCATGACACTACATGTCGGATATCGGTCCCTTTCCTGTATGTTTGCTGGACAATATGCAGTACCACTATCACGCCAGTTCAGTTGTGGTTGACAATCAGATGATAGACTGTATCTACTCTCATCTGAGAAGAGGACAGCAGACCAGTCGTTATCAGTCCAATTGCGATGTTGATGGCTCCATTGCAAACGGGCGGTATGGTGACGTCTGGACAATGGGATGCACACAACAGGACGGCGGGCGTATAGTCCTCCTTCATGCAAACGTCTGGCGACAGTTTTTCGGGAGATCTGCTTGTCAGTAGCAGCCATAAACTGATTTGCTACCTCACTAGCTGTGCTGCGCCGGTGTCTTTTTGTTGATAGCACTATGTATCGATTTTTGCAGGTGTCGTACTGCGAACAGGACCTCCCCGTGACGTTTGCTACACTCTCCATTTGTTTGAAATGATTTCCAAAGCCTTGAAACAACACTGTGGCTGACGTCGAACTCCCTGGCAACATCTGTTATCTTTCGCCCTTCTTCAATCTTGCCAATAATACGACTACGTGTAGAATCATCTAGGTGATGTCGGGAAGACATACTGAAAATTGCAAGTTTGTCAATTGATTCTTTTCCTTTCAACTTTGCGTTTGAACAGTGGTCAATACGCGTTAAATCCTTTATATCTCTTATCAGCGCTATGACGTCACGAACAAGTTCGGCAATCCAAAATTTGCATACGCACAACACGTCTTACTGTATCCCGCACTTATGCTAATTTTCACGCCTTCCATTTTATGGTTGCTATCGTTGCTATTGTGATCCGTCCTTAGCAATTGTCCGGCAGTGTATTTATAGTCTTTCGCTTTCACTGCTAGAACTTTTGATGGCAATTTGTAACCATTGCCACTGATAAAGTCACTAACTTTTTTCAATTCCTGAAAACCAAAGTTTTTATTTTAAACGGACTTCACAGTGAGCAGTGAAAATGACATTTTCCATTTTGTTTATTTCTTCTATTGCAACTCATAATAAAATGTTATGAGATTCCAGCTTTGTAATTGTTTGCTGGTAGCCAGGAAAAGTGTCTTGATCATTGATTTTTTGTTTTTGTTTTTTAAGCAAGTTGTCAGAAAGCATCTCCTTAGTTGAAAAAAATGGTAGAGGTATCTTCACTGTTTAACAAAAGTTTACTACATTACTTACTGATCCCAAATTTTTCTTATAAAACGAAGCTGCATTTATACGCGCACTTCACGGAGTCAAAATAAGTTGTGGTGGGAGAGGGAGATTAACATGTATTTCTTTATAAATTTTGACCCTCATCAAAGCTTTTAAGAAAATCTTTTTCACACAGAAGATAAATTTGTTAACGAGTAGAAATTTGCCAGATCTGTTCTGTAACTCAATACAACCCATGTACTAAGCAAGTTATATACAAAATGGTTAGAGAAAATTCCTTTGAAGTGGTCACCTCTTTTACCATGTGAGAAGCAGAATCACTGATAAAACAAAACATTTTAGTCAGATGAATCCCTTTCCAGCCATAAAGTCCATAAGGAATCATTTATAAATCTAGCTGTTATCAAATGACCAACTTTTTTGAGAGCTTTACGGTCAAGCAAATGCAGATGAAATGATTCTGTGTCCAGTTTTTCACAAATTAAGTGTGCTATATAATATCCACATTTGTCTGCTGTTTTACTTTGATTTACTAATCATTTCTTCAGGAAGTTTTTTAAGTTTTCGTTGTTTAGTTTATTGAGTGAAATATTGCCACTCACCGTGGCATTGCATAAATCCTGCACAAAATAATTTCTGCCCATGTACGATGAAAACGATACTGTTATTAACAATGCTTGTACTGGGGTGTGGTCTTTATTTTTCTTCAGTTTTTTCGCATTGCAAAGGATGGTTTTTACCTGCTAATCAATTTTATACTTTTTCTGCAATGTTTTTTCACTAATCATACTATACACAATTTTTTCATCAGTAGTTAAATCCTCACTGCAGTTGAAAATCCATGCTTTGATTAAAGCTTCTTTACTTAATTTAATTTTTGTCTTTGACTGTCACTTACCAGAATTGTGTTTTTCAAAATTTTCAATTATTCACACTTATTATAATGCATTTTCTAATAGAGTCATGCATTATTTATGCATTTTCATGCTTTTCTGGTCTCAGCATCAGACATATTACTGACTCACTCTTCACTGATGACCGACCCAAATGCAATTTCTTCTTCTGTGTATGTTACACCCTTTTAAGTTTTAAAAATTGCAGATGTACCATATTTTCTGATTGTAGCGCAGCAGTACAGAACTTGATTTTACCAGTATGCAGCTCTGAAATGTGGAGGTTAATAAGGTGCGGTTTAATAACAATTTTCAGCAACATAAATTTCAACCATCATTCATGATATTGAAACAAATTGTTTTGTGAATTGTTTATGGCAGACACAGCTATGAAATATTATGAGTGGTGATTCTTTACTGATTATTTAGCATAGGAGCCTAGCCATCATACAAATGAGGTCTCTAAACCTGTATGATTAAATTTGAATAAGTACCTATATACTTGCGTATAAGCCGAAAGTTTTTGAAAGAAATCTTGCTTTCAAAGTTGGAGGGGGGGGGTCAGCTTATACACAAGTCACTAAAAAATGAAAAAAAAAAATATGGAATATTTTTTCACTCATAATAGGATTCCTGCAGGAATATATGCTGCCAATATGATAAAGGCAATACCTAATCCTGTTTTAAATTGAGTCCATAGAATTTTTTGCTTCCAAACATGAAGGAATCCATTTGTTTAATAAATGAGTGGTAGGCAATGCACGTAACAAACAAACAAATTAAGAAGAAGGTAGTGTAGAACACGCTAAGTTACATATAAAAAAGTTTAAGGCAAATTTATTTCAGCCATTATTCATCAGTGCGACTACAATTAGTTTACGTTGCCATATTGGAAAGGTAAGTTTTGTAATGGTAACTCCGGGTGACGTGATGCAGTGAGGGATTTCCAGATGTAAGGAACAAAAATGGGGAGCTCAGAGTTGCAATTTTTGGAAAATAAAATTTCCAAACTTTCTCTAAACCTCGGAGCATACCGATTTTGGAAGGGAGCCAACTTTTTAGTGTCGGACCGAAGTGGAATAGCAGAAGAGTCAGCCATAGTAAGAAGAGACAAGAAAGATGAAGGTTTTCCAAAACAGATTTGTGTTCCTGAAGTCTTGAGGGAATTTTCTGGAATTAACTTCCTATGTACGCCATTAATCCAACGTTAATCTTGATCAGAATTTTATACACTCCAGGCGAAGAAAGCGGAGGTCTTGGGTCTCTGTCATTACGGAGGATAACAGAAGTTGAAGGGGAAGAATGAATGGCAAGTCTATATACTTCTCTTTTGAAGATACTGATGAGTTTGTAGGCAGAAGGTTCGTGGAAAAGGATTGAGCCAGCAAACATTAGTTCCTTTTTTGATGAAACAGGTTGAAGAGCAACAACTGGTTTTTTCTTAGCATTTTGAATTAATTTAGAAACCAGGAGAGAGGGAAAGCCATGTTGAGTAGCGATCAAGCGGATGTTTGCTAATTCATTTTTAGATTAACTTCAGTGTTACAAACCAAATGAGCTCGATGAATGAGAGACTTGAGAGCTGACAGTTTATATTGGTGCAAGGTATGAAAATTGAAAAGAATAATGCTATTTGTAGAAACTGGTTTTCGGTAGACAGAAGTGGATAGAAGATTATTACATTTTGAGATGCTGACATCCAAGAAATTTATCTTGCCATCAATTTCTTCATTAATAGAGAATCTAATGGACGGGAATTTTTCAGTGATTAAATTTGTGAGTTGCATTAGATCTTTTTTAGGATGAGGCCAGATGACAAAAATATCGTCGACATAACGGGGCCATAAGGTAGGTTGTTGGTCATGTTGCATCACTATTGATTGCTCAATATTTTGCAGGTATACTTCAGCCAAAAGTGGGGAAAGAGGTGACCCCATCGGTACACCTTGGTTTTGTTGATCTTACCTTTCCAATCTGGCAATGTAAACCAATTATATCGCACTGATAAAGGCCATAGTAATGGCTGAAATATATTTGCCTTAAACTTTTTCATACGTAACTTAGCGTGTTCTACACTACCTTCTTCTTAATTTCCCCTTGTTTTATTTCCTCTGTGGAACTGTGTGCTGCCTTACCTCACCTGTAGAACCGGACATGGAGGGAGACTTTGGTTGTTCTCCTCCTCAACAGCCAAGTAATTTATCCAATCAGGCATTGCCTCTCTCAAGTGATCACAGCAAGTGTGCTTGGCATCTCGCTGTGGTCACACCATTGTGTCAGCGCTTTGGATGAGTACAGGCAACGTGTTTTGATTTTGCTTCACTTTCTTGGTACTCTGCACATGTAAAATGAGTAGTAAAATCAGTAAAGGAAGGAGGTTTTCTTATGATGTAGGATTCAAGTTAAAAGTAGTGTAGTATGCAGAAGTAAAAAATAATTGTGTTGCTGCATGTATATTTTGTGTAAATGAGAGCGTGCACGCCACACATGCCACACACACACACACACACTAGTTTGGAAATGGAGGAAAAAGAAATCAGCATTGGAACGTATGCCAAGAACAAAAAAGGCCACAAGAGGATAATCTGCTTATTTTCTGCAATTAGAAAATTGTCTTAATGACCGGTTATTGGAATGCCATCAAAATGGATTAATAGTAACACAAACAAGTATTTGTTTTCAAGCTTTATGCATATCAGAAGATGGAAAATTCAAATCCAAGAAACCAACATTTAGAGCAGCCTCTGGTTGATGCACATGCTTTATGAAAATTTTTGGACTTCGCCTACGTCAACAAATGAAAAGTGCAGAGAAAATGCCCCCCCCCCCCCCAAAAAAAAAAAAAAAACAGAGTGGAAAATTGAATCTTTTTAAAAAGCACATTATTGCACTTTAGAAAAATCACAATTTTGACCTCTCCCAAATCGGAAACTTGGATGGAACATCCGTAACTTTTGATCATCTGAGTTAAAGAACTGTTAATAAAATGGGGAGAAAAAGCATCTAATCAAAACTACAGGACATGAAAAAACATGGATGCTAGGTAGATGGAACCAAGCTTCCATCTGTTGTTAGTTTTAAACTCAAAGTTATTCCAAAAGGCATGAAATTTCCATCTGGTGTCTTAGTCCGCACTCATCAAAAGGGATGGATGGATGAAAAAAGATCAACTGAATGGTTAGAAAACATTTGGAATAAAAGATGTGGACATCTTCTTTAAAAAAGCCAGCTATGCTTGTGTGTGATGCCTTTAGAGCACATAAAATTGAAGAAGTAAAAAAAAAAGGCAAAGGGCACTAACAGTATGCTGATAGTAATACCTGGTGGTTTAACATCACTTTTGCAGCCACTTGATGTTAGTTTAAATAAGCCTTTCAAAGACAAACTGCAACAAAAATGAATTGAATGGATCTCATCATCATCAGATGTGGAAACAACAAAAGGTGGTAATTTAAAAAACACAGACATTGGCTTTGTTACTTTATAAGTGAAAGAAGCGTGAGACACAATTCCACCAGAAATGGTCATAAAATCTTTCAAAAAATGCTGTTTAAATAATGCCATGGATGGAACGGAATATGATCTGATTTACAATTTGGATGGAGACAACAGGAATGATGATGAATTTGGTGGCAATATTTACATTGACGACGCAAGCGCAACGGAAGTGGATTTACAGGAATTGTTTGGAAACTCCAAAGTGAATCAGGCTTTGAACGATTTTAAAGAAGGTAATCTCAGAAACTTTTGTATTTTATAACAATAAATAAATTTCCCCAAATCTTGAAATTTAAGGTTGGCTTACATGCGGGTCAAGGTTTTTCACCAATTTTTAGCTACTGAAGTTGGGGGCCAGCTTATACACAAAATTGGCTTATGTGCAAGTTATATACAGCAATTTAGAGAACTGCAAGGATTTGATCTGGCATTTCATTTTGCATGCAAGTGATTTATGATTTACTGTTGAAAACCTTTATTAACTACTGATTTCTGGGATTTCATGTCTTTCCAAGGGTATTAAGCTCATACGAGCACCATGAAAGCCTGCTCATCGTTACGATCGCAGGGCCAAATGACCTAGTGTCGCTTCATTAATCTTTATTAAGGATTGATAAATTATACTTCAGCACATTTTTTTTTTTGCTTTTAATCAGATTCTTTTTATCTCATGCTAGGAATGGTAAAACATGGATTTCTTTTTAACCTTAAAGCATATCAGAGAACTCACAAGAGGGGAAAATCACAAAATTGTACACACTTCCACTATCGCACATGCGAAATTAGAGTGGTGTTTTCCTGTTTCTGAACACATAAATCACTGTATGTATCAACTACAGGCTAAACGGCATCCACCTTCTGCTGCTTGGGATTGATAACAAACCTGCCACTGTGAGGCACTTTTGGTCCATCACATCCTTTCCCTCTCCCATAAATGTTGTGAAGGTGCTTTCCGTTAGCAGGAAGAGTTACACAAGAACAGCAATGAAACTGTGGTGATGACTGACATTTAGGGCATTACTTTCCACATGTCTACAACACTTTCTCCTGTGATTTTATTAGATGTGAGTTGTGTAGACAATTTAAAATGTATTAAAAATAAACAGTTCTCCTAGAGGCATGACTAGAGCAGGTCAGAAGAGGCAACTACTCCGGGCACAGCTCAAGACAGGGCACAAAAATCATTGTTTACAATCTGATTGAAAGTGGAATTAAAACTTTTGCACCAGGATTTCTGGTACAGTTTTTCGAGCCATACTTTGTCATTTGTCCATTTACAAAATTTGCTTATACATACATTTCACCAATTATGGTAGCCTTGACAGCTTAAAATGCACATTTCTTCCTCAAAATATTCAGGGGATGTCAGTTGCTCACATTCAGAAATGAAGGTGCGGTTGTATGTGCATTGCAAGGTAAAGATGTCGTCCACACTGCTGATTCTGTGGGGGTTATTCGATCATTATTGTGACTGTGAGCCACTACTGCTAGCTGCATTCACTCTGTTTGATGAACCGAAGGTCCAAATTAGTTGAAAAAAGTTGTTCAAGCAGGCAGTCACAGTTTGATTGATTGTGCCTCCCACATAGACAGATAACATTAGAACGTGATGCAAATTTTGTTTTGTCGAGCATTGTGTGTGTGTGTGAAAGAGAAAGAAAGATAGAGATGCAATATTTTGTGGTTTGCCCAAGTCACAGAAATGTCCAGTTACGCTTCTGAGTTTTCCTAACATCTCTTTTCATTGCATCATTTATCTTTGATGAAAGTCAGATAATGTACTCTGCTGTTATATCAATGAGGGTGACAGAATTATTGGCAAATAAAAATTCTGTTGTGTTAAGTTTACAAGTTTACGTGCATCATTACTTCCAGTGACAATCCAAGGAGACAAATGGAATTGTGGTGTTATACTTGGTGCATTATTCTTGGAAAATATGGTAATAAGTATTTGAAGTGTTTGTATAGTATAAAAGGTATCAAAACTCACTCTGTCTTTTTCTTTGTAGTTGAAAGGAGAAAACATCCAAAGATTTTTGTTCCTTGTGGACCAATACAGGTTTCAAGATCTGTATCCCTGCTCAGTATCAGAATTGCAATATTTTTGTTATTTGGTAGGTGAGATATTAATCAGCAGTTTGCTTTTACCTTTTGTTTCGTTATTTTGATATTTTTGCTGTGTAAGTAGCATGCAAAAAATAGCTTTCTTTTCCAACAATAAAAAAGAAAATATAAAAATCTAATACAGATTATTTTTTAAAGTGAAATTTGTTGTGCATATTTGTAAAACTGAAAAGCTTTGCAAAATTTTAATTTCATCTTTGCATACTTTGATTGAAACAATTGCAAAATTAAAAAGAAATTGTGTTCCTTATGTGTAGCTACAGATTCAGTTTTTTGTATCACGGAAGAACTGTAGAGCTTAAATCTCTTTGTTAAAAAGTAAGTCATGTATATTAGTTCAAAGTTTACCCAATATTTTTTCTTAAATTTAACATTATGCCCCGATAGAACCTTAAAAGAAATACTGTTCAAAACATAGAATAAGTCTGTCACGTTTAGTGTTGTCTGCTTAGTGTTTAGTGGATTTAATCTATACTAACTTCCTTGCCAACTCATTAATTTCTTATTACCATAATTTCCGTCGCATTATCCACACCGGTGTATAATCTGCTGATCACGAAATTCACATAAAAAAGAAAAAAATACCCGTCATATAATCTACACCGGCGTATAATCCGCAGACTGTGACATTCAAAAGAAGAAATTGCCGTATAATTCGCACGTCATAGATGTTAAGCCAAAGGTGGAATTTCCAAAGGAAAAAGTTGGTCACATAATGGCCCAGGAGTCTGAAAAAGAAGAAAAATGAAACAATTTTATTAAATTAAGAAATTCATTTTTAAAGGTTACTTTTCCATATTTTTATTTCCAGACAGATAAAGCACAGTGGCATGGTATCCATAGATCACACTGATGCAGCTCCAGAGTATTGCATGACATCTTGCCAATGACGAAAGGCTGATACAGAAGAAGTCATAGAAATACTGTATTTACTTGCGTATAAGGCGAAAGTTTTTTGGGGGAATCCTGCTTTCAAAGTTGGGGTTATACATTGGCCAATAAAAAATAGGGCTAGACTTCCATGAATTCTCCTGCAAAATTTACCAACAGGTTTGTTTATATTTGAGACCGTTGCACTGCGGCTTTCTGTATATTACTGCACGATTGTTTTCTGACCTTCTCAAAACTATTGTGCAGTGACATGATCATATCCTCAACTGTGCCCACGATTTTAAGTTTAAATTCGGCAGTGTGACTGAAATGTTCCCTTTTCAAAGACATCATGAATAACGATGAAGGAAAATATCAGCAGCAAAGATGTTGGTCAAAACAGCAGAAGACGAACTAAACACAAGGCACAGCACGCATGAGATTTGAAAGGAAGAACTTATAGGTTCCAGCAGCAAGTGCATACATTTTCATTGGCTGGTTGACAAAAACAGAGACGGCACAACAGAGTTGTCCTTCTCAACAATACAAAATTACCCCAACCGTACCTCCCCCACAACTTGCCCGATCTTTCATTACGACACCCTTCCCTCCTAATTTTCGTTCCATACAAACTCTTGAACTGAGAAAAAATTTTCTGATGGAGCTCATTTCCAGTTATACCCCCTCTCCTGCAAAATTACCCTGCAGATTTTTTAAAAATCAAAGGGCCGTAAAACTTCCTTTTTTTTTTTTAAATCAATGTATTCTCAGCATCAGCATATAATCTGCAGAACCTATATTTTTAACTTTTTTAGCAGATAATCCAAAGATTATATGATGAAAATTATGGTAATATTAATCAAGAGTACAACAAACTATGCAAGTTAAAACCTCTTATAGTGTACAATAAACCAGTTTATTTACTGGAGTAAAATGTCATATTACACCAGTAAAAAAAATGGATTCATTCATTTCTGCTATATGGAAACTTTGAAATCCTCCCTCCCTTACTTGGTTGCATTTTCCCTATAAAATACAATCCTCATTTATTCAAGAACAAACGACTTTTGAGGAGTTCCACTTCTTAGAATAGGAATATAAAGTTGATTACTGTGTTCTGTAACTTAAATTTCATCTTTCATGATCAGTTTTGCATAAAAAATTATTCCTCATAAAAATGATTGACATATAATTTATTTTAACATATTTTATGCTCATTTTTAAGAAATTCCAAAAGATTAGTTTCTCAAATTGTGCATTTGTCCATGAAGCATTTTCAAACTGATGGATTGGCCAGGATGGACCAATTCCATGGTCTCTGTGAATCACCTATTTTTTCTTATAAGTCTCCGCGAATCATGATGTTCCTTAAAAGGTGTTTTTGTTAAAAATTTGGTTAATCTTACACCTGTTCCATATATTCACACTTTGAAGGACTACATTGCAGACACAGTTGTCACAATTACTGTAAAAACTGCAGGACAATGTATAATGTGCAGTTGAATATCATTTAGATATTTTAGGGCTCCCAGTGGAGTACATGTGGAGGTTCATTAATTTGAAAAAATAAAAGACGAGAAACTTTCATGTTGATGCCTTCTTTAAATTCTAACTGCATGCATCTATTTTCATTTTCTTAATTTTGTGAGTAGTAAAAGTGAAATAAAAAGTATGGTTGTCATCTTAAAACAATATTTCTATCATTCCAAATTAGTATATGTGTTAAAAATTCGAAGTTTAATGAGTAAAAAGAATTTGAAATTGCTTTTAATGTGTTGAAAACTTTTCTGGGGAAGCCACATACTTGCATTGATTGAACAGTACATCTAATTTGGAATTCAGTGTAACACTGATTCAGCACAATTGTGTTCCTTGATCATTTTGCATTTCTTTAATTTTAGTACAGCCATTTTGGCCTGTGAAACCCATGAAAAGTCCAATGTGGTCCCCATTTCATCAGGTTTTAAGAGGTGTTTTTATATATATATATATATATATATATATACTAAAGAGCAAAACTGAAGACTAAGGAAAAAATTTTAGAATTTAAAACGAAGGGTGCAAAATAACCTGAAAATCAAAACGCGCAACGCAGCAGTTTTGAAAATTCAGAATTCACATTCTATAAAGAAGATACCTAAGCAAAAAAATACATATATAATTTTGACTCACACCTAGTACAACATAGAAAAGTTTATGTATCTACCTGTGTGATCAAAAGGAAAAAAGGTAAAAAATAAAATAAAACAACTGAATGTAGAAGGTGTCGAGAATACTGAGCCTTGGCTTTATCAAGGACCAGCAAAAACTCTGCATTTTCTCACTTCCACAAAGACCTAGTTGGAAATGGGTTTCTGCAAGGCCATAGATGCAAGTAACATTCCCACCTAAAATAGTTTAAAAAATATATATATAAGTCATGTCCTCCTTAGAGTTGCATGACCTAGCACTAGTTAACATTTTCGCTTGCATCCATTAACCTTCCTGGCCCGACCCATACTCTTCATCTGTTACTATTAAACAGAGAGAAGAAGATTAAAGAGAACTCAAGCTGTGAGAGTGACATAATAATTAGAAATGATTTTCAGCCATAACGAAATTCCAAGTTCGTTTGAGAGAGAATTTAAACCTGAAAAACAATGCAAAAGAAATCCAAATTTTACATTGCAATTAAAAAAGGAAATGTTAATTTATAACGAACAGATTTTTGAAAGAAAACTTGAGTCTAAAACCCCCTACTCTACAACTTATGACAACACAAAAACGAGAATAAGTTAAAGATAATAATTAACTAAAGAAAACTTTGTGAAAGTTATATACCTTAAACAGTTAGTTGCAATATGTACAAAGTATTTCAGCAGTGCTTTAAGTGCAAGCCAAGGCTCAGTATTCTCGACACCTTCTACATTCAGTTGTTTTATTTTATTTTTTACCTTTTTTCCTTTTGATCACACAGGTAGATACATAAACTTTTCTATGTTGTACTAGGTGTGAGTCAAAATTATATATGTATTTTTTTGCTTAGGTATCTTCTTTATAGAATATATATATATATATATATATATATATATTGTTTGTTTTTTGGCCAGATCAATTGACATACATAACTAACTGTCTTATATTCTTCTCAAGTATCATATTATTCCAATATAAGATAACTGTAAGCTTATAAAGCTCATTGCACAAATTATACTCAAGATTATTTCCAAACATAGAACTTAGAAAGATTATTTCCAAACATAGAGCTTTTCACAAAAGTATCATTAACATCAGTGGTGTTATGTAAACATTGCACAAATACACAAGCTGCCAAAACAATATCAACTACACAAGCTGCCAAAACAATATCAACAAAATTTCTTAGATGTTACTGAAATCATAGTTTGGTAGAACAATTTTTTCTATGCTAGCAAAACTAAAATGTAATAAATATAAAATTAAAAATCTGGATTTTTGTCATTGAGACTCATTAAACACCATATCAACATGTCATGAACCAAACACTATTTAAGTTTACTATGAGCAGAGCAGACTCAGGTGTAAAATCCGACACAAAATAAACAGTGATTTACCTTTCTTGTCCATTTGGGTAAAATAACAAAACAAAAACAGAATGCAAATAGTACTACAGGAACATTTCTTTCAAACCACTTTTTCCCTCCTCAAAAATGATAAGTTAATTTAGCGACACCTGCGAATACTCAAAAATTATATCAAAACTGCTGCACGATTCTATACTTGCAAATAACTCGGACATTATGCACTAGAGCCTACTAAGTTAAAATAACAACTGCTAAGGACTCAAAGAGAAAATATTACTCACTTCAAATACAATAAGTTACCTTAAAATTACTTCAATTTAAAAACACTGTCAACACTTACCCAAGAACACTCACTATAACAACTCAAATAATTGATTATCCATATTTACTCATCCCACAATACCCTAAAACCAGTACACTTGCAATAAGTTAAACTTCATGAAACTTTATACTTACACTACCAAATACAAATATTCAAAAGAAACATCTCCTAAACAACTACTTGAAGCTAAATCAATTCCCACTAGCAAATACCATAATTTCCACTCAATCCCTTAGGCTTTTTGAACTTCTCTGACAAAGTACAAACATCATTAAAGTACTTTAAAAATGCAAAATAACTCAGACGGTTCATCTCATATAATCATACCATGACACAAGAATGCAATTCCACTACAAAAAAAAAAAAAAAAAAAAAAAAAAACTAGTGGCTCCTAAGAGAAAGGCTAAAGGAATCAGAAAAAATAAAACCTATCGCAGGCTTTTCCCGCCTATGCATGACCGGGTGTATTTGTTTTCTTTTTGACATATTGCCATGTACACTCGAATAAATATCAACAGTACTACACCGGTCCGCTTCCGAATGGATTTTTACATCTAGTCAAGTTATCTATCGGGAGGATAATCCCTCAATTATCTCCTGACATCCCTTTAGTACGCTTACTCCAACATCGGACTTATGGACTTATGACCTACCTAAGTACACAACTTCCAACTCCTTATTCCCAGAAATCCTACCACTACACGAAGAATCACTACTCGAAGAAATCATATCACTACACGAAGAATCACTTATTTCCAGAAATACCACTAACTCATAACTTGGTACACATACAGGACAATATTTACGTCAATAATCAAATTCCTCAGGTCTGATGCATGCCTATTCACTAGCCCATTATTTTTGAGTTAAATAATATTCTCGCATGATTGACGTTAGAACTTAGCCTACTGAGAGAAACTACTGCATAGCCTATGAAGTACACTTATAAAGTAAATTTGCCTAAGAATACTACCTCAAAGAAAAATTGCAATGCATTATTATTAGTCGCTAGCGGCTCATAAAGTACAAGAAAAAAAACACACAAAATAAAACACTATTAACTTACTAATTAATTTAGAACTTGAAGAAGAAGAAAAAATGCAGTTTGAAAGAGTGTTCAGCTCAATAAGCTCCCACTATGATCATTTTATCGCTAATTCATTTCTGTTACTCCATTTGTCAACATTTGAAACCTTCATGAAATTTGTTACCAAAAGAAATCAATTTTCATTTGAAAATAAGTATTTAAGTTTGATTAATAATCTTCAACTGAAATTTAAATAACTAGCTTCTTTTCCACCGCTTTGCACAGATAACAGATTAATATTTGAAGTGCATTATTAATTTTCGAAAAACCAATGCAAACTTTCAAGTTCAAAAATTCTTTCATTTGTAGACGACCCATTTGGCGTAAAAAAAATTTAAAGATGGCTTACCTCGACATCATGGCAAGAAACAACTCATCACATTGTTCATTATAATTCTTTTTTTTTTCCTCACTCACTTTTCAGCTGGGGTGAATGGATGGCAGTCTGTTTCTGGCGAAAGTTCCTGGATCCGGGTCTAGATCAACAACCACTTCGGCAGTTTCAATGGAAAGGATTTTTCCCCCTGTTCTTTCTCCTCGTCGCTTGGCTGGACAGTGGCAACCATGATTTTCCAGTTGGGGAGCTTCCCTAGTTTCGTACATAACTCCCCTCGATGGCTGTGTTACAGGCATTAGGGCGATTTTCTGTCCGATGCAGCAAATTGGCTGGCGGAACATCCGGTTCACTCGGCCTCTGGACAGCAGATATTTTCGTAATTACCATCTCTGTCAACACGCAAACGCCACCGCAAAATTTGCCGAGCCTCTTGTTTCCGGCTTAGCAATACCTCAGACCTCGCAAAACATCTGTAGGTTTGAAAAGGGACCAGCAGGCCCATTTTTCTTTAACATCGTTACATTTCTTTTTTAAAAAGGGGCTGGCCAAGCAAGCTGACAGGGACACGCTAGAATGCCCTCACCAACGAGGCCGGTCGCTCTCTTTTCGTACAAGAACGCTGAGTTATAGATACAAATGTAGAGCAGGGTATCAGCGAAAAAAGAGAGAGTGTAAAACACCAAAAAAGCGCAGTGAAGAAGTCGTCTCCGTGGCTACTTATTGTAGCTGACAACGAGATTGAGAGTGAAACTTTTTCTAAGAGAGACCCCCTCAACTGGTGATCCACGCTTTAATTGGCTGACGGGCTCTCAGAGACAGTACGACAGACCAATAGAAAGGTTACACTACTTGCGCTCGACCTCACATACACCAAAATTCTGAGAACCCCCCCCCCCCCAAGGTCAGCAAAATATGTTGCTGTGACCTTTCCACTCAAAGTGACCTCCGCTGGTTGAAGTTGCTCTAAAAATAGAATTCTTTGAAGCAGAACTTTCTTTCTGAAATGATTCTCTAGTGAAGAAAGTGAAAATAAAAATGGTGTGTTATTCAACAATGAACTTTTCCTTCCTCTTAACTTTGAGCCTGGCTGGTCTCATAAACTTTACAAATTTTAGAATATATATACACAGGAAGATAGATGAAAATATTATCTTACAAAGCCAGCATTTCAAGTCGAAATGGGTCGGAACAGAGGCAACAAAAAGTATTATAAAATCATTTGCTTTTATATTTTAGAAATAGCTTTACTGCTGAAAAAGTTATCACACGATTCACACTTTTAACTTTAATTTATGCCCTCATATACACAAATGAATATGGTCTCTCATTCAATCACATGCTAAGCTCATTTTGTGTGGAGTACAAAAAGGAAAGAGAAAAAAATATGAAGATATGCATACGAACACTACCATGGAACAAGGTTGACAACAACGTAAGGACAAAATGATTTTTTTTCAATCAGAACCGCAACTCTGAAGCCTTTATCGAAGCAAATTCTTCCCCGAATGAAACAAATGAACAAATATTACTCCCCGTTAGAATTGCCAACATTTAAAACAAAATGCAAGGAATCACATCTAAAGTTTTTAATCTCGGCACACCAGAAAAGAAAAACGCATGATCCCAGAACAACAACCCAAAGAACGTACACGTACATAACATTCCCACACTTCACTCAACATACACACACATAACAAAAATATTCTAGCACTCAAAAAGGAAATTGAGGAAAGAATAGGAAAAAAAGAATTTAAAGATTGAATGGAAATTAAAGAATTTTATAACTTTTTTTCTTGACTTCCTGAGGAAAATAAACTGAAAACTTCAGAAGACCTAGAAAATTGATTCAAGTTCATTACTAAAATTTTCAGGGGTCGATGGTAAAAAAAAAAAAAAAAAAAAAAACTGCGCACCATTCTTTTTTTTTTTTTTTTTTTTTTCCCTCTCTCTAAGGGAATCAAAATGCGTGATGGGAGTCTATTTTCCTTTCCGAAAATGAGATGGTCAGTCTCTTTTTCAGAAGCTGGAAAATGGTGACACATCATCTGCACCTCTCTGTGTTTTGCCTTTTCTTTTCCATTAAGTTCTACTTTAATTCTAGTTCAAACTGCATGAATGCTTGGTTTACTCATGTGATGTTACCACAGGCTGTTTAGATCATCACTTTGATCCAGAAATTTGAGAATTTTTGACTGCTGTCTATGCTGAAGATTGCTTCTAAAGATACCACTGTAGAAAGTAAAAAAATTGTTTTTCTGATTGATAGTAAGTTTGTTTGTTTGTTTTTCTTTTTTGTGTAGAATTTTTTTAGGGCTATGGGGCACCAACCCCAAGATTAACAATGAAATCCATAAAAAGTAAAACTTCAAAAATAAACTCACGGGAAATAAATAAGCAAACAGTGATACATAAAAACCACACAGGGCACTTTAGAATGGAAATGGAAGTAATAAGTCAGACTAAACACTCGCAGTATGGTACAGTACCAGAAAAATGGAAACTAATGCTTCTCAACCCAAACCATTTAAAAAGTGACTCAGGAGCACTGACTTATCTCCAAATTTGACAAAAACTGAAGAAAAGGAAACTAGCTGTCATGACAAAACAGAGATATACAGAACAGTGGTAACAGAGCACGTGGTGAGTTGCACACATACACAGAAATAGTGTTGCAACATAGTAAATAATAAATGAAAAGACAATACAGTAACATGCAAGCACAACTTCATTCCTTGCATAGGCTCGGTAACCAAAGTTCAACAACTGATTTAATGTAAAGCTGTTTCCTACCAGTTGTCCTACATTTCTTACTGTGGATGATTAATATACAATTAGATGATGGATCAAAGGTCCCAGTGATATAATAACAGTATAGTGATTACCAAGGAAGAAATGGACTGTGTAGGAAAGATCAAGACTTCATTTTTCAGGATTTCAACATAGCTGAAAATCCAAAAGAAACATTGTAATTCACATGCAAATGATACGTTGTACATCATTTCAATATTATTATACGTGGTTTCATTTCGTAAGTATATTAAAATAGCACAATATGTACATCATTTCAATATTATTATACATGGTTTCATTTCGTAAGTATATTAAAATAGCACAATATGTAAGTCCATAAAAATATTGTTTATCATGTCAAACAAAAGTCGAATGCATACTATATTGGCAGTTAACATGAGTCCCTTAACTCTTAAAGTAAAAAAAAAAAGGAACGAAGGTACCTTAGAAAAGAGCAACTCTGGACATCAGCCATGTTTGTTTGTATTTTTATACTTCAAGTTTTATGTATTCATACCATATATACAGCTTTATTTTTACCTGAACTTTAGTTCTTATCTTTCCCACCATTTAACCCTAACATCCTTTCTTTACCACATGTGTGGGTGATAAGTAATACCAGTGATTGAATGAAACGGTATGCTATTTTAAATGTTTTTATTACTTTATTTCAAATAATCAGTGGTGGCATATAATCTGCAGGCCATGAAATTAGGAAAAAAAATTGCCATGTGATCAGCATCTGAGAAGTTGATCCCAAACTGTATTTCCCACAGTAAAGTCACCGTTCACAGGATGATCCAGAACTTCAAGGAAGTGAGAAAAATGTGATCTTATTAAATAAAGTAACAGTTGGCAAGAATTCGCATTTTTGTTTAATGAATAAAGAGTGAAAATCCATATAGTTTTGTTTCTTTAAAAAAAAAAGGAAATAAAGAGATGGGGGGGGGGTACTATATCTACATACGAAAATCCACAGAAATCACAGACAACTTGGCATCTACGAAAATGTTTCAACTGAAGAGTAAACAAAAATCTTAACTATTATGATTAGCACAGCAAAAACTGATGAATGAGCTTTGCTAATTGATTACTGACAACACACAATGGTTATGCGCTATGGGAAACTCTCTCTCTCTCTCTCTCTCGCACACACACACATATACGCTGAGCTTCCTGCGGTACATTTTGTTTTACAATTGCATAATTGCATATAGCTCTACCTTTGGCAAATATTTTTAATCAAAATGCTTGTAGCGAAATATTATTTTAAAAAATGCTTGTAGCAAAATATTATTTTAAAAAATGCTTGTAGCGAAATATTATTTAAAAAAAACTTCATTCATACTCTTTTTGGACCTTTAGCTTCATACCCCATCACATTCCTCTGTTGTTAACACATATGTTAATACTTTTTTAGTTTATACCCCATCTGCACAATTGCCATGTAGATTTTTAAAAATCAGAGTACTTTAAAAACTGCTCTTTTTTAAAGAGATCTATTTAATATCTGAAGAACCTAGATTTACCACTTTTTTAACAGATAATAAAATTCTACTTTAACTTGAAGGCTTTCAGATATTCATCATATCTTCTGAGTTCTTTTGTATTTTCAGACATTTCTGGCCTCTTGGTTTTTATCAAGGCCTGTTCTTATATGAAGGGTTCAGACGTAAACCATGGAAACCAACATTTTAGTAAAAAATAGTTGCATATGAAAAACAACTGTGGTGGTAGTCTGAGCATTTTAGAGTATTTATTATACATTTATATCAACATATGGCACCACAATACAACTTTCAATTTATGGTGAGTGCAAGGGTTTATATTGTTCTACTACTTATAATCTATGTATCTCACAATGACAGAAGTGTTGGTTATCATGATTTACACCCAAGTCCTTCATATATTGTATACTGTATCAAAGGTTTTGTTTACACAGAGAATGTACACAGAGCCTTTGATACAGTTTCTAATAATTGAGAAAAGGCCTTTAGGAAGATCTAGAGGCCAGAAATGTGTGAAAATGCCAAAGAACACAGAAAATGTAAAGAATATTTGAAAGCTCTTCAATTTAAAGTATAATTTAATTATTTCAATCTGGGTACTGAGAATAAGTGTTTAAAACAGATAATTTGTGGATTATTGGATTATGTGGCGGAAAAGTATGATATGTGTCTTACTTTATTCTAATGTACCATTTTCCCCATTTTTACCTCAAGAGTTGTGGGACCAAAGGACGGATTGAGAACAACGGGGAAGGTTTGGTTCATAAAGAAAAAAAAAAAAAGAAGGCAATATTTTAGATACATATATGTATATACATAGGGGATGTAAGGTCAGGCGATGCATAACATCACAGCCTCTCCTTGACAAATGTCAACCCCGCCTTCTCGTGGTACATCCTGTTCCCACTAAAGGGGCTCTGATGACCGCCAATAGCGGTATAACTATACCATCGGGATTAGAGGAAATACTATCCCACGCTCACCAACCCGCTTGGCCAGCGTGGTGAGTTTATGGCCAAAACCCCTCCAAAATGACTCCACAACTTAAATCTTGGCCCTCAGTCTCCGGCAGCTGGAATGTACCTGGCCAAGGCAGCGGCCAGTGCGACATGAAGGCAGAGGGTGCTAAGAATCCCCGGAGGACCGGACTAGGCTGCCATCTGATGCTGACCTTGGCTACGTATAATGGACGCTCCCTATCTTCTGATTCAAGGCTTCTTGAATTGGAAAAGGAACTACAAAGCATCAAGTGGGACGTCGTCGGGCTAAGTGAGGTAAGGAGAAAACGAGATGATCTCATTGAACTGAAAAGTGGACATCTCTTCTACTATCATGGGACTGATACTGGCAGAATTAGTGGTGTTAGAAATTATAATAAACAAGAAACTGAAGGATAAAGTTGTAGAAGTTGAAAGTTCCTCTGACAGAGCTGCACGACTCATTATCCAACTCTCGAGAAGATACCAGGCTCAGATTATTCAAACTTATGCACCCACCACAAGTCATCCTGAATAAGAAATTGAAGAATTTTATGAGGAAATTCGTCATCTAAATAATAAAGGTAAGCACCACTTGAAGATAATTACGGGAGATTTCAATGCAAAAATAGGGCAACTGCAACATAATGATACTTCAGTAGGTAAATTCGGTCACGGCAACAGAAACCAGCGTGGAAATACTCTCGTAGAGTTTCCAGAGGCAGAAGGGTTTTTCATCTTGAACTCCTTTTTCAAGAAAAAGCCACACAGGAATTGGACATGGAGACATCCAAATGGGACGACAAGTGAAATTGATTTTATTATGTGTAACAAAAAATTCGTCATAGAAGACTGCAGTGTGCTAAACAAGTTCAACACAGGTAGTGACCATAGATTGGTGTGATGTAAGATGCACCTCAACACTAAACTCGAACGTGGCAAGCTCATAAGACAAACAAAATGTATTGACATAACCAACCTTAAAAAGCACCATAATATCTTCAAGTTGGAACTGAAGAACTGATTTTCTGCTTTAGAAGGCCTAACATCGGAAGAAGTGGATATTTCTGAAGTTAACAGAAAAGTAACCAAAGCTCTTATGGAAACAGCAACAAAATTAGCTGGGTCTAAGAACAAGTTGCATGTGAACAAATTATCAGGAAAAACCAAAATGTTGATGCAAAAAGAAGAGAGATGAGGACAACTAAAGAAGATGCGACTTCCAAAGTGCAATATATAGAGCTATGCAAGACAGTACGAAAAAGTATCACTGAAGACTTAAGGAAATTCAACTGTGAACTAGTGAGGAAAGCAATTGAAAACAACCAAAGCCTAAAGATAGCAAAGGGACATCTCAGTAAGGGAAGAAAACAGATTATGGCACTAAGAAAAGAAGATGGTTCTGTAACAAGAAATAGAGGCGAAATTTTGACAAGAGTGAAAGATTTCTACTCCAAATTATATGAAAGGGATAATACATGTACTCCAGACATCATGAAAGGTACCAGTACCAGAGTTCTTCCAGTCCTCCCAGCAGAAGTTGCACATGCAATCAAGAACATGAAGCAGGAAAAAGCTCCAGGAGAAGATGGAATTACTGTAGACATCTGTAGACATCATACAAGAAGCAAGTGGAGAAATCGAAACAGTGCTCGCCCAAATTTTCACTCCATGCCTTAACGAAGGGAAGATTCCTGAGGATTGGAACAATGCTACAATGATCCTGCTACATAGAAAAGGTGATATTGAAGATCTCAGGAACTACAGACCTATCAGCCTCCTATCAGTGGTTTATAAAATTTTCACTAAAGTTATTTCACACCGCTTGAAGGTGACATTGGACATGGCTCAACCGAGAGAACAAGCTGGATTCAGGAGTGGCTAAAGCACAATAGATCATATCCACGTACTGAGAGAACTAATTGAAAGAGCGAGGAATATGAACTTCCATTGTGCATGGCTTTTATCGATTATGAAAAAGCCTTTGATTCGGTGAAACCATCAGCAGTTACAATGGCTCTGAAATCCTGTGGTATTGAAGATGCATACATTAATATTATTAATAACATCTATGAAAATGCAAAGATTCGGCTGTTTGAAAATACAACACACATAAAAATTGGAAAGGGAGTGAGACAAGGTGACACCATGTTTCCGAAGCTCTTTAATGCCACATTGGAAAATGTCTTTCAATCACTGAACTGGGAAAACAAAGGGATAAAGATTAATGGAGATTATCTAACCCACCTTCGTTTTGCTGATGACATAGTCATTTTTGCAACTACCCCATCAGAGCTGCAGAATATGATCCAGGAACTTGCTGACAAGAGTAAAGAAGTGGGATTAAAAATGAACTTTCAGAAGACAAAAGTGATGTTAAATGCTTTTACAAGAAATGAAGATTTATCAATTGATGGAGAAAAGCTGGAGATAACAGACACGTACGTTTATCTTGGACAGCAGATATCAAGTGAGGGTCACATTGATGAAGAAATTAATTGGCATACAAAACTTGCCTGGAGATCTTTTGGAAGAAACAGCATAATTTTCAAGAGCAATATGCCATTATGTCTTAAAAGAAAAGTGTTTGATCAATGCATCCTTCCAGTGCTTACGTATGGTGCAGAGATGTGGACCTTAACTAAAAGATACATACAAAGGCTGTAGACAACTCAAAGCAGCATGGAGAGCTGCATGCTTGGTGTAACCAGGAGAGATAAGAACAGGAACTCGTGGATCCGAAAAATGACAAGAGTGGAAGACATCATGATCAGAGTTAAATCCCTGAAAATGGCAATGGGCTGGGCATACTGCCAGAAGGACAGACCATTGATGGACAGCCGAAATTTTAGATTGGATTCCAAGAGATAGGAAAAGACCCAAAAGAAGACCACACGGACGATGTGTGGATGAAATTCGAAAGTATGCGGGAGTGACATGGAGGAGACTGGCACAAGACAGACCGTTGTGGAGGAAACTTGGGGAGACCTTCGTCCAGCAGTGGATTGATAATGGTTGACAATGATGATGACATAGGACTTTGCAAGACCAATCACTGCTCTCACAACCATTTCAATTAGTTTTATATTACATAGGTCATTTCATGTGTAATGCATGCAACATTTTTTTTTATCTGTACCGGAAGTGTCTTAGGCGATATCTCAATACAGTCCTTTTATGTAATTTCTCTGCTTCTAAACGATGGCCTTCCAATGTTTTGGAAAGTCCACAATTCCAGCCAGGTCCCCTCTTTTGTTCAGCTGTCAAACACGCTGGGTAACTGCTGCAGAAAGGTCTTCCAGGGAGGAAAATCGCTGTCCACATATGGGTTGTTTGAGCTTGGGGAACAAATCAAGGTCTGGTGGACTCATGTCTGGGCTATAGGGTGCATGAAGTAACACTTCCCACTTGTACTTCTCCAGCAAAACTGTCGCCACCTTCCCTATGTGTGGTTTTGCATTGATGTGCAAAATGAGAGTGAGAGGCCCATCTCTGAGTAGATCAGACCGGTTGCTGTGCATTTATCTGTACAAGTTTTTCAGGAAGTCATGGTAATAGGCTGCTGTGACATTTGTTCCACATGGTACTCTGTCATGATGATGCCAAGGTTATACATGAAGATCATCGTTTGCTTGACCTTCAGTTGTACACATCAGATATTTTTTCGGGTCGTGGAGAGCACATGGAGCTCTCTACTCACTCAGCTGCGATTTCAACTCAGGCTCAGAGCCTATACCCACGTTTCATCAATAGCAAATTAAGAAGGTAGTGTAGAACACGCTAAGTTACATATAAAAAGTTTAAGGCAAATATATTTCAGCCATTGCTATGGCCTTCATCAGTGCGGCTACAGTTGTTTTACGTTGCCAGATTGGGAAGGTAAGTTTTGTAATGGTAACTTAGAGCTTGGGGAACAAATCAAGGTCTTGCATTACAAAACTTAACTTTTCAATCTGGCAACGTAAAACAATCGTAGTCTTACTGATGAAGGCCATAGTAATGGCTGAAATATATTTGCGTTAAACTTTTTTATACGTAACTTAGCGTGTTCTACACTACCTTCTTCTTAATTTGTTTGTTAGTTACGTGCATTGCCTACCACTCATTTATGATCATCAATAGCAACAATTTTTAACAGGGAGGCATTGCCTTTAGCAACAAATCTTTGCTTCAGCAATGTTGCATTGTCCACACAAGTCTGTTACTGTGTGACAGTCAAGTCACGAGGGACCCATCTGACCGAAATTTTTCTTTTCTGCAAATCATTCGTCAAAATACAGAATACTGATGTTGCTGAAATTCCTATAGTTTCTGCAGTTTCCTCACATGTTGCTCGTCGGTCTTGTCCACACTTCACTCATCCATTGCCATTTTTAGCCTCCCTGATTTCAGTGCGTTGTATATGCTTAAATGTCCTTCAGGAAAGTGAGTAGCCCAGCAAGAAACTGTACCCGGGTCTACTGTTTCATCTCCACAAAACTCGCCCAAAGCATTGTGAATGTCTGTTGGATTTTTGCCGCGTAAAGTTTCAATATTGGTGTACGAACATTGAGCTTCACTCTTCACAGTACCTAAGGTGTCTGCATTGGCCATTTCTAACCCTTGTCAATCCACAATGCCATGCACTGCAGCAGGGCCCAACTTAGGTCAGTCGAGGCCCCCTCGATTAAAATTTTCAGTCAGTCAAAAAAAATATTGACTGGTAAATTTTTTTGCAAGCAGTTTCTCTAGCTGTAAAAACATTAAAACACATCCCACATGCTAGTCAATTTTATAGCCAATGTGGCTTGTAATAGATGAGCACTTACTCCGCTTGTACTTCCCTGCACCCGCAGAGCTTACAGCTGTAACATTAATTACTCTGGAATTCTGTTTTTGTTTTGTTTTATAGTATTCATTATGGAAACAAATAACTATCCTCCCAGATATAATTTAAAACACCTAGTTTACCATAATTTATCACACATATTGTGGGATAAATTATTCCAACACTCCATGCGAATTATTACAACAATCTTTAAATAAAGTAATGTCAATTGAACTTTTTTGTATTTTTATTTATGTAAAAATAAACCCTACATAATTATGAATATTGGTTCACAATTTTTGTTCTCACAAGACTAATATTAATAATAAAAATATTTTTTAGCAAATTCTACATGTTTGCTGAAATGCTTTTCATGTATAATATACTGTATTGCTCCGAATATAGGCTGTTCCCATTGCATTTTGATTGTTATAAATAAGGGTGAGATCAAGATGTTACACTGGGCGATCACAGCTCAGCGCAACACTTGAGCTTTCTTATACGAAATAATAATAATTTGGTTTCCAAAATCTCATCCTAAATTTTGTAACCGAACTGTATAATAATTTCGTGCTATAACGGAAAATATATTTTGGTTTTGAAAATTTATACTACTATTAAGGTAGTTTGGAGGACCCTCCAAATTCTGAGGCCCTGTGCACGTGCAGAAATCAGGCCCTGCACTGCAGGAGTAATAAGGCCATGTGCCGCTTTCTGAAGTCGCACATTTCAACTGATGCAAACATTGTTGAGACTGCATCATCAATCCTGTGGCATTGCCACATTGTGCTTTTCATATGAAATGATCTCCCCCCCCCATGTCTAATACAATGGCATTGTTCTATTTCTTTGATATTATATTAATAAAATCTTGTTCAAGTTGATTTTTATCAGAAATATCAAATATTTTATCTGCATATTTCTGCAAAGAAACAAAAAAAAATCAGGACTGTTCATTCTTAAACAAGTGGGGTAGGGGCTAGTGCACCATGAAAGTTTAATGCATACCAAATCACCATGATAATGTGTGTTCTACACAGTGGCAAATTCACAGTGGCAGTGGATTTGCCACTGTGTAGGGCACACATTATCACATATTTTGTAAAGTGGATGATTTGGCAGAACTTTCATATTTGAAAAGCATTGAAATGGTGATTTCAGGGAACATGTGCTCAAAGGGTCTCATTGAACATGATGTGTGCCATATGTATAGTAGAGCTGAGACGGGCTGAGCCCAAGCCTGAAAGCCCGAATCGAGCTGTAGAATATTTACTGCGGTTCAGGCTTGGGCTCTTAGAGAGAGAGCTTTTTTTTTAATGTATAAATGAAATTTTATATGATTTAGCAAATGAGACACTTTATAGGAGGTAAAGGGAATTCTTCAGCAACTGGTTCTGATTGGGGAGCACACATTCGAGATGGCTATTTATTTCGGGCTTTGGTAGAAAATGCCATAGGCCGCACATTAGTGTGTTTCTGCAGAGAAGAAAAAGCTTTTCAAGAACAATAGATATTGGATAGTTGATAGCTTGTCGACGATAATTTACCCCGTATCTCCACTCAGTAACTACCTGCTAATTCTACTTAGCAACGTACATATTTCTGCGCATTATGGCGCGATAATATTAGCATTATTTGAGCAACATACAATTGCAGCACCGCATAATCATTTTGGATGGCCTGCAGCCCGAAGCACTCAGATGGAAACGAATGGTCAAAGAAAATCGTACAGTTACACTGTAAAAATATAGAGGTCCCTTCCCTACTCCCTATTTGAGAAATACATTGGTTAATTGCAGGAGGAGGAGAGAATGGAAAAGAAGATGTTTTTTATTAATGGTTGAACAGGTTAGCCAGTTTTTGGGCCCAGGCTCTATCTTTCAATATAAAATTCGGGCTCGGGCTGACATACCACGGGCTCGGGCTCCGAAAATTGAGCCCGAACTCAGCTTTAAGGTACAGGGGCAAGAGTGCCTGTGAAAAGTCAACCCATGATGATGTTGCTGTTGGTCAAGGGCTTTCAATGCCAACTACTTGGCAGACCCACAGATCTGTACACCACATAGCCATAATTCAGTTTGACAGAATGGTAAAGTTGAAGCATTTGATTCTCACTCTTCTCCCCAAGTTATGTTTGATTTTTCAGGAAATTCATCACTTTAGTACAGGATACCTTAAGCCAGTATCTCTTGAACTATGTTCCACAAGACCCTTGAAAAATTGATTTGATGCCATATTTTGTCTGTTTTTTTATTATTGTTGTTTTGAAGAAAATGTTCATAGGAGCTCCATAGAAATAGATATATTGCTTGGGGTTCCATTGCATCTCAAAAAGTTTAAGAAACACTTCCTAAAGCTGTTTTTGTTCAGTTGTTATTTCCATTAAGAATGATACTTTACACAAGCTACAAAATTTTACACTTATAAAGATTATCCATCATCATCATCATCATCATCATTGTCAACCATTATCAATCCACTGCTGGACAAAAGGTCTCCCAAGTTTCCTCCACAACGGTCTGTCTTGTGCCAGTCTCCTCCATGTCACCCCCTGCATACTTTCGAATTTCATCCACCCATCTCCCATGTGGTCTTCTTCTGGGTCTTTTCCTGTCCCCTTGGAATCCAATCTAAAATTTCGGCCTGTCCATCGATGATCTGTCCTTCTGGCAGTATGTCCAGCCCATTGCCATTTCAGGGATTTAACTCTGATCATGTGATGCTCTTCCACTCTTGTCATTTTTCGGATCCACGAGTTCCTCCTTCTTATCTCTCCTGGTTACACCAAGCATGCACCTCTCCATGCTTCTTTGAGTTGTCTGCAGTCTTTGTATATCTCTTTTAGTTAAGGTCCACGTCTCTGCACCATACGTGAAGCACTGGAAGGATGCATTGATCAAACACTTTTCTTTTAAGACATAATGGCATATTGCTCTTGAAAATTAGTGCTGTTTCTTCCAAAAGCTCTCCAGGCAAGTTTTGTACGCCGACATTAATTTCTTCATATCAATGTGACCCTCACTTGATATCTGCTGTCCAAGATAAACGTGACGTTTCTGTTGGTCTCCAGCTTTTCTCCATCAATCAATAAATCTTCATTTCTTGTAAAAGCATTGAACATCACTTTTGTCTTCTGAGAAGTTCTATTTCCTTAATCCTTACTTCTTTACTCTTGTCAGCAAGTTCCTGGATCATACTCTGCAGCTCTGATGGGGGTAGTTGCAAAAATGACTACGTCATCAGCAAAACGAAGGTGGGTTAGATAATCTCCATTAATCTTTATCCCTTTGTTTTCCCAGCTCAGCGACTGAAAAACACCCTCCAATGTGGCAATTAAAGAGCTTCGGAGATATCGAATCACCTTGTCTCACTCCCTTTCCAATTTTTATGTGTGTTGTATTTTCAAACAGCCGAATCTTTGCACTTGCATTTTCATATAGATGTTATTAATAATATTAATGTATGCATCTTCAATACCGCAGGTTTTCAGAGCCATTGTAACTGCTGATGGTTTCACCGAACTGGAAAGGCTTTTTCATAATCAATAAAAGCCATGCACAATGGAAGTTCATATTCCCTCGCTCTTTCAATTAGTTCTCTCAGTACGTGGATATGATCTATTGTGCTGTAGCCACTCCTGAATCCAGCTTGTTCTCTCAAGTTGAGCCATGTCCAGTGTTACCTTCAAGCGGTGTGAAAGAACTTTAGTGAAGATTTTATAAACTACTGATTAGGAGGCTGATAGGTCTGTAGTTTCCCGAGATCCTCAATGTCACCTTTCTTATGTAGCAGGATCATTGTAGCGGTGTTCCAATCTTCAGGAATCTTTCCTTCATTAAGGCATCGAGTGAAAATTTGGGCGAGTACTGGTTTCTAATTTCTCCACTTGCTTCTTGTATGATGTCTACAGTAATTCCATCTTCTCCTGGAGCTTTTCCCGCTTCATGTTCTTGATTGCATGTGCAACTTCTGCTGGAAGGACTGGAGGAACTCTGGTACTGGTATCTTTCATGATGTCTGGAGTGCCATGTATCATCCCTTTCATATAATTTGGAGTAGAAATCTTTCACTTTCTTGTCAAAAATTTCGCCTCTATTTCTTTGTTACAGAACCATCTTCTTTTCTCAGTGCCATAATCTGTTTTCTTCCCTTACTGAGATGTCCCTTTGCATATCTTTAGGCTTTGGTTGTTTTCAATTGCTTTCCTCATCTAGTTCACAGTTGAATTTTCTTACGTCTTCAGTGATACTTTTTCTTACTGTCTTGCATAGCTCATATATATTCCACTTTTGGAAGTCACATCTTCTTTAGTTGTCCTCATCTCTCTTCTTTTTTGCATCAACATTTTGGTTTTTCCTGATAATTTGTTTACATGCAACTTGTTCTTAGACCCAGCTAATTTTGTTGCTGTTTCCATAAGAGCTTTCAAGTTACTTTTCTGTTAACTTCAGAGTAGATGTCCACTTCTTCCGATGTTAGGCCTTCTAAAACAGAGAACCTGTTCTTCAGTTCCAGTTCTTGAAGGTATTATGGTGTTTTTTAAGGTTGGTTATGTCAATACATTTCTGTTTGTCTTATGAGCTTGCCACGTTCAAGTTTGGTGTTGAGGTGCATCTTACATCTCACCAATCTACAGGTCACTACCTGTGTTGAACTTGTTTAGCACATTCTGCAGTCTTCTATGACGAATTTTTTGTTACACATAGCATTAAAATCAATTTCACTTGTCGTCCCATTTGGATGTCTCCATGTCCATTTCCTGTGTGGCTGTTTCTTGAAGAAGGAGTTCAAGATGAAAAACCCTTCTGCCTCTTGCAAACTCAACGAGAGTATTTCCACGCTGGTTTCTGTTGCCGTGACCGAATTTACCTACTGAAGTTTCATTCTGTTGCCGGTTGCCCTATTTTTGCATTGAAATCTCCCATAATTATTTTCAAGTGCTGCTTTACCTTTATTATTTAGATGACAAATTTCCTGCATAAAATTCTTTCAATTTCTTCTTCAGGATGACTTGTGGTGGGTGCATACAAGTTTGAATAATCTGAGCCTGGTATCTTTTCGAGAGTTGGATAACAAGTCGTGCAAGCTCTGTCGAGAGGAACTTTCTAACTTTTGGCAACTTTGTCCTTCAGTTTCTTGTTTATTATAAATCCAACACCACTAGTTCTGCCAGTATCTGTCCCACGATAATAGAAGAGATGTCCACTCTTCCAGTTCGATGAGATCTTCTCCTTTTCTCCTTACCTTTCACTTAGCCCCACGATGTCCCACTTGATCCTTTGTAGTTCCTCTTCCAATTCAAGAAGCCTTGAACTTCAGAAGATAGGGAGCGTCCGTTGTAAGTAGCCAAGGTTAGCATCCAGATGGCAGCCTCAGTCCGGTCCTCCTGGGGATTCTTAGCACCCTCTGCCTTCATGTCGCACCTGGCCGCTGCCTTGACCAGGTACATTCCAGCTGCCGGAGACTGAGGGCCAAGATTTAAGGGTTATTGTGAATCATTTTGGAGGGGTTTTGGCCATAAATCAACCACGCTGGCCAAGTACAGTGAGTGTGGGATAGAATTTCCTCCTAATCCTCTGATGGTATAGTTATACCGCTATTGGCGGTCGCCAGAGCCCTCATAGTGGGAACAGGATGTACCACGAGAAGGCGGGGTTGACATTTGTCAAGGAGAGGCTGTGATGTTGCGCATCAGTTCTGACCTTACATCCCATTGCATCTCAAAAAGTTTAAGAAACACTTCCTAAAGCTGTTTTTGTTCAGTTGTTATTTCCATTAAGAATGATACTTTACACAAGCTACAAAATTTTACACTTATAAAGATTATCCATACCCTACTGAAAATTTTCGATGTGTGGGGAAATAGAAATAAGAATGATCACGACATGGCAGCGCATACTACAAAAAAAGAGGTGTACGAAACATCAAATAAGATTATGCCATTAGTTCATTCGACGATATGCTCCTCAAAACTAAACATAAGACCGCTCTGAGCATTGAACATTTTCAGTAGGTCAAGAACAAAAAGACCCAGAAAATAATTTGGTTTTGAGAACGCCACAAGATGTGGCGAAAGGTTTCAACCAACTGAACAGTTGGTTGAAACCTTTCCCGGCACACATGGGTCGAAGCCGACTGCCTTCGGCCCATGTGTGGCGGGAAAAAGAGGGACAAGAGTACGTACATTTTCATTTTTTGTATATTTATGGTTTAATAAAGTAAATTATATACTAATACAATAGCATATTATTAAAAAGTTAACAATTAGATCTTTGCTAAAAATTGGCTAAAAATTAAAATGAATTTCAACAGCATAGTAAGATCATAAAAGTGATGCGTGATTATAATATTAAAAGAAATGTCATAAACTAAATAGTTTAAATATTTTTATGTATTACTAAATGTTTTAAAGCTTTTCCTTCCCCTTATGACATAAAAACGAATGAAGGACAGTCGTAGGAAATATGTAAAAGAATAGATCGACAAGAAGATGAGTTATGTTCATATTCTTACAAGACTATTTGTGTAATTATCTCAGATTCAACACGTTTTTAAGGAAAACCCTATTAAAAGTATTTTTTAACATATTTATAGGTATTTGTGATTCAATTATGTTTGTTTGTTATTTTTGTGTCAAATTAATTCAAATTTGAATATCTTTAGTTATATTTTTTACACTTTTATGTGGAATTCTGCATTATCCTGATATTTTACTGTAGTTTCTATGGCATTTTCAATTCCATTATATGTAATTCATTTATATGTTTTTTGTGATGTATATGTTAAATTTTAAATTATAAAAAATACAGTTCTTTGATTCTTTTACACATAACCTGGTGTGTTACAACTTTGAGAGAATCGAGACAGGGTTATGCATTCCTTCTTTATGCAGTCAAAGTTGAACCTTGATCCCATAAAAAAAGGGTATGTTGTTTGTTTTTAGTGTGGATGAAAAATTGTTTTCAATTTTCACATTTCACTATACACACACTATGCACTGTTTAAAAAAAAGCTGTTAATTCATGTATTGCATATTGAAGCACTGGTCTCAGATTCTTAGTTATGAGTATTTCACTTAATCTAGAATCATGATTTTTATAGACAGAGCTGTCGAAAGAGAAATTTGATTTTCATAGGCTTTATGATTTTTGCAATGTGATAAATTATTTTATAATTTGTAACACTTTTTTTCTTCTGTTGCCAATTGAACATTAAATAAATTAATAATCTAAAGCAACTTTTATGGGAATTTTACTAGGAAATTTTTTCATTAATAGCAAATTTTCGGAGAAAACTCTTCTCCTTCTTCAGGCTGTCTTGTTGTTGTCACTTTTTACTTGTCACTATCACGGTTACGGTTTACCTTGACGGTTACGGTTAACCTTGACGGTTTAGGTTATTTTTCAACAAATCCTGCCAGATGTTAGGCAGGGAAAATCCTTTGCAGTCATTGATGATGGAATTTTGATTTTTCTCAATCTCTATTCCTTCTTTCAGTTTTCTTTTTTGGAAATTGCTTTGGAAACTGATTACTTTAAGGGAATTCCAATCCATGCTGTGCCCAGTTTCTCTAACATGCCTATCTAATCCAGTCTTGTTGGAGCAATTTTTTTATAGCTGCTTTATGCTCAGCTATACGAGTTTCTAGTCTGCGACCTGTTTCACTTATGTAAGATAGTCCACAACTACAATTTACTTCATAAACTACTCCTTGCATTTTTAAAATATCTTCTTCTCTTTGAACTATTTTAGGGAAAAATTTTTTAACTTTGTTCTCTAAACTTGGAGCTAGCCTAATATTGTACTTCTTACTAATTCTCTTTAAAGACTCAAATAAACCTTTGTGATAAGAAATTTTTCGAGTGAATTTTACTTGTTGCTTTTGTGGGTTCTTCGTACCATTAAAATTCAGAAGCTTCTCAATTTCTTCTTTAAGATAGTTATTCTCTGCAAGTATGACTTTAAGCTCTTCTTTATGGGCTTCTTTTTATCTGCAGTAGAAACTATTTTATTAATTTTTCTAAAAACTGACTTGCTACATTTTTCTTAATAGAAACTGGATGATAGGAATTGAAATCCAGTAGTCTTTTAGTATTCATTGGTTTTTTATACCAACTAGTGAGGAATTTTTCATCTTCATAATAGATAGTAATATCTAAGAAGTTTATTCTTCTTTCTTTTTGAAGTTCAATAGTGAACTTAAGGGAATCATCTAATTCATTGAATGAGTCTAGAATTCTTTCTGGAACAATTTCTGAGCTATCTATTATAAATAAGATGTCATCCATGTATCTGCTATATAAGCAGAAGTATGTGGGTTGTACTAGTATCTTTTCTTCTAGTTTTCCCACATAACAGTTAGCTGAGAGTGGGGAGCCCATAGCTAGCCCCGATTTTTGAATGAAAAAAGTTTTCCCAAATTGAAAGTAGTTGTTCTGCAAAGAGAAAGTAAGCATTTCAAAAATTCCTATTAATATGTTTTTTTCCTTGTTGTGAAAAACTATTAGGTCTGCCAAGTCTTCCGAGAAGAGTTTCCTCCGAAAATTTGCTATTAATGAAAAAATTTCCTAGTAAAATTCCCATAAAAGTTGCTTTAGATTATTAATTCAATTAAACTAGGAAGCCATTTCTCAACATGAGCTTTATTCAAAAAATTAAATAAATTATTAGGAATATCTTGTACTTCTTCAAAGCATAAATTTTACAATGGTATTTAACATTTTGAAATTTCTTTTATATATATATTTCACATGTATGCTTTTTAAGGCCATCCCCTAGAAAAATGTATAACCAAGGCTCCACAGTATATATATGTGTGTGTGCATTTTTAGATTTTGAATGAACGTCATAGACTTTAATCTGCATTTACTTTCTTTTAGGACCAGGCTATTTCCACCAATCCAGAACAAATTAGCTGTAAGTTATCTTCTGTTATTATGACTTCTGTTGTGTGTGAGTGTGTGTATGCAGTGCTGATTAATTTTGTGTATATAGAATATATTAATTAATATGTGAAGTTTTTTTGTTTTTTTTTGCATTATAGCAGTGATACTGCAACACTTGGAAGCTTTTCAGAAATACTACAGATATGCCCTGTTTAGCACTGGAAGGGGGAGGGAAGCATACCTTAAAAGAGTAGTGCACTATATATAGTCATTTTACCATAGTCCCTCAAAGATGTTCCCCAAGCATCGTCAGTTATTGCCTGCAGTAAACAGGGTTCAGTAGAACTGTAATACTAAGCCTATTTTGTTCCATCATGTGGCATTTTTCATTGAGGCCTGCAATGTAAAATTCATCCTATTATTTTTATTTGACTCATTCTTATTTATGGGAGAATGACAAAAATTTATAGTGCTGAATGATGTATTAGATATATTAAAATTTGACATGGAGGAATAAGTCAGACTTACCCAAAGTTCTTAAATCTGCCTTGACAATTCTATCTTCTTATTGAAGTAGTCTAACATCAAATGTTATAATTCTGACAGCTGTTGATGATGTAATAAAATAATTCTTCAAATTGCAAGGTTAAAAGATGATAATTTCAATAGGCTAAAACAATGAAGAATTAAAATTTAAAAGAATCAGATGGAAATTAAAGCCATTTTAAAGCATAAAACTCACAAGATGAAAAGCATAGCTTCATACTATTAACATCATGTGGTGCCTTGATGCTGTGGATGCATTTCATTCAACTCTTTGTTGGCATTTTCAGTGATTCATGGTGGTCAACTGTCATTCTGTGATAGGGACAAGCTTAGGGCTTCTCTGTTGCTTAATAGTGTGAAGCCATGCTTTCCATCTTGTGAGTTGCTTCTCTGTTGCTGAATAGTGTGAAGCAGTGCTTTCCATCTTGTGAGTTTTATTCTTGAAAATATTTTTAATTTCCATCTGATTTCTTTGAATTTAATTGCTTCATTCTTTTTTTAGCTTAAATGGTTTTGAATCACTCCCAATTTCTTTGAATTTTAGCTCTTTGTTGTTTTATCCAAAATTGAATTATCATCTAAATTTTAACCTGCCCATTCGAAGAATTCTTTTTATTTCATCATCAGCTGCTGTAGAAAATCATGTAACATTTAACTTAGGCTTCTTTGATAAGACAGAACATTAAGGCAGATTCAAGAGCCTTGGGTTATTTCTTTTAATACTCCCCATGTCAAATTTTAATGTCTCTAATATATAGCTCTCAGAGGCATCAACTTCACCAAATTCAGATTATTTGGGGGAGGCAGGTATGAAGTGACCAGATGTAGGAGGGGCACGTCTCTTCTGTTGTCAGGAAGAAAATAAAGAAAAATGACAAAAAGATAAACTATGAGATTTGACATATGTTTTAAAATGCAATTCTAAATTGCTCGTTAGCAAATGAACAAGGAAACAAATATTCTTTTGCTGAATATTAATATTTTTAAAAATGAAATTCAGCCTGTGATTTTATAAAAAATATCCAGAAAATTTTGTTTCCAAACGTTTATAAAAAAATATGAGAAATAATCGCAGTTACTCAAAGAATGAGAACCACAAAAAAATAAAGGCACTAGAGATTATGCATTTATGTATTTTTATTTATTATTTATTTATTTTATTTTTTATAATTGTTTAAAACTTTACTATGTATCACAAGAACATGTCAAACTCAATACGAGGCTGGCAATAAAGTTTATCAAATGAGAAGTGCTGAATATGGGGAAAAGGTTTTTATTTATTTTGTTATGTATTATTTTTTTGAAAATACATTGCTTTGGCCTCATAAGGTAGAACTTGGTCCATCTTATAAAGAATAATACATTTCTATAAAGGAAAGAAATGTATTTTTTTGCAATTAGCTCAATACATGATAGCCTGAATAGCATGTGAAAGCATTTTTTCTCTATAGAAATATTTTAAGTGATGCATTTCAAACATAACCTGTACACACAAAAATAAAAACTTGTTTAATTAAACAGGACAAAAAATATTGAGTGGGCACTTTCCTCTTCCTCCAGTAATATTTTTCAGGGAGGTAAGATTAACCTTGCCCCCATAGTTGGCACCTATGATAGCTCTGCTCTATACATTTTCATTATCATTTTCCCACAAATCAAAAGCATGTTGAACAGAAAAGGACCATATGAAATTCATACTGCAATCCTGAATGAATAATGCCATGTATTGGAGAAAGTTTTACTTAGGCATAGATGCAGTTCTGCTGAAGTCTCTAAAAAGATTTTACACTTCACATTCAAGTTTTGTTAAACTTCTTTATATGACTTTTGGAAGGCACCTCTTTGTTTCAATGTTTCTATAAGTATTTGAAGAGCTTGACATGCCTCTTTTGCTGTTGATTTATATCAACACTTGTAATTTTTTCTTTGCAGCTTCTGTTTCTTCCACTAATCTTGGAATTTCTTAACAATTTTGTTACCTGTTTTTTCAGCAGCTGTTTTTGTGTTACTGTCTGTATAAATTTAATTTTCAAACAGCTGGTCAGAATCCTTCTTTTTTATGCCTCTTACTTCAGAGTCAGAAGACATTTTTGTGTTTCTGTTAGCTGTAAAAATCCAATTTTTGAAAAACTCATTAAATTCCTCTTTCTTCTTTCTGTGTCTGTCTTACATTAAGGTCACTGCTTTTGCAAAATCGTGCTTAACAGAATCTGTTAGAAATGCAAATGTTTGTCTCATTTTTCTTGGCATGGAAACCATGTGAATCACATCCAACAAAGAAGATATCATTAAGATTATTTACTTATTTTTTACATTTCTGATGCTGATCCTTCAACTGCACCATTCTCATAATCTTTTGAGAATGCATTATTTGATCCTGATTATCTCTTGGTCAAAAGGCTGGATAATATAATCAAAGCCATGTTTGGAGGGGAAGGGGCAAGAATAAGACAATTTTATGTTTGTTTAACATCACTTTGGTATGTGCCAAAAAATGCCTAATACCAGTGTGACATTTTCTTTCTATAATTCCTTATCCCATTTCAAAAGATATTCAGCAAACATCTGGCTGAGCATTTACATATTGTTTGAACATTATAATCCACAGTGAGCTGTTTGATGCATTTAAAACATCTTGAAACTAACCCTCCCCCCCCTCCCCCATCGATGAGTGCTTTCTTTTTAACAGATACTATGATGAGTTTCTAATCAAATGTTTTGTACTCTTCTTTTTTCCAAACACTTGCTAAATAGTTTTTAATCAGGTAGTACTCTGAAAAATGACTGGCCTCATCTGCATCATAAGTCTTATAAGACAACTTTGTAAGAATTCCAGCTAAATATGCTCGGATGCCCATTTTACCCCAGTGCCGTTTTCAGCTTCTCCATTTCACTGTATGTTTTTTTTTTATATATATAGTGTTGTTTCTGTGCTTCCATTGCATCAGTCCTCGAACATTATATGTATATACTGCTCTGAAATGCTTCTAAGCTTTTCAGAAAATTTTTTTTTTTTTTTTCAGTATTTCTATGCTAATCAGAGTACTGATTTCTCAAAGCCATAGTAAAAGAGCTTCAACCTGAACATGTTCATAATTTTTTACAATTTAAATTTCCACCAATATGGCTTCAGCAAAATGATCATTTCATGTGACCTCAGCAATGATTTCGTTTCATGCTTTCAAGTTTTTGATTAATGTGGAATGTAATTTCAAAAAGCTTCATTTCGGAAATTGTAGCTTTTTAGAATATATATTTGTTTTTCCTCAGGCAAATTTAAATCTTCTTTATTGATACCTTAAAATGCCTCCTGGCTATGAAAATATGATATGGATTGGATCCAGCCAAAAACTTTTACTCTAATACATGTGTGTGTGTGTGTGTGTGTGTGTGTGTGTGTGTGTGTGTGTGTGTGTGTGTGTGTGTGTGTGTGTGTTGCCACTAAGCTGTTCTCTGAGATTCAGAGGTTAGCTCCACAAAGAAATACAAACTACCAGGTAAATTTTTAACTGATTATTTTCTTACTTTTACTCTAGCAGTATAAGTTATTTCTGCTGTCTCCCAAGAGTATGTACGGAGATGACCCTTATTCAGTAAATATTATAGTAAAAAACCACACTTTTTATTATATTTATTAAACATAGAACAATGTAATTAATGCTTTCACTAGATAAATTGGTAAATCAAATGAATTCAAGGTGTTCCTTATGTTGTGAGGCCCATATTCCTTAAATTTGTTATTCCATTCCCAAGAAATCATAACACATAATTCTGTTTGTGGGAATAACATAGTGGAAAAAAGTTGCTACACACAGACATTAGAGAGGCTTTGTGACCCTAGCTCTGCTGAGAACATTGTTCTTTCCTTTTCTTAAAAGTTTGGTTTGTGATAGCTAATCTCATTAAAATAAGACAAGAAAGAAAGAAATGAAGTGTCCCAAGACTATAAACATAGGTGTTCTAAATGGGGTAAATTTGTCATCTAAAGAAAAGTTAAACACATTTGTCTTTAGGAAAACGCACTGGGTATACTGAAAACAGTTTTATTCATAGTTGTAAATGCATTTATGGCACCTCTATTCATAGTGATTGTGGAATAGCTTTTTTACGGGTCTTATAGAGGTTATTTTTCATCAAAGTTGGTTGTCAAATTTTCGAACTAAAGCCTAGTTCGTCATCAGGACTATGTCACTGGAGTAGTTGCTGCCACTCAATTGGAAGAGTCCATCCGCAATTATCGTTAATACTGGTACTTCTTCTTCTTGCTATTTTGATCCCTTCTTCTAGTTTCCTCTTTACTAAGTTTGACTGGTGGGCGATTATTTTCACTGAGTCCCAATTTATGGAGTGTCCACTTGCTTGTATATGTCTGGTTAGCCCTGTTTTGTTCCCAATGTTCCTAATAGCTGCTTGGTGTTCTTTCATTCGGACCTTAATACTTCTCCCTGTTTCTCCTATATAGCTGAGTCCGCAGTTACAGTCGATGCAGTAAATTACTCCTTCCTGCAATTGGATGTCCAATTCTTTCTGCTTTAAAGCTGGCAGGAATTTCTTTATTTTGTTATTAAGATCTGGAGCTAGTCTGATATTATATTTTGCTCCGATCCTTTTCAGGTTCTCGAAAAGTCCCTTGTGGTACGTAATTTTGCTGGAGAATTTGAAGTTGGTTTTCTCCTGCTTCTTTTTTGGCACTTGTTTAAATATTTTCTCAACATATGGGGAGGGGTAATTGTTTTCTGCCAATATTTCCTTTAATTCTTCTTTGTGAAGATCTTTCTGAGTCGCTGAAGAGACCAGGATTTCAATCTTTTCCAAAAATTGTCTTGTCGTATTCGATTTAATATAATCAGGGTGGAATGAGCAGAAGTCTAACATCTTCCCTGTGTTGGTGGGTTTTCTAAAAAGCTGAGTGAATATTTTCCCCTCTTTTGAGGTCAAGGTTAAATCTAGGTAACTGATGCTATGGTCTCTTTCCTGTTCTAGGGTGTACTGCAAGGTATTCTCTAGTAAGTTAAATTCTTCCAGAATCTGAGAGGGTAGAGATTGGTCCACAGTATCTATTATAATTAGGACATCATCCATGTACCTTACATAGAGAGCAAACAAGGAGGGTTGTATAAGGATTTTTTCCTCTAGTTTACTTATATAATAATTTGCTAGCAGAGGTGCTAGTGGAGAACCCATTGCAAGTCCTGAAGTTTGCCTGTAATATTTCTTTCCAAACTGGAAGAAATTATTCTTGAAGGAAAATAGGTCGCCACTCTCCAACATTAAAAAATTCGCCACTCTCCAACATTAATTGTTATTTACTTGGTCACCTCAGAGATATGTTCCCTTCTCCTCCCTACCTACTAAAAAATTCCATGCAACTAAAAGGAAAACTGGACAACTTGCCAGAATTAATTCATCCAGTAATGGCAAGCCTGGATATAGTCTCTATGTATGCCAACATTAACCTGGACCTCCTACTGGAATTCATTGCAGATGACCTTGCGGAAAAAATAGTATTCCATAATCACAATAAAGAAATACTACTTGGCATATATGAACTGCTCCTATTTTCCTTCAAGAATAATTTCTTCCAGTTTGGAAAGAAATATTACAGGCAAACTTCAGGACTTGCAATGGGTTCTCCACTAGCACCTCTGCTAGCAAATTATTATATAAGTAAACTAGAGGGAAAAATCCTTATACAACCCTCCTTGTTTGCTCTCTATGTAAGGTACATGGATGATGTCCTAATTATAGTAGATACTGTGGAGCAATCTCTACCCTCTCAGATTCTGGAAGAATTTAACTTACTAGAGAATACCTTGCAGTACACCCTAGAACAGGAAAGAGACCATAGCATCAGTTACCTAGATTTAACCTTGACCTCAAAAGAGGGGGAAATATTCACTCAGCTTTTTAGAAAACCCACCAACACAGGGAAGATGTTAGACTTCTGCTCATTCCACCCTGATTATATTAAATCGAATACGACGAGACAATTTTTGGAAAAGATTGAAATCCTGGTCTCTTCAGCGACTCAGAAAGATCTTCACAAAGAAGAATTAAAGGAAATATTGGCAGAAAACAATTACCCCTCCCCATATGTTGAGAAAATATTTAAACAAGTGCCAAAAAAGAAGCAGGAGAAAACCAACTTCAAATTCACCAGCAAAATTACGTACCACAAGGGACTTTTCGAGAACCTGAAAAGGATCGGAGCAAAATATAATATCAGACTAGCTCCAGATCTTAATAACAAAATAAAGAAATTCCTGCCAGCTTTAAAGCAGAAAGAATTGGACATCCAATTGCAGGAAGGAGTAATTTACTGCATCGACTGTAACTGCGGACTCAGCTATATAGGAGAAACAGGGAGAAGTATTAAGGTCCGAATGAAAGAACACCAAGCAGCTATTAGGAACATTGGGAACAAAACAGGGCTAGACAGACATATACAAGCAAGTGGACACTCCATAAATTGGGACTCAGTGAAAATAATCGCCCACCAGTCAAACTTAGTAAAGAGGAAACTAGAAGAAGGGATCGAAATAGCAAGAAGAAGAAGTACCACAATCAACGATAATTGCGGATGGACTCTTCCAATTGAGTGGCAGCAACTACTCCAGTGACATAGTCCTGATGACGAACTAGGCTTTAGTTCGAAAATTTGACAACCAACTTTGATGAAAAATAACCTCTATAAGACCCGTAAAAAAGCTATTCCACAAAGTTTTATTCATTAAAAATTCCAAATGTTGATAAATGCATGCAAATAGAAAAGCTGTATCTTAGCAACAAGTGACCTGTCTGTTGAGCCTTACACATGGCAAAAGTGACTCTTGTAAGCAGTGATTTTGATGTGGAAAAGCTCAATTTGTATTGAGATTTCCAGTTTTGAGTTTTTATAAGCAATTAAGTCATTGTTGCCTGAGAACCTTAAAAGCTCCAGCTACTCCAGTCTTTGGCCACACAATACCCTTGCACCATAAAAATGGATCAACTAATCACCTACTGTAGTGTTGAATCAATAATTGTTGCTTTTAAGGTTCAAAGAGTATAAGGCTCAGCCATTTATAAGGCTTAAAACAGGAAATCCTAATATAAATTGAGCTTACTACATTACAAAGTCACTGCTCATGACTCACTTTTGCCAATGAAAGGAAAGGCAAATGAGCTGATCAGGAAAGTGAGAGTTATGAGGGCCCAAATCACAGCTCAGAAACATGCAGATTTTTTTTTTTTTAAGATAAAAAAACAAGGGATGCTGACTGTCAAGTTGCAGAAAAATGGACATCTGAATGTTTAGCTGGAATTATTGAAAGTTATTGACCTTACGTAATTTACAGGGTGATCTGTTTGGGTAGAGATAATTTAAAAAATACTATTTTATGGCTTGTAACAGATATAATAAGTCAGTATTTGGCAAAAAATTACCATAATTTTCATCATATAATCTACGGATTATCTGCTAAAAAAGTTTAAAATATAGGTTCTGCGGATTATATGCCGATACAAATAATACGCAAATTTAAAAAACTAAGTTCTTACAGCCCTTTGATTTTTTAAAAAATCTGCAAGGTAATTATGCAGGAGAGGAAAGATAATTGGAAAAGGAATTGAATTCTGAATTAATTGTCTGGAATGAAAGAAACGCAAATGCCAGTCACCTTTCTCTGGGCATTGGAAACCATGAGTCACATAAAAAAAAATATATTATTCTTAGCCTCCTTCACTTTGGAAAATACCTCAGCCCATACCTGTTGCAAAGATTCAAAGCAAATTGCACCGCTTTCCAGTTCCTATGCTCTTCGCTATCATGAAAGCTTGGAAATTTATCTTTCTTTCAACAACTGCAATTTGGAATCTCTGCATATCGTCCCCATGATCTGGAAATCCGTACTCTTTCAAAATAAATACAATGTTCGTGAATCTGAAAACCATTTACAAGATCTGAATGACAAAGATCTGGCAACAACATAGTCAGTTTCTATCCAAACTCTGGCTGAAGAAGAACTTAAAGACATAGTTTGAAAACTTCCATGCAAAATATAACTCTTACATAACTTAAGTATGTTCCTGTATTTTCTTCACATCCTTTATTAAAGTCACATGTTTTGGCTCAGTTCCCTTACATGTTAATGTAAATACATATTTAACAAAATAAATTTCTAATCCATATTTTTTTTAAATTATCTTTTCAGTCACAAAATTTCTTAAAGAATATGACACATCATTGCTGTAGAACAGTGCAGAACCGTAACTATGTATAATTGGAGGTTTGAAAAGTTTTTCCACTTTTAAACTTGGACACGAACATAAGCCTTATAGTGACAGTCACTATATATTTTAAACATATAAAACAAGCGAAACACACAGTCACGTACGATGACTCTGTGTGTTTCGCTCGTTTTGTATGTTTATGTGTTATTGTCGCGTGATGCCTGAGTTTTAAACCAACACTATATATTGTTCAGTTTTTAATATTTTCCATAATTATTTCAGCAAAAATTGGAAATAATATTCTCCTTTTAGGTGCACTTTTTTTTATGTGCATCATCATTAAAAATTCAATTTTTGTTTACTTTTAACATTTATGATGCTAATTGCATGTGACACTGGAGTAGATGAAATACACTCATGGACAATGAAGTTTGCACACCTAGAAAAAAATATGCTACAACTGCGAAACTTTGCAAATAGCTAGAGTGCGTGCTGATATGTAAATGATCCACGTTCGGTGCAATTGCTCATGACTGCACAACACTGTGGTGGCACTGCATGCACACACCGGCTGATGCAAGCAATAGTACAGAGTGACCAGAATGTCGTGTAGATGCCAGAGACTTCAATTTGTGCAACTTATGGACTTTGAAAGAGGCCTGCCTGATCATCGGGCAGAAAACCGCACGGTGGTCGACACACCATATAGCCTGCTACATGGATTGTTCTGACCATAGCTTCCAACTGTGTTGGAAGCAGTGGACACGTGACGGCACTGCCACATGGCGTAGCGGCTCCAGACGGACCACCGGTAGAGATGATTGAAGGATTGTACACCAGGCACGAATGGATCCCACAGGGATCCGGTCCACTATACAGGCAGATGTAGTAGCACCTGTGTGCCCACGGACCGTTTCCTGATGTCTCGCAAAAGCGAATCTGTGATCCCAGTGCCCCTTACGTGTGTTGCCATTAACACCGAAACATCGGCGGCTCTGTTTGCAGTAGTGCCAGGCTAGAACGACGTGGAACACTACAGACTGGTGACGTGTGGTGTTTAGCAATGAGTGCCGCTTTGTTTTGGGGACAGACGATCATCTTGTCTGGGCATGGAGGTCCCCGGGTCAATGGCACAATCCCAACCTCGCTATCGAGCACCACACCTCCCCCACTGCAGGCATTATGGTCTGGGGAGCCATAGCCTAAGATAGCCAATCAGCTCTAGTGGCATGTGGATCATTGACGGGCCAGCATTGTGTGGATGAGATCCTACAGCCTCATGTGCTCCCATTCCTGGCCAGGATTCCAGGTGTGCTATACCAGTAGGATAATGATCGCTCGCACACAGGTCGGTTTGCCCAGGACTGCCAACATCATGTCCAGGCACTTCCATGGCCTGCCCACTCCCCGGACATGTCTGCTATCAAGCATGTGGGACCAGTTGAAACGCCAGCTACCGCTGTGCCGCACTATCCGGGATTTGGAGCACTCTGTCCAATACGTGTGGACCAGTCTGCCAAAGGACAACATCAGGCGTCTGTTCGCCTCCGTGCTGGACAGTATCGCCTCATGAGGCGGTGTGGCGCTCTATTGAAGAAGACCATACTGCATGTCGCAGATCCCTCTGTAATTGTCCTGCAGCTCTGTTTTTGCCATCATGTCTATCATTCATCTGTATCATTACATCTATAAAATTTCAGTTCAATCCGATGCTTCCTTCTTGGTGCACAAATTTTGTTGTCCATGTGGCAGTGCTGTCACATGTTCACTGTTCACCGTGAGTGTATGTGAAATAATGTTAAGTGAGATGGTGTTTCTGAAGTTGGTTTAGGTACCGAGATTTGGTAAGCCTACTATATTTTTTATAGAATTTTTTTTTATTTATTGAATTTTCAAAGATCTGAAAATCTGTTGTTTTTAAATGCTGTAATTTTCTAAATTACTTTTCCAATAAGAGTACTGTTGTTTTCAAAGTTTTATGTAGTCAGAAATATCATTGTTGGTCTAGAATCAAATAACAAACAAATAAACACATGTACACACACTTATTATTTTTATTTCGACGTCTGCTTTCTTTTTCTAGCAACTGGTGCTGCCTGTATTCCACCTGCTGCTTCACACTTAATGAAACTCTTGCCACCACCATTGTGTTATCACGTAAGCTCATGTTACTGAAATGATTCTTTCCTTATACATATAGCTCTTAGCTTTCTGATTATTTTAAAGAGATCCTTAATATGACTTATAACTTACATCCACTTTGTATGTGTAATGATGGTTTTCTGGCTACGAAAGCCTACGTTGCAACAAACTGAGGCCAATTTTCAGTAAAATAACACCATTTCTCTCTTCAGTTCTTTTCATGTTGAAGAATGCCTTATTTAAGAAAGATTTTTGTTTGACAGGTTTTGTAATTATGTTGTCAAAGCAATAGGTACAGCATTCTTTTGGTTTGTCACAGTACCAGTGGTGGGTGAAAGGCATCATAAATGCAGATAAGGAAAATGAGATCTTGTTTTAATGTCTGTGCTCACTTAAAAATAGTGGTAGAAAATCAGATGAAATTCTACCTCATAAAAATGTAGTAAAACAGGATTTCGCAGAATATCCAATTCCATCATGTAAATCATATTGTATTTTATCTGAAAAAGCAGCTTCATTATGAGGAATAATAAAAGAAATATCAATATATAGTGGTAACTCATTTTTGAACTGAGGAAAAATTCTTTATAAGAGAGACATACATATATGACCACTAGTTCAAAGTGGTGATTTTCAAGCTTTAGAAAAAATTTTGGTATAATATAGCAAGTACTACTACAACTGTACATAATCAAGAATGCATTAACTAGTCATGAGATTTATCATAGCAGTCCATTTCATGATAACAAGTTAAAAATTGCATTTTGTAAGGTGCATATGCTGCATTCAGGTTTGTTTGTTTTTAAGAATGTGTTGCATTGTCTACAGTTTATCCATGTTCCTGATAATATTTGAAAACAGGCTGATGCATATCCTGAAACAAAGTTAGAATGATTTTTTGACAGAAGGAACACTTTTGAACTTTGTTTTTGCTGGAGATGAAATGTGCTTTTGCTCTGCACTTTGTCTCTTACTTTCAGGGTCAATTTGCTAAATGGTGCACTCGGGTTTCGTTCCCATTGTCAATACTTTCCATTAAACCTGGATCTTCTTCATGGCACTGCAAAATCTGTGTGGAAATCTCTGCATACATTTGTGTTGATCTATCAGTCGTTTTGGGACCCACCTGACACACACTTTCTGGTGTCCTAAGGCGCCATGCACCATTGCATAGGGGGAACTATAACTTACACCAAAGAGCCAAAACATTATGTCCATCTGCCTAATATGATGTTGGTCCTCCACATGCTGCCAAAACAGCTGTAACCCAGTGAGGCACGGACACTACAGGATTTCTGAAGGTGTCTTGTGGTATATGTTACCAACACTGTACCACCTGATCCTTTTACTTTTGAAGAATAAAAGGATTATGGTACCAGCTGATCCTTTTACTCTTGATGAGCAAAAAAAGATCATGGTACCAGCTGATTCTTTTACTCTTGAAGAGTAAAGTTCCATGGTTGTGCTGCTGCAGATCAGATTTACTGTTCCAACACAAACCACAGATGCTCACTTGGATTGATGTCTGGAGAATTTTGAAGCCAGAGCAATACCTGGAAGTCTTCCTTGTGTTCTGCAAACCATTCTTGAACGATCTGGGCAGTGTGACATGGCACATTATCTTGCTGAAAGCTGGCACTACTGGAGGGGAAGACTGTTGCCATGAAAGAATGAGCCTAGTGTGCAATGATGTATAGGTAGGTGTCATAGTTTCCAGAAAATTCATTCATTTATCTGAAATTTTCAAAAGTTACCAGAAAATTAATTTTTCTGAAATATTTCAAAAGTTATTTTCTTTTTTCTTTTGTTTTAGTTTTGTATTATTTAAAATTAAATCATATATTTTGGTTTTGCTTTACTTTGTAAATATGAAATCTAATTCTATTTCTTATTCATTGTGTTTGTGTTGCTCTACTTTCATTCATTCATATCGTTAAGCTGTTCTCTGATATTCAGAGGTTAGCTCCTCAAAGGAAGACCATCTGACAAATAAACATTTAACAGATAATACAAACCACCAGATAAATTTTAACTGATTATTTACTTACTGTTGCGGTATCAATTTTCTCCATTTACAGCAATCTTGACACACAACACAAGCTTCAGTGACATCCATCACATGGTGTACACAAGACCTTACTTCATACTCATAATCTTTTTCTCATTCAGGCACTCCTGAATATGATCCTCCCATGACTTCCTGGGCCTTCCTCTGCTTTTCTTTCCTGCCACTTGGGCCGAAAATGTTTTCTTAGTAAGCATTTCATCACTCATTCTTTCAACATGGTCAAACCATCTAAGAACATTAGTCTCCACCTTGCTAACTATATTTTGCTTCACATTACACAACTGCAACACATCTTCATTCCTCACATGATCTGAACGTGTCTTCCCACAAAGCCCCCGTAAAGCATTTCTCCGGCACACAAACGACTCCTATGTCTCTTCTGTAGTGCACAGGTTTCACTGCCATACATCAGAGTAGGAATAATTGCAATTTCATACACACCCATTCTGGACTCTTTTGAGAATCCTTCATTTCTGTGAAAACCTCCTAAAGCAGCTATGGCTTTCAATGAAGAATTCACTCACCTACTAATTTCTCCATCTAATCTGTTCTTTCTGTCAAACAAGCTTCCCAAATATACAAACTCATTCACCTGGTCAATCGTGGTGCCAATTAGACTTATATTACATTCAGTACTACAAGTTCCATGCTCGAAAACCATAACTTTGGTTTTCCCCCTATTTATACCCAGTCTGAATTTCAAGCAAACTTCGTACATCCAGGACAACATACTCTGCAACTCACTTTTGCTCTCTGCCAACAGGACTGTGTCATCAGCATACAGCAATCTGAACACATAGGTATTACCAAGACATAAACCGGTATTGTCCATCTTGGCATCGTGCATGCACGCATCCATAAATATATTAAACAGCCATGGTAACATTACACAAACTTGCCTGAATCCTGCACCAATGGAAAACCATTTTGATACAACACCATTCACTCGTACACAGGCTCTACTGCCAGCATACATGGATTTTACACTATTAAGTAGATTCCCTGTAACACCATATTCATTCAACACCTTCCACAGAAGTATCCTATTTACTCGGTCGTATGCTTTCTCTAAATTTATGAACGCAGTAAAAACGTTCTTACCAACAGCCAGATACTTTTCAATCATCATACGTAATGCAAAAATTTGGTTAGTGCAGCCTTTACCAGGCATAAAACCACTCTGAACATCCCACACTCTTTCTGATGTAAGACCTCGTACCTTTTATGCATGTAAATTTTCAAAAAAGAAAAACATTTAGTTTTGCCAAATTCTATGCTGAGAAACTATAATTTATTTATTTGCATTTACATTCATACATGTAGTGTTTTTTTTACTTTTAGGGTCCCTTCGTAATCGTTGATGAACTAATGAAAAAATTAAGCAGCTGGACTCTTGAAAATGTTAAGTATTTTAAATATTTTTAGATATTTTAAATGCATTTTGAATAGCTGAACTTTATGTGAGTAGATCTTCTTACTGTAAATTTTTATATGTAGGTGTTAGTGGCAGTTCTCAAAAATTCATTTAATTTAATTATAACACAAGTATTTATTTCTTGGATGTTTAAGTAAACACATATAATTAACTCTGATTAATAAGGAAGTAATTGTTGTTAACCACAACAGATCAATTTGTGTGGTACACTGACTACCTCATTTATGTACATAAACAATATATTACTGATAGCTGACATTTCTTGCAGAAAATTTTATTTCAAAATTTCCATTATTTCCAAATGATCCATAATTTCAAAATTATAGATTTACATTAAATAAAACTTTTTTCTCCCCAAAAAGAGCATGTGTATATAGATGAGTGAACAAGTAGTTCTCTGATTTCTGTTTTCGTATAACTGTAAGTCACAGAGCAAGTTGCATCAGTATTTCAAATCAGTAAAATTCAGTGTCCACTAAATTAATGTTACTAAATGAGGTTAATTCCTTGCCATTATCAGAAACAAAGCAAGGTGATGGATACACACATAAGTTTAATTCAGAAGTTGCTTGAATAAATGCAATAAAACATCTATATATACTGGCAGCACCCAGATTTTACTTCCATTATTTGCAAAGGTTGTGGAAGGGCAATGTTATTTTCCTTTCTCCAACAGAAATGCTTTTCTTCTGAATTTAGTATGTATAAACCCATTCCTGATGCTCTCTAACATTAAATTAATTTATCCATGTTTATTTATCCTGGATAGCATTTTTAACAGCATTTTTACATATATTGGAATACTCCAGAATGTATTGCTTACCTCTGAGGTCCGCTTCTGGTAAAAATAACATTTCACACACATTATTTGGTCCCCGTCGCTGTCCCTGTCCTTCACTCTGTGCTAGATGTCTTGGTCCCTATTTGTTTCCACCTTCTTTGCTTACTCGACTAAACGAATAGGGGCCAAAACATCTAGGCACAGAGTGAAGGAAAGGGACAGCGAATGGGGACCAAATAACATGTGGGAAATGTTATTTTTTTAAGAAGTGGACCTCAGAGGTAAGCAGTACATTCTGAAGTATTCCAATATATTGTTGAAATAACGCATGCGAAAACCAAATAGTAGTGATGCCTGGCCTATTCATTAGGCTTAGATATGAGCTTCAATTTTGAATTAGCATTTTTACTGGAGAACTTTTCAATGTGGAAACCATTTCATCTTCAGGATTGATCACTTCTATCACAATTACTGTTAACAATTTTGAATCCCTTTTAATTGTGGAATAACTTTTTTACGTGTCTTATAGAGGTTATTTTTCATGAAAGTTGATTGTCAAATTTTCGAACTAAAGCTTAGTTCGTCATCAGGACTATGTCACTGGAGTAGTTGCTGCCACTCAATTGGAAGAGTCCATCCGCAATTATCGTTAATTGTGGTACTTCTTCTTTTTGCTATTTCGATCCCTTCTTCTAGTTTCCTCTTTACTAAGTTTGACTGGTGGGCGATTATTTTCACTGAGTCCCAATTTATGGAGTGTCCACTTGCTTGTATATGTCTGTCTAGCCCTGTTTTGTTCCCAATGTTCCTAATAGCTGCTTGGTGTTCTTTCATTTGGACCTTAATACTTCTCCCTGTTTCTCCTATATAGCTGAGTCCGCAGTTACAGTCGATGCAGTAAATTACTCCTTCCTGCAATTGGATGTCCAATTCTTTCTGCTTTAAAGCTGGCAGGAATTTCTTTATTTTGTTATTAAGATCTGGAGCTAGCCTGATATTATATTTTGCTCCGATCCTTTTCAGTTTCTCGAAAAGTCCCGAATGAAAGAACACCAAGCAGCTATTAGGAACATTGGGAACAAAACAGGGCTAGACAGACATATACAAGCAAGTGGACACTCCATAAATTGGGACTCAGTGAAAATAATCGCCCACCAGTCAAACTTAGTAAAGAGGAAACTAGAAGAAGGGATCGAAATAGCAAGAAGAAGAAGTACCACAATTAACGATAATTGCGGATGGACTCTTCCAATTGAGTGGCAGCAACTACTCCAGTGACATAGTCCTGATGACGAACTAGGCTTTAGTTCGAAAATTTGACAACCAACTTTCATGAAAAATAACCTCTATAAGACCCGTAAAAAAGTTATTCCACAATCACTATGAATAGAGGTGCCATAAATGCATTTATCCCTTTTAAGGTATCAACTTGTGCAGTTAGTAGTGGTGTGATAATTTTTTTTTTTTCATCTTCCAGCACTTCTTTCAGCTTCAGATTATAATTAGTTTCTGTTACACCACGGGATATTAAAAGTTTCCTGGAATCATGCCACAAATCATACACTCAAGTAGTAAATTATTAGGAGGACCCAATATATAGCAAACAGATATGTGACATCCTCATGTATGTAACTGTGACACTGAGATGCCATTTGGTAAGGGGTTCAGATGTGTACAAAGTGTTATTAGTGACATGGGGAAGACTCGAGATTTCAGCATGTTTGAAAGAGGCATGATAGTTGGCACTAGGGAGCCATCTCAGAAATGGCAAACCTTCTCAGCCATGCAAGACCAACTGCATCAAGGCGTGCAATGAGCAGGGCAGAAATAACAAAGCAAGCAGTCACCAGTCTTCCAGTCGGTGGAAATGATTGGTTGATGTTCAAGGGAAATGGTGGTTAGAGAGAATTGGACTAAGTAAAAGACAAGCACCATTGTGCATCAAGCAACCATGCAGTACAACAGTAGTGGCAAGAGGACAATTTCAGCATACACAACCTGCCACATGGATGAACTGTAACAGCAGATGTCCCATTCATGTACCTTTTTTCTCTGTTAAAAACTGACGGATTTGTCTGCAGTGGGTAAGGAAGCACCATAACTGAGCCTTACACTGGAGAAAGATTGCCTGGTCTGATGAATCTTATTGTATATTATTAGGAGGACCCAATGAATCTTGTTTTCAGTTAATAAATGCATTGGGCTGGCCAGAATATGAGGTAAATAGCATGAATTGATGGATCCCAGCTGCCTATAGCACTAATTATACAAGCTGGAGAAAGTGATGTGATGGTCTAGTGTCTATTTCCGTGACAAGCATTGGATCTTTAATACCTCTGGACCAGTATTTGAATACTCGAAGTTATCATGGTATTGTTGTGGACCAGGCACATCTGTACATATGCATGATGTTTCCTGATGGAGAGGGCTACTTCCAGTAGGATAATGTGACATGCAACAAACTTAGATCGTCACGCAGTAGTTCTAAGAGCATAACAGTGACTTCAAAGCACTAAAATAGCCACCACAATCACCAAGACTTAACTCAACCGAACACCTGCAAGATGAGTTTGAGAAAGACATTCATGACAGAGTTCATCTTCCAGCAAACATTCAGCAATTGACAGACACCATTGCATTCTCCTGGCTGAACACACCTGTAGAACAATACCAACACCTCATTGAATCCATGCTGTTTTGAAGGCCTAGGGCAGCCCACCATGTTATTAGGAATGATTGGAAAGCTACTTTAGCTGTAGTAGTAGTAGCTAGCTACTGCTGCAACTACATTTTTGAAAAAGTAGCATGCTACAGCTAAAACTACTTTTTCTGAAAAGTAGCTGCTTTCTCTACTTTTTAGCTACTTTTTCTACATTTAGTCTTAAGATCAAAGTGCCAATTCTGAAGATGTTTTTTATCTGACACATTCGTACATATGATATTGAGAGCTAAACACCAAGGTAAATTACACAAGCAATTTATCTTTGTATTTACCTCAACTCTAATCATCACATGTAACACATTTTATGACATTCAGAAGCTTATATTCCAGGCTAACTGAAGATTTTTATATGGCACATTCTTATAAATTCATTGAGAGCTAAAAACCAAGGTAAATTACACAAGCAATTTATCATTGTGTTTACCTCAACTCTAATCATCACATGTAGCACATTTTATGGCATTCAGAAGCTTATATTCCAGGCTAATTGAAATTTCCGCAGAATTCAAATAAAAACAGTAACAAACAAGTGTCAACGAATTCATTTTTTTTTTTTTTTTTTTTTTTTTTTGACTAACAGAATCAAATCGCACCATTAACTGCCCTCAACCAAACCTCTGTGGCGATCATCGCATATGCGCTGTCTTTGCAGGCTGACTGAGAATACTTTGTTGTTAACAGCATAAAGTAAAGAAGATAATACTGCATGATTAACAGTTTGGTGAAATTTCACAGTGTAAGGTCAAGTCAGGTATGTGAGTGTAGGCAGAGCTCACTCGGGCATTCTGTTCCAGCCAATAATGCTTCAAGAAATGCGAAAATGTCACATGATTTGAAAAAAAAATCATTTTTTAAAAGTAGCACAATTTGTAATGCAATTTTCCACTACAAGCTACTTTATTTTGTAGTGTTCTACTGCTACAACTATATTTTTCTATTTGTAGTGATGCTGTGCACTATGCTACTGTAAATGTAGCATGTTACAGTAGCAACATTACCTCTGATCACTGGTTATTAGGTAGGTGTTCTTAATAATTTACTACTTCAGTTGATATATTTGAAGTACAAATGCAACTTAATCGCCTTCATCACACTTACACTAATGACTTCCTGTCTTGGGAGAACTTGTAGATAGGACTCCATTGGTGCATCATAGAGACCAGCCTTCATTGCATTGGATGCCTTCTGTCACCCCAAAATGCTGACCTTTGAATCTCAATTTCAGTTGTGGGAAAACCAGAAATTCTAATGCACAAGATTTGCTGAGTAGACTTCTGATTATCAGTGCTTCAAATAGTTCTGCATATCAGTGCACTTTGTTTGCATAAGACCAGTGCACAATCACCCTCACGGAGCAAAAAAACTAGCTCTGCCACTATATTCATACGAAGTATTTGAATAATAATAATTTAGACACTATAATAACACAAATGTTTTACACCAAAAATGGCCTTTATGCAAAGGAAAGGTAGAATAATAATAGAACTGCCATTTTCTTCAGGAAATTGTTACAGTTGGCTCAAAATATTATGTATGGTTTTTAATGAGAAGTTATTGGGTAGAATTATATAATTTATAAATATTTAATTGGTCAAATGGATATCGGTTGCAAAATTCTTTCCTTTAAACTATATAATTTAGTAATTTTATAGCTACTTAGATTTTCATTAAATTAAGAAGCAGAAACAAAAGCTGAGAATCCATACCTCTACATTGTAATATCTGGCTGATTGGCTCTTAGAATTTTTGTTTGTACATAAACAAAAATTCTTTATAGGTGTTGAACACAGCATTGAGATCCCTTCAAGGAGTTAAAGTAATTTGTTCAACAAAATGGAAGAAATGACTCAGGAACATTAAAATTAACCACATTCAGTCCCAAATATTTAACCATCTGTGCAAAATATGTCTTAGGTTCTTCTTTTGCTAAGCCTCAAATTTGTGTTTTCTTCCTCATATAATCAATTTGTACTCTCTTTCATGTTTTTAATATATTCTATCCAGAAAATCCAAATCATATGATTTCCTTTTTTTTTTTTTTTTATGTTTTTGTCTTTCTTTAATGGTGGAGCAAATTTTTTTTGCCCATGATGATGGGGTGTGTGCAGGCCGTATGTAAAAAAAAATGTGCATTGATACAGGGAACGATTCAAAGAATTGGTAGTTGGAAGCCTACGTGATCTGGTGAATAAGGTAGTTGTGGTATGGCTGTGATCTTTGCTGCAAAGAATTCTCTCACTTCCTTGGCCATGGGACTTCTTTAGTTACACACTTTTTACTTCCTTAGTTACCCAGTGATTGCTGAACTGGTTTTACTTACTGTGAAGAACTGATTTCTTTAGGGCGTTATCATGATAAACAGTGTTCAAGGCCTATAGCACTTTTGTATCACGCTTTAATAGTTTGCACATGAATTGATGTTTGTTACTGGTTCATAGTGAAACATTATATTATGCCAGTTGGTTTGCATATGTCTTAGATTAAACCACATCCAGTACACAATTGATGCAGCACAGCTTTTTATTGTAAAGCCAACACTAATGCCCTGTACCTGCACTTTGGTGTAATACTCGTAATACGCTTCAGTATCACAGGGCAGTCTGTCAGTACCTCAGACTACTTTTCCTGGAACTTTTTAATATCCTTACATACAATATGTCTGCCCACTATATTTTTTTACTTGGCATATTTTTATTGCTGATTCGTTTTCCTTACTGCAATATTTTAAAGCACATAATGATCATAGCTGCTCAAAACACCTGTCTAGAGGGAGTAGGATTTTCCACTGTTACCTGTTCTTTGAATTTGCATGGCCTCTGCAGGATTAGCTGAAACCACCCGCAGTCACCATTGTTGTCACTATAAAAAATAAGTGAAACTGGAGTTAATTTCTCCTGGGGGGATATTATTCACTCTTATGACATCACATCTGTTCTCTGTGGAAGAATGCAGTGCTTAAAGCATTTGAACATCACATGTATCAATGTGGATAGCATTTGAACTTCAAAGTGTATCAAACCTACAGATGTGAAGTTCTGCGTAGTGACCCAGTACTAATCCTTGTTTTCTTAGCCTGTAGGAGGGGGCAGAAATTCAAAACTGACAACAAGCAGTCTCAGGCATTTTATTATTTTGAGCAATACAATGTTGTAGGGTTCCTGTCACAAACATCATTCTCAATGAAATAAGCAAAAAAATTTATATTAATCAAGAAATAAGACAAAGAGACACCATTTCTCCTAAACTCTTCACATTAACACTGGAATATATGATGCATAACTTAGAATGGTCCAATAAAGGAGTCAGCATTAATGGACTTAAATTGAATAACCTAAGATTTGCTGATGACATCCTTATTATTGCAAACAATATGGAAGATTTAGTAACTAAATCAGCAGAAATTAGATCAAACATTAACTCTAAGAAAACTAAAATAATGACCAACCAAAAAGAATGTGACAAAACAGACTATATTATTAAGGTAAACAGATAAAGAAGTTGAAATAGTAGATATGCATACTTAGGAAAATTGATAACAATGAAGAAACAGGGAGTCATGGAAAATGTGAAAAAAATAATAGGAATGGGTTGGTCAGCTTTTGGAAAACTGAAGAGATTTTTAAACAATAAAATAAAACCTGAGACTAGAGCAAAACTCTTTAACTAATGTGTATTACCTGTTATGATATATGAAAAAGAAACCTGGCCAATTGAAAAAGAAATAATAGATAAAATGAAAAAAAAAACAGAAAGAAGAATGGAAAGATGTCTACTAAACATAAGACTCAAAGATAAAATCAAAAATGAAGGAATAAGAACTAAAACAAAATTTTATAGATATTGGAGAAAACATACTTTTATGGAAATGGGCAGGACAGGACACATTGCAAGGCTGAAAGACAATAGATGGACAAAAGTTAAACTGGAGTGGCAGGCATATGAAGGTAAAGGATCAGCTGGAAGACCTGAAAGAAGATGGTCAGATGATATAAGGAAAACAATTGGAATTCTTTGGCACCAACAAGCTCAGGGTAGAAATAAAAGTGAGAGTTGGGGGTACCTATAGCCACTTCTGGCTATAAAAAGGGTTAAAAGAAGGAAAGAAAAGGGGTTCCTGTTATTAAAGTATTAAACACACATTGCTGTGATGGGATTGCAGCAAGTACAAATTAGAAGCAATAATTCTCTATAACAAAGAGCTACTACCTCTCAAAGGTTTATTTGACTCTAAAAAGACAAAAAGCTTGATCTTTTGTTGCTAACAACAAAGACTGGATGTTTCAAGATTTGAAGTCTTCAAAATTATCCTCACTGTAATAGAAAGAAAATAGCATCATGAATAATAAGTGAGCTGCTCCAGCTGTAAACATGGTAAAAGTGATAGAAAATAAAAGAGATGACACTAAATTATTGGATGTAATGATTACGTTTTCTGAATCATATGAATCATTCATGTCCTTTCCTCTTGCAATTACATCAGCTCTTCAGCTGTCAGTTCTTGGTCATGGAATGCCAAAACCTCTTCAACATCATTTCATAAAAACGAAAATCCCCTTCTGATTTTTTTTTTTTTTTTTTTTTTGTTAACGTAAACAGGTACTAATGTAGGTCTTCCGTAAAAGCAAAGTAGCGTAAAGCGAACTTTCGAAAAGTGGGGGATACCTGTAATCATCAAACTGTTATTGGCATGTGAAATCTTGTAACTAAGGTTTTATGAATAATAGATCTATCACAGAAAATGCAGTCCAATGCAAAACAAACAACGTTTTGAATTAGTCTTTTTAATTGCAGAGAAATGGCTCACTGTTAATTGAAAACTCATTTTACACTCCTGTGAGAAAATTAAATTGCGACTGTAACAAATTTATGATGTCATTCACAAAGGAATCTGGTCAGAAGCAAAAAGACTATTGGTCAGATTTTCACAAGCAGAAATGAGGTTGCTAACAGAAATCTCCTAGTAGAAAAAAAGGAAGGAAATGTAGGCAGGTTTTTTTTGGGGGGGGGGGGGTGGTTCATAATGACTGGTATTCCTTCTATGCAGTTGAAATTCTTTTTAATCTGTGTTTTAAAAGCAAGGGTATGATTTATAAATGCAAATGTACATTTCTGCCCCTTTATGGAAGAACTGTATGTGTTATGAAAAGTTAAAAAAAAAAAATGTATGAAACATTTCCCATAATAGCAGAGCACATTTAAGTAGACAGGGAGCCTGGGGCTAGAGAGTATTTTTGGGCTCCAATATTAGTGGCACATCTAGGATTTCACTATGGGTGGATGAATAGAAATACCCAGGAGAAAACACTCCCAAAATATGATGGGGAAGCCATAAAAATATCCCCGCCGTGTTCAAGTGTGTATCCCATGATTCATGGACGAATCAGTGTTAGCAAGAAAATGTAAAAGTGCATGGTTGAAAAATGGATACAAGTTCATTTCTGCTTTAATTCCCCCTCCGGTTCAGCTTGTTAAAATTATATAGAAATACTGGGTAAAATAATACTCGTGCGATCCAAATATCATGATTCAAATTAATTTCCCAATTATAGATGTGTGCAAAAAAAAAACATCTGTAATGCTTTCCAAAAATTTGAGGATGAACTAGGGCCAACTACTTTTTGCAGACTCTTCATAAAAATGTGAAAAGAAATAGAATTTTTTTTTCACAAGGCAGTTTCTTATAATTTTTGCTGTACTATCCACACACACACACACACACACACACACACACACACACACAAAAACTGTAGAACTCTGTCAATTCTTCAAGCGTCCTGCATAATTCTGGGGCCCCTTAAAAATGTGGGGCCCGGGGCTGCAGCTCCCTCTTAAATGGACTCTGCATAATAACTTTCTGACACAAAAGAATTTTTCTAACCAGATTTTTATAAGAAAAGATGATCAAAGAAAATATGCATTTATGTTCCTTAGTGAAAAAACTGCACATCATTTAAAAAAAATGTAGTACAATTTTCTTCATAGTGAGCGAATGGTACCCAGTGGAGAAGTGAATTGTTTTTCAACTGAGTTTTTGAAATCAGTATACAGTTAAACTGCCATATTTCATTCATCGTGCCAAACTGGCAGTAAACAAGGGTGGCAGTTTAAAGAGGTTCATGTAAAAAAAAAAAAAAAAAATTAATTGAATGACAGTATAAGGAAGAAATAAAACAGACATACCTTTCTATGTGTTGGATCTCTATTTCTGAAAAAATTGAAAAGTGATTAAGTAAAATTCATGATGAAATTCTGAAAACAATGTAGTTTCTTACATTTCCTTACAACTTCAGTGCTTTTATTTATTAGTGCCATCTCCAGTTACTCAGTAAACTGTTGTTATTCTATCTTTCATCTTTTTGCAACCTTTCTCATTAGCATGTCTTTTGTAAAAAATCGTGTGTCTCTTTGTCCGCCTCTCCGTGCATCTGTGGACATTATATCTATGCAACTATTAGCCCGATTTGAAAAATTCTTTTTGTATTCCAAAGCATGAAATGTTGGAACGATGATTCTTACTTTCCGTGAATTTTTTTATGATGCATAACTTTGCCAGTAGAGAGCGTAAATGCAGATGCTATTGAATTCAAAGCACATTTTATTCCTTATAATTGCTTCTAAATATCCAATTAAAAAAATCTTCCTTCCATTCGATACAATTTATAACAAAGTCTATTTTATATACAGTTTCTTTTTCAAGTAATGCATAGTTTTTTCACTAGGGTACAGAAAGTTTATGATTTCGCCAGATATCTCCGCTTGTAAAAGTCCAATTTGAAAAATATTTGTTGTGTTGGATAGAGTTTCTTTGCATACAGTTTCTAATTTTTGGTAAAAATAGGTTTTTGATAGTAGAGGGCACAAGTGTATATTTCTTTTTCCAGTGTATTTGTAGCAACATCTGCATTTCTGAAAACTCGGTTAAAAAAATTCCTTTGCGCTAAGATACTGCGCACAATAAAAACCTTTTGCATATATTTTTTGCTTTACATAATGCACAGCTTCTCTGCAAGGGGCATGAATGTGTATCTTATTTTTTTTAATTTATCTGCTTCAAATAGTCTGACTTGGAAAATTCTTTCTTTGTCGGACAGAATTCGTGGTGCTGAATGTTTTGCATATAATTTCACAATTTTTCTTAACACGCAACTTTGTTGCTAGAGAGGGCATAAGTTAAAGTTTGTGTTTACTGTAAATTTGCAGCAATATCTGCATGTATAAACACCCAGTTAAAAAATTTTTGAAGATGACAATCCGATTTTTGGCATAAATGTGACAAGGATGGTAAGTCAGATAATATCCGAAAACTTGGAAATTCGGATATTATCTGACTTACCATCCTTGTCACATTTATGCCAAAAATTGGATTGTCATCTTCAAAAATTTGTATTATATGGCGTAATCCCGTATTTCTTTCATGACCCAGTTAAAAAATACTTATTTTGCTCAGATGCTAATAACAACAAAAATAATTTTATGAACATATCCTGCTCCTAATAATAAAGGATATTCTCGCTAGGAGGCCCAAATGTTTTAGCAGTTTTGTTCTATATTTCTGATTTAAAAGATTCTTTTAACAGTTTATAACATTATCTTTGTTGAATATTTTACATGCACTTGTGAGTGTTTGTAGTTCATAGTTTTGGCGCCAGGTGGTGTTAGTGTGCATTTCTGTTTGCAACCATATCTCTGTTCCTAAAAATCCTGTTGGAAATTTTCTTTTTATTTATACAGTCGTGGCCAAAAGTCCTGCACCAGTAGACTGAAAGTCAATTTTTGATGTTTGAAGTCAACTTATGCAGTTTAATGGTAAAATCAGGAATACTTATATATTATACATCATTTTAAAGGAAATTTTATGCTGAATTCAAATATTTTTACAGAATGTTATTACCAGTAATAGAAGTAAAGTTACAAGCAAAAGTAAAGCACCTAGTCATAAAAAAATTAAAAATAGTGGAATTTGTGAAATTAGTGTACAATGCATTTAACGTAAAATTACTGTACAGCACATTATTGAAACTTGCAGGACACTTGAAATAACTTACCAACAAGCAAAATACACTTTAATATTTAATTGGATAACCATGGTTTCTTAGTACCAAAGTGCACCCTCTTGGCATGGAACTAATGGGCTTCTCTAGTGTCCATTGGTGATAACACGGTGCCACACGGCCCTTACAGTCTCAATTAATGCTATTTTAGATGTGGGTCCTTGTTAACGAATCTTTTGCTTCAATCTCACCCACAGATTATCTATAGCAGTGTTTCTCAAAGTGGGGTTCTGCGGCGGTTTTCCAGGGGTTCCGCAAGCAATTTGTAAAACATCGCCGAAATTTTCAAGAAAACCTTAACCAACTAATTCCCAGTGTCCAATAAGAAATGGGAAAAAGTTCAAGAAAAAGATGCACATTCTGGAAGGTGTGATCAAGACAAAACTGTCAAATTTGCTGAAAGAAGAAATTACGATAAGAGCTATATTAGTTTGACATTTATGAAAGATGAAGGTAATTCACTGTGTGTTGTATGCTGCAAAGTTTATCACAATAGCTCAACAGCACCTGCTGAACTGTGGCGCTATTTGGAGACTACTACAGATCGAGAGCTCAAAGATAAAAATGTTGATTTTTTTGTATGCGAGCGTAATGAACTTTTAAAAGTGAAACCCCTATTTTTCATGCAGCACATACAGTGAATTAAAAAGCTACTGAGGCTTCCTTTTCAGTAAGCTCTCAAATAACACGAGCAGGTGAACCTCATACGATAGCTGAGAATCTTATCAAGCCATGTGTTATTGACATGGTTAAATGTACACTTGGTGAAAAATCGGCCAAAGAAATAGCGAAAAGTCCGCTATCAAGTGATACAGTTCCTCGCTGATTGAAGGAAACAGCAAGCAGTGTAAAAGAGAAACTTACTATTTGCATCAAGTCTTGCAATTTTGCAAATAGATGTCTACAGACGTATCAGGTCTCATGATATTGTTCGCCTTTGTAAAATACCCGTACGAAGCAGCATCTCTGGCAGATCTTTTATGCAAGCCATTAGCAGCACATGCAACTGCACAGAGATTTTCAATAGCTTAAATTCCTTCTTTGAAGAAAATGAAATTCCGTGGGAAAATTGCATTGATATTTGTACACATGGTGCCAAAGCCATAGCGGGAAAAACTTCTGGTGTTGTCGCACGCATCAAAATGATTGCAAAGAAGTGTACCAGTAGTCACTGTATACTTCGTAGGCAAGTTCTTGGATGAAAATTTTGCCTCTCTATCTAAAAAGCGCCCTGGATGAAGTAGTTTAAATGATAAACTTCATAAAAGTTTGTCCTCTGAATAACAGATGCTTTAAAATCTTGCGCGATGATATGAGAAGTGTACACACGTCATTGCTTCTATGTACAGAAGTAAGATAGTTATTTTGAGGTAAAATATTAGAGCACTTTTTTAACTTCGAGCTGAAGTGCATGCTTTCTTCACAGATAACCACTTTTATTTTAAAGATTGATTAAATGATAAAGAGTAGTTACTTCGAGTGGCTTACCTATCTGATATTTTCTCAAAACTGAATGAACTCAATCTTGCGCTTCAAGAAAAGCAATTGATGTATTCACAACGAACGACAAAAATGTGGCATTTAAAAAAAGCTTCAATTTTGGACCAGGTGTGTCTGCAGCCACGAATTTGATTGCTTTCCAACCACGAGAAACTTTCTGTCAGAGCTAGACTCAGATATAGAAAACAAATGTGGTGAAATCATCCAGCATCTGGAAGCACTCCATGATTCAATAAGGCACTATTTTGCTGATGAGCAGCACGAAAAATGAAAAAAGTCAATTATGGATTAAAAATCCATTTGTTATTAATGAAAAACCTCCATGCTTTTCATCTGATGGATACCAATAATTTATTGAAATGACGTCAGATTCCTCAATGACATCCATTTATAAAACAGTGCCAGTGGCAGACTTTTGTTGCAGTTTGAAAGGAAGATATTCATTATTATCGCAAAAAGCTGTGTCAGTACTCTTACCGTTTGCGATAATCTATCTTTGTAAAACTGGCTTTCCTGTGTATGCCTCAACAAAAACTAAGCACCGGAAAAGCTGGATGCAGAGCCCGATATGAGATTTAACAACTTTCTCTGATAATACCGAGTTTTAAAGAACTATGTGGCAATGAAAAGCAAAGCCATTCATTGCATTAGTATTTTTCATTAATGAAAACTTGCATCATTGGCATAATAAATTTTATTGGTTCTACATTACCTTTTTGTAAGTATTATCTTTTTACTGACTAATTGCCTATTTTTTTTTGTTTCATTTTATTTCAAATCAGTGATAAATAGTAGGCATATAGGTGCATTAATTTTAATGGTATTTATAGAGGGGTTTCGTTGCTAGACATTGTAGGAAAAAGTGTTCCATAGGATAAAAAGTTTGAGAACCACTGATCTATAGGATTAAGATCTGTTGACTGTGCCGGCCACTGAAGTTTTGTTATGACTTTTCGATTAAACCACCCGTCAGCCAACTTTGGCTGATGACATGGCACGTTATCATCCTGAAAGATAAAATTCTGTAAACCTATGTCTTGTGCAGATGGTAGCAGTTTGGACTCCAAAATATCCACATATTTCGATCAATTCAATGTGCCATCAACAATGTGCAGACGGCCAACACCACTGGCTGAAATACAGGACCATAACATCACCGAATGTGGGTGCTTGATTGTTGGCTGGGTGCAGCATGCCTTATATCTTTCACCAGCCTGACGACGTACATAATTATTTCCATTATTAGCAGAAGTAGTAACAGTTGTTTCATCACTGAAAATAACATTTTTCCATTCATCAACAGTCCAATTCTTGTGTGCCTTGGCCCTAGCAATTATTTTAAGTCATTGTTGTTCAGTAAGGAAAGGTTTTTGTGCAGTCAGCCCATTTTCTTGTAGCCTACGATGAACTGTACGTGCAGATGCAATAATGCCTACTTCATTCTCCCACTCATTTCTTAAATCAGTGGCTGTTTTAAATCTTGATTTTAAGGAACGACAAATCAACATGTGATCATCACGTTCAGTACACAGCCTTGATCGACCTGTTCTTTTTCTGTTTCCCACACATCCAGTTTCTGCAACTCTTTTAATGGTGTGCAAGACAATGGAATTATCACAACCACATTTAACAGCAATTTTTATGACTACTGAATCCAAGTTCATGCAAAGTAATAATTTTTGCCCTGGTTTGAAGAGGCAGCACCAATTTTCGGGTCTTTGACATTCCAAAATTCAAATATCACCAGGAATTCTGCATAAACTTCCGTCAACTGACTACAAGCAGCTGCGTTCTAAGTCGGCGAACGATTATACTTCCTTTTATATCTCGCTAGCAGACGTCGGATAAAGCTGTAGTGGATTAGAGGGGCGTGAACGCTTTTTCAGAACTGGATTTGTGTTTCCTCAATTGCTTATTTTTGCTTGTAACTTCACTTCTATGTATCACTGGTAATAACATTCTGTAAAAATATTTGAATGCAGCATAAAATTTCGTTTAAAATGATGTATACTATGTATTCCTGACTTTACCATTACGTTGTATAAGTTGACTTCAAATATCAAAAATTGACTTTCGATCTACTGGTGCAGGACTTTTGGCCATGACTGTATATATATGCCATTGGCTAAAGTAAAGAGTGAGTATTATCCTTTTTAAATAATGAAAGGTGTTCCCCCTTATATAGAGACTAGGGAGCGTAAATGTCAAAAAAAATTTCTTGCTTTCTCTGGTGTGAAAAACACATCTTGCATATCTATTACTTTTCCATTATTCGAAATTCTTCCACCAGGGAGTATCAGCATGTTACAAAGATTTTAGTTGCCTCAGATATTTTAAAATTGAATTCATTTCACACACAAAAACTAGACTCTGTGTGGCCGCAGATGTGTTTACTGTTCAGTCATGATATCTATGCTTGTAAAAGTTTCACTGGGGAAAAAATTCCTGTCTCTAATTAATTAATTTTGTTTTATGCCACTATCTTTTTATTTTCCTTTTTTTTTTTTTTTTTTGTTATCTGTGTGTTTAAATGGCGACAGTGGGCAACTTCGTGGGCTATAAGCAATCACTCATCCCTGATTTAAGGCCACTGATTCTAGGGAAGGGAGAGAGCATGTACTGTAAGACAAATGCAACATCCATGCCTCACAGTGAACCTGGACCCATCTCAGAAGAATGGTTAGGTGAGCATTCAGACTAGAGATGAGCACGAGGTTCCTTTTTTAAGACGCAGGCCCATTCATTATTAGGTTTGAGCATTTGTGCAATTTTTTCGTATGTTAATAAGGTAAAAATGTAGCATATTGTTTTACTCCTATTTATATTTTCATCATCAGAGAAGAATGTCAGTGCTTCCTGGTAATATTGACTCCTCCCCAAGATTAAGAGAGAAAGATTATCATAAATGGCAAGTTTGTTGTATGTAATTTTGGTATCAAAATCTCCCAAATATACACTATATTGACAAGTCACCGGAAACCACTTCAAAAGCAAATGAAAGGATCCGCTGCATTGTTAAGATGTGCGGTACAGCTGTAAATGGTATAAAAACAAGCCTGCAGCTGATTGCGATCATATCGCACTGTGAGGTTGAATGAAAATGTCGTGGCGGGAGAGAACTGACTGTGAGACAGGAAAGATTGTTGGGTGTTATATTAGTGGGTTATCCATAACAGAAACCGAGAGGTGTTTAAACATACCCAAGCCGACTGTTTTGGATGTACTGAATAAGTGGAAGACACGTGGCATGCCTAAAGCAGCAAAACATACTGGCAGACCAAAGAAAATCAGTGATAGAGGGCGTCGAAGCCTCAGGAGAGTCGTTACAGCTAATCGACGGAGTACTGCATAAGACCTCAGTGTACAGTGAGTAAAAATTCTGGAACCTCTGTATGTACACATACCATTCGCAGAGAACTTCATTCCATGGGTTATCGTGGTGGTGCCACTGCTCATAAGCCTTTCATCTCTACTCAGAATGCTACTCGTCCTTTAGCATGGTGTAAAGAACATTTATCGTGGACCGTAGATCAATGGAAACGGGTCCTATGGATTGATGAATCCAGATACATGATCCATCAGTTTTATGGCCATGTGTGAGTATGGTGGCAGCCAGGGGAATGCTATTTACCACAGTGTATTGTTCCTACTGTCAAGTTTGGAATTGGCAGTGTACTCGTGTGGGGGTGTTTTTCATGATATGGTCCCAGCCCATTGGTTATCGGGGACAAACCTGTTAACCAGCGCGTTTACCTTGATATTCTGGACAATTATGCCCTACCAACTCTGTGGCAAAACTTTGGAACCGAGCCTTGTTGGTACCAGCAGGATAATGCACCGAGCCATGAGCAAGGACTGTTACTGCGTGGTTTGACGATAATTCCATATCGTGTGTGGACTGGCCAGCAGAGAGCCCTGATCTTAATCCTGTAGAACACCTATGGGATGAATTAGAGCGTCGCATAAGAAGTTTGGAACCAAGGCCTACTACTAAGCAACAGTTAGCGGCAGCATTATGTACTCAATGGAAGCGCATACCTATCGCTGTGTTCCAAAACCTTGTCAAAAGTATGTCTTGAAGGGTCAGTGCATGCATTAATGTCAAAGGTGGACTGACACCATGCTAATGTATGTCAATAAAGGCTATGTTGTGTTTCTCTTCTAGGTGTCCGGTGACTTTTGTCAATATACTGTATACACTGAGTGGCCAAATTATTATGATCATTTGGTTAGTACATTGTTGAGCCACCTTTTGCCCTTAATACTGCTTGAATTCATCTTGGTATGGAGTCTATTAAATGCTAGTAAGTGGCTTGGGGTATATTAGCCCAAATGTGATGAATTGCATCCCTCAGCCCTTGAAGATTTTATGGTAGCAGATCCAGCTATCTGATGCCCCTTTCAACTTCATCCCACAGATGTTCCATTGGATTGAGATCCGGTGGAAAAAGTCTCCATCATGCTCCTCAAACCATTCGCATATAATGTGAGCACTATGACATGGAGCATTGTCCTGCTGGAAGTATCCATCTGCATTGAGATAAACCATCAACATAACTGGGTAGACTTAGTCAGCAACAATATTTAAATACCTTTGGGTGGTCAGACATTGCTCCTCCCGAATCAGAGGACCCAAACACTTCCACAGAAACATGCCCCAGAACATAACATTGCTTCTGCCAGCTTGAAGAATAGTGATGATGCAAGATGGGTCCATGCTTTCATCTTGCTGTCTCCATATTCTCACTCTTCGATCTGCATAATGTAGTTCAAAATGGGATTTGTCAGACCCCATTGCTCTTTTCCACTCATTTACTGTCCAATTCTGTGTTCCTGGGCGAACTGGAAGTGTTCTCGTTCGCTGCAGATACCAATGGCTTCCATACAGGCCATCTGCTTCTGTAGCCCACACGATGTAATGTGAGGTGAACTGTACATTGAAAAGCCATCAGACTTGGTCCCTGATTCAGATTATCTATAATCTGATGAAATGTTGCCCGTCTGTTGGACTGAATAAGTCTGCCTACTCTCCACTCAGCTTGAGCATCCAGTAGCCATCGATGATCACATGATTTGTGCTCAGACCAGGCTTTTTGATTAGTGGCACACTTTCTGTTAACTTTACAACTGCCGTCCTCGAACATTTCACAAGTGCAGGCATTTTGTTAATGCTCGCACCAATGCTTCGAGTACCCACGATCATTACATGTTCAAAGTCCATCACATCTGGTCTCTTGCCCATTATTTCTTGCGCAGTGTACTTCATTATTCTCTTCGTGCCTTCATCGTTCCCTTTTTATACCAATTCAGCCATCTTGCATCAGCAGCATCTGTTGGATAGCTACTTTGCATAAAATGGTCTGGTGGTCATAATAATTTGGCCACCGTGTATATTATCTATGTCATAATGCATGCATGCATATGTTCAGGAAAGATATTTCTTTGCAGTTAGCTGTAAGTTAGTTGTATTGCAGTTAGCTGTAAGTTAGTTGTATTGCAGTTAGCTGTCTACCTTTCTTGAAAAAGCCATATGGTTGATGTGCGAAAGCTTGGAAACTTTTATTTCTATTCTACACCAAGGAATTTCGGATTACTAGTATGGTTATACTATTTTGAAGATATTTCTTTCTTACATGATACAAATTATGGTGGGGACTGATTATTTTCATCATGGAAGAAATCTTTCACCATGAATCTGCGTATTGGCCATGAAACCTCTTCTGTCTGTGTGACATAAAAATTGTGATTCTTCAAGTTGCCATCTGCACGCTTGTTAAATCAATGAGTATGTGGCCAAAGAAAACTTGTGACTTTTATACATTATAAATATAATTCTTGCATAATCATGTGCATGCTAGCTAAAGTATTTCACCTAACAATGATTCCATTTCTAGCCTTTTAAATATTAATTTCTCAATTTACTTCCGATATTGGAGATTATTTTTTTAACGTGCATTAATGCATTTGCATTTTTGAACTTCCCTTTTTGTTGGTAAAGTTCGATTAACACTTATCGCACGTGGGGCTTGGCTTTCAATTCTTATTTCCGTTATGTGGATGCGGCATGGGGGTTTTTCATTTAGTTGCGGGTCCACTTCATTTTTTTCCCATTGGTATTTATCTGGCCTCGTCACTAAATGAGTTTTTTCCTTTGCTGCCTCCTCATTTACTTTAATAATTTTTCATAACCCGAGTACTTTCGGTAATACTCCATTATCGTCATCGAGGGGACGTTTTGCTCCGACTAGCACGGACCGTGTCAGCTGGGCATTTCGGTGGTTCTCGCGGGCTGCTTCTGTCATCGGCTATCGCTTCTTCTTGGGCGTTGTGGCGCCATCTCTTGTTGGTCACTGATCTCATTTTTCGAACTTTTTCATTTTTTTGCTCAATTTTAATTAAATTTCTCCAGCTGTTTCTCAAAATATTAGGGTCATTATGGTTGCAAACTTTTGCCCTATTTTTTTCAATCATTACCGACTCTGCTATTCTGAGGTGTTTTTCGGATTTACAGCTTTTAATGATTTTTATATTTTCGAATTCAGGATATTTTTGGTTATCCAGACAGTATTGAATAAGTGCTGTTTTTTCTTCTTTTTTTTTTTTTGCCAATTTTTTACGTGTTGTTTTAATCTGAGTTTAAGCTTGTTTTTGGTACTTCCTATATAAGCCATTGGAGGATTTTCAGTAATAGGAATTGAGTAAATACCTGCTTTTTCTAACATTTTTATTTTTTCATTATTTTTTATTACCATATTTTTGATGGTATTTACTTTTCCTCCAATTTGAATGTTATGCTTTTTACAAATATTATTAATTTCATTGGTAGTACCTTTAATGTAAGGAAAACCATTTAAATATTTGACTCCTTTTTTATTTACTACAGCATTATTTTTTATTTTCTTTATTACTTCTGTGTTCCATTTTTTTATTAAATGGTTAGGATAACCAAAGCTACCTGCAATTTTTTTTTATGAATTTGATTTCTTCATTGATGAAGTGACTATTTTCAGAGTGCGTATATGCTCTTTTAATTAAGGTTTTTAGACTATTGCATTTTTGAGGATAAGGATGTGCCGAATTGTACGGGATTAGGACCGGAACAAATGAACTTTTCCGATAAACCCTGTATAGTATATCGATAACCCTGTATAGTAAGTAGTTACTACAGTAACTACTTACTATATAGGGTTATCGGAAAAGTTCATGTAGGGTTTATCAGAAAAGTTCATTTGTTCCGGTCCTAATCCCGTACAATTCGGCACATCCTTATCCTCAAAAATGCAATAGTCTGAAAAACCTTAATTAAAAGAGCATATATGCACTCTGAAAATAGTCACTTCATCAATGAAGAAATCAAATTCATAAAAAAATTGCAGGTAGCTTTGGTTATCTTAACCATTTAATAAAAAAATGGAACACAGAAGTAATAAAGAAAATTAAAAAATAATGCTGTAGTAAATAAAAAAGAAGTCAAATATTTAAATGGTTTTCCTTACATTAAAGGTACTACCAATGAAATTAATATTTGTAAAAAGCATAACATTTAAATTGGAGGAAAAGTAAATACCATCAAAAATATGGTAATAAAAAATAATGAAAAAATAAAAATGTTAGAAAAAGCAGGTATTTACTCAATTCCTATTACAGAAAATCCTCCAATGGCTTATATAGGAAGTACCAAAAATAAGCTTAAACACAGATTAAAACAACACGTAAAAAATTGGCAAAAAAAAAAGAAGAAAAAAACAGCACTTATTCAATACTGTCTGGATAACCAAAAATATCCTGAATTTGAAAATATAAAAATCATTAAAAGCTGTAAATCCGAAAACACCTCAGAATAGCAGAGTCGGTAATGATTGAAAAAAATGGGGCAAAAGTTTGCAACCATAATGACCCTAATATTTTGAGAAACAGCTGGAGAAATTTAATTAAAATTGAGCAAAAAAATGAAAAAGTTCGAAAAATGAGATCAGTGACCAACAAGAGATGGTGCCACAACGCCCAAGAAGAAGCGATAGCCGATGACAGAAGCAGCCCGCGAGAACCACCGAAATGCCCAGCTGACACGGTCCATGCTAGTCGGAGCAAAACGTCCCCACGATGACGGTAATGGAGTATTACCGAAAGTACTCTGGTTATGAAAAATTATTGAAGTAAATGAGGAGGCAGCAAAGGAAAAAACTCATTTAGTGACGAGGCCAGATAAATACCAACGGGGGAAAAAATGAAGTGGACCCGCAACTAAATGAAAAACCCCCATGCCGCATCCACATAACGGAAATAAGAATTGATAACCAAGCCCCACGTGCGGTAAGTGTTAATCGAACTTTACCAACAAAAAGGGAAGTTCAAAAATGCATAAATATTAATTTCTCTTACGCTTGTCTAACCAAAAATGCTGCAGTAAGTCATAATCTAGTGATAATATATTTATACATTAAACATGTCAAATATTCATATTCTTTTGTTCTGATTCATTGCAGCATTGAGTATCTGGAACATCTTACCAGTTTCATACATGAATTGTGGAATGGAACAATTTTTCATTTTGAGATATTACAAAATTGTTGACATCGTCAATAATAGAAATAATCTTCTAGCAAGATGCGAAAATGCTTTTTTTTCTGATCCAGTACTAAGTTGCTGGTATCTTTACTGGAATGTGTCAGGAAACTTTCAAAGTTTCATATCTATTCACACATTTGTTGACATTCAATAAGCAAAGTGTTGTGTTATGTATGTGCTGCTCCTAAATTTAATTTTTACGTCAGTCACCATACTACAGAGGAATGGAGAAAACATAAGAAATAAACTTCTTGGGTAAGCTGTTACAAAGGAAAATTCCTCACAACATCTCAGTCAGTATTCCATGAGATTCATTTTTCATATTATCATGTATTAAAGGTACATTTGGCAGAAATTTTATGTTGTGATATGGCTAACCTTTTGGCCTTCCATGGGCTCAGAAATGGATTGATGCAGAAGAATAAAAAGGGAATACATGTGACACAGACATTTACAACAACATTTGCATCAAGCTGAAATGCAGGCAGATGCTGTTAGACACTGCGTCATTTAGACGAACACTTAAGGCAACCAAAGCTAGATCAAAAGCCATCATCGCTGTCATAAAGATCCTCATGTACAAGCAAGTGAGAAATACTCAAATGCATTGTCGTTTGAACCCTAGTATAAGCTCGTGAACAACAGGCAATTGCATGGTCATCATCATTTGGACCCTAGCGTAAGAGCCTGTGAACAACAGGCAAATATGCAAATGCATCATTGCCGTCATCAGGACCCCAACATAAGAACCCAAGAACAACAGTCCAACACCCAAATGCATCATCTCCATCATCAGTATCCCAATATAAGAGCTTAAAAACAACAGGAAGACACCCAGTAATATCATTGCCATTGTCAGGACCCCAAAATAAGAGCTTAAGAACAACAGGTAAATGCCAAAATGCATTGCCGTAGTCATCAAGACCCTTATATATGATCTGAACATCAAGAACATAATACTGAAATCAGATATTGCAAAAGGCAAAATATGACTTGGTGCCAAGTTATTTGGAATTTTGAATCAAGTATTCGAGAAGGTTCAATACATCGGCGCTTTTGTTGGGATTGATTATTTTTTTAACTGTCAATGCACATGACAAAATTATCAGACTTGAGACAGTAAGTAGTCTTACACCCAAAATTACATATCTGAAATAATAGCATTGCAACCTGAAACAGATATTTTAATGTTCTACATGTTTCAATAACATTCGCAAGAATACAGCTCCAAGATTTGCTGTCTCTAATGGACTTCAATTTAAAGAAGCTCTAAGTATTTAAAAATCTTTATCAATATGCAAAGAATGTTGGTGGTGTTTAGAATTCCTTTTATGAAAATATGTTGTTTAGGAATTTACGGGCAATATGGATTAAAAGGTGGTACTAATATGCGAGTGGATTTTGACAGAATGCTTTTGTCTATTCCATGTAATTATTGTGAAACAAAAACAATTCAATTGAAGCTTAAAGGAAGACTAGGATATAAAAAACAGTACATATTTAAGATAGTTAGACCACATCTGATTTATGACGCAGCAAAATATTTATTACAACATGCATCACTTTATCAAGAAATTGTATTGAATGACAGCTGGCTAAATTATAATGGGGAAATAATTCATTTGTGATGAACGGGACACAGAAATGGAGTCCATTGACTATGTGCAAGAAAACCTTGAAGCTCAGAATGAATCCATCACCATCATATATCTGCAACCGGAAGGGCAGCCCGGAATTTTTTACCCTGGTCCTCAGCATTGTTGTGGAACTTATGAAGGTGATGGCATAACTGAGGAATCTCTTGAAGATACAGTTGACAAGGGTGAAATGATTATTGACAAAAGCATAGAATTTGTGCCTGGGGAAGGATAGGTACCACTTTTTTTACTGTTAGATGAATTTGCAGCAGCAATGTATTTCCCAACTATATATGTGAGGCATCCAAGAACAGTTTCTCTCAAAATACTCTATAATGTCATTGTCAATTCAGAGATGAGAAGATATGGTAGACAAATTACAAGACATGACTATTTGCTGTATGCATGGGAAAGTTGCAAATTTTTCAAATAAAGAATAATGTCAATGTCCATGAGAAAAATCTAGTACAGGAAATGTAACAGCTGCTAGTGCACTGAAAGAACAGTTTGTCAGTAGTCTTGCACATCATGATGATGCTTGCCATTTTTTAACAGGAATCAGAAGATGACCAAGCTATTGGAGCAAGTACAAAAAGTCTGTAATGGCTATGATTAGACAACTGGGTATTCCCACTTCGTTCATAATGCTGTCAGCAGCAGAAACAAAATTGTAGAAGGTACTCAAAAACACAGTACATAAAAAGGAAAACACATACATACATATCACTAAGCTGTTCTCTGAGATTCAGAGGTTAGCTCCAAAAAGAAATACAAACTTCCAGGTATTTTTTACTTATTGTTGTCGTATCAAACTTCTCCATTTACAGCGATCTTGACATACAACTCGTGCTTCACTAATATCCATTACACGCCGTACACAAGATCTTTTATACTTCATACTCATAATCTTCATGCAGACACTCCTCAATCTGATCCACCCATGTCTTCCTTGGCCTTCCTCTGCCCTTCCTTCCGGCCACTTGGGCTGAAAAGATTTTCTTAGTAAGCATTTCATCACTCATTCTTTCAACATGGCCAAACCACCGAAGCATATTGGTCTCCACCTTGCTAACAACATTTTGCTTCACATCACACAACTGCAATACATTTTCATTTCTCACACAATCATATTGTGTCTTGCCACAAACCCCACGTAAGTAACGCATTTCTCCAGCACACAAACGACTCCTATGTTTCTTCTGCAGTACCCAGGTTTCACTGCCATACATCAGAGTAGGAAAAATTACAGTTTCATAGACAGCCATGCGGGACTCTCTAGAGAACCCGTCATTCCTGTGAAAACCTCCCAGAGCAGCTATGACTTTCAAAGAAGAATTCACTCGCCTACTGATTTCACCATCCAACTTGTTCTCTCTGTCAAACATGCTTCCTAAATACACAAACTCACTCACCTGGTCAATCACATTGCCATTTATACTTACATTACATTCAGTGCTACCCGTTCCTCTCTCAAACACCATAACTTTGGTTTTTCCCTTATTTATACTCAGTTTGAATTTCATGCAAACTTCGTGCATCCGAGTCAACATACTCTGCAACTCACTTTTGCTCTCTGCCAACGGGACAGTGTCATCAGCATACAGCAATCTGCACACACGGATATCACCAAGACATAAACCACTATTATCTATTTTGGCATCATGCATGCATGCATCCATAAATATATTAAACAGCCATGGTGACATTACACAACCTTGTCTAACTCCTGCACCAATGAAAAACCATTTTGATAAAACACCATTCACTCGTACACAAGCTCTATTACCAGCATACATGGCTTTTACACTATTAAGTAGATTTTCAGTAACACCATATTCATCAATACCTTCGATTCACTCGGTCGTAAGCTTTCTCTAAATCTATGAAGGTAGTAAAAACTTGCTTCCCAACAGCCAGATACTTTTCAATCATCGTGCGTAATGCAAAAATCTGGTTAGTGCAGCCTTTACCAGGCATAAAACCACTCTGAACATCCCACACTTTCAATGATGTAAGACCCCATACTTTTTCAATAACAACCTTACCAAACACTTTCCCTGGCACACTCGGTAGGCTAATACCACGATAGTTCTTGCATTCAGTTTGATCACCTTTTCCCTTATACAAGGGAACAATGATAACATCCTTCCAATCCCGAGGGACCATTCCTAACTCCCAGCACAACTGGTAAATTTCAGTTAACCAGTCAATTATAGAGTCACCACCATATTTCAACATCTCGGCAGTTATGCCATCAACTCACGGAGCCTTGCCATTCTGAAGAGATTTTAGAGCTTTACACACTTCTTCTCTTGAGATCCCTCCTGTGCTTTCATCCCTCATTGTGACATCATCTGCGTCTGTCTCAGAATCATCTTTGCTTTCCTGATCTAATAACTCACAGAAGTATTCACCCCATCTTTCACTGAACTTATTGGGCTCCCATATCATTTCCCTAATCTCATTCTTCACACAACTTACAACTTTGTTTCCCCTATTTTTTCTGAGTCTCATGTACTTCCAGAAGGACTTCCTATCTTTCCAAAAAGCCAGTTCATGCCTTTCCACTTTCTCCTTCCTATTTTTTGTCTTACTGTGGCGAACCAGCTTAGCAGCTTCACGCTTCTTACAGCGATATTCATCCACAGAGACTCTACCTTGCAACATCCCCAAATAGGCTTCCTTCTTTCTCTTTACTGCCTCTCCAATCTCACCCATTTGATGTCTATAAAAATATGAAATTTTATTGCAGGATAGAATTCCTGTACCGAGGTTCTCCACATGTCCATATGATAGTATGGTTGGACGATTCTTCCGAGTTTGATCCTGAGAATGAAGAAACATTTTTACTGATCAACAATTTCATTGCCAGCATCATTTCGTTTACTGGTGAGAACAATTACTTAGAAAGCATTCTCTCATATCAAAATCACAAATGCACTGAGACATACAAGAAAATGGTAAAAGGAGAATGCACTTGTTGTTTTGGGGGTCCATTTTTACTGCTGCTTCACACAACAATTTTGGCACCTTACATTTCATATAATCAAAAGGGAAAAAATACATTGCAAGATTTGTATTCCAAGATAAAAACTTGTTAATATACCTGCAGAAGTGGAAACATTTCGAAATCTGTTGCTGCATGCAAACTGTACCAAAGAGCTGTATATGAAATAAATTTGAATGACATTGCAGCACCCAAAACTATTCTTGCAAAGACTTCTGAAAAAAAAAAATCATATCAATGCTTGTTCACCAAAAATTCTGGGACTGATGCACAGCAATATGGACATACTGTTCATACTTGACTCCTGTGCTATGTACATTGGATACATTAACAAAACAAGTAGAGGAATCTTCAAATTGTTACAGGAATGTATTGATGAGGTTCAACTTCCATAAAAGAAAAACTTAAACATATGGGTAACACTTTCATAAACAGATCTGACGTCAGTGCTCAAGAGGCTGCCTAGAATGTATTGCAGTTGCTGATTCCTCTCTATAGTGTAAAACTAGTGTATATAAACACTGGTCCTATAAACAAAAGAACTAAAATCTCGTGATGAATTGGAGCAACTGGAAGCAGATTCCGCAGACATTTTGAACATGGATGGCTCACCAGATACATTCAGAGATGGAGGAATTACAAGAAACTTGTTTTATTGATATTGTGGCACCTTACAACTTCTCAAGAAAAAGACAATCAGTTGTGTTCCCTAACAATTACGATGAACCAATTTCAAGTGAAGTACCGTATATACTCGCGTATAAGTCGACTTCGTGTATAAATCGACTTCGCGTATAAGTCGACCCCCCTACTTTCAGAGGAAAAAAATCGGAAGAAATCGGAAACTCGCGTATAAGTCGATCCCGGAATGAGAAAAAAAAAATTTCAATGAATTTATTCAAAAACATTTGAAAACGAAAAAAATTATATATATAATACTAAATTTAATTTGCATACCCAAAAACTTCATCGGAACCCTTCAAAATCCGATTCCGAGTCAGACTCTCCAAACAGTTCAAAAAAGTATTTCTCCGTCATTGGCGCGTCATCATAAACATCAGTATTCCCATCTATGCCTGTGGCATCAAAATAACTGTCATCATCACTCATAAAAATCTCATCATCCTCTGTGCCATCAAGTTTGTTACTAATGCAACATTTCTTGAATGATTTCATGACCATTTCCGCAGGTATCGCATCCCAAGCATCCTTGACCCATCGCACAATCAAAACGATATCCGGCTTCTTTAGTTTTCTGCCCTTGGTTTCAGTCGGCAAATCGGAACTTATCCAATCTGCCCAATACCTCCGCACATTGTCCTTGAAAGGCTTATTAAGGCAGACATCTAGTGGTTGAAGAACAGATGTCAACCTACCTGGGATGACAGCAAGAGTTGTTTTTGAATTTTCTGCAGTTTTTTTCACTTCTGCAAAACGGTGTGCAACAAACATATTCCACACCAAAAGAGAAGGTTTCCTCAAAAGTGCACCTGGCCTTTTGTTCCACACATTCTTTAACCAGTCAATTGTTCCGGATTCGTTCATCCATCCTTTTTCATGGGCACAAACGAGCACACCAGACGGAAAGACAACGCTTTTCGGCAGAGTTTTGCGTTTGAAAATAATTACCGGAGGTAGCTTACTGCCGTCGGCCAAACAGGAAAGAACAACCGTAAAACTGGATTTTTCATGGCCAGCCGTTTTGATCAAGATATTTTTTCGCCCTTTTGGTTCGCTGTCTTATTTCCAGGAAGGTCGAAACACATGGCGGTTTCATCCATGTTTCCTATTTGGGAAAGTTCAAAAGCAGTCTCTTTTCTCTTTTGAATTACCGTAATTTTCGGACTAAGAGCTGCATCGGCGTAAGGGCCGCAGGTAAGAATTTTTGCAATCTTGGAAGCAAAAGTTGCCGTAAGGGCCGCACCTGTGAAGTCGTGGTGCTTCTCAGAAAGCTAAATTATCTTCCTTATTTTCATGAATTAACTCACACCCAACATGATTATATGTATACTTCAAAGGCTAATTCTACAACTCAGTGTCGATCTGCTTTATACACTTATTTTTTCATACTGGCAAACATTTTTATATATACATTTTTTATTAATCATGCTAATGATGTTATTTGTTTGCCTTTGTTAAATGCTCAGAACCATTTATATAATCAATATAAATCACAGTTAATCTTAAGACTCCCGTTAGAATATCGCATTGCTCGTAAAACCGCACAATTGTCTAAATTCCATTCAATGTGGATGTCTGCTACAGGATGGTTCTCTGTTCACCGCAATAGAATCCGTCTTAGAAGTAATTAACTTATAAATTATCGCTTGTTATGCTTTCGATTAATGTTTTTTTTAATAATATGTTCCTTCTATGTTATGCTTTTTTTCTCATGTAGAGAAGTTTCCTTTTACCAGCTGCTTCGCACATGTTCGCTGATCTGCCGCCAACACTTCGAAATGGCGGTGCGCTTTCTCTCTTTCAAGTGGTTTGACCTACTTTCATTTACTGCGCACTGAGCCGTTACCGCTGGGCGCGCTATCCACAGAAGCCTCGGACGTCACGCTACTCGTCTGTGTGCTTATGTCCCCATTCCATCCCCCATGCAAAGGGCATTTGAGTTAGGCATTCCTGTTCTCCCCCACTTTTCCTCCTAAGCCAACATCAGGGCAGCGGAGTTATTGTCTAACGTATGAGTAGAAAAAAAGGGGGGGGGGTTATCACACTCGAGTTCGTGAACAAAAAAAGACGTGGTTTGAAAAAATTTACTGAGCACCTGCATGAAAAAAAAAAAAAAAGGGAGGGAAGAAAGTCTTATCGAAAACAAATTCGGCATAAGAGCCGCACACCCGAAAATTTTCACTTTTAGTAACGTAAGAGCGGCGGCTCTTAGCCCAAAAATTATGGTACATACTTTTGAAATTCCATTATCTTTGCTTCGAGGTCACGAGGTAACTTTTGTGCAATTTTGGTGCGCTGGCGTAGACACAACCCATAGCGGTTCATGAACCTTGTGCACCAACCTGGTGAGGCACGAAAAGTGTTATTTGCGGCTGCAAACTTTTCATCTTTTGCGAGCTTCATTGCTCACAAACATATACCAGTTCACGTTACAATGTAACCATTTTGTCTGCAGCCCACAATCCAATCATTCAAGACACTTTCCAGCTCTGGGAAACATGTCGTTCCACGGCGCAGCACCTTTTGCGATTTTGGCATTTTCACCAAGTCCGGTTTTTTTACACCAATCTTGAATCAGTTTTTCGTTAATGCCAAATTGACGTGAAGCAGCACAGTTGTTAGTATTTTCTGCAAAAGAAACCACTTTCAACTTGAATCCTGCGTTATAGGACATCCGTTTCTTTACACAATCCGTGTCACCCATAATTGGAGAAGCGAGACACGTGCGATTAAGAACAAGAAAAACACGAGCGATTAAGAACAAGAAAAACACGTGCGATTAAGAACAAGAAAAACACGTGCAATTAAGAACAAACAACACCTAACACTGGCTGTCGCATGGCTCCATTACGTCAAAGGTCAGCGCAATCAACTGGTAGTCGGAAGGGCGGAGCTTTCTATGCGCGGCTGTGACTGCGCTGTAGATACGCAAAGCCAGGAGAGAGGAGACTTTTCAAAGCGCAGAGAAATTTGGTGGGTCGCGATTTCGTAATTCTACCACATCGGTGTTCTTTCTTTCTTTCTTTCTCTCGGAGGGTTGCGATTTCGTAATTAATACTGTATCGGCATTTTTATTTCTTTTGGGATGGATTGCTTTTTGCCTCACGGGAAGAACTTTTGGACTTACGATTTTTTTAGACCCCGCGTATAAGTCGACCCCATTACTTTGAAGCTCTGATTTTGTCCCAAATTTCTTGACTTATACGCGAGTATATACGGTATTTGAACGTGATGAGCTTGTTATGTAAAGATGTGAAAATATTGGTCGCACTCTTCACTTAAAAAATAACTCTGCTTATTTAAAAAAACATAGCAAACCTTGTGTTAATTAAGTACAGGAGGTACAGTCAAATGCATAATGCAGAAAACTACTTCCAGGACTTGTGATACTGTACAAATCGTGGCATATTGAAGTAACAGAGATAAATGACTGCGGTTGCAAAGACATCTTGCTGATAAGGAGGCCATTGACATTATAAAACAAAAGAATTGTCAATTTGAAAGCCTTTATTTTGAAAATGTTTTAGTTCAAAAGTTGCATGAAGAATAAGACAGTGAGAACCATAATGAGCTTCAAGAGCATGTACTCTCAGCCTACGATTATAATGAGTAGGAGATGAGGCCTGATATCACGGTAGATATTGATCAATGTGCTCCTATAGATACAGCACGAAAAGTTTCATTACCAGGTCTCTTAAACTGACAAAATTATTATTAAATGATAATCACACTCAATGTAAAACAGAGAGATCATCTAATGCATGTAATTAACAAGTTCAAGCTTGAAGAAGGCTTGCCACTGCATCATTTTGTTAGCGAAAGTGCAGGCTCCAGTAAGACAAAGCTCATTCAGGGTCTTTACTAAACATTAACCTGATATTTCAGAACCTAGCAAGGATCCCGTGAGTCAATTGAGGTTTTATTAGTGGCTACCATTAGAAAGGCAGCGTGTAACACTGGAGGCATGACAATTCACTCAGCATTTTCTCTGCCAATAAACCAACTAAGCACACATAGATCATGACAAAGGTGACTTTTCTCCTGTCACAGCCAATACTCTAGCTTGCAAATTATCAAACCAAACTTGAAGCTCATTTTGTGCAACAATTAGTCAATGTTAGGTTTAAAAAATTTAGAGACACTCAACCAACATCTCAAAATTATATTTAAAACCATGCATAATTTTGCAAACAAACGTGTAATATTCTTTGGAGATTTTTATCAACTTTCTCCAGTTCGCAACCATTTCTTATTTTCACTGCCATATGGAAACCCTTTGGCAGAACTCGATGGAAATGTTCTTTGGGCACACAAACTGCAAATGTTTCAGCTTACAGAAATCATGTATCAAAGAAAAGATAAAGTGTTTGCTGAAACCTTATGTAGATTGGCTAATAGTGCCTCAACTGGTAATGATATTATAATGTTCAACCAAAGATTGTATACTGAACTTGCTCAGCTGCCATATGTAGCTAAAGCGGCCATCCATGTTTTTCTTCAAATCAGGCTGTTTGCTCTTACAACGAAAATTGATTGACTGAACTAAGACGACGTAGCCAAAAAGAAGTGTTCATTCACTCACTGGACTTCAATACAATAAAACACCAGAATGTGTTACGTCACAAGTCGAAGATAGGCATATGATGACAACAAACATCAGTGTTTCTGATGGTTTATTTAATGTGGCTACTGACATCTTATGCCGAGTGGATACAGGTATTTTGGGAAATGAAAGAACACCTATTTGTCTTTGAATACCATTCATTGATCCATCAATGGGAAATGAAGCCAGAAAGCAAACTAGGATACCTAGCATACCAAGCACATGAGCTCCAGTTATTAAAGACAAATGAATAATATATAACAAATCAAATGCTCAGATGCATCAAAAACAGTTTCCAATAGTGTAGCAGAAGGACTAACAATTCACAAATATCAAGGTCAGTCCATGGAGACCATTGTTGTGGATATAAGTAAGAGTATGAATACATCAGCATTATACATCGCACTATTAAGAGCTACTAAACTGTCTAGTCTTTTTCTGGCAGGACATGAATTTTGAGTTCCACCTGCATCTTCGAATGACCCAGTTCCAGCAGAGATGCAATGCCTCGGAGAAATGCAAGGTGTGGTCAAAAAGTATCCAAAACTGGATTAAAAAAAAAAGTACAAGACTTGGGGATTTGAAACTTAATCACCTCTGAAGTAGTCCCCTTCTGGAGCCACACACTTAGCCCAGTGCTGTTTCCACTGCTCAAAGCAGTTTTGAAGACATCTAAAATAGCAAACAGCTGCTTCATCACATTCTATTGTATCCTTTCAATATCTTCAAATCTTTTTTCTTTCAAGTGGTATTTGATTTGGGGGAAGAGAAAAAATGTGTAGGGAGTAAGATCTGGCAAATACAGAGTATGGTGGCTGTCAAACCTGTGCAATGCGGTGCTTAGCAAGAAACTGCTGCACAAGTTGCGATACATGGCAGACGCGTTGTCATGATGGAGTTGCCATTCACTACTATCCTGCCATACTGGCCTTTTGTGAGGAACTGCATCCCTCAAATGCTGCAAAACTTGACAGTAGTACCCCCCTTGTTGATTGTCTGGCCTGATGGAGTATATTCATGAGGCATAATTTGCTCATGATTAAAAAACGGCCAGCATCATCTTGACATTGCTGCTGTGTGTTTTTTTTTTTTTTTTTTTTTTTTGGGGGGGGGTCTGAGAGAGTTTCAGGTCTTCCACTGTGTAGACCGGGTTTTAGTTTTGGGGTCATACCCATAAACCCATGATTAATCGCCAGTTATGATAATTTTTGAAAACTTTTCATTGTTCTTGATGCACCCAAGCAGGTCACTAGCAGCTGAAATACGGGTTTGTTTTTGCTCAGTTGAGAGCAAATTTGGACGAGACATGTCTCATACCCAAATCGTCCGTAAGAACTGACTGAAATGAGTTGAAACTAATGTTGAAGTCTTCAGATAACTGACAAATAGTAATTCGGTGATTTTCCTGCACACCTGTGTACACAAGTTTGACATTGTTTTCACTAATCTAAAGCAACTTATGGGAATTTACTAGGAAATGTTTTCATTTATAGCAAATTTTCGGAGAAAACTCTTCTCCTTCTTCAGGCTCTCTAGTTGTTGTCACTTTTTGCTTGTCACTATCATGGTTACGGTTTACCTTGACGGTTACGGTTAACCTTGACGGTTTAGGTTATTTTTCACCAAATCCTGCCAGATGTTAGGCAGGGAAAATCCTTTGCAGTCATTGATGATGGAATTGCAGGCCTCCCAGACCGTTCATCACTCTCAACACGTTACCACCATCTTTAAAACGTTTATACTACTCATAAACTTGTACATGACTCTTGCAATCCTCCCCATAGATTTGTTTGTCTTTGCAAGTTTCGCCGAATTTTTGAGAACACCTGATGCAAATTCGATGATCGGTCTTTTCCGACATGACAAATGTGATGAACAGCTTCACAGACATAAGAACAAAGCACTACTGTAAAGACACCAGATGAGCAGGAGAGACGTGGCTCACAGCACATTCGTAATAGGTTCCAAGGTCAACCTGTGCCAAACCGCTTCCTGCTGTGTCGCGATTCCAAACTTATGCATATCAGAGTTCAAAAATCTATCCAAGTGCCATGGCATGTGTTCCAAATTCTTTTCCATAACATTCAGTCTTTGAAGAAACACAGTGAACTAATCGATTTTGTGCAATCATTTTTACATGAATAGTGACATGTTTTTTGCAGAAATGTATTGACTGTCAGATGATCACATTGATTTTCCAGACTTCCACTTAGTAACAAGCTTAGATTGTTCTAGTCAGAGAAAAATGCCAATGGGCACACAGCTGTTTATCTCAAGAAATCTAAAAAAACTGTGTTATTTCATAAAACAGCTTTTGGACAACGTTATGGTGAGCATTATATTGAGTTGTCATACATTGATACAAATGAAATCACTCGATTCATTGTCATTTATAGAAGTCCACTATTTCCCCTGACATTACTTAGCAGTTGTTTTTTGTTTGTTTTTTTGCGGCAGCATGAACAGTTGTTTCAACAAGAGAAAGAATACTTTGATAGCAGATTCAGCATTGATTTTGTTACCAACCAAAAACGTATGGAACAGCTTTTAAAGGATTTAAAGTGATGTCGTCAGTAGTGCTGATTACAATGGCAATACATGCCTAGACACCATTTGTAGTTAGTGCTACATTTTTCTTAGTTCTTCCTGTGACTTTGGCATTGAATGCTGTACTTACAAAAATGTATTTTGCTACCATAAGCCTTTGATAGCCAGATTCTGTATACCATGAGCTTTTAAGTGTCGCATAGGAAATGCTCATCAGAGCCAATGAATTGGTACTATTCTTTCTTATGTTATTGATGTAACCCCTAAGTAATATTTCTTTTGCTGTGTTTATTTTGATATTTTATTGATATGACGATATGTACAGTGTTTCTTGCAACTCGCAGTGTATGAGATGGTTCCATTTTTGAGTTGGTTTGTTTAACATTTTTGTAGAATTGTATTCCTGGATTGAATGTCAGTCTATTTTATAGATTTCAGCAGGTTTAAAAAAAAAAAAAAAAAAAAAAAAAAAAACGTGCTTTCAGCGTCACTATGACCATCCATTCATTGTTTGTTGTGGACACCATATCCCAGAAACTATTTGTCCAATTTGAAAAATACTTTTTGCAATTAGAAGCCTGAACTGTGAAAATTATAATCTATACATTTTGGTCTTTCCAATGCATAACCTCACTTCTAGGGAAGAAAATACTATTTAATTCAAAATATATATTACTCTATATGATTGCTTCAAAAAAGGGGGGCAGGAGGATCCAAAAGATTATTTTTGTTTTCTTATACTTTTAATGGGAAGGACATTTTATGTGCAATTTTTATTTGAAATAGTACACCACTAGGGGCATAAATTTATATTGTATTTTTCTCAAAATCCCTGCTTCTAATAACCAGATTTTAAAAATTAGTCTTGCATTCAACAGAGATCACAATGATAAATATATTGCATGCATTTTACAGTATTTTTGTTTATTTAAGTTTGTACTTTGGATTAATTGTGTAGATTTAGTTTATCAATAGCATTATTAGCACATCTTTTGTAAAAAAAGATTGTGCTTATGTTATCAGTTTGTCCGTCAGTCCGTCCGTCTGTCGGTACCCACGGTATCTCTGCAACTATTAGTCCGATTTGAAACATTCTTTTTGCATTCGAAAGCTTGAAATGTGCGAATGATGATCCTTCATTTCGTTTTTTTTTTTATGATGTACAATTTCGCCACTAGATGGCGTAAATGCAGATGATGTCGAATTCAAAAATACCTTTTATCTTTCGATTCCATTTATGTCGAAGAGTATTTTGGATATAGTTTCTTTTTCAAATTACGCATAGATTTTCCGCTAGGAGGCGTAAAAGTAAATTGCATTTTTTCCGTTAACTCTTCTTCTAAAACTCCGATTTGAAAAAAAAAAAAATTTCAGCGGATATATCTCCTGATGCACAATCTTTTGCATATAATTTCGAATTTTTGGTAAAGAATACTTTGGCCACCAGGGGGTGTAAGTGTTAATTTTTGCTTCTGATGTATTTGCCATAAAATCTGAGCTTCTAAAATATCGATTGAAAAAATTATTTCGTGGACTGATGCCACTCACATCAATAAACCTTTTCAGAATATTTTCTTCCTAAAATATTCCACAGTTTCTCTGCCAGGGGGCATAGATGTATATCTTATTTTTGTCAATATCTCGACTTCTAGGAGTCCGATTTGAAAAATTCCTTCTTTGTTGGATAGTGTTTTCCGTGTGACATGTTTTTCATATAATTTCAAAATTTTCAAGTAATTCATAGACTTTCCGCTAGGGGGCGTAAAGGTAAATTGTGTTTCCCCCTATATCTCTGCTTCTAAATCTCCGATCTGAAAAATTCTTTCTGCATCGGATACAGCTCCTGATGGGAAATTGTTTGCACATAATTTCTAATTTTTGTAAAAAAATGGTTTGGCCACCAGGGGGCATAAACCTTAATTTCCGCTTCTGATGTATTTGCAGCAAAATATGAGCTTCTAAATTCTCGATTGAAAATAACGTCGTTTGTAGACCGATACTACTCATGTCGACAAACTTTTTAGAAACATTTTCTTCTTATAATAGTGCACGGTTTCTACGCCGGGAGGCGTAGATGTATATCTTATTTTTGTCAATATCTCGACTTCTCGGAGTCCGATTTGAAAAATTCCTTCTTTGTTGGATAGTGTTTTCCGTGTCGCATGTTCTTCATATAATTTCAAAATTTTCAAGTAATTCATAGACTTTCCGCTAGGGGGCGTAAAGTTAAATTGCGTTTTCCCCTATATCTCTGCTTCTAAATCTCCGATCTGAAAAATTCTTTCTGCACCGTTTACAGCTCCTGATGGGAAATCGTTTGCACATAATTTCTAATTTTTGTAAAAAAATTGTTTGGCCACCAGGTGGCGTAAGTCTTAATTTCCGCTTCTGATGTATTTGCAGCAAAATATGAGCTTCTAAAATCTCGATTGAAAAAAAGTATCTTGTGGACCGATACTACTCATGTCGACAAACATTTTAGGAACATTTTCTTCTTGAAATAAAGCATGGTTTCTACGCCAGGGGTGTAGATGTATATCTTATTTTTGTCAATATCTCTACTTCTAAAAGTCCGATTTCAAAAATTCCTTCTTTGTTAGATAGTGTTTCCGATGCGAAATGTTTTTCCTATAAATCCAAAATTTTCAAGTAAATCATAGAGTTTCCGCTAGGGCGCACAATGGTAAATTGTGTTTTCTGCTCCTAAAACTCCGATTTGAAAAATTCTTCCTGTATCGCATACAAGACCTGACAGAAAATATTTTTCACGTAATTTCTAATGTTTGGTAAAGAATGGTTTGGCCACCAGGGGTCATAAGTGTTAATTTCTACTTCTGATGTATTTGTAGCAAAATCTGGGCTCCTGAAAACTCGATCAATTTTTTTTTTTTTTTGGATCGATACCGCTCATATGGATAAACCTTTTGTGAATACTTTCTTCCTAAAATAATGCAATGTTTTTTTCACCAAGGGGCGTAAAGTCACATCTTATTTTTGTCAATAACTCTGTTTCTAAGAGTCCGTAAGCTCACGATTCCGTTTACAGCAATATCTGAGGGATTAAAGACCCGATTGAAAAACTTCTTTCTTCCGTCAGATACTATTGTTTTCCATACCGGCTCCATTGATTTTGAATAGCTTTGATAAATTTAATTTGCGTCAGAACAGATTCAAAAGACGTGCTTATTACACCTGAAAATTCGGTGTCATCTTTCTTGTTAAAAATTTGTATTAGTGTTTTACCATGTCACGTAAATCGTAAATTCCAGTTTTAAGCAAATGTTTTTGATATATCGTCAGGGTAATATTCCCTTTTTATAGTACTGTGCTCATTAGAAAAGGCTGTGATCTACAACTGAAAGAAAGAAATATGCCTACATACTTTAAGTTACTTTTCTTGTATTTTTGTAGGAGATATTTCCTAAATTTTGTAAATCATGAGACTGCTTTCTGATTATTATTGTATTAGTATTTTAAGGATTATACATGAATTTAAAAAACTTGGGTTTCTAATCATCCTATTAAGAAAAACTGGAAGTTTGGGACACCGTAAGCCCCCCCCCTCTCCCTCTCTCTCACACACACACACACACACACACACACACACACACACACACACACACACACACACACACTCACTCACTCTGGAGATGGACATGAACCAGGAGGGATGGTGTTCTAAAAGTAGCTTTGCCAGCTGCAAAAACGATGGTTCTTGCTCTGAAAAACGTACCCAAAAGGTCAGACTGGGTTAGTGAAATTTGTATGTATTTGCTTGCTAAGATGCTTGTGCCCTCCACAGAGTGATAGAATTGTCTCTTGGTAGTGGAAGACACACCAAGTCCATCTGTATGTAGCCTAGAAGTGCTGTTAACCAGCAAAAAGCCGCCCCGGTGGCGCAGTGGTCTAAGGCGTTGGCCTCTGATCATTCGTCCGTAAGGGGTCCGGGTTCGAGTCCCGGTCAGGCATGGATGTTGTGTTTGTCTTAAGGCACTGGCTCTCTCCCTTCCCTGGAACCAGTGTCCCTAAATTAGGGACGGGCGACTGCTTATAGCCCATTGAGTTGCTCACGGCGGTCGTTAAACCTCCAATCAAAAAAAAAAAAAAAAAAAAAACCAGCAAAAATAAAATGTTGGCGAGGCCACTGTAATTTGACAGACCATTGCTCACATTGTGAGAGTAAGAGATCTCTTTAGGAAAACGTTTGTGTGTAATGTGCTGGGACCTATTATCAATGGGTCCTGGATTGTGTCGTAGATAAACGGAGAATAAAATTATTGTGAAAACAGGCATAAAAAGGCCCTATTATATTCTGATTGGTCTGACCTCCCCCATCTGTAATAGAATAAGATTTGTAACCCATGATCAGTGGGCAGGAAGGGGTGTCAAAGTTTAGAATAAGATTTGTAACCCATGATCAGTGGGCAGGAAGGGGTGTCGAAGTTTAATTGTGTTACATTTGCAGAAAGGTGCACTTCAGCAAACTAGAGGCAGGGCTATGCATTATGAAACAGAAAAGATATGTGCAAATTCTTTCTTGCAGTGGTTGCTATTCAGTTTTGTTTGTTTTTCAAATTGGGCTTTATTGTAGGACATTTGTCAAGAAAAATGGAATTCAGATTTATGCAGTTTAGGTAAATTATTTGAGGTAAGAAATTAGTGCAAATGGTCTTTGTGGTGAAAGGTATCCAAGGTGAGAGAAAAAGAGGCAATGATATGGAATAAAATATATTTTAGAGTCAGTAGCATTTGTGCTCCCTAGTGGCAATGTTATGCATAAAAAAAAAAAAAAAAAGGCCAAAATGCATGGACCTTTCATTCTCACAGTTAAGATTCCCACAACCAAAATATATTCAGATTAGCCTAATAGGTGCAGATGAACATGTATGCACAAATGGGAAATTACTGTGTGTCATATGTAAACATTCTTGTATCTGAAATGAATGTTTGTATTACAGGGATGAGGCTAAACTGATCACACAGTTGTTCATCTAATGAATCATTAGGACTGTAGTGTAAAAATAATTGGAACTCCTTTGTCCAGATGACAGTCTTAAAAATAGTTATGGAAGGTGACTTTTTGGTGAATTAAAACTGCACCGGTAGGAGGGTAAACTGCAAAGGAAAATTAAACAGGCATCTGAGTGACTAGTGTTTTATGATAAAAAGCAAATAGCATTTCTATTTAAAAACTAGTGGCAGCCAGCTACAATAAAAGTAGTCCCCTGACATGGCAAAAGAAACCTCCTACACTTACCTCAGTCTTAGTAAAAATAGCATACAGTAATCTGTTGTTATCCACAGGGATTATGTTCTGGCAACATGCCGCAGATAAATAAGACTAAGTGTCTATATAGAAACAGGGATTATGTGTACAAACTGTCCCAATTTATCTATAAATAGCAGAAAATTTTGTGTAATTTTATAGGATAAATTAAACGAAACTACCAACTTTGGTAATATTAAATTACAACGTGTGTTTTAGGAACACACTTACCGGAGTACGTAGGCTAAACTACAGATTTGTGGGTAGACTAATGAGGCAAAAAAAATCTTGTGATGGACATTTGTTTCTTCTTCTTTTCAAGCTCTGCAAATTTCTTGGTGAGGCTCAAGTAAGCTTTCTACACTGTTAGAAATTTTTGGTAGGTTGCACCAAAAAGTGATGCTACACCAGCTGCATTACTTTTGGGCTAAAGGTAAACCACTGTATGAAGCATGAAACACAAAAATATAATGGAATTGCTTATCATGTTATGGTATGCAACCTGAATGGTTAAGTTGCACCTGTTACACTGTTTATACATGTATCATTCACCACATAATGGTTTTCCTTTTCCCAAATTTGGTGTAGCACCACTTTTTTGGTGCAATCTACTACAAAAAATTTTAAGTGTACAACACTTTTTTAAAATTTCGATTCTCTTTCCATAAAAGGGTCTAAATTGAAAACTTTATCAGTTAATTGACCCACCAATGAAAAAATTCTGTTCAACATTTACATAGAAAAATCTAGCTTAACAACTTCCATTTCTGTTTCATCTTCCAATTCACTTTCCTACAGATCGGTAATCAATTCCTCCAACTCTTCTGACACTAGTTTTTCACAATAATTTCCTCTGACCATTTCTTCTATGTCCATCATATTAATAACACGAAAGCCTTCACACTCTCTGTTCCAATGATTTGGACCTATCTGGCTACTTTGAGCACAATATTGAAATCAATGAGAGAGAGAATCAAGATGTGGAGGGAATCATTATGTGCACTACTACTCATTTTTATGATATTTCTCAATAAGGGGGGTATTTTCTTTACAAACATGATGTATAACAAGAACCACAGATAAAATATGTGTGTAGATAACTAGGGATTACTGTATTAATCACAGTGAATATTTGACACTGCATGAAATGTTCAAGCAGTATTTGAAGAAAAAAATCCTCTGTAATCTTGACATGTGCAATTCCTGCGTGACATTCTTTTTTTTATTTGAAATTACTCAAATTTAGCAGTTTAACAACAACAAAAAAAGGTAACAGTAATCAGTGATACATTTTAAAAAAAAAAAAAAAGCAAAAAAAATCGCATTGGTTTTGCCAATTTTGGGGTTCTCTTTTTTATCTCAAGTTCTTTTTACCTAATCTGTTCACCCCTTTAAGGCACATTTTTATTTAAAACTTCATCCCTGACTATGAGCATGTGGACTTTTTTTTTCAAAAGATGTGCTGAAAAAGCAGGATAAAATAAGTCAGACACCAAAAACCACCTGTTGTCTACTACACACTTTTTCTTGTCTATGTCACATTTTCCCCATTCTGTTTCTAGTTTGATTCTTTTTGCATTTCATATAAAATATGTTATGAAAGCATACCTATGTGGTAAACATAGTGATGATCTATACTATTGCTTTTGTTTTGCCAATGTGAGGAGCACACAGAATATTGCCAACCAATTTATTTCTATGGTTACTATAATGTTTATGTAATTTGGGTGCGCAAAGTACCTGCTCTTACTATGTCATTCTCATCCAAAACCATTATCCTGGTGAATTTTGTGAACTCAATTCTGCAACTTGCTTAAATCATGCAAAATAACTGTCTTTGCAATGTTTTTTATTTTTCTTGAAATTGCTGTTTACCTCTCTCAAACTAAAAATGGAACTGTTTAATAGGAATTGAAAAACATATTAACATGATTGATGTATCATACATATTTTATCCCTTTACAGAGGTGATCTCCCAAACACAAGGAAAGAGTCTTTCCACTCTAAAGAAGTCTTCCAGCATACCAGGACTAAATGGTGATTAAAAAAAAATAATAATAATGCCTGAAGAAATGAAGTGAAGAGAATAACAGTGGAAAATATACTATGGATGGGTCCAGTGGTGAACAGTTTACCTTTTGGTTCCAGGACATTTTCTCTGGGGGTGTGGAAGGAAATTTTCTGGGGATGCTGAATGTAATTTTCATTTAATTAACTGTGATTATTTAGGAATATAAAATCTTATTTTTCTTCGAGGAAAAATAAGATTTTATATTATTTTTCTCCAAGTAAAATATGATTTTTTCTTATTTTTCTCCTGAATGCAACACTGCATATGATCATCAGAGCCCTTCTTTTAATTTTCTTTTTACAATATGTTTTTGATGGCCAATATTTTAAAGTGAATCCCTGTTAATTTTGTGACTAGTTTTCTGTCTATCTAAGCCAGTTTTCTTATACTTTTTTATAGCTGATCATAATCCACCTCATGAGTTTCTATACATACCAGCTACTAAATTAGAAACTTGTATTCAATACCAGGTTGGGCCCTCCTTTAGCTTAAATTACAGCATGTATATGGTTTAGCATCATAATCAGAACTTCAGCCAATAGCTTCAGAGGTGTTGGAGAAGGGAATCTGCTTCTCACTTTGCTCTCCAAAACTGTCCACGGTGGTTCGATGATATTCAAATCAGGTGATTGAGCTGGCCAGGGCAAATGTTGATCTTGGTGCTCCTTAAACCAACACTGAACTGTTCTGACTGCATTATGGGGTGCATTATAATCTTGAAAACTGGCATCATTGTTAAGAAACAACATTTGGACCATAGGATGCACCTGATCACCTAGAATGCCTCAAGTACTCACTGGCAGTAACTCGACCATGTAGAATAATGATGGGGCCTGCCGAATACGAAAATATGGCCACCCAATTCATCACAGATCCACCCCCATCTTTGACAGTTGAAACCAGACATAATGAATTGTACTCTTCCTTGGGGCTTTTCCATACACCGATCTGACCTACTGTTAGGAATAATGTAAATGAGGACTCATTGGCTGCCCCAGTGGCGCAGTGTTCTAAGCAATGGCTTCTAATCATTTGTCCGAGCTGGATCCGGGTTCGAATCCTGGTAAGGTATAGATGTTGTGTTTGTCTTACAGCACTGTCTCTCTCCCTTCCCTGGAACCAGTGGCCCTAAATTAGGGATGGGCGACTGCTTGTAGCTCACTGAGTTGCTCACAGTGGTCGTTAAACCTCTAATTAAAAAAAAAAAAGAAAGAACCAAGGACTCATTGGACTACATCACACATTTCCGGTCATCAGCTGCCTAGGTTTTACGCTCATGAAATAATATTTTTCGCATTGTAGCATTGGTTTCTGTGATTAAAAGTTTTGAAATAGCAGATCTTCCATGGATGTTTGCTTTGCGAAGTTCTCTGCAGACTGTTTTTGTGGAAACAGGATATTTCAGATGGTTATTGAGTTTTGCTGCAGTATTTTTGTGTTGCTTGGACACAGTCCTTATTAGTGTTCGACTCTCTCCATCATTCAATCTCAGTTTTCACCCACTGTTCTTCTTTGCCAATGAAGTCTTGCAATTCTTTGTGTATGCAGAGATTGTTGCTCTTGAAACACCAAAAAATTTGGCTGTTATGTTTAGAGACGCTCTTACTGAACTAGCTCCCACAATGTGTCCCCTTTGAAAGTGTGTGACAGGTCACCCATTTCACCGACCACTCGTATGAATTGCTGCTCAACACAACATGTATTACACTGGGACACAACATAGAGCATTTATACAAAGAAAAGATACACAAAAGATAATCATATTTGCTTGTTTCGTTTCAGTGTAGCCTACACAAATAGCATTAACCCCTGTAATCATGGTGCTCACATTATTTTGTCCAACCCTGTATATACTATGTAATACAGAGGGTTTAGAAATGATGTATACAATTTCAAAGTTGAATAGTACAGAAAGTATTTGCGATTCAAATGTTTTACGTTTTGTCCAAGATTAAGCAAGTTCTAAAGTTTGTAGCTCTGCACTCAATACACTTCCACATGTGCTCCATTTGTAGCACACAGGATGTCAAGGTGTTAGTCGATTTTGGGCCAAGTACTGTACAGAATGTCTGGGGTGACGTGGAGGAAGGCTGCAGTGATGCGCACCTTCAGGTCACCGAGGGAGGCAACCTTTGTCCGGTAGACAATGTCTTTAAGGAATCCCCATAACAAAAATCACAGGGGGTTATGTCTGGTGAACAGAAAGGCCTTGTCATTGGACCTCCGCATCCAATCCACTGACCAGGGAAGTGCTGATCCAAGCATGCACGGACATCTGATGACCAATGAGGGGGAGCCCCATCTTGCTGGAAAATGAAGTCTGGAATCTCCTGCAGTTGCAGAATGACGAACAGCTGCAACATGTCCAGATATGTGCTGCCAGTTATGGATGGTGTTCAGCAAACAAGAATAGTCCAATCACTCTGTCCTGCATAATGCCGCACCAAACATTAACTTTGGGGCTGTGTCTTGTGTGTTCCAGGACAGCATGAGGATTTTCCGAGCCCCAAATTCGGCAATTATGCTTGTTGACGGTACCTGACACATGAAATGTTGACTCATCACTGAAACAGATTCTTGACAGGAATGTGGGGTTGCTATCAATGTGATGAAGCATTTCTACGGCAAACGCTGCACAACATGATTTTCCATTGGGCTGCACCCTTTGTACCAGCTGCATTTTGTAGGCGTAAAGACGAAAGTGTTGGTGTAGCACTGTGTGAACTGTTGTGGCAGGTATTCTCAGTTCACGACTAGCTGAACAAATAGATGTTGAAGGGTTCCGTTGGTACACCTGACGCACAGCCTCCACGGATTCTTCTGACACAGATAGTCTGCTGCTCCTCGTCCCTTTCACCACACTACCGGTAGCTTTGAATTTGTCTACCCACTGCTGGATACTTCTGTGTGTTGGTGGTTTCCTCTTGTACTTCGTCTTGAAATTTCTCTGGACTTGAGTCAGCGATTTGTACTCTGCAAACCACATCACACAAGCAGTTTTTCCTGTGGCGTCGCCATTTTTGCTATGTTGTGTCACAATGCACTACCAGGCACCTAGCATCACCTATCAAAGGAAAAATAAAACTTTAGAACTTGCTTAAACTTGGACAAAACATAAAACATTCGTATTGCAAATACTTTTTGTACTAATCAACTTTGAAATTGTATACATCATTTCCGAACTTCCTGTATATTGAACTGTGTGTTCATCAGATCAGTTGAAATAATTACTGTTTCAAAAACAGAAATGGGAAATGAGGGAAATTTTTCACCAAACATTTGCAATTGCAAAAGACTTATTTTTAGAAATAATAATGTTTGTCTGTTCTTTGATCTTCATGTATGTATTTTCTTTCTCTGCTCTTTCTGTTCTGAAATATACCGCTACTGTTAATAATGTGTGCATCAGGATCAAAGCATATGTGTTTCATAATTTCTCATGCAAATAGAGCATCAGAAGTTTTGTGTTCTAATCTAATAGATCTGTGGGTGTATGTGACTTTTTCAATTGTATAAATGTAATATCCTTGTTTAAATTCTGTGATAAATTTTTCTTATGCTGTGATATTATACAGTATGTATCAGTGAAAAATCTTTTTTCATATATAATAAATTTACAATTGAAATATTTTTGTTCATATTGTCAATGTATAACTTAAGTATTTTTATATGTACAATAAATTTATATGGTTAAATAAAGTTTGTACAGTGATACTTCCGTTTTATGTGTGATGTGAAAAGAATTTGTCTTTAAGTCACAATTTTTTTAGTTACATAGGCTACAGTTTTGGTCTTGAGCATTATAATTTTTATTGTTCATGGTGTAAATTTGTGGAAAGGAATTAAGTTATTTGTAGCACATTTTAAGGTAGATATTTAAATGTTTTGTTATCTTCAACTAAAGGAAATTCTAATTTTCTTAGCATAATTATGTGATCTTAAATTCGTTTATGTTTTTAATAATGTATATCACGTTATTGTGCTCTGTAAGTGGAAGATGTTCCTAAAAAGTAAACAGGAGAGCTACTGTTCTAACATGTTAAGATTACTGCTGCATTGCAATGTATTGGTAACTTGATACACATGATTAATAATCTTCATTATATATTCTTTCTGCTAAAAGATGTCAACCATTGCATTGGGTATAATTGAACAGGATAAGATTAGCCCTGATTTTGTTTGTTGTGGTTACATGTGTTAGTGGTAGAGAAAATGTACTCCCCGAGACATTTTATGTTACCAAGCCAAATGTTAATAAATTCAAGCGTTTCTTTTTGATGATACAAATACTTTTCAAGTTCTATTTTTTTTAATATTTGTTCAAGTATTACAGTTTAATTTGAAGAACAGCTAGTCAAGATGCAAGTTGTTCTTCAAAGTATAAAAGCAGACTGGTCATACCTCATAGTCAGGAAATTGCGATTCACGATCAGGAGTGTGTTGAATGAATTTTAATGGGTGAGAATTTCAAGCCATTCGGTGTAACCGAATGAAAGTGATTAAATGAGCTGTCCACTATGAACTTCATGGATTGTCTTCTATGCTGTATTTTTCTTATGTAAGTACTAAACCATTTGTAAACTACTCATCCCAACTGGGATTTTCATTCTACAGTTTAATTTCAACTGTACATTTTAAATTGTAATCATTAGATCATTTAAAAAATAGCTATTTTACAGTCCTGCTGTATTCTGTTGCGGTGTCAGAACCGAGGGGGCAACTACCCCGCGCTCATTTGCGTGCAGGGGCGAAACATCGCATTTGCCCCCTCACTTTTCTTAGTTAGAAATCAGATTAATGCTTGTTTTTTTTTGTTTTTTTCTTCTCGCCATTTAAAATTTCGTCCAATAAAAAAAAAAAAAAAATTATTTTCTACTTTAAATAAGAATTAGAACTCTGAATTCCTGAGACGTCGAGAACTCAAAATTCTCTCAATTCCTGAGACACAAGACGTGGATTAAACTCTCTCCCCTTGTCCAATATGATTCACAAGATGCAGATTATTCTCCTCTCTTGTCCAGTATGTGAAAAAAAGGTTGCTAAAAACAGCTATCCTGAAAATTATTGTGTGTTTATTAAAAAAAAAAGCAGGAGTCTTTTCTATATTTTAAGAATAATAAAATCAGTATTTCTTTAAGAAAGAACATGGATAAAGGAATGAGATATATTCTTACGTTGTTTGATGAATAACACAGGGGCTACGGTTCTTGTGGAATTTGTTAGATTCCTAAGATGCAGATTACTCTCAGTATGATTCCTGAGATGCAGATTACTCTCCTCCCTTGTCCAGTATGTGAAAAAAAAAAGGTTGCTAAAAACAGCTATCCTGAAAATTATTGTGTGTTTATTAAAAAAAAAAAAAAGCAAAAGCCTTTTCTATATTTTAAGAATAATAAAATCAGTATTTCTTTAAGAAAGAACATGGATAAAGGAATGAGATATATTCTTACATTGTTTGATGAATAACACAGGGGCTACGGTTCTTGTGGAATTTGTACTTGTGTTCAAATCGATCAGTTTTACATCACTTATAATACATATCGATAAAACGCTTTACATCAAAATACAATTTAATATAGATGTAAAATTCAAAGTTTATATTAATTAAGATTTTATCAATATAATCGTTTTATCTGTACTACTTTCAAATGACATCATCAAGTCCTGTTTTACAACAGTGAAATAAGTTTTATGATTTGACCAAAAATTGTGTACGCGGATATCTGATATCTTGCTCCACCCCCCCACCCCCCAGGCGACAAAGAAAAACAGTTCCAACGCCTATGGTATTCTGAAAGTTCTCTTGGTGAGAACAAAATAATTTTTATAAAAAAATTGGCAAGTTGAATTTCACATTTCAACCTATTTCCACTTATGTGGCAGCATTTAGATTATTATTATATTTTTATTTGGCAATTGCCTATTTTCAGACTGAGATTTTGTGGCTGTATTCAAATTTGCAATATTTTGAAATCCCCTCTGTCCCGTTTAGCTGAAGAAAGTTTGTTTTTGAAACATTTGAAGAAGTAATGTAATTGCTATATATTGCTTCTGTATATGTACTGTATATATAGTATTTAAAAATTATATAGTATATACATGGCAACTGGAAAACTTTAAGGTTCCATTTGCTCCCCTGGCCAAAAAGTCCTGAAAGAATCACTGTGAGTACCATGAATAGTGCAATCCATATATCATCATCTATTCTCAATTCACTTCTGGATGAAAGTTCTACTCAACTCTCTGTATTGAGCAATTCTCTTCCACATCACTCCTGCATGCTTTTGAATTTCATCCACTCATCTCCCACACAGTGTTCTGTGGCTTTTTGTGACCTCTAGTATTTCAATTGTCAGACAGAAATCAGATCTTCTATCAATATGTCCAGCCCATTCCCACTTGAGGGTCTTTACTCTGATCATGATGTCACCCATTCTTGTCATTTTCCTGATCTGAGAGTTCCTCTTCCTGTCTTTCTTTGATACACTAAGCACACATCTGCCCATGCTTCTTTACATTGTTTGCAGTCACTGTATGTCTTTTTTAGTTAAGATCCATGTCTCTGATCTATAAGTAAGAACTGGAAGTATACATCGATTAAACACTTTGTTTTTTATTTAAAGTTTTTCACTGCATATAGCGGTGTTTAAAACACACAATATAATCAAAAATCATTATGATTTTGAAACACTTACACACACACAACCAATTTTGAATGTTATGTGTGTTATTCCCTGGAGACCACGTAATCAGGCCAGAAATGTTACCAGAAAGATTTGGTACTTTTCAATAAAAAAGTCTGTAGGTGACCCAGCCTCTTTACTAACTATACACAGGGCTAGCCCATGATATTGTTCATGTGTGGGCAAGGTGGAGGTCTGGCCGCCTTTAGATGAAATTATTTTTATGGAATTATCTTCCAAAAATTCAATGAAAACCTGCACAAATTGCCAGTTTGTATTTCGAGGGAGAATCCTGTAAGAATACACATCAGGAAAAAATACTTCATATGAGAATACTTTCAAAAACTTTCAAAACAGGCAACAGAAAAATGAAATATTGAAAATCGACTGTGGAATGTATATGAGAAATGACGACGGGGTATGTTTCCTTCATACAGCCGGAGTGTGTGTGTGTGGGGGAGGGGGGTCAAACTAACTTACATGGAAAATTCCCAAATACTGACTTTACACTATGAAGTTCTCAGGAAATTTCTTTTTTTCCTTCGATTAAAACATTAAGTTGGAGTCCCTTGATTAATGCGAGGCTCGAGACCAAACCAAAAGGTATCTAAAGGAAAACAGGGATTGAGGAGTTACCTGAATTTTGTAGTGTATGCATTTTTATTTAGTTTTGCTTTTTATTATATTAGCAATCTGGATTTCATCAGCAATTAGGTTAAAACAAATAATTCAAAATCCTTCGAAAATGGGGGGGAAAAACATATTTCTTTCCCCACTGAAATATCAGTTTTCTTTTTCCCTCTAAATGGTTAGAGTATTTTTCCTGTATTCATTCTCTTCATCTTATACAGGTAAAATGAGAATTGCTAAATCACATGTTGTACCAACCAAACATGCCGATTTCCTACTCGGTCCTAGGAAGAAACACATTCACTCTGAAAACAAATATTCCCATCAGAGCGGTCATACCGTCCTCCCTTTCATGGTGTAATTAGTTTAAATTGCAGATGTGGTAACTTTGAAAATTATATCGTGCTATAGTTTTAGGGTAACGGGGAGAGCGCCTGGGGTTGTTTCCCCTCCTGGTCCTGGCCTCCTGTTTTGCAAAACAAGGGGTTGGTCAAGAAGCGAGTGACAATCGTACTTTGGAGACATTTTCATGACTGTAGCCTCAAAACGAGTAATGTTGTCTCCGGTCTAGGAAGAGATGCAAAGATACAGATTTCAAAAATAGAAAGGCTAAATACACTGGCTTAAAAGAACGGCTATAAATATTGCAATTAGGAATTCGTTTTTATGTAATAATACGGATGAAACAAATGCTATTAATTCACAAAGAAAAAAGGGCAAATAATATGTATTTTATGAAACAGTATATTTCAGATCATATAAACATAATGTATATATTTATATGAAAAAGCTAAAGCAAAATAAGCACAGTCTACTGGCCAGCCGCCCTCCATATAACCGCCCACTCCTACGGCCGGCCCTGACTATACAAGCAAAATGTATGCTACGAAAATGAGTCATTCTTTCATAAACCAATGCTATGGTAGTAATAAGGACTACAAATATATTACTAGTATTTTTCGTAAAACTAGTAATATATTTGTACTAATAGTAAATATATATGCTATTATATATTATTATGATATCATATATATTTACTATTACTACAAATATATTACTAGTATTTGTAGTCCTTATTGCAATAGCATATCTATATTTACTATTATTACAAATATATTACTGATATTTGTAGTCAATATTACAATTTCATATATATATACTCGTGTTAAAAAAAATCACAACACCAAGAAGGGGTTGTGTTAGATAAACGACAGTTGGTAGGCGGTGAGAGTACATCTGTAAGATGACATCTATGAAAATTTCGTGCTCAGCGCATACGTGTGGCGCTAGTAGCGCCCCTCGGAACATGCAAAGCAGGTTTGCTGTAAATACGCGCTGTAACGTTCGTGAGCGTTAGTTATCGTCCAGATTCGACGTAGTGTGTTGATGTTAGTCAAGAATGCTTTTAAGAAGACGAAGAAGCAATTATCAACAGCTCACGGAGTTTGAACAAGGTCATGTAATAGGGCTACGAGAAGGTGGATTTTCTTTCCGCAATATTGCAGAACGGCTTGGCAGGAATGTAGCCACTGTGCATGATTGTTGGCAGCGGTGGTCAAGGGAAGGTACTGCCTCAAGAAGACCGGGTTCCGGCCGGCCACGTGGCACTACTGAGAGGGAAGAACGCCGTGTACAGCGTATGGCCATAGTGCATCGTACCGTGTCTGCGGCAACAATTCGAGCTGCAGTTGCCACCACAGTGACACAACGAACTGTTACAAATCAGTTACTTGAAGGACAGCTCCGATCCAGACGCCCTGTAGCGTGCATTCCACTTACTCCAAACCACTGCCGTTTGTGACGTCAGTGGTGTTAAGCTAGAGCTCATTGCAGAACGGAGTGGAGATCTGTTGTGTTTTCTGATGAAAGACGGTTCTGTCTGGGTGCCAGTGATGGCTGTGTGTTGGTTAGAAGGAGGCCAGGTGAGCGCCTGCAACCAACCTGTCTGCGGCCGAGACACACTGGTCCTACACCTGGATTTATGGTCTGGGGAGCAATTTCCTGTGACAGCAGGAGCACTCTCGTGGTTATCCCACGCACCCTGACGGCACAGTTGTACGTCGGTCTGGGGATTCAACCTGTTGTGCTGCCATTCATGAACAGCATTCCATAGGGTGTTTTCCAACAGGATAACGCTCGCCCGCATACCGCTGTTGTAACCCAACATGCTCTACAGAGTGTCGACATGGTGTCGTGGCCTGCTAGATCACCAGATCTTTCACCAATCAAGCATGTATTGGACATCATTGGACGACAACTCCAGCGTCACCCCCAACCAGCATTAACCGTCCCTGTATTGACCGACCAAGTGCAACAAGCATGGAACTCCATCCACAAACTGACATCCAGCACCTGTACGACACAATGCATGAACGTTTGCGTGCTTGCATTCAACATTCTGGCGGTTACACCGGTTATTAATGTACCAGCATTTCACATTTAAAATGGCTCTTCTCGCGCTTACAATAAGCTGTGATCTTGAAACCTTAATCGATTAAATATGTTACCTATACAAATGTATTGCCACCATTTCATTCCTCTACAACTATTTTTTTCGTGGTGTTGGGATTTTTTTCCCATCAGTGTATATATATATATATATATATAGAAGGTGAGCGCCTGCAACCAACCTGATGGCAGCCTAGTCCGGAGCACCGGACTAGGCTGCCATCTGATGCTGACCTTGGCTACGTATAACGGATGCTCCCTATCTTCTGATTCAAGGCTTCTTGAATTGGAAGAGGAACTACAAAAGATCAAGTGGGACATCGTTGGCTAAGTGAGGTAAGGAGAAAAGGAGATCTCATTGAACTGAAAAGTGGACATCTCTTCTACTATCGTGGGACAGATACTGGCAGAACCAGTGGTGTTGGATTTATAATAAACAAGAAACTGAAGGATAAAGTTGTAGAAGTTGAAAGTTCCTCTGACAGAGCTGCACGACTCGTTATCCAACTCTCGAGAAGATACCAGGCTCAGATCATTCAAACTTATGCACCCACCACAAGTCATGCTGAAGAAGAAATTGAAGAATTTTATGAGGAAATTCGTCATCTAAATAATAAAGGTAAGCAGCACTTGAAGATAATTATGGGAGATTTCAATGCAAAAATAGGGCAACGGCAACAGAATGAAACTTCAGTAGGTAAATTCGGTCACGGCAACAGAAACCAGTGTGGAAATACTCTCGTAGAGTTTGCAGAGGCAGAAGGGTTTTTCATCTTGAACTCCTTTTTCAAGAAAAAGCCACACAGGAAATGGACGTGGAGACATCCAAATGGGACGACAAGTGAAATTGATTTTATTATGTGTAACAAAAAATTCGTCATAGAAGACTGCAGTGTGCTAAACAAGTTCAACACAGGCAGTGACCATAGATTGGTGAGATGTAAGATGCACCTCAACACTAAACTCGAACGTAGCAAGCTCATAAGACAAACAAAATGTATTGACATAACCAACCTTAAAAAACACCATAATACCTTCAAATTGGAACTGAAGAACAGATTCTCTGCTTTAGAAGGCCTAACATCGGAAGAAGTGGATATTTCTGAAGTTAACAGAAAAGTAACCAAAGCTCTTATGGAAACAGCAACAAAATTAGCTGTGTCTAAGAACAAATTGCATGTGAACAAATTATCAGGAAAAACCAAAATGTTGATGCAAAAAAGAAGAGTGATGAGGACAACTAAAGAAGATGTGACTTCCAAAGTGGAATATATAGAGCTATGCAAGACAGTACGAAAAAGTATCACTGAAGAGGTAAGGAAATTCAACTGTGAACTAGTAAGGAAAGCAATTGAAAACAACCAAAGCCTAAAGACAGCAAAGGGACATCTCAGTAAGGGAAAAAAACAGATTATGGCACTGAGAAAAGAAGATGGTTCTGTAACAAGAAATAGAGGCAGAAATTTTGACAAGAGTGAAAGATTTCTACTCCAAATTATATGAAAGGGATGATACATGTACTCCAGACATCATGAAAGGTACCAGAGTTCTTCCAGTCCTTCCAGCAGAAGTTGCACAGGCAATCAAGAACATGAAGCGAGGAAAAGCTCCAGGAGAAGATGGAATTACTGTAGACATCATACAAGAAGCAAGTGGAGAAATCGAAACAGTACTAGCCCAAATTTTCACTCGATGCCTTAATGAAGGGAAAATTCCTGAGGATTGGAACAACGCTACAATGATCTTGCTGCATAAAAAAGGTGACATTGAGGATCTCAGGAACTACAGACCTATCAGCCTCCTATCAGAGGTTTATAAAATCTTCACTAAAGTTCTTTCACACCGCTTGAAGGTGACACTGGACATGGCTCAACCGAGAGAACAAGCTGGATTCAGGAGTGGCTACAGCACAATAGATCATATCCACGTACTGAGAGAACTAATTGAAAGAGCGAGGGAATATGAACTTCCATTGTGCATGGCTTTTATCGATTATGAAAAAGCCTTTCATTCAGTGAAACCATCAGCAGTTGCAATGGCTCTGAAATCCTGCAGTATTGAAGATGCATACATTAATATTATTATTAACATCTATGAAAATGCAAGTGCAAAGATTCGGCTGTTTGAAAATACAACACACATAAAAATTGGAAAAGGAGTGAGACAAGGTGACACCATATCTCCGAAGCTCTTTAATGCCACATTGGAAAATGTCTTTCAATCACTGAACTGCGAAAACAAAGGGATAAAGATTAATGGAGATTATCTAACCCACCTTCGTTTTGCTGATGACATAGTCATTTTTGCAACTACCCCATCAGAGCTACAGAGTATGATCCAGGAACTTGCTGACAAGAGTAAAGAAGTGGGATTAAAAATGAACTTTCAGAAGACAAAAGTGATGTACAATGCTTTTACAAGAAATGAAGATTTATCGATTGATGGAGAAAAGCTGGAAATAACAGACACGTACGTTTATCTTGGACAGCAGATATCAAGTGAGGGTCACATTGGTGAAGAAATTAATCGGCATACAAAACTTGCCTGGAGAGTTTTTGGAAGAAACAGCATAATTTTCAAGAGCAATATGCCATTATGTCTTAAAAGAAAAGTGTTTGATCAATGCATCCTTCCAGTGCTTACGTATGGTGCAGAGACGTGGACCTTAGCTAAAGGAGACATACAAAGGCTGCAGACAACTCAAAGCAGCATGGAGAGGTGCATGCTTGGTGTAACCAGGAGAGATAAGAAGAGGAACACGTGGATCCGAAAAATGACAAGAGTGGAGGACATCGTGATCAGAGGTAAATCCCTGAAATGGCAATGGGCTGGACATACTGCCAGAAGGACAGACCATAGATGGACAGCCGAAATTTTAGATTAGATTCCAAGGGACAGGAAAAGACCCAGAAGAAGACCACATGGAAGATGGGTGGATGAAATTCGAAAGTATGCGGGAGTGACATGGAAGAGACTGGCACAAGACAGACCGTTGTGGAGGAAACTTGGGGAGACCTTCGTCCAGCAGTGGATTGATAATGGTTGACAATGATGATGATGATAATGATATATAGAAGACTGCAGTGTGCTAAACAAGTTCAACACAGGTAGTGACCATAGATTGGTGAGATGTAAGATGCACCTCAACACTAAACTCGAACGTGGCAAGCTCATAAGACAAACAAAATGTATTGATGTAACCAACCTTAAAAAACACCATAATACCTTCAAGTTGGAACTGAATAACAGATTCTCTGCTTTAGAAGGCCTAATATTGGAAGAAGTGGATATTTCTGAAGTTAACAGAAAAGTAACCAAAGCTCTTATGAAAACAGCAACGAAATTAGCTGGGTCTAAGAACAAGTTGCATGTGAACAAATTATCAGGATAAACCAAAATGTTGATGCAAAAAAGAAGAGAGATGAGGACAACTAAAGACGATGTGACTTCCAAAGTGGAATATATAGAGCTATGCAAGACAGTACGAAAAAGTATCACTGAAGACGTAAGAAAATTTAACTGTGAACTAGTGAGGAAAGCAATTGAAAACAACCAAAGCCTAAAGATAGCAAAGGGACATCTCAGTAAGGGAAGAAAACAGATTATGGCACTGAGAAAAGAAGGTGGTTCTGTAACACGAAATAGAGGTGAAATTTTGACAACAGTGAAAAATTTTCTACTCCAAATTATATGAAAGGGATGATACATGTACTCCAGACATCCTGAAACGTACCAGAGCTTTTCCAGTCCTCCCAGCAGAAGTTGCATATGCAATCAAGAACATGCAGTGAGGAAAAGCTCCAGGAGAAGATGGAATTACTGTAGACATCATACCAGAAGCAAGTGGAGAAATTGAAACAGTGCTTGCCCAAATTTTCACTCTATGCCTTAATGAAGGGAAGATTCCTGAGGATTCGAACAACGCTACAATGATCCTGCTACATAAAAAAGGTGACATTGAGGATCTCAGGAACTACAGACCTATCAGTCTCCTATCAGTGCTTATAAAATCTTCACTAAAGTTCTTTCACATCGCAGGAGTGGCTACAGCACAATAGATCATATCCACGTATTGAGAGAACTAATTGAAAGAGCGAGGGAATATGAACTCCCATTGTGCATGGCTTTTATCGATTATGAAAAAGCCTTTGATTCGGTGAAACCATCAGCAGTTACTATGGCTCTGAAATCCTGCGGTATTAAATATGCATACATTAATATTATTAATAACATCTATGAAAATGCAAGTGCAAAGATTCGGCTGTTTGAAAATACAACACACATAAAAATTGGAAAGGGAGTGAGACAAGGTGACACCATATCTCCGAAGCTCTTTAATGCGACATTGGAGGGTGTTTTTCAGTCGCTGAGCTGGGAAAACAAAGGGATAAAGATTAATGGAGATTATCTAACCCACCTTGGTTTTGCTGATGACGTAGTCATTTTTGCAACTACCCCATCAGAGCTGCAGAGTATGATCCAGGAACTTGCTGACAAGAGTAAAGAAGTGGGATTAAAAATGAACTTTCAGAAGACAAAAGTGATGTGCAATGCTTTTACAAGAAATGAAGATTTATCGATTGATGGAGAAAAGCTGGAGATAACAGATGTGAACATTTATCTTGGACAGCAGATATCAAGTCAGGGGCACATTGATGAAGAAATTAATCGGCGTACAAAACTTGCCTGGAGAGCTTTTGGAAGAAACAGCATAATTTTCAAGAGCAATATGCAATTATGTCTTAAAAGAAAAGTGTTTGATCAATGCATCCTTCCAGTGCTTACGTATGGTGCAGAGATGTGGACCTTAACTAAAAGAGACATACAAAGGCTGCAGCCAACTCAAAGCAGCATGGAGAGGTGCATGCTTGGTGTAACCAGGAGAGATAAGAAGAGGAACTCGTGGATTCGAAAAATGACAAGAGTGGAAGACATCATGATCAGAGTTAAATCCCTGAAATGGCAATGGGCTGGATATACTGCCAGCGATGAAATTCGAAAGTATGCAGGAGTGACCTGGAGGAGACTGGCACAAGACAGACCGTTGTGGAGGAAACTTGGGGAGACCTTCGTCCAGCAGTGGACTGATAATGGTTGATAATGATGATGATATATGTATATATTAATGTATGCATATTTAATACCGCAGGATTTCAGAGCCATAGTAACTGCTGATGGTTTCACCGAATCAAAGGCTTTTTCATAATCGATAAAAGCCATGCACAATGGGAGTTCATATTCCCTCGCTCTTTCAATTAGTTCTCTCAATACGTGGATATGATCTATTGTGCTGTAGCCACTCCTGAATCCAGCTTGTTCTCTCGGTTGAGCCATGTCCAGTGTTACTTTCAAGCGGTGTGAAAGAACTTTAGTGAAGATTTTATAAGCACTGATAGGAGACTGATAGGAGACTGATAGGTCTGTAGTTCCTGAGATCCTCAATGTCACCTTTTTTATGTAGCAGGATCATTGTAGCGTTGTTCCAATCCTCAGGAATCTTCCCTTCATTAAGGCATAGAGTGAAAATTTGGGCAAGCACTGTTTCAATTTCTCCACTTGCTTCTGGTATGATGTCTACAGTAATTCCATCTTCTCCTGGAGCTTTTCCTCACTGCATGTTCTTGATTGCATATGCAACTTCTGCTGGGAGGACTGGAAGAACTCTGGTACGTTTCAGGATGTCTGGAGTACATGTATCATCCCTTTCATATAATCTGGAGTAGAAATTTTTCACTGTTGTCAAAATTTCACCTCTATTTCGTGTTACAGAACCATCTTCTTTTCTCAGTGCCATAATCTGTTTTCTTCCCTTACTGAGATGTCCCTTTGCTATCTTTAGGCTTTGGTTGTTTTCAATTGCTTTCCTCACTAGTTCACAGTTAAATTTTCTTACGTCTTCAGTGATACTTTTTCGTACTGTCTTGCATAGCTCTATATATTCCACTTTGGAAGTCACATCGTCTTTAGTTGTCCTCATCTCTCTTCTTTTTTGCATCAACATTTTGGTTTATCCTGATAATTTGTTCACATGCAACTTGTTCTTAGACCCAGCTAATTTTGTTGCTGTTTTCATAAGAGCTTTGGTTACTTTTCTGTTAACTTCAGAAATATCCACTTCTTCCAATATTAGGCCTTCTAAAGCAGAGAATCTGTTATTCAGTTCCAACTTGAAGGTATTATGGTGTTTTTTAAGGTTGGTTACATCAATACATTTTGTTTGTCTTATGAGCTTGCCACGTTCGAGTTTAGTGTTGAGGTGCATCTTACATCTCACCAATCTATGGTCACTACCTGTGTTGAACTTGTTTAGCACACTGCAGTCTTCTATATATCATCATCATCATTGTCAACCATTATCAATCCACTGCTGGACGAAGGTCTCCCCAAGTTTCCTCCACAACGGTCTGTCTTGTGCCAGTCTCTTCCATGTCACTCCCGCATACTTTCGAATTTCATCCACCCATCTTCCATGTGGTCTTCTTTTGGGTCTTTTCCTGTCCCTTGGAATCCAATCTAAAATTTCGGCTGTCCATCGATGGTCTGTTCTTCTGGCAGTATGTCCAGCCCATTGCCATTTCAGGGATTTAACTCTGATCATGATGTCTTCCACTCTTGTCATTTTTCGGATCCACGTGTTCCTCTTCTTATCTCTCCTGGTTACACCAAGCATGCACCTCTCCATGCTTTTTTGAGTTGTCTGCAGCCTTTGTATGTCTCTTTTAGCTAAGGTCCACGTCTCTGCACCATACGTAAGCACTGGAAGGATGCATTGATCAAACACTTTTCTTTTAAGACATAATGGCATATTGCTCTTGAAAATTATGCTGTTTCTTCCAAAAGCTCTCCAGGCAAGTTTTGTACGCCGATTAATTTCTTCACCAATGTGACCCTCACTTGATATCTGCTGTCCAAGATAAACGTACGTGTCTGTTATCTCCAGCTTTTCTCCTTCAATCGATAAATCTTCATTACTTGTAAAAGCATTGAACATCACTTTTGTCTTCTGAAAGTCCATTTTTAATCCCACTTCTTTACTCTTGTCAGCAAGTTCCTGGATCATACTCTGTAGCTCTGATGGGGTAGTTGCAAAAATGACTATGTCATCAGCAAAACGAAGGTGGGTTAGATAATCTCCATTAATCTTTATCCCTTTGTTTTCCCAGTTCAGTGATTGAAAGACATTTTCCAATGTGGCATTAAAGAGCTTCGGAGATATGGTGTCACCTTGTCTCACTCCTTTTCCAATTTTTATGTGTGTTGTATTTTCAAACAGCCGAATCTTTGCACTTGCATTTTCATAGATGTTATTAATAATATTAATGTATGCATCTTCAATACCGCAGGATTTCAGAGCCATTGCAACTGCTGATGGTTTCACCGAATCAAAGGCTTTTTCATAATCGATAAAAGCCATGCACAATGGAAGTTCATATTCCCTCGCTCTTTCAATTAGTTCTCTCAGTACGTGGATATGATCTATTGTGCTGTAGCCACTCCTGAATCCAGCTTGTTCTCTCGGTTGAGCCATGTCCAGTGTTACCTTCAAGCGGTGTGAAAGAACTTTAGTGAAGATTTTATAAACCTCTGATAGGAGGCTGATAGGTCTGTAGTTCCTGAGATCCTCAATGTCACCTTTTTTATGTAGCAAGATCATTGTAGCGTTGTTCCAATCCTCAGGAATTTTCTCTTCATTAAGGCATCGAGTGAAAATTTGGGCGAGTACTGTTTCGATTTCTCCACTTGCTTCTTGTATGATGTCTACAGTAATTCCATCTTCTCCTGGAGCTTTTCCCCGCTTCATGTTCTTGATTGCATGTGCAACTTCTGCTGGAAGGACTGGAAGAACTCTGGTACTGGTACCTTTCATGATGTCTGGAGTACATGTATCATCCCTTTCATATAGTTTGGAGTAGAAATCTTTCACTCTTGTCAAAATTTCGCCTCTATTTCTTGTTACAGAACCATCTTCTTTTCTCAGTGCCATAATCTGTTTTTTCCCCTTACTGAGATGTCCCTTTGCTATCTTTAGGCTTTGGTTGTTTTCAATTGCTTTCCTTACTAGTTCACAGTTGAATTTCCTTACGTCTTCAGTGATACTTTTTCGTACTGTCTTGCATAGCTCTATATATTCCACTTTGGAAGTCACATCTTCTTTAGTTGTCCTCATCACTCTTCTTTTTTGCATCAACATTTTGGTTTTTCCTGATAATTCGTTCACTTGCAATTTGTTCTTAGACCCAGCTAATTTTGTTGCTGTTTCCATAAGAGCTTTGGTTACTTTTCTGTTAACTTCAGAAATATCCACTTCTTCCGATGTTAGGCCTTCTAAAGCAGAGAATCTGTTCTTCAGTTCCAATTTGAAGGTATTATGGTGTTTTTTAAGGTTGGTTATGTCAATACATTTTGTTTGTCTTATGAGCTTGCTACGTTCGAGTTTAGTGTTGAGGTGCATCTTACATCTCACCAATCTATGGTCACTGCCTGTGTTGAACTTGTTTAGCACACTGCAGTCTTCTATGACGAATTTTATGTTACACATAATAAAATCAATTTCACTTGTCGTCCCATTTGGATGTCTCCATGTCCATTTCCTGTGTGGCTTTTTCTTGAAAAAAGGAGTTCAAAATGAAAAACCCTTCTGCCTCTGCAAACTCTACGAGAGTATTTCCACGTTGGTTTCTGTTGCCGTGACCGAATTTACCTACTGAAGTTTCATTCTGTTGCCGTTGCCCTATTTTTGCATTGAAATCTCCCATAATTATCTTCAAGTGCTGCTTACCTTTATTATTTAGATCACGAATTTCCTCATAAAATTCTTCAATTTCTTCTTCAGCATGACTTGTGGTGGGTGCATAAGTTTGAATAATCTGAGCCTGGTATCTTCTCGAGAGTTGGATAACGAGTCGTGCAGCTCTGTCAGAGGAACTTTCAACTTCTACAACTTTATCCTTCAGTTTCTTGTTTATTATAAATCCAACACCACTAGTTCTGCCAGTATCTGTCCCACGATAGTAGAAGAGATGTCCACTTTTCAGTTCAATGAGATCTCCTTTTCTCCTTACCTCACTTAGCCCCACGATGTCCCACTTGATCCTTTGTAATTCCTCTTCGGGATGTAAGGTCAGGTGATGCGTAACATCACAGCCTCTCCTTGACAAATGTCAACCCCGCCTTCTCGTGGTGCATCCTGTTCCCACTAAAGGGGCTCTGACGACCGCAAATAGCGGTATAACTATACCATCGGGATCAGAGGAAATGCTATCCCACACTCACCAACCCGCTTGGCCAGCGTAGTGAGTTATGGCCAAACACCTCCAAAATGACTCTACAACTTAAATCTTGGCCCTCAGTCTCCGGCAGCTGGAATGTACCTGGCCAAGGCAGCGGCCAGTGCGACATGAAGGCAGAGGGTGCTAAGAATCCCCGGAGGACCGGACTAGGCTGCCATTTGATGCTGACCTTGGCTACCTACAACGGACGCTCCCTATCTTCTGATTCAAGGCTTCTTGAATTGGAAGAGGAACTACAAAGGATCAAGTGGGACATCGTCGGGCTAAGTGAGGTAAGGAGAAAAGGAGAAGATCTCATTGAACTGAAAAGTGGACATCTCTTCTATTATCGTGGGACAGATACTGGCAGAACTAGTGGTGTTGGATTTATAATAAACAAGAAACTGAAGGATAAAGTGGTAGAAGTTGAAAGTTCCTCTGACAGAGCTGCACGACTCGTTATCCAACTATCGAGAAGATACCAGGCTCAGATTATTCAAACTTATGCACCCACCACAAGTCATCCTGAAGAAGAAATTGAAGAATTTTATGAGGAAATTCGTCATCTAAATAATAAAGGTAAGCAGCACTTGAAGATAATTATGGGAGATTTCAATGCAAAAATAGGGCACCGGCAACAGAATGAAACTTCAGTAGGTAAATTCGGTCACGGCAACAGAAACCAGCGTGGAAAATACTCTCGTTGAGTTTGCAGAGGAGAAGGATTTTTCATCTTGAATTCCTTTTTCAAAAAAAAGCCACACAGGAAATGGACATGGAGACATCCAATTGGGACGACAAGTGAAATTGATTTTATTATGTGTAACAAAAAATTCGTCATCGAAGACTGCAGTGTGCTGAACAAGTTCAACACAGGTAGTGACCATAGATTGGTGAGATGTAAGATGCACCTCAACACTAAACTGGAACGTGGCAAGCTCATAAGACAAACAAAATGTATTGACATAACCAACCTTAAAAACACCATAATACTTTCAAGTTGGAACTGAAGAACAGATTCTCTGCTTTAGAAGGCCTAACATCGGAAGAAGTGGATATTTCGGAAGTTAACAGAAAAGTAACCAAAGCTCTTATGGAAACAGCAACGAAATTAGCTGGGTCTAAGAACAAGTTGCATGTAAACAAATTATCAGGAAAAACCAAAATGTTGATGCAAAGAAGAGACATGAGGACAACTAAAGAAGATGTGACTTCCAAAGTGGAAATATATAGAGCTATGCAAGACAGCACGAAAAAGTATCACTGAAGACGTAAGGAAATTCAACTGTGAGCTAGTGAGGAAAGCAATTGAAAACAACCAAAGCCTAAAGATAGCAAAGGGACATCTCAGTAAGGGAAGAAAACAGATTATGGCTCTGAGAAAGAAGATGGTTCTATAACAAGAAATAGAGGCGAAATTTTGACAAGAGTGAAAGATTTCTACTCCAAATTATATGAAAGGGATGATACATGTACTCCAGACATCATGAAAGGTACCAGAGTTCTTCCAGTCCTCCCAGCAGAAGTTGCTCATGCAATCAAGAACATGAAGCGGGGAAAGCTCCAGGAGAAGATGGAATTACTATAGACATCATACAAGAAGCAAGTGGAGAAATTGAAACAGTACTCGCCCAAATTTTCACTCAATGCCTTAATGAAGGGAAGATTCCTGAGGATTGGAACAATGCTACAATGATCCTGCTACATAAAAAAGGTGACATTGAGGATCTCAGGAACTACAGACCTATCAGCCTCCTATCAGTGGTTTATAAAATCTTCACTAAAGTTCTTTCACACCGCTTGAAGGTAACACTGGACATGGCTCAACCGAGAGAACAAGCTGGATTCAGGAGTGGCTACAGCACAATAGATCATATCCACGTACTGAGAGAACTAATTGAAAGAGCGAGGGAATATGAACTTCCATTGTGCATGGCTTTATCGATTATGAAAAAGCCTTTGATTCGGTGAAACCATCAGCAGTTACCACGGCTCTGAAATCCTGCGGTATTGAAGATGCATACATTAATATTATTAATAACATCTATGAAAATGCAAGTGCAAAGATTCGGCTGTTTGAAAATACAACACACATAAAAATTGGAAAGGAGTGAGACAAGGTGACACCATATCTCCGAAGCTCTTTAATGCCACATTGGAAAATGTCTTTCAATCACTGAACTGGGAAAACAAAGGGATAAAGATTAATGGAGATTATCTAACCCACCTTCGTTTTGCTGATGACGTAGTCATTTTTGCAACTACCCCATCAGAGCTGCAGAGTATGATCCAGGAACTTGCTGACAAGAGTAAAGAAGTGGGATTAAAAATGAACTTTCAGAAGACAAAAGTGATGTTCAATGCTTTTACAAGAAATGAAGATTTATCGATTGATGGAGAAAAACTGGAGATAACAGATACGTATGTTTATCTTGGACAGCAGATATCAAGTGAGGGTCACATTGATGAAGAAATTAATCGGCGTACAAAACTTGCCTGGAGAGCTTTTGGAAGAAACAGCATAATTTTCAAGAGCAATATGCCATTATGTCTTAAAAGAAAAGTGTTTGATCAATGCATCCTTCCAGTGCTTACGTATGGTGCAGAGACGTGGACCTTAACTAAAAGAGACATACAAAGGCTGCAGACAACTCAAAGAAGCATGGAGAGGTGCATGCTTGGTATAACCAGGAGAGATAAGAAGAGGAACTCGTGGATCCGAAAATGACGAGAGTGGAAGACATCATGATCAGAGTTAAATCCCTGAAATGGCAATGGGCTGGACATACTGCCAGAAGGACAGACCATAGATGGACAGCCGAAATTTTAGATTGGATTCCAAGGGACAGGAAAAGACCCAGAAAAAGACCACATGGGAGATGGGTGGATGAAATTCGTAAATATGCGGGAGTGACATGGAGGAGACTGGCACAAGACAGACCGTTGTGGAGGAAACTTGGGGAGACCTTCGTCCAGCAGTGGATTGATAATGGTTGACAATGATGATGATGATGATGATGAATTCCTCTTCCAATTCAAGAAGCCTTGAATCAGAAGATAGGGAGCGTCCGTTGTACGTAGCCAAGGTCAGCATCAGATGGCAGCCTAGTCCGGTCCTCCGGGGATTCTTAGCACCCTCTGCCTTCATGTGGCACTGGCCGCTGCCTTGGCCAGGTACATTCCAGCTGCCGGAGACTGAGGGCCAAGATTTAAGTTGTGGAGTCATTTTGGAGGGGTTTGGCCATAACTCACCACGCTGGCCAAGCGGGTTGGTGAGTGTGGGATAGCATTTCCTCTAATCCCGATGGTATAGTTATACCGCTATTGGCGGTCGTCAGAGCCCCTTTAGTGGGAACAGGATGTACCACGAGAAGGCGGGGTTGACATTTGTCAAGGAGAGGCTGTGATGTTACGCATCACCTGACCTTATATATATATATATATATTTTACTCTTACTACAAATATATTACTAATTCTACTAATATTTGTAGTCTTCATTACAATAGCATATATATTTACTATTACTAATATATATTACTAGTATTTGTAGTCCTTATTACAATAGTATATATATTTATTATTACTACAAATATATTTCTAGTTCTACTAGTATTTGTAGTTCTTATTACAATAGCATATATACACTGCCGGAAAATTGAAAAAAGAACACCAAGAAGGAATTGGCGGACCATCATTAAATTTACATATGTTTATGTGGTAGAGTTTACGTATGTGTGATGTTAATTTCGGGACCAACCGGTGAGCGCTTACGCCACAGCACGGCATAATATGCAAATTGTCGTCGGTGGTATTTAAGGAATACGGCGAAGTGAATGCAATCAGTCGTTGCCGTACGGACACGTGCGAAGATCCTGAAGAAGCTGCAATGCCTGGACATGAAAGACGTGTACGATTTCAGCAGTTATCAGACTTTGAGCGAGGTCATCTAGTCGGACTCCGAGAGGCCGGGTGGTCGTATCGTCGTATTGCGGAGCGAATTGGACGGGAAGTATCGGTGGTGGTACGATGGTGGCGTAGATTGTCCGAGAAACATTCCCACACGAGAAGACGTGGAACCGGGAGTCACAGACAGACTGATGAATGGACCGATCGACGCATAAGAAGAGCGGCTTTGTCAAGCAGAACATCCACTGTGACGCAAATCCGAGCTGCCGTTGCACCTGAGGTGACTGCGAACAATCCGCAACCGTCTACTGGATGTAGGACTACGTGCATGTGTGCTTCTGGTATGTGTACCTCTGACTCCAGCCCACCGTCAGGAACGGCTGCAGTGGTGTCGCCAACGTCTGCACTGGAGAATGCAATGACGATCTGCCGTGTTCAGCGATGAAAGCAGATTCTGCTTGGGAGCCTCCGATGGCCATATGCGTGTTCGGAGACGCACAGGGGAGCAGCTCCACCCTTCTTGCATCCACCAGCGACACACAGGGCCTACACCTGGTCTCCTGGTGTGAGGAGCGATCAGCTATCACTTCCGTACACAACTAGTGTTTGTACCGGGTACGTTAAACAGCACCTCCTACATCAACAGCATCATTCAGCCCGTTGTTGGGCCATTTGTAAGGTTGGTCCATCATGGTGTTTTCCAGCAAGATAACGCATGCACACACACGGCACGTGCAACGCAACATGCACTTCAGGGTATTAGACAACTTCCATGGCCTGCACGTTCACTGGATTTTACCCCATTGAGCACGTGTGGGATTTTATGGGACAACGACTTATCCGGTCTCCACGGCCAGACACAACCATCCCCGATTTACTCGTCCAGGTTGAGGATGCTTGGAACTCAATACCCCAAACTTCCATCCAACATCTGTACGACAGACTCCATGCCAGAATTGCACAGTGTGACGCAGTTCATGGCGGTTCAACCTCGTACTAACCATGTTACATTGAAATGTTATTTTTCAGTTTACCAGCAAATACAGCTGTATTTTGCCATAACGTTTTGATCACGTTATCTTCTGTATTCCGTTATTATGCTGTATAAATTTCGTTGGTATCAAACGTCTCCTTCTTAGTGTTCTTTTTTCACTTTCCGCCAGTGTATATTTAGTATTACTACAAATATATTACAAGTTTTACTAGTATTTGTAGTCCTTATTACAGTAGCATTGGTTTACGAAAGAATTTTGTGTTTTCTTAGTGTACGCTTTGCTTGATATAGTTAGTAAAGAAGCTTGGTTCCCTACGGACTTTTTTGGCAAAAAGTAAGTACCGAATATTTGAGACTTTGGTTCTCATATTTTACTCTTCTAATTTTTTAGATTTACTTATTGTAACACTTCGTGTTGGCCTGATCATATAGTCTCCAGGAAATAACACACATAAAGTTTGAAATTGGTTGTGAAAGAGTCATTTTTGAAGTGTTCAAATTTATAAATTTTTTTAGACGTCATGGTAAATTGCTCTCAAAAATTGTACTGTTTCTTCCAAATGCACTGTAATTAATTTTTGTATGCCTTTTGATGTATCTCTCATTTGATATCTGTTGTCCAAAGTAAATGTTGGCATCAGTTTTGCTTCTACATTTGCTCCATCAACCACTAAATTTTCAGTTCATGTAAAAGCATTGCATATCAATTCTGTTGATTAACAAATGAGTTTCTGTGGATATTAAGGATAACAATTTTTTTTTTTAAAGTACCTCAAATTTTCAAATGAGACTATTTGTTGTCAGAAGTGATTCCAGAGTACTGGCAGCCATGTGTGATGGATCTGCCAACCTGCATAGTTGTTGATATTGCCAGTTGTTGAGTGAAATTCCTAATAGCTTCTTCATGTTCTTCCATCTTGGTGTGTAATCTGTGTCTTGTTTCTCTTATGTAGGTTAAATCACAGGAGCTTTTTGCACTATAAATGACTCCTTAGAGTAAAATATTTTTTCTGATTGTTTTAAAGATGGTAAGTAATTTCAAAAAGACGTCTATGTTAAATTTTTTTCCTTGTGAATGCCGTGTTGCTATTTCTTGCTAAGTTTGGTGAGTTGACTTTTCAGTTCATTAATTTCTCAAGTACCATGATTCATTAATTAACAAATTAATGAAATGGAATACCTCTAGGCAAAAGTCAAGCTTGCTAAACTTATCAAGCAATAGCAACATTGTATTCAGAAAAAAAAATTCTTAACATAGAGGTCCTTTTGAAAAACTAAAAAATTCAAGGGGTTATCAAAAAGTGCCAAAACTGCATGTATAACTGTTAAACAGAGCAGTGAAGCAGAATGCCATTTGTCAGACTGTGACCTTGGAACCTACTGCACATGTGCCTGCCAAGAGAATGCTGTCAGTACAGTGCCTTTTGTGCTGTGGTCAGATGTTTGGATACTAGTTGATCAGCATATCACATTAATGATGTCTGGCGAGCTTTCTTGGGTCTTGGTGAGCTGGGGGTCTTCCACTGTGAGGACAGCATTTGTTTCTGGGTCATATGCATAAACCTATGTTTTTTCGCCAGTAACATTCTTTTTTTTTTTTTTTTTTTTTTTTATAAAGTTGTCATTTCTGGCCAGGTCCAACAAGTCAATGGCTGCAGACAGTCAAGTTTTCTTTTGTTCATCTGAAAGGGCTTTTAGAATAAATTTTGCAGACACACGTCTGATTCCCAAATCTTCAGCAAGCATTGCCTGTACTGTTCCAAAACTAAAGCCTAAGTTGTCAGCAAGTTCTCTGATAGTAATTTTGCAATTTTCTCTCACAGCTGGACAAACTTCTTGGTCTTTTTTTTTTTTCATTCCTGGTTGTTGAAGGCCTTCCACAAGAATCGTCACTTTGGACACTTTCACGGCCATTTTTGAAATGATTGTACCAGTCATAAAACATCCGATAAGTTCCCCATCCTGGATGACTTGTACAGTCCTCACCGTACACTTCCAGTAACTTATAAGTTTCTTTGCAAGAATCCCCAAGTTTCTGACAGAATTTGGTGCAAATACAAGTACATTGCTCAACTTTCTTAGACATCATTAATGTGACATGCTGATCAGTCCAGACTTCAAATAACTGGCCACAGCACAAAAGGCACTGCACCAACAGCCAGTGGTGCAGTTCTGAAAAAAGAAGTGGCCTGGCTCTCCAAAGACCGGCCCAAGTGTTATCAGGCATGCAGGAAGGGGAGGGGGGGCAAACAAACCTTTGTGAAATCCAATATATGGGGAAACAAAGGAATAAAGATTAATGGAGATTATGTAACTCACCTTCGTTTTGCTGACGACTTAGTCATTTTTGCAACTACCCCATCAGAGCTGCAGAGTATGATCCAGGAACTTGCTGACAAGAGTAAAGAAGTTGGATTAAAAATGAACTTTCAGAAGACAAAAGTGATGTTCAATGCTTTTACAAGAAATGAAGATTTATCGATTGATGGAGAAAAGCTGGAGATAACAGATGTGTACGTTTATCTTGGACAGCAGATATCAAGTCAGGGTCACATTGATGAAGAAATTAATCGGCGTACAAAACTTGCCTGGAGAGCTTTTGGAAGAAACAGCATAATTTTCAAGAGCAATATGCCATTATGTCTTAAAAGAAAAGTGTTTGATCAATGCATCCTTTCCAGTGCTTACGTATGGTGCGGAGACGTGGACCTTAACTAAAAGAGACATACAAAGGCTGCAGACAACTCAAAGAAGCATGGAGAGGTGCATGCTTGGTGTAACCAGGAGAGATAAGAAGAGGAACTCGTGGATCCGAAAAATGACACGAGTGGAAGACATCATGATCAGAGTTAAATCCCTGAAATGGCAATGGGCTAGACATACTGCCAGAGGAACAGACCATCGATGGACAGCCGAAATTTTAGATTGGATGCCAAGGGACAAGAAAAGACCCAGAAGACCACATGGGAGATGGGTGGATGAAATTCGAAAGTATGCGGGAGTAACATGGAGGAGACTGGCACAAGACAGACCGTTGTGGAGGAAACTTGGGGAGACCTTCGTCCAGCAGTGGATTGATAATGGTTGACAATGATGATGCTATATACATTGTCTGGTATCCATGTCACTGGCCATTTTTGAGATGGTTTTGGTAAACAAAAGCTCTACAGATTTGTGCATAGCCACCATGGGGAAAAAAATAGGAAGAAGATAAACGTGGTTAAGATTATTTTTGTTAAAAATCTCAATTTCAATGTGCGACGATTGAATAAATACAGTAAATTTAAACAAGTCCAATTCAGTTAGGTGAAAAGTAGCCTGGTGCTGCCAGCCTTCGATTGCACCCCTGCCAACAGTGTTCTATCGGCACGTGTATGTACAGTAGGTTCTAAGGTCACAGCCTGTCAAACAGCAATCTGCTCCGCCACTCCATTTAACAGTTATGCATGTAGTCTCAATACTTTTTGATCACCCTCGTATAAGCAAGCAATACAACATTAGAATAGCTTCAGGCTTAAACAAAAATAAAAATTACTGTCTTTAAAACAATCAGAAAAATATTTTACTTCAAGATGGGGTTTTTATAGTGTAAAAAGCTCCTGTGATTTGCCTTACAGAGAATAAACAGGATACAGATTACATACCAGGATGAAAGAAAGGTCCATTTCACCAGCCCCCTGTTTAAATTTTAAAATTTGTGAGGTGGGGGGGGGGGGGCTGGTGAAATGGACCTATGAAAGAACATAAAGAAGCTATTAGGAATTTCAGTCAACAACTGACAACATCAATTATCCTGCAGGTTGTCAGATCCATCCCATATGGTCGCCAGTACTTTGAAATCACTTCTGACAATGAGAGAGTCTCATTCGAAAATTTGAAGGATTTTTTAAGACTTTCTTTTCTCCCTTAATACCCCTAGAAACTCATTTATTAATTAGCTTAAGCAGAGGAAGATATTACAAGTTTAATCAGAAGAATCAATTTTGTTTTCTCTAAAGTCATCTTTAATTCCACTTCTTTACTCTTGCCAGCAAGTTCCTGGATCATTCTCTGATGCTACAACAGCTCTATAATGCCACAATCACTAGAGATAGAAGTGTTTTCACAAATGACACCCCATTTAAAGTACTTTTATCATGCTTCTGTGAGGTTAGTTGATATTCAGTTAGTGCAGTGCAGGTATGCCAAGGCAACTCAGGTGATGGAAATATTAGCTGGGAGCATGTGACATATAGTGCATAGTACAGCAGGCTAGGAATGATACCTCTAAATGTAGCCATGGATTTGGTTGACTCAGTCATACCATAGAACAAAAGGATCCACTTTATCTGGAGACAAGCAACTGTGCTTTTCTACTTTCCAGTGGAATGTGTTTTCTATGTTACATCCATGGTATCTAATGCATTGGTTGTCTCTGAAAGTCCATCACTACCAACAACATATGCCGTAGTTTAATGTCAAGTCACCTGTGATAAGTTGGAAACAGCTAGTAGCCAAATAAGAGGGAATTTTCCAAAGTAATCAGAAGGATCCAATGTACATTTAGATATGTATGTACCACACTGCCTGCAATATTAGATTCATTGTATGGGCCATAAGTTACAAAACCTGATAATCCTTGCTGTTCATTCAAATGTCACTGACAGCACAATGACACATGGATGACATTCTGAAATCGCAGTGCCTACCCTTCCTCTCAGGTAGCCATCCCAGTAGCATAGTGGTCAAAATGCTGGCTTTTGTCCATTCGTCTGAGATGAGTCTGGGTTCGAATCCCTGTGAGGCTTGGTTTGTCTTACAACACTGGGGGGGGGCTCTCTCCCTTTGCTGGAACCAGTGGTCCTAAATTAAGGACAGGCAACTGCTTATTTAGTCCATCGAGTTACTCACGGTGGTCATTAAACTCCCAAACCAAACCTTTAAGCTCTAAAGTATTTCTAATGCCATTTCCAAAAATATAAATGGCCACCCTGGTGACCAAGGGCTCAGAGGCACTTGGTTTTGGCTAGTTGTCTGAGTTACTCCTTGGTCCAAGACCTGGATAAGGCATGAGCAATACGCACGTATTTCTTGATGTATCGAGATTTAAAAAAACATGTTTTTCATTCGTTATTTTTTCAGGTAGAACCATTTAATGGTGGTTTTAACTGTTGTAACTTTTTACAGGTTATATTTCCTTTGAGTGAAAAGCAATTTCTCAGTTGGAAGTTATTAATATTCGCTGCGAATATTTATTGCGGTAATCGAATGTGATTCAAGGAAAAATCTTTCACCTACCTCTCGGTTGTAGGTGGTCGATGTGCAAAGATTTGAACATTGCACATCGACCACCTACAACCGAGAGGTACGTGAAAGATTTTTCCTTGAATCACATTCGATTACCGCGATATACACTGTTAGCCACCCAAAATGCGACACCAAGAAGGAAGCATCCGATTGGCCTGAAATTCGAAGCATGCGTCGCCCGCGAGAGGACATGCAAACGATTAGCATTGCAGGGCATATGCAAATCATGTGCGCCCGGCACGCCACCGAGAAGCACTATAAGAAGGGTGCACGTAAGGCGGGGTGGAAGTGTGTTGTGTTGCCGGACCTGTGCGTGGGAAGCTTCCTGATGCATCGTCGCAGAATACGGCAGTCATTCCAGCACGTTACGGAGCTCGATAGAGGACGAATAGTGGCTTATCGCGACAGCGGTTTATCGTACCGAGACATCGGCGCCCGTGTGGGACAACATCCAGCCCCAGTGAGGCGAGTATGGATTCTCTGGGTGAAGGAGGGACGGACGGACCGATGTGAGCGATCGCCGCAGCCGCGGCACACCGCCGAACTATAGGACCGGTATGTTGTCCGATGGGCATTGACGGCTCGCACCGCCACATCACGAACGTTAGCGCAGGAATTAGGGTGTGTTGCGCAACAACCTGTGTCAGCACGTACCGTTCGACGTCGTCTGCAGGAGCGGGGACTTGTCGCACGGCGCCCATTGCTTCGATTACCATTGACGTTGCACCACCGGCGAGTGCGGCGGCAGTGGGCCGTTGAACGCCGCACCTGGACTACGGAACGGCACGACATTGTCTTCTCCGACGAATCCCGCTTCTGCCTGTAACACCACGATAGTCGGATCCTCGTGTGGCGGCACCTCGGCGAGAGACTATGACGCCTGCATTATGCATCGCCATGCCGGTCCGTCGCCTGGCGTTATGGTTTGGGGCGCAATTGGATATGACACTCGCACCCCTCTGATATGCATCGCTACATCTCCGACGTTTTGAAGCCTGTAGTCCTCCCTTACCTGCCAGCGGCCACGTTTCAACAGGACAATGCGTGCCGGCACGTGGCACGCATCGTGCAACAATTCTTCACGGCCCACCAGGTGTCACTGCTGCCGTGGCCCGCCTGTTCTCCCGATATGTCGCTCATCGAACACGTCTGGTCGCTGATCGGCAACCGAGTGGCCCGACAAGCACCACCCACGGCTACGCCTCTTGAACTGTGGCAACGTGTGGAAGCAGCCTGGACCGACATACCCCAAGCCCACATCCAAAGCCTCTTTCGTTCGATGCATCGGCGTGTAGCGGCCGTTATTGTCAGCCATGGGGGCCACATGAACTATTGATGTCTGCGTGTTCCGCAAGTCGCACGGGCCTGTAAGCTCAATCGTTTCATCTTTGTATCTGCTGTTATGTGTCCAGTAAATCTGGCTTTGCTATCTCGTGTCCTTCTTAGTGTTGCATTTTGGGTGGCCAGCAGTGTATATTCGCAGCGAATATTAATAACTTCCAACTGAGAAATTGCTTTTCACTCAAAAGAAATATAACATGTAAAAAGTGGCAACAGTTAAAACCACCATTAGATGGTTCTACCTGAAAAAATTAGGCATGAGTATGTGCTTGTGGTGTGGTATTGGCTCTCTCCCCTCTGTGGAATTAGTCCCAAATTAAGTACAGGCAACCACTTATAGTTCAAAGAATTGTTCATGGTGGTCTTTTAAACCCAAAGGATAAAACAATGCACATCCTCATGTGACTCACATCACCCTGCCGTGTTGATGTATATACACTGCTGGCCTCCCAAATTGCAACACCAAGAAGGAAGCATCCGAATGGGCTGAAATTCGCAGCATGCGTCGCCCACAAGAGGACATGCAAACGATTAGCGTTGCAGGGCATATGCAAATCATGTGCGCCCGGCACGCCACCGAGAAGCACAATAAGAAGGGTGCACAGAAGGCGGGGTGTAAGTATTGGAAGTGTGTTGTGCTGCCGGACCTGTGGGTGGGAAGCTTCCTGATGCATCGTCGCAGAATATGAGTCATTCCAGCGCGTTTTGGAGTTCGACAGAGGACGAATAGTGGCTTATCGAACCGAGACATCGGCGCCCGTGTGGGACGACATCCAGCCACAGTGAGGAGAGTATGGATTCGGTGGGTCCAGGAGGGACGGACGGACTGAGGTGAGCGATTGCTGCAGCCACGGCACACCACCGAACAAGAGGACCGGCATGTTGTGCTGCGGGCATTGACGGCTCACACCGCCACATCACGAACGTTAGCGCAGGAATCAGGGTGTGTTGCGCAACAACCGTGTCAGCACGTACCGTTCGACGTCGTCTGCAGGAGCGGGGACTTGTCGCACGGCGCCCATTGCTCCGATTACCATTGACGTTACACCACCGGCAGTTGGCCGTTGAACGCCGTACCTCGACTACGGAATGGCACGACATTTTCTTTTCCGACGAATCCCGCTTCTGCCTGCAACACCCCGATGGTCGGATCCGCGTGTGGCAGCACCGCGGCGAGAGACTGTATGACGCCTGCATTATGCATCGTCATGCCGGTCCGTCGTCTGGCGTTATGGTTTAAGGCGCAATTGGATATGACACCCGCACTCCTCTGGTACGCATCGCCGGTACATTCAACAGCCACCGCTACATCTCCGACGTTTTGGAGCCTGTAGTCCTCCCTGACCTGCCAGCGGCCACGTTTCAACTGGACAATGCGCGCCCGCACGTGGCACGCATCGTGCAACAATTCTTTACGGCCCACCAGGTGTCACTGCTGCCGTGGCCCGCCTGTTCTACCGGTTTTTCGCCCATCGAACACGTCTGGTTGCTGATCGGCAGCCGAGTGGCCCGACAAGTACCACGCGCGGCTGCGCCTGATGAACTGTGGCAACGTGTGGAAGCAGCCTGGACCGACATACTCCAAGCCCACATCCAAAGCCTCTTTCGTTCGATGCCGCTGCGTGTAGCGGCCGTTAATGCCAGCCAATGGGGCCACACGAACTATTGATGTCTGCGTGTTCCGCAAGTCGCACGGACCTGTAAGCTCAATCGTTTCATCTTTGTATCTGTTGATATGTGTCCAGTAAATCTGGCTTTGCTATCTCGTGTCCTTGGTATTGCAGTTTGGGTGACCAGCAGTGTAGATAGACCCTACCCTGTCCAGCCATGTTCCTAGATTTTCTCTTATTGAGAGCCTCTGAGATATCCTAAAACGTTGTTTATATGAGGGGTTGCCAATCCAGCACAGATGCCTGAAACCCAGTGTGTCCCGTTGAAGAATTGTTGAATATGTACAAACCATTTGAGACCTATATCTTATATCAATGACATGATTTCTTTCTTCAAGTAGTGGACTACATATCACTTGGAAGGGGAGGAGGACTGTTAAACAGTGTCCATGTCATGGTGTGTTATCGTGTAATTAATTAACTCTGTAATATACTCTGTTACTGTGCCAAGTTGAAACCATCTCTATAGACAACAACATGGTGTTGCAATTTTTGTGTTGATGAGCATACTTATCATTGTACTTCCCCTATTATACAACTTATATTGATTACCAACTTGTTGCAGGGCATAGGCAATGATGTTTCAAGTATGACAAAAAAATTCCACTGTCACCATGAAATAATTGAATAAAAAGCACAGATACACATTCATTTTAGAGGGAATGCTGGCTATGTGCTACACTGAATAAGGTAGAATGCAAGAGCAATTGTATATGAAATACCTTTGAGCTGCAATAACAACTAATTGGGCTAACAGCATTTAAATTTTAAAACAGGGTTACAAAAAAGTTACCTGAATAAAAAAAATGTGGTCACACAACAATATTACAGGAAGGCATGTAAAAAATATGTAAGTTTTAAAGGAACAATGTGATCAAGTGTTAAAATTGAACCTGATCTTCATGGAAGTTCAAAACATTAGTACTGTCTTCGACAATATGTTACAGGAAAATTTTAAGTTTTCAATCTGAGTATGAAAACATAAAATTTTCTCAAACCTATTTCAAACACATATATATATATATTTTTTTCCAAAATACTTGATGGCCTTGAAAATGTGAAGGGGCAGTGAAAGTCACTTTAGAACAGAAATGTCTGCATGAAGCTCAGCTTAGAGAAATAAGGTGAATATATTTATTTCTTCAAACAAAAACTTCCATCCATCCAAAAAAAAAAAAAATTGAATGTGAATTCTGAATTTATTACATGTTGCTTCAAATTTGCAAAATTAATAGGAAGCATGTATACATTTGACAGTTTTGGAGTATGTGGTGGGAGTTACATATGTGCGAGAATTTATTTTGGATATTTGTTACTGGAGTAATGCATTGCTTAAGAATTTCATGTAGGTGTATAAAATTTCAACAGCAGAGTTTTTTAAATTCATTTTTATGTAAAATTTATGAAGAATGTTCAGCAAATTGTGGTATGCAATATTTTTTTTATGCTTTTTCTGTCAAAAGTGTGAAAATTTTTCTGGATTCACAAAAATCTTTTCAGAATTTCTAACTCCTTTTTGGAGTTTGGTATGTTAAATGTAGTCTTGTGTAAATGGAAATTTGAAATTTGCAAACAATTTTCATAATTTTTGAAAATTGATCAATAGCCAGTAAATATTTGAAACCAATCTGAATTGAAACCATCATGTAGTGCAAATTATTTGTTTTCCAGTATTTGTTTCCCAGTAAGATTGTTCTATTGTTTGACTGACTACCCACCATAATAACCGGTTTTGTTCTTGTTTTTTTCCCACATTCAAGAAATTGTGGATGCATGGTGATGTGATGCTCATGAGCTGGTGTATTCATTTTGTTCTCCAGCCTGTATTATTTATTTATTTCCTTTCTTTTTTTAAACCTCTGTAACAGTTTCACCCAGAACTCAAATTTGATCTGTTGGCAAAAAATGACTTGTGTTGTTCCTCCAAAAATGTTTATCAGTGACTCTTGAAAAAATGGAACTGGTTAACACTTTCGCTGCCAGCGGGTGCATGCGCCTTCTATAGAAATCGCCCTGGGGGCCCAGATAAACAGAAGTAAGTATCTGAAGTTCCAGTAATGGGATTCCCAAAATATTTATACCACCTACTAGTTGGCTGAATACAAGTCCATTTATAGCAAGGCATGCAGAAGTTGTGTGCGACCGACGTAGCCCAAAAGTTAAATGTGATGTTGTATAGGCCATACAGGCACAGGCAGCTTCATACAGTACAAGCTTACGTAAACAAGTTAGTAAAATCCTGCAATGCATTGATTATGATACGCTTTTCAACATACCAAAAATCATTACTCGAGTTATGAGCAACATGGCTGTAGAATAAATCTCGCTCCTACGCCCTGACCTTTAACCCCATTTCGATTATATGTAAATAGAACCGGTTAAGTATACTTCCGGAACAACATGATAAAGTTTTGTCTCAATCGAAACATTTTTACGTAAGTTATGATGCATAAGGGCGATGGAATGGATCCCGCTCCTATTTCCTGACCTTTGGCCCCATTTTCAATAGAGTTCGTCCCTAGGTAGATACTAAAATTACCACATACTAAAATTTCATTGAAATCGAACCATATTTACGCAAGTTATGACGCATAAGGGCAATGGAATGCATGCCGCTCTTATGCCCTGACCTTTGACCCCATTTCACCCATTTTCATTAGGGTTCGTCCCCAGTGGTCCCCTACCGCATACTAAAATTTCATCGAAATCGAACCATTTTTACACGAGTTATCGTGCGGACAGACAGACAAAGCTGGAGCATATACGCTTCTTCAACCTACAGTTGGAAACCGTAAAAAAGGAATTGTAGAAAGTCTAAATAATGAGTGCTCCTCTCTCTTTCCTTTCTTTCTGTTAGTGTGTTGTGTCTAGCGGAGGTTGAGCTGGGACACCGCATCGGTCGGAGACAATGGAAATATAATACCCTACTGGGGGAAGACAATTCCCACTAAGGTGGTTCTACACACTGATTCCTTAGCACAGGGTGGCTAGTGGAAGCAAAATAAGAGAAAACTGGGTGAACACTTTTCTCTTACTAACAATATTCCTTTGCTCGGATGCAGTTTATACACTACTATACTGTGCAAATTAATTGGGACAAAGTAAAAAATCACTCTTTTTTTCCAAAACTATGCCTTTATATCATTCTATGCCTTCATAAACACTGATAAATACCTGTATTAGTATGAAGTATGTCCTCCTTTAGCAGAACTGACCTCTTGAATTCGTTTTGGCATTGACTCTACTAATTGAGTGCACATATTTTTGACTTCATAATCGTGGAACCACACTTTTGTAGCATTCGTTGTCATGCGTTCTTTGGTTCTACAGTCCATTTTACCTGAACGTCTCTTCAAAACATTCCACAAGTTTTCTATGGGATTTAAGTCTGGTGAATTTCCAGGCCAATCAAGCAAATGAATTTGATTTTCCAGCGTAAAATTCTTGACCAATTTCGAATTGTGACATGGGGCCAAGTCATGTTGAAATGTCCTGTCAAAAGTTTGCAAGAATGGAACAATCCTACGTTGTAATATTTCTACGTACTTTGCTGAATTCATCATACCTAAGCTTCCAGTGCCATTTGATGTGAAAGAAATCCCAAAACATCTGTTTCAGAGGGTGTTTTACAGTTTGTTTGACATGCTCAGGTCTTAAGGGTTCACAGTTGCTTCGTCTAACGACATTTGCTTGGTAACCCTGCACAAATAAATGAGTTTCATCACTGAAAATTACCTTTTTCCAGTTGTTAGCAGTCCATGATTTATATTTTTTGGCCCATGCCAAACGTTTTATCTACATTTTCGCATTCAAATAATGTTTTTTCGTTGGTCTTCTTGCCTTCCAGCCAACTTCCAGAAAGCCTACGGCGTACAGTTGAATCACAACCACTAGCCAATAAATCTCTTTGAAGGTCGGTGCTTGTTTTCTTTGGATTGATTTTACTATTTCTGATTAGATATTTATCGATTCGTGGAGTTGTTTTTCGTTTTCCTCCCCATTTACCTCTCCTTTTTGAAGACGATGATCCAGATGCATTGTATCGCGTAAGCACTCGTGATACACTTGATTTGCCTACACCAACTGTAGAAGCGATATCTCTCAATGTCATAGAAGTGTGATCCTTCAGAGCAATTATTTCTGCACTCTTCCTTGGGGAAATATCCATTTTTCAATACACGAAAGCAACACGTACCCACAGAGAGCAAAAACTAACATCCACCTGTCACACACGAAAGCTTACAACTGAAGCTGAAGTGCCTATTTCCTGTTTAAAACCGGTCAAACCACATTCTTACTATAAAGTTCTAACAGTCACACCACCTCACAGCTGATAAAACCGGTTTGCGTGGGTTTTCGACATCAACTGGCGATCACATTGCAATTCTGAGAATAAAATAGCTTGTCCCAATTAATTTGCACGGTATAGTATGTACCAACAAGTAATTGGACACCCCTGCAATCGACGATATCTGCGGTCGTGATCACGTCACGGCCGCCTCCCTTAAATATCGTGTGGGAAACAACAACGCAACCAGTCGCATGCAAGATGCCACGCAGTTCGGAACTTTCTGATTTCGAGAAAGGTGTACGTCGGGTACCACAGAAATGGCCGATCCATACGTGACATATCCAGCGAGTTGAAGTACCCAAAATCGACAGTGGCCTACGTGATTGGCAAGTAGAAGATGAGAGGTGACTGTCGGAATGTGCCCGACCCGGCAGACCCACAAAACTGGGAGTTAGAGACCGACGGGTGCTGGCCAGAGAAATTCGGAAGAACCGCACCAAATCGATGGGCCACATCCGGGAGGTTCTTTCGATGAATACCATCCGTGAGGAAGCCCATCTCGGTTATCATGGACGTGCTGCCGCCCACAAGCCTTTGATCACCAGGTCCGATGCGCTGCTCGGCTAACGTGGTGCAAAGAATGTCGACCGTTGAACAGTAGAAACAGGTTCTCTGGATTGACGAATCAAAGTTCACCCTCTACCGTTCGGATGGCAGGGTCTGGGTTTGGCGTCTGCCTGGAGAACGCCTCCAGCCAGAATGTATTGTGCCAACTGTGAAGTTCGGGGGCGGTGGAATTATGCTATGGGGGTGTTTCTCCTGGTATGGCACGGGACCCTTGGTCGCAATTCCTGGTAGACTCAACGCCGAGACCTACTTCACCATTTTGGATGACCATGCGCTTCCTACGTTGTGGCAGTTTTACGGGATGGACCCATGTTACTTTCAGGATGACAATGCCACCTGTCATGTTGCGAGGTCCACCCTAGCTGGTATGGTGACAATGGGGTTAATCGAATGGACTGGCCGGCGCAGAGCCCGGACCTTAACTCTATCGAGCACCTCTGGGACGAGTTGGAGCGTCGACTTAAGGGGTTCCCCCACGGTCCGAAATCGGTGAAGGAACTGACCTGTCTTCTCCAAGCCGAGTGGAAGAAAATACCGCTAGCCGTCGTACAACGCCTGGTTGAGAGTATGCCCCGAAGGGTCGCAGCTGTAATCGCCGCTTGTGGAGGCTCCACAACTATTGAAGGTGAATAAACTTCGTTTTCCTTTGCTATCACAGGTGTCCAATTACTTGTTGGTAGATAGTGTATAAACAAATGCTGCGAGAAAAGTAGCCTCCTTCCTTTCCTTTTGGGCTATAAATTTCTTTTTTCCATTAGACAGTACTTACTTCACTTGAACACAATAGATTTCGAGATGTTAACAGACATGCACCTTTTTTTTTTTTTTTTTTTTCTTTTTTCTCTCCAAACGCACTAATTTGTAATTCGACGAAAATCCCATGACTGCTCTTGTAATCAAAGCGTTAGGATGGCCGACCCCATAAATAGCAAAAGTTTTACTCCGAAAGGCGAAATCCCACTGCTGGTCCATCTGGAATTATTAACCTCGCTACAGATCTTTCTGCTATAGATGATCCTACAACAACCGATTCTGTTGAATCGGACACAAGTGACCACGGCCGCCCCGGTGGCGCAGTGGTCTAAGGCGTTGGCCTCTGATCATTCGTCCGTAAGGGGTCCGGGTTCGAATCCCGGTCAGGCATGGATGTTGTGTTTGTCTTACGGCACTGGCTCTCTCCCTTCCCTGGAACCAGTGACCCGAAATTAGGGACGGGCGACTGCTTATACCCCATTGAGTTGCTCACGGTGGTCGTTAAACCTCCAATCAAAAAAAAAAAAAAAAAAAAAGTGACCACGAATCAAATCTTTCCGGTTTTGAAATTTTTTCTGCATCTGATTCTGAAATCAGTACTGAAGAATATGATGAGTGTGATTTCTTGCAAACAATGGAAGAACATCGGTGTTTAGACGTGAATCCCGTACATCACGAACAGCAGCAGATAATTTGGGGGCCAGTTGATTCGTCAAAGCAAAAGGAAATGTCATTGACAGCACCCTCAGGTATATGTTCCAATGTTATGAATTTAGACCCCCTTACAGCTATTGACATTTTCCACTATCTAGTGACCGATGATATTCATCTTCTAATGGTTATTGAAACAAATAAAAATGCACAGCAAGTCATTCAAGGCGGTATCCTATCACTACATTCGAAGATGAAACAAGGCGCTGGCCTCTGATCATTCGTCCGTAAGGGGTCCGGGTTAGAATCTCAGTCAGGCATGGATGTTGTCTTTGTCTTACGGCACTGGCTCTCTCCCTTCCCTGGAACCAGTGACCCTAAATTAGGGACGGGCGACTGCTTATAGCCCATTGAGTTGCTCACGGTGGTCGTTAAACCTCCAATCAAAAAAAAAAAAGATGAAACAATGGCTGCCAACATCTGTAAGTGAAATGAAAAAGTTTCTTGGTCTGCTTATTTGGATGGGCCTGGTTAGATTTCCAAAGATTACAGATTATTGGTCAACTCATGTGTTGTTCCAAAACCGAATTGCACCTAACACTTTCAGCAGAAACAGGTTTCAACTCCTACTGAAGTTATGGCACTTCGCTGACAATTCTCAAGATCCAGAGAACGCACTTATGGAAATACTGCTGTGCAACATGAATAAATTGGAACAGCCGGGAAAAGAAATTTCTGTGAATGAAAGACTTGTGCTATTTAGAAAAAGACTTGGTTTTAGACAATACATTCCCGGAAAAGCCCACAAATATGGTATAAAAATTTATAAGTTATAAGTAGCCTCACATCAAATTTGTACTCTACATTTTACTTTAACAAAAAAAAAACTATTTGTAATACACTGACGGAAAAAAAATCCCAACACCAAGAAGGGGTTGTGTTAGATAAGCGACAGTTGGTAGGCGGTGAGAGTACATCTGTAAGATGACGTCTATGCAAATTTCGCGCTCGGCGCATACGTGTGGCGCTAGTAGCGCCCCTCGGAACATGCAAAGCAGGTTTGCTGTAAATACGCGCTGTAACGTTCGTGAGCGTTAGTTATCGTTGAGATTCGACGTAGTGTGTTGATGTTAGTCAAGAATGCTTTTAAGAAGACGAAGAAGCCATTATCAACAGCTCACGGAGTTTGAACGAGGTCATGTAATAGGGCTACGAGAAGGTGGATTTTCGTTCCGCAATATTGCAGAACGACTTGGCAGGAATGTAGCCACTGTGCATGATTGTTGGCAGCGGTGGTCAAGGGAAGGTACTGCCTCAAGAAGACCGGGTTCCGGCCGGCCACGTGGCACTACTGAGAGGGAAGACCGCCGTGTACTGCGTATGGCCGTGGCGCATCGTACCGCGTCTACGGCAGCAATTCGATCTGCAGTTGCCACCACAGTGACACAAATAACTGTTACAAATCGGTTACTTGAAGGACAGCTCCGTGCCAGACGCCCTGTAGCGTGCACTCCACTTACTCCAAACCACTGCCGTTTGCGACGTCAGTGGTGTCAAGCTAGAGCTCATTGGAGGACGGAGTGGAGATCTGTTGTGTTTTCTAATGAAAGCCGGTTCTGCCTGGGTGCCAGTGATGGCCGTGTGTTGGTTAGAAGGAGACCAGGTGAGCGCCTGCAACCAACCTGTCTGCGGCCGAGACACACTGGACCTACACCTGGATTTATGATCTGGGGAGCAATTTCCTATGACAGCAGGAGCACTCTCGTGGTTATCCAACGCACCCTGACGGCACAGTTGTACGTCGCTCTGGTGATTCAACCTGTTGTGCTGCCATTCATGAACAGCATTCCAGGGGGTGTTTTCCAACAGGATAACGCTCGCCCGCATACCACTGTTGTGCCGCCCCGGTGGCGCAGTGGTCTAAGCGATGGCCTCTGATCATTCGACCGAAAGTGGTCCGGGTTCGAATCCCGGTGAGGCATGGATGTTGTGTTTGTCTTACGGCACTCGCTCTCTCCCTTCCCTGGAACCAGTGATCCTAAATTAGGGACGGGCGACTGCTTATAGCCCATTGAGTTGCTCACGGTGGTCGTTAAACCTTCAATAAAAAAAAAAAATTAAAAAAATACCGCTGTTGTAACTCAACATGCTCTACAGAGTGTCGACATGTTGTCGTGGCCTGCTAGATCACCAGATCTTTCACCAATCGAGCACGTATGGGACATCATTGGACGACAACTCCAGCGTCACCCCCAACCAGCATTAACCGTCCCTGTATTGACCGACCAAGTGCAACAGGCATGGAACTCCATCCCACAAACTGACATCCAGCACTTGTACGACACAATGCATGAACGTTTGCGTGCTTGCATTCAACATTCTGGCGGTTACACCGGTTATTAATGTACCAGCATTTCACATTTAAAATGGCTCTTCTCGCGCTTACATTAAGCTGTGATCTTGAAAGCTTAATCGATTAAATATGTTACCTATACAAATGTATTGGCGCCCTTTCATTCCTCTACAACTATTTTTTCGTGGTGTTGGGATTTTTTTTTCCGTCAGTGTATATCCTGAAAATTTCGAAAATATACAAAGAAATCTACGGAATCTATGAAAAAATGATAGTACACCCATAGGCCATAGAAGTCGCAAGCAACTTCTATGGCCATCTGATTTACGATGTATTTCTTCAGCATGTTGCGTAGTAGTCGAATGCTTCAAAACATGGGTAAATCTAGTGAAAGGAACACAAAATAAAAACCAAATTAGTTGAAATGTTCAAGGCGCCTGCACCCATTGTAGCTTTCCTTTTATAAATTTTACTTATTTTTTTCAAACGGGATAACATTTATGCCTCATATTTTTTTACCACATGCTACTTGCCATAAAAACAAAATATAATACAAACATACATACATATTGATACTAGCGTGCCGAGCGATATAATTTATTAACACTCGTCACAAAATGATACGTTCGTGGTCTCGATTCCGCCGCAGTCGGCAATTAATCCGCTATTTGGATACGAGACTTGTGGGTTCTTTTAATTCGGGAGCTGGTATATTTTAGCGAGAACGTTAGCGGCTGGCTGAAACACAGGAATTTAATACACCACCAGAGCCTATAGAATAAATAGAGTAAGATTAACACTTAAACATCTTTATTTGCAGTAGGGAACTCTAGGCATTGCCCACGGCGATACAAACACAAGTTATGCTCCTTATTCGGAGCTAATATTATCTGCTCCTGGATTCTGGAATCAGACTTCCGCCTCAAAAGGCGTATCAAAGTTCAAATTTAAAGTCTGGGTTCAGTTAATGTTCTCAGTTCAGTTCTTCACTTAATTGCGTAGCAGATGTAACAATAATAATCAAATGTTTCTACTTACAGGGATGCTGTCAAGAATAAATCCAAATGGTGATTAAACTTTTCACCTGTATATTTGTTAGGTATCTAAGCCACCGCTCTTATGCTAACAATTTTCCTTGCGCCGGCTTTATCCCGTCGCACTTACACGTAGTGTCTGCGCTGCTTACGTAGCCACACACACACACACACATGGGGCCTCGCTTCGCCCCGCAGGACCGGCTCGCTTTCTGCGCCGCTTCAGGGAGAGTATGGTGATTGCACACTGCCGTAGTTGGACTCGAACCCGATCTTCGGCTTAGCTTGGCTTCGCTTCGACCAACGTCCACTCGCCAACTTCAGAATTTCTCCATAACGCCACTTCAATGGGTCAACCAGTCGCTGATTTCCATTAGGCTCCCGGCCTAGAAATTGCTGCTTTATCACGCGGATTTAGGCATTCCGCTGTCTTTATGGCAACCTGGCATCTCCAGCTTCCCCGAGTTGTCGTCTCCGTTTCTTACCAAATGCGGGGAGGTACGCTGCTTCATTTATCCCAATTCGTATAGTAGATCCAAAGCATCCAGCCTTTCACGTCGGAGAGCGTAAAGACAACTGAACTTGTTTTCATGCCAAGTGCGAAATCTTATTTTTCTGCGCGGACCACACACACACAGAGCAATTGTTCTCGAAAATGCCCCAAACAATCGACGAATTTACGATTATTCGCTAAAACATTTGTCCCCCATCTTCATTCATTTACGCAAGTGGCCCTCTTCGATACGTACCTCTTCCCCTGTTTATACTGGCCGTCAGCTGCGACCTTAGATTTACGACCTAACAGAGCGCTGTCCAGACCACCCAGCCAGAGGGAGAATTCTTCGCCTCTTTTCTGTCCTATCCCCAGATAAAACTTTCTCTGCTGTTTACCCTTTGACTCCAATCAAGCCTCGAACATAATTAATACTTAATTAATTTCATACATCCACCACGCCCATTAATTACTAAATTAATGGCGGAGGTGGGTCGTAACACCGGCCCCTCCTCAAGAAATCCAGAAGTCCTCTTCTGGGCCTATCGTTTTATTCCTATCAATTCCCGAAACAACCATTGAGTGCTACCGTTTCCCACAGGTGGAACCAACTCAATCAAACACCATCGGCGCATTCAACCCTCATTCGCTCACATTCGGCTCCTCCCCAAATACCTTTTTCCATTTCGAAACGCGCCACCTTAATTCTTTCCAAGGTCATCTGACCTACCTCAACAACATCTGCCCTTCAGTACCCGTACTATGGTACAAAGCACTACACAGTAAACTATCACTAAACCATTACTTACTATACACAATCCACAAATACTACACCAACACTGTACAGGCACTGTACACACACTTTACAAGCAATACACCAGCACTATACAAACACTGAAAGCAAATACCACACTAGGCCAAGTTCATATCACGTCACAGCAAAAGAAACGCTTTCCTATTTGCTTGGGATTCCTCATCTCAACGCCCTCGCCCCCGGAGCCATCAGGGAAAATTTCAAACATTCAGGTCTCCACAGTACCCATACTGAACTAGTGGCGCGACAGCTACGTTTCCGACACCTGGCAAACCACATCGCCAACCCAAAGAAATCAACCCAATTTCCTTAACAGCTTAAATACCAGGATGCTATCCGACATCCAAAATTCACACAGGGCTTGCTCCCTGGAAACCGTGTGAACATCCATGCACAACAAGCACATTGTTAGGTACGTTTCAGACTCAACTTCTACGGCTGAACAAAATTTAGTTATGCGTTAGATACGGCGTCGATATCAGTTAACTTCGCTCGCATCGAAATGTCGACAGCTTACCGAGAACACCTGTCTCCTTCCGACCCAGCCACTGTACCACGCTCACGAGGGAAACCTCTACCTCATCCATCCGTGTACAGAATTTCCTTGCTGCAGGTCCAACAGTCCACCATTCCGACACGGAGAAAAGTCTTGACCAATCCAGGATTGGCGGGATAGGTCGATGTCGATCAGTAATACACACGACGCCATTTCCAGCGCATGGAAATTTATTTCGTCCGAGCATTCCACAGTCGGCGTGTGCGAAGCACGTCGAGAGTGGCCAACACCACAGCTCAGAGACGAACATCTGTTGCGTCGAACAAGCCGAAACCATAACTCGCCATAAACGCTATACCCTCACATACTTCGCAATACACTTCGCAGGTTAAACCGACACATTCCTGTTTACATAACTCACACACATTAGGCTTACAACACATTCAGTACATCCCTTAGTACTATCCGGATTATATCCTGAAAAATTATAATCCCAGCCCCTGGGCCATCGTTTCCAGAATTTAACACACTGCCTACGCTCCGTGACAGACGTGAGATACTTGCCTACATAACACATGCAACGCATTTTTATACAAACGTAGTATGCTATTTACAATTCCAAAATCATATAAATCATGTCCGCATTCCATTCCTGTCCGTAACCTGAATTCTTGCCGAATGAAAAAATTCTTATCACTCAACGGCTACGCGCAAGCCTCCCCTTGTTGCGGACACCTTTCAAGTTCCATAGCAAGAACTGAAAGAACCCAAGCACTATTGCATTTAACACCTGTAGCATAAATACACATGGAACATAACAAAATACGATCAATTTTTCCTGTTTCCCGAGTTCCAGTAGAGATGCCAAACTCTTGCATTTTTCCTTCTCACTGAACTCGACGTTCTCTCCCATCAGAGCACTTCCTTGCAACCCTACATTCAACACTTTCTTTGGCACACTCAGGAAAAGATTGATTTTTTTTTCTCCCACAACCTTCACATTCCCAGTTTAATCATTCCCATTCGTGCGCAAATCCCTTTCCTTTTCTTTCCCGCATTTCCCTCTGAGCCCTGACTCTTCGCGAAGTCTCAACTGCGGATCCGATACAACCTCACATGCACTATTTTCTTCAGGCTCTAAAGCCTCCTCAGCGCATTTTTTACCAACTACATCCCTTGCTATTTGATCTGCATTTTGTACTAAACATTTGTTCTCAGACCACACGGATATTCTCTATCCCGTCCTGCTCCTGCCTGTTGATTCTTGACCACCACAATCTCTCCTAACAAATTATCTTTAACCCCTAAACATTGTTTGGTAAACTCCTGATTCAATACGTCACGCTTTTGGTCAATTTTTGTGCGAGTCCGGCTCGCTTCGGGCTCTCTTGTTTTCAATTTAGTTAATCTCTCTTCTTGGGCTTGTTCCCGTCTACGTGATTCCATCTGTTCCACTAGAGTTTTTATTTCTCCTTTTTGCGCCGTAATCTGCTCTTCCAGCGCTTGTAGCTTTTCCGTGAGAACCTCCAGCCTATGCTTCTCGTCAGCCAACGCTGCTTTTACGTCCTCCATTTCTGGTGTTATCTTACTCTTGGCTCTGGTATTCATACAATAAAAAAATCTCCTGTTCAGCACCGTTCCAGCACCAGTCTCCTTTCGGTGATTTTTTATTTATTTTTTTATTTTACCCGAACGTCACACAGCTGCTACCAATTGATACTAACGTGCCGAGTGATATAATTTATTAGCACTCGTCACCAAATTATACGTTCGTGGTCTCGATTCCGCCGCAGTCGGCAATTAATCCGCTATTTGGATACGAGACTTATGGGCTCTTTTAATTCTGGAGCTGGTATATTTTAGCGAGAACGTTAGCGGCTTGCTGAAACACAGAAATTTAATACACCACCAGAGCCTATAGAATAAATAAAGTAAGATTAACACTTAAACGTCTTTATTTGTAGGAGGGAACTCTATCTAGGCATTGCCCACGGCGATACAAACACAAGTTATGCTCCTTATTCGGAGCTAATATTATCTGCTCCTGGATTCTGGAATCAGACTTCCGCCTCAAAAGGCGTATCAAAGTTCAATTTTAAAGTCTAGGTTCAGTTAATGTTCTCAGTTCAGTTCTTCACTTAATTGCGTAGCAGATGTAACAATAAAAACAAAATGTTTCTACTTACAGGGATGCTGTCAGGAATAAATCCAAATGGTGATTTAACTTTTCACCTGTATATTTGTTAGGTATCCAAGCCACCGCTCTTACGCTACCAATTTTCCTTGCGCCGGCTTTATCCCGTCGCACTTACACGTAGTGTCTGCGCTGCTTACGTAGACACACACACACACACATGGGGCCTCGCTTCGCCCCGCAGGACCGGCTCGCTTTCTGCGCCGCTTCAGGGAGAGTATGGTGATTGCACACTGCCGTAGTTGGACTCGAACGTGATCTTCGGCTTGGCTTGGCTTCGCTTCGACCAACGTCCACTCGCCAACTTCAGAATTTCTCCATAACGTCACTCCAATGGGCCAACCAGTCGCTGATTTCCATTAGGCTCCCGGCCAAGAAATTGTTGCTTCATCACGCGGATTTATGCGTTCCGCTGTCTTTATGGCAAACTGGCATCTCCAGCTGCCCCGTATTGTCATCTCCGTTTCTTACCAAATGCGGGGAGGTTGCTGCTTCATTTATCCCATTTCATTTAGAAGATCCAAGGCATCCAGCCTTTCACATCGGAGAGCGTACAGACAACTGAACTTTCTTCCTTATTTTCATGCCAAGTGCGAAATCTTATTTTTCTGCACGGACCACACACACAGAGAGCAATTGTTCTCGCAAATGCCCCAAACAATCGACGAATTTACAATTATTCGCTAAACCATTTGTCCCCCATCTTCATTCATTTACACAAGTGGCCCTCTTCGATACGTAGCTCTTCCCCTGTTTAGACTGGCCGTCAGCTGCGACCTTCGATTTACGACCTAACAGAGCGCTGTCCAGACCACTCAGCCAGAGGGAGAATTCTTCGCCTCTTTTCTGTCCTATCCCCAGATAAAACTTTCTCTGCTGTTTACCCTTTTACTCCAATCAAGCCTCGAACATAATTAATACTTAATTAATTTCATACATCCACCACGCCCATTAATTACTAAATTAATGGCGGGGGTGGGTCGTAACAATATATATATATCTTTATATATGTATAGCTGAATATTTAAAGCATCAAAAATTTCGGAAATAAACCTGATATTTTACGAAATGTAATATAAAAAAAAATAATAATAACGGCACATGGAAGTCGCGCGCGACTTCTTATCCCCAGGCCATCTGCACTGTGTTGCCTAGCAACCTCATACTTCAAAACACGTCAAAACACGAAGAAGTTGCGTCACCTAGCGGAAGTTATACAAAACAAAACCGAACCCCATTAACAATTTGAAGTCCCCAGCGCCAGCATGACCCCTTGCAACTATTTTTGGCAGCGAAAGTGTTAATGAGTCACTGAATGCAGGCGATGAAGAAAATGAAGTGTAACTTTTTGATAGTAAAGAAGAATATATTCATACAATTTAGGATGTTGCTACAAACATTTCCTCTGTTTGTAATAATTAATTGTTTCAACTAAAGTAATCTATCCATGCAAGTTGGCAAACTGTAACTGAGAACAATTTCTTCACTTAGGTAAGATGAATGCAATCATGGTACCTCTACTGTGAAGGGAAATATGCTTTTCCTCTACAGGATCCATAGCACAGATTTTTTCATGGTTAGGAAGAGGATTTTTGTATGAAGTCTTGTTTCCTCAGGTTGGGTATTTCATAAATATGATATAGAAGATTTGTAATATTCGCTAACCCCCAAGTCATAAAAAATAATTATAAATGTGTATGCATATGTTCATTCCCATGTGGAATTTCTTTTTTCGCACTATTTTTAAGCAGAATGGATGAAATCCGCATGTTTTAAGACTGTTGCTGTCCGTTATACACGATTAGCCAAATTACAGTCAGTTTAGAACATGTCTAAGTATTCGAAATGTATGTACCTGTCTTTGTGTGGCAATGGGATTATCTCAAGGGTGCATTAATGAGAGAAACACAAACTTCAGGGTGTTTGCAGGTAGTTCCAATGTAGGTGAGGATTAATTCCAAAATCTGATGAAGTTTTTAAGACAGAAGGGTCAGTTTTGAAATAAAAGAGTGAGAAACGGGACCTTGGTTTTAGAGAGAGTGAGAGAGGTCGGGTTGTGAGTTTAGCATTGGTGTACGAAAAGCACAAAGTTCAGGGCCTAGGATCATATAGCATGTGCAGAGACCAAGTCAATTAAGCATTCCTCATAGTTTTAGCAAAATACTGTTTCTTTTTTGTTATTGTTACAACGGGCCAAAAAGTCTTATTTCTTCAAGTGCGTGATTCTATGGAACGAACCAACAAAATTGTGTGATGGCACTCATACAATTTTGGTTGTTCTACTCTGAGTGGAAGGGTTAATGCAGTTGAAATGTCCTCTTTTTCACTGGGTGGACATGTTTGACCTCTACAGCCAGGGAAGGGTTTTGAGGGTTTAACCCTTTCCCAAAATGTTTGAAATATCTCAAAAATAAAATAACTGTTTTATACATTTTTGTAAGTAGTATAAGTCAGTATTTGAAAAATAGAGAGTATTAAATAAAAGAATTTGCTGTGCGAATCAAATATGTGACAGAGGAAAAACTCAACATATGTATGACATATGGTGAAAATTAATTTTCAAATTCAAAAATCCCACCTGAAAATTCTTTCTGGCTACGGCCCTGCCTACAGTGGAATGGCATCATTATGCAACATCACAAGGTTAGCATAATCAGGTGTATATGCATTGCATGCCTCATTTTGCCGCCCCGGTGGCGCAGTGGTCTAAGGCGTTGGTCTCTGATCATTCGTCGGAAGGGGTCCGGGTTCGAATCCCGGTGAGGCATGGATGTTGTGTTTGTCTTACGGCACTGGCTCTCTCCCTTCCCTGGAACCAGTGATCTAAATTAGGGACGGGCGACTGCTTATAGCCCATTGAGTTGCTCACGGTGGTCGTTAAACCTCAAAAAAAAAAAAAAATGCCTCATTTCGTGACAATGTTCAATCACGAGTGCACAGGTGGACCATGGAGACAAAAAATAAGTTTTACTTAATTTTTCTGTGTGGGTTCAAACTCAAAATTTCATAAGTATGGTGGCTCAAGACATTTGTGTAGGGTACAGCAAATGAATGCACCATATGCCGATGTTATTTAGAATTCCAAGCAGAAGACACGTCCCACCAGTAGCTGTAAGAGATGAGGAGCGGGAGTATATCGTAAAATTTGACCCACGGCAAAGTACCTGTGAGATTACACTGATGATCCGTATGCATCGTTGTTTGGCAGCCTTGAGGATAAAGCTGGATATCATACAAATTGATAGTAGCTAATTAGAAATGTGATATGGAAGTGTCTATTTCCTCTTGTTAGACACAGATTGCAGGAATTCCTGTATCAAATCATAACCTGTGATGAAAAGTGGGTCCTCTACAAGAATTGTAGGTAATCAGCATTTTGGTTTGACACCACACAGCTACTTAAACACTATCTAAAGCCGTCCACACATCCACGAAAAGTGCTGATTCTTGTATGGTGGTCTGCTGCTGGCTTGATCTATCGTTCATTTCTCCTACCAAGTAAGACCATCAATTTCAATTGCTATTGTTCTGAAATTCAGCAGTTGCAGAAAAAGCTCTGTACCAAGTAGCCAGTTTTGGTCAACAGGCATAGAGTGTGCTCTTGTTACACAACAATGCTCACCTATATGTCTTTCAAAAGACAGTCCAACAAATCCACCAGTTGGACTATGAAACTCTGCCATACCCTGCATATTCCCCTGTCCTTATTCCCAGGGATTATTACATTACCTTTCCTATTCTGTTGCATCCTAGAAATCAAACACCACCAAGCAAGTCTGATTCCTCTTCTCTCCTTAAAGAACTTGTGCAGATGCTTCTGTGTGTGTTGTGTGGGGGGGGGGGGCTAGAAGAGGGGAGGTCTGTGCTAAAGTACAACTCAAAAACATGTAGAATACACTCTTTTTGAATATTTGTTTGTGAAATGAGTTTGCAGAGAAGAGGGGGGAGGGGGTGAACAGTGAATAACTAAATCAGTGACACAGCCAGGAGTAGATCTAACAGGTCCATACCCCCACAGACATTTTCTTTTTTTACCTTATGTAGTCTTAGCTAAAATTGCAACAAAAAGAATTGTTGATTATATCAAATGCAGTTCTTATTTAAAAGAATATGAATATTTCTTAAAAGAGGAAGAGACAAAAGAAAAACTAACACTAGGCTGATTTTTCTTTTTAATTTTGGCATTTCCTTGATTATTGTTGCTTCTTGAAACCAAAGCTAATTAGACACGCTTTTTTTTTCTTCATGCCCAATCCACTTTATGAAAGTTTTATGGAATATATATACTGGGGAGCTCAGCTCTCCCTTCCTTCTTCTCCCTGGTTGTGGTCCTGATCCCAGCTAGACTGGACGACCACCCCAAGCAGAAATCCTGACTGTACTACTGAACTGAATTGGGATATGTAAATTACTTAAAAGTGCACTTTATCAATAATGCACACACACACCCTTTAACAAAAAATAAATTTATAAAACAGATACAATGTTACTTTTAAAAACTGCATATAGAGCAGGCTTTCTTCTGCCATTAAACTTATCACTTTGTCACCTCTCCAACTCTTATCAGCCAACTCATTTTCTGTTTTATTATTTTCACATTTCTATAATTCAAAAAATTAGTTTCTGTTAACCCAGAGTCGAACTACAAGAAAAACATCAATACATTTGTAAAGCCAACAGAATACTAAAAAGTAAGAGATATGCTACTTGAAAGACAATTGATAGAAACATAAATTTGCCTTTTTGAGTTCATCTTCTGTTTCTTTTTGCACACTGAAAATGTAAAAATGTCTTAAGTTTTTAACAGTGTGGACAGATGACAGCATAAAATTGCATTTATTTTTGGTGGTGGTGTACATCCTTTTCTAAAAATCGATCTTGAAGGATGTTTTTTTTTTTTTTCAAATGGGCCATGCCACTTCTGAACTGCAACCAAATAATACAGCTTTTGTTAATCTGGAATCTGTTGTAATTAAACGAATTGTTAACACTCTTGGGAAACTCTGACCTTTTTATCATAATTGGATTAATTTTCATGGCAAGTTTTATCAAGAACTTCAACACTAATTAATTAGCTAACCTCGAACGTATTTTCTATTTCCCCTTGTTAACAACAGCCCTTTCTCATTAGGCACTCGACCAAGTCGTACGCGCTGTTTTCACTTCCTGTAATACGCATATTATGGACAAGTAGTGATACTTTTTGTTGCAAGCGTCCCGTTTAGTCGGGGGTGGGTCCAGCCGAAAACCCCTGAAGATTAAGCCTCTGAACTGGTCTGTGAAGGCAGAGCTAGTGGGCCGACAGACTCCAGCCTCAAGCTCTCCGCTCCTAAAAACGCCAACGAAGTACTGCGGTGTTTACGCAGAGAAATAATTTCTCGAGTGCGATACTAGATAATTTGCGCACACAGCAATAAATCGACCATGGTTTTTTTTCTATGTAATTTTTATCCTTAGATAACATTGAAAGATTACATCTTTAGCTTTCATTTTTTTTTTTTTTTCTCAGTTTACAGCAATGATATCTGCAAATCGGGGAATTCCAAAGTTTTGCCCTTGTGCTGGGAAATGATTTCATGTACGGGTCTTAAAACTTATTTATATACTTATATTTCAGGAAATTTTTCCTTTTGTTTGCAATTTGGCTAAATTAGCACAAACATAAGTTTTTTCACGCATAACGTGGAAAGCCCAGCATTTTACGTTAAACATTTTTGCAACAACGATTTTTTTTTAAGTGCGTTAATGGCAAATTGGTAGGACTGTATGAACATAATCAATTCACTTAAAACTTTTAGAAATTCCCTTTGCGTTCGATTCTCTAAAATGAAAGAAAAAAAAATATTTTTTCTTAATTACAAAACGAACGCGAAAGCAAAATTTCCGATTTAGTGAGTATATTTACTGAAAATACGTTAAGATGTGTGCGCAAATCTTGCAAATACTTCTAGAAGGTAAAAAAATAATAATTATAAATTAGAATCATTCAGGAAAAAGTTCTTTGTCAAATGAACATGGAATGTATTAATTTGGATATCTTCGAAATTATGCACATAACACCATAAATTTTATGCTGGAAAATCTGATTGTCACATTTTTTTCATTTTTCAACGATATTGAAGATATCAATTAACACAATTAACAGACTCCCTAAAAAGCGGAAAACACGTGTATTAAAATCGGAAAACACACCACAACTTAATTTAAATTAAATTGTACATTCACTAACTTAGAAAAACTGTAAACCAATGAATATATGTACATACATACATTTTAGCTTATCAGCCAGTAAACTTCAGGGATCGTGCTGAAGTTTAACGATATAAGTGAATTATTTCGGACGCATTCCAAACTTTCGATACATTTGTTGGACATTCCAATAAGCTTTTCTTTGGGCTGGCCTTCAGATTATCAGCGCATCAAGTAGTTCTGTACATTTCATGCGAATTCTTGTTTTAATTAGGACACTGACACACAGCAATTTTGTGAAGAAAAATGACATTTGTTTTACGGAAATGAAATGTTGATTAATAAATAACGTAATTATTTATTGCCAGTTTCTTTGCTGGTTAACCTTAGTACCTGATGCCCTGATAATATCTGTACATCTCGCTCTTTTTTTTTTTTTTTTAATTTGAACACTACTAACTACGAATTTTGTACAGAAAAATAACATTTATTTTATAGAAATGAAATGTTGAATGGTAAGTAATATCATTATTTAAACCATAACAAATAATGAGCTGTTAATCGGAAGGCTAGCCCTTAATTTTACTCCGTCAATCAAAATAACGACTAACAATTGACTAAATTATAGTTGTATTTACAACGAAAGCAGAACATGCTATCATGAGAACAATTAGGGTGAACTATATAGATTTTGAATTCACGGTGGGTTCAAAATTCTTTATTCTTACCGAAGAAACCATCATCTTCAAAAGCTTTCACCTTCAGGAAAGCTGAAAACAGTGGCTTTTGGATGTGCTTTGTAATTAGATCTACATAAAGGCACTCAATATCTTCCAGGCATGTTGCATAAAAACGCTAACTCACGTGCACGACTACCGAAAGCTCAATACTGACCAATGCCACATAAACGCACAGCTAACATCGGCATTCCCCTTACGCTTGCTCTTTGACCTCTCTGGAGAGAGGAATTGCGATGGCCCTGTGTGTGACTGTGGCGTCAAACCCATTCGCAGTTCGCGCGCTGGGGCTTTCTCTCTAGGGGGTTTTGGTCCAGCACAAGAATTGAAAATCAATTTCTGAGGTATCAATTTTCGTCTGCGGATGCCAATATGCAGGATATTCCAATTTAACAAACTTGTATGGAAAGCTTTGCTTTAAAGAATGCTAATTTAATAAACAAACAAAAAAAAATGATTTACTTGTACCTGCCAGGGCTCGAACCTGGGACCTTCCGCGTGTTAGGCGGATGTGATAACCACTACACCACAGGTACACATTGATACTCCTTAAGAAACAATATTAGAGTTTATAAAAGAAATTTAGAATAAAAAGAATAATATTCTACAAATACAACGTTTTACTAGTTCACGAATTTAGTACGTGTTACAAATGCAGCTTATGTTTCAAAATAACTGCACTGAAGAGATATCGATTTCCTCTCTCGTAGTACCGGTAATGAAATTCTGTGTAGCTCAGGAAGATAAAAATGAGCTACATTACCATAAATTAAAATGAAAAGAAATTAGATTTAACAACCTAAAGTTTTAATCTATATAATGGAACAAAAACTGTAACTCGCAACACGAAAGAGACTAATGGTGGTTTATTATTACAGAGATAAGCAACCTTCCGCGTTCGGCTCGGAAATAGTTTTCTTAAGGGACGATAGATGGCGACACGTTATCACTAATATGGATTAAAGGTGATCCTTAAAAGGACCTTTTTGAATGTTGACTGTGGCATATGTATGAAATATTTATTTTGACGAAAGAATTGTCTTTCCTCATGAATATGAAACTGTCTAGCTGGCAGAATAAAAGCAAGAAAAGTTTTATCTGCCAGGGAAGAACTGTCTGATCGCACGAATCAGGACTTCAAAGCAATGTTCAGAGGAAAAAACTGCAATTCCGTCGGAATAAATAATCCAGAAGATGGTCTACCAAGTACATTTCGTGGTTGCCCTGTGTTAATTTATGTTTTAGGTGACACCAATTGCTCTCCACTCCTTGTGTATGCGCCCCTGTGATGAGATCAATGAAGTTGAGGAAGTGGTTTACGGTGAAATGGTCGTAGCCAGAGCTTGGCAGATTCCGATATGCAACTCACTGGTACGTCATAATCGTGGTTCCCAAGGCTAACTAGAAAGACATCCTCCGGTGCCGAGACGAGCTACGGAGGTCACGTGACCACGGTAGTGCTGTTGTCGTCAGCCTCGGCGTTGGTTTTTGAGTCAACGAGCAAGGAGATTTGAAGCTGCGTTTTTGATGTTCAAAAACGAACCATAAGAGAATAAATTAAACGTTTAAAAAGACCAGAATTAAAATTAATCAGTCCAGTTTTTCACTGAAGTGAATTATTTAATACTTCCTATCTTGACAAACTTTCACTTCACTGAATTAATAATCCCGTATTTTTTTCGGTGAAAACAAATTTGATTTTTTTTTCGGTGCGTAAATACAGCTATAGCACGCACTACACACACAAGTACACAATTTATAAACGAATTTCCCTTAAAAATATATACGCTAAAAATTATTCGCCTTCCGCCACTATAAAGTTGAAAATAAAAGTTTCCCATTTCGATCTAGAAGTTCGCCATAGGTATGCTGGAAAATTATGAGAATCGTGATTTTTTAAGGACTTTTTATGACTAATATACATCATTTTCCAGGTTTGATTTTTTTTAATTTTTACCATATGTATTATAAATATATGCGTTTATTGTAATAAATTAATATAGAAAGAAAAAGTTACCTCAATAACTGTGAAACAGCTAAGATTGATTCTCCACCACCTACTTATTTTTTCTCTACACAGTGAGTTTATTATTGTTGCATTCTTATTTTACTTAGTAATATCATAAACCAAAAAAAAAAAAAACATCAATTATGATTAATAACTTTTAGTAAACACTTTAAGATTTATTAAGCTTTCTTTATTAACTGAACCAGTTCATCCAATTTTGTTTTCTTTTTTTTTTTTTCTGTTCCTAAAACTGTTTGACTTTGTAATGAGCTATGAATTCCCTGTATTTTCTTCTGAGCAGTCAGTATTTTCCATAAGGCTTGCTATAGTGTTCCCTCCTGGCTGGGGAATCCTTGAAACGCCAATAGAGTGAAGAAAATAACTCGTTTAAATTCTATTCAAAAACCTTTACACTGTCTTGAAATGCACCATTGACAATATGTAGTCCGCAACTTCGAATGTCAATGTATCCATTGAATCCTCACGTAGCTGATTTTGCAGCACGTCGTAGAACTTCGAGTTGACAGCTGGACCATCCATAGACACCTGGATTAGCTTTCTCAAGCTTTAGCTTTTCAACACAAAAATTAAAGTTTTCCAAACCGATGTCAGCTGGTGCACACTTTAAAAATTTTGATCCATAGCACCTAGTAATAACTTTATCATAAACTATGAAAGAACAAGAACATCCATTTGTTTGCATTGAGTTTTCCTATTTAAACTCTTGTCAAATAACAGAACAAATTCATCATGATTTACATATTCTGTTAACAAAAACAGAAAATATGGTGAAATAGCATAACAACAAAGATGTGCATTTTTATTTTCACCATATGTCTTTTGCTATACGGCTGTCAGGAAATATGGCAAAAAAGTTTGTCTTTTTGTTTGCACGAGTTATATGCAGAGTAGCAAAATGTAGATGTAAGAGCGCATGCTCTACGCTGATAGCTTCCAAATTGTTAGCGGATTTTGCCGATAGTGTTTGCTGGTAGATTAAAAACAATGAAAATGTTATTTACAGCATTTAAAACACTTGCTCAAGAATTTACTAATATCAATATACTTAATTTGATTTTAACTAGAAAAACTTTGAATTCTTTTGTTTATACAGACATTTCTGGCCTCTGGATTTCATTGAGACCTGGTTCTCAATGTATAAGCCCTGTATCAAAAGTTTTGTTTACACAAAAACAGTTTCAATTTTATTGCCAGGTTCTTCTTAAAGTTGCCAGTTATTAAAATCTTTTTCTTATGTATTTTGTAAGTCTACTAGTTTTGAATTAAGCTGGTCAAAATGCTATTTATAATTTTTGAAGGTTCATTAATGGAAGTGTTTTTCTGGGTATAAAAACTTTCTTTAATTAGTCTCTTGATTTTATGAGGTTTATAGTAAAATATTTTAATGTTTTACCATAAAGGTCCATTTCACACATATTGCAGCACATTCAACTGTAATGTACTTATTTTGGCCTCATCGGAATCTGTAATGTTCTAGTAATTATTTAATGTTTTATTAATTTTTCTTTAAATTATGTAATTCTATTTTTATCATGGTTTGTGCTTCGCTGGTTTGCAGCAAGTTTTCTGTTTCAGGGGTTGTGTACGCAGATACATTTTATTTTTATACAACTCTGGTTATATGAATAGTTGCTATATATAAGTTTCATAGCCCACAGCACCTCTGATCTCAGATATTCCGTGTGGGGTCACAAAAGCTCCCACATTTGTATTGCTTCAGCTTGAAGCTTAAGTTTCTTTTCATGAGCTGGCTCCACGTGTTTGAGGATGAGGGGCAGCAATGTATCTGCAGATGTCTTGTTAACAGGGCAGATTTTCACTCTCAATCGCTTGGTATATCGTTCAAAGATACCAAGAATCCAGGTGCCGTCGATAAGACGACCGCAGTTGTACTTCCGTTTGCCCACTTTCGCTTCGTTCAACGATGATTCCATCACCACCAAGCCTTCCTTCCTCACATTGCGAGGCTACCATAAACTCTTGTCTGCAATACGAATACCAGTCGCAAACTGTCTCAGTGGATGTGGTAACATTGCCATGTAAGGTTTCTTCAATCGCTTCATCGTAAGACAATCCTTTGGCGAAACAATACGTCAGAATCATCACTCTATCAATAGGAATCCGAGCATAAAAAAACCACGTACCAAGTGTACGGGGAGAGTACTCATCATTCCCTGAAGCGTGCTTCTTCCGACACCTGAATTGTCCTAAACGATGAGACGCATCGGCACGTAGAGTCATGAGATGGCCCTCAGAACATCTTTTAGAGGTGGGAAACAAACCCTGTCGTTCACGTCAGGAAATAGACGTTTCCTCATCCTTCCCAACTTCATTTAAAAACCTTTTCCAATTCCACATATCACAGGAGCACAGATCAAGAAATAACACGTACCCTAGCTATAACGCATTGCACGTGAAAGTGCGAGAAGTGGTACTGCGGCGCCATCTATCATTGCTTTCAAAAACTAGCTCTTGGCCCAGCGGACCGAACGTGGAAGTTTAGCCCAACGAAGTTACTGCGTCACTTGATCCTCAATTTTTTTTTTTTCTCTATGCTATTGTGTTTTTAATTACGGTTGGAATAATCTGTCGAGATTTTATATACATACATAAATAAATTTCTGAGCATAAGAATCGGAGAGGTAAATCTAAATCATCCACCTGCACAAAAAAAGGGGGGGGGGTGTGTGAACACTGGAGATATAAATATGAAAAGAATATGTATTTCCAAGCTTTCATAGAGGATTCACTCTAGAAGCATATAAGGGTAGAGTGTGGACTTAAAAAAGAGCATTATGCGTTTTTATGAAGCGATATGCAGGTCATTGTGCTCTGATTCAGATCCTGAAAGGCGGGATTTTTTAAATGTCGACAGGGTGCATAATTTTAGCATGAGGGCGGGCTGAGCCAATGAGCTCACCGTTTCACGTCAATCATATTCATTCTTCTGAGATGGGCCCTGGTTATATTCATTCTTCTGAGATGGGCCCTGGTTTGAATCACGTGAGGAATGGATATTTGTTTTGTTTGTCTAATACTGGCTGTCTTGCTTATTTTTAAATAGATTTGTATATATCATCGCTTCCCAGTATTTCGGAAGATAGTTTCTCCGGTGTGTTTCTATCTACATCCTCAATATTTGTCTTAAAAGTATATATCTTGTAGAATGTTGATAATTTTTATTGACAAAGTAGAACTTGATGACGAGAACATATTAGCAAAAGTAAAATGCTTTACCGTAGGTATGTGTACCAAATTAAAATCAAACGGCACACCAAAGTAATTGCATGGCGAATTTTTGATTTTGCCAAAGTTCTTCGAGGAACTCAAAGAAAGTGCAGTCGAAATTTGACCGTGCCGATGGTGCAGTGTCTTAGTGCTGGTCACTGACGATTCGTACAAGTTGGCACGAGTTCGAGTCCCGAATGAGGCATGGATGGTGTGTTTGTCTTGCAGCACTTGCCCTCTCCCTTCCCAAGAACGAATGTCTATAAAATAGAGACCAGTGACTGTTTATAGTGCTCTGAGTTGCTCGTGGTGGTCGTTAAACTCGGAAAGAAGAAAAACAAAAATAGGCAAAATATGTTTTTAGAAGAAGCCTGAAGGAAAACTAGTACAGCAAAAATTACTTTTAAGAACATTTTTCATTAGAAATCTAACGAGCTAATGAGGAAGTGTAAATTCGAGGACATCTGAGGACAAACATCAAAATTTGAGGACAATTTGCTTCCCCAAAGGCATCAGGCGTTTTTGGGGACAGTAAATTATTTTTGAGGACTGTCCTCAAGAATTGGGGACTTCTGGTCAGCTTATACTACAGCAGTAGCGGATCCAGCACAATGTTGTTTAAAAATGAAACATCTGAATTTCTTTAGCAAAAATATGAATTTTTTTTTTATTTTCCTGATAAAATTCAAGTGAAACAAGTTTTTTTAATACTATAATATCTTAAAAAAGCGAACAACACAATTGTGTTCTATAAACACAAAACTAACTGAAATGAGTGGTCGTGAGCTGAGCAGTGATCGATTTTTGCAAAATCATATACGTAGGCGTTCAATAAGTTCTAAGCCTAACAAACAAAGATAATTTTTTTTTACAAAAAATCGCCTTTATTTTTCCACATAGTCTCCCCTGACTTGCACACACTTGTTGTGCCGATCATACAGTTGGCAAATTCCCACTGCGAAAAACGTTTTATCTGTCTCCTCAAACCAACACTTCGTTCTCGTTGCCCCTTCAGTTCAGAATCATCCGCAAAACACCTACGCTGCAGATCTTTTTAAGAGAAAAAAGTCACACGCGCGCGCACACACACACTAGGGGTCGAGATTAGGTGAGTACGGTGCTGGGAAAGCAGTTGGAATCCACATTCTGTCACCACCAGTATGGAAACGTCGACGGTGTGGATTGGAACATTGTCCGCAACACCCACTCGCAATTTTTCTTGCCGTTTACTCTTGATGACTTCACAGAATTGTTGCAATAGCGCGGCATAATAGGCACAATTCATAGTCCTTTTATGAGGCAAGTAATCACTTAACAGAAAACCTCGAGGTCCCAAGAAAAAAAGATGGCCATAATCTTCACTGCAGATGGTTGTGTTTTGAACTTTTTTGGCGGTGGTGATCCATGATGTTTCCACTGCATGTGCTTTTGTTTAGTGTCAGCGTCCCAGTGGTGAAGCCACGTCTCATCACCAGTCACTATGGAAGAAAAGAAGCAATCTACATCGCGGTTAATGCGGTCAGGTTAACAACGACTGCTTCAACACGATTATTCTTCATTTCATGCAGAGGCATAACTAGGGAGGAGCTGTCCTGGGCGCAGCTCAAGAGAAGACGCAAAAATTACTGCTTGCACTCTGACTGAAATTCTAAATTTTGCACCAGTTTTTGGTACAGTTTTATCGCGTTATACTTTGACATTTGTCTATTTGCAGAATTTGTTTACAACATGTTTCGGTGACTTTGGCAGCTTAAAATTTGCATTTCTCCCTCAAAATGTTCTGGGGATGTTGGTTGCTCACATTTAAGGGCAACGGATGGCCTAGTGGTTAGCGTCGTGACTGCTACGGAGAGGACTCAGGTTCGATCTCATGCAGGTTCAAATCGTTAGATATCCGCCATGCGTCGGATGGGCACGTTAAGCCGTCGGTCCCCAGGTACTAACCCCCTGTTATAAGTAAGAGCGTCTTCCTCCCTCTTTCTACCTCGCTTCCGTGTCACCTTCCTATCGGGCATCCTAGCCCAAATCTTCTAGCTTCCTATTTCAAAGGGTTGCTTAAGACCTGTGGTCGCCGCCCCGGTGGCGCAGTGGTCTAAGGCACTGGCCTCTGATCATTCGTCCGTAAGGGGTACGGGTTCGAATCCCGGTCAGGCATGGATGTTGTGTTTGTCTTACGGCACTGGCTCTCTCCCTTCCCTGGAACCAGTGACCCTAAATTAGGGACGGGCGACTGCTTATAGCCCATTGAGTTGCTCACGGTGGTCGTTAAACCTCCAATAAAAAAAAAAAAAAGACCTGTGGTCAGACACTCCCTTCCTAAAATCCTCTACATATGATCTGATCTGATCTCAGTTGCTGACCTTTAGAAACGAAAGCGCGGTTGTGGTAGGATTTGTCCAACTAAAGAAGAACCGTAATTTTTTATCGACAACAATAAAGATTGCTGTTTTTCTTTAGAGTACGATGAAGATAAGGATGTTGTTCACATTGTTGAAGAACAATGTGAACAACATCCATATACAGGACGAATGTTTTTCACATTGTTCTTCAACATGTTCACATTGTTGAAGAACAATGTGAAAAACATTCGTCCTGTATGATGCCGAGCAAACATTCTGCGAAACTGTACTACACGTATAATAAACATTTTATTGTGAAAAATGTTGCTATTTTTATTCTAGAGAGATTCTTTGTCAGGTTACAAACTAAAATTCATGAACAGCCTTATGAAACAAAAAAAAAAACAACAAAAAAAAAGAACGACCTGAGTAAACTAAAATTACAAAGAAATAGTAACTTGCCATTGTGTTTCGCATCCATGGTTCCCATATTACATACATACAATGAATAAATAGTACAGTCCGGACCTTTCATGGTCCCCTCACTGGGGGTCTTCCTACGAAACATCTTCAAAATTTGTGGTTCACATATGACGTAGCGTCTTTTTTTTTTTTATGAAAATTTCCTGAAGACCAGTGGCGCACCCACAAAGAGGGCCGAAATGGGGCCCGGCTGACAGAACGGGGAATTATTACATCGAAGTTTGAAACACAAAATCACGATACGCGATCTACATATACTTCTTAATCATGCACCGTAAAATCATAACATACAATAATTATAAGGGAGTAGTTCTGTTAAAAAAATTTAGAAAAATCTAACCAGAAAAAGAATTTCATCTACTGCTTCTAATCATTTAACGTTCTTGTACTGTAACATTACTTGTAACTGAGCAAGAATAAATGTATAAAAGTCAACCTCCTTCTTAATTGTTATTTATGACACCTGTCTGTTTTCTCCGGTAAATTTAGGGGGTACCCCACCTTGGGAAAATTCTGCGCCCCCCTTCCCCCATTGGGGAATTTCTGAGTGCGCTATTGCTGAAGACCATCACAACTTTTCGCAGTTTTCTGGAAAACTCTTCAGGTACAACTCTGAAAATTGATTTTGCACAAATAAGTTGAAAAGTTAACTCACCGTTGTGTTTTTCACTTTAAGAAGATCGTTAAAGAATTCTCAAATAGCAATGGATATATTGCTAGAAAAATTGACTACCGTTAAATAACTGAGATAATAGATTGGATTTCACCATGGGGCAGGAGAAGACCCAGAAGCAGACCACCTGGGAGATGGGTGGAGGAAATTTGAAAGCATGCTGAAGTGACTTGGAAGAGATATGCTGAAGGCTGGAAGTTGTAGAAGAGACCTTCATCCAGCAGTGGATTGATGACGGTTGACGATGATTTGTCCGAGTACTTGCATGTACACGGTCGACTCACATTAGTGTGACTACCAGCTAATATCCAGAGTAACCGCCGTGTGCAGCGCGGGCAGCAGCTATACGGGCTGGGAGTGACTCAATAAGGTGCTAAAAGGTGTTCACAGGTATTGTATGTGGAGCCATGCTGAATGCAGTGCATCTGACAGCTGCTGGAGGGTGCGTGGTGGGGGATCCATGTGCGAACAACACGGTCCAGGTGGTCCCACAGATGTTCAATTGGGTTAAAGTCTGGGGAATTAGGGGGCCAGGAAAATGCTTTGAAGTTTTCATCGTGCTCTTCCAACCGCTCTCGGGCATTTCTAGCTGTATGACACGTCGCGTTGTCGTTCTGGAAGATCCCAGGCAAGACAATCAGCATGAATGGGTGTACGTGGTCTGCAAGGATGGATTCATAACGAATTCGATCCATAGTGCCTTCCACAGGTATGAGTGGACCCTGAGAATGCCACGAAAACATTCCCCAGACCATAAGGCTTCCCCCAATAGCTTGTGTTTTTCCAGCAGTGGTTGAAGAGTGTTTGTTATCCGATGTTTCTCGCCTTATACGCCAACGTCCATCCTTTCGATGAAGCAAAAAACGTGATTCATTGGAAAAGGCAATCCTTTGCCAATCAGCGAAGGTCCAATTCCGATACTGCCGTGAAAATGTAAGCCTTTTCTGCCGGTGCACCTTCGTTAGCATACGTGTAGTGACCATCCGTCTGAATCGGAGCCCCATACACAGCAAGGTTCGCTGAACTGTCGTTTTAGACAACTTCCGGTAGCCCCCTGGTTCATTCGGCCAGTGAGTTGCTCCACTGTAGCGTGTCGGTCGACCCTCACGAACCTTCGAAGCCGACGTTCACCTCTCACATCAATGGTATGTGGTGTTCCGCAGTTTCCACATCGCTTATTCGCAATGGTGCCATTTCTCCAATCACGATACACTTTAACTACAGCAGCAGGCAAACAGTTCACAAACTGCGCTGTTTCAGAAATACTACCACCCTTGGTCCGAAAGCCGATAATCATCCTTTTTTGCAAACTGATAAATCGCTCCTTTTATCCATGACAGCAACGAGTGATATGTTTTCAGATTGATTGATTGATTATAGAGGATTTTAGGAAGGGAGTGTCTGACCCCAGGTCTTAAACAACCCTTAGAAATAGGAAACTAGGAGATTTGGGCTAGAGTGCCCGATAGGAAAGTGACACGGAAGCGAAGTAGAAAAGGGGAGGAAGACGCCCTTATTTATTACCGGGGGCCAGTACCCGGGGTCCGACGGCTTAACGTACCCATCCGACGCACGGCTGGTATTTAGTGGATCGAGCGTTCGTACCTGCCTGGGATCGAACCTGAGGTCTTTTCCGTGGCAGTCACGAACGTTGCCCACTAGGCCACCCGCGGCCCATGTTTTCAGAATGCCTACAGTACACCTTATATACAATCCAAGCCAGCTCACGACACGTGCCTTCTTTCACTGGCTACGCGCTGATGACGTCAAAAGTAGGAGGTGGTCACAATAATGTGACTCGGCTGTGTATATACTATGGGTTTTCTCTTTCTCTCTCTCTCTCTCTCTCTCTCTCTTTCATGCTGTTACCTCTCGGAGAAGTTGGTTGGTCCCCTCCTAAAAGTATTAGGTTCCGCCGCCCATGCGTACTGGATTCTCTTGAAATATTTTTTTTAGTAGAGATGACATGATCAGCGTCGGGTAAAATGCACATGAACGGAATTTTTGCAAAAATTTGTGCCCTCCTTCGATTATGCTTATAGTTCCCCAACAGCCCACCCAGTTCCGAGTGAGTGTCTGGCGTCGCCAGTGATGTCCTACTCTCACATTAAAGTTTTTCGGGTTCTTTTTCACCGGTTGCTATGAGCATATGGGGCTGTGTGCTGCTGCTCGTACCGGGTGTGCGGGGGGGGGGGGCTGTGAAAGGCTAAGCACCGTGCTTGGCCAAAATTTTGTCCAAAAATTCCGTGTATGTAGATTTCACCCGACGCTGATGATGATGAACCATGGATACAAACCTCCATGGCTTTAACAAATTACTATCTCTTAGCAATTTTAGCTTACTTAGTTGGTTTTTATTTTAATTGTATCTTTTTTTTCATATTTGCTGTCATCAGATTGTCTGTTTATAAATTTTAATTTGCAAAAATCTGACAAGGAATCTCTCTCTCTCTCTCACTCACTTTTTGACTACAATAACGAAAATAGTTTACTTCTACTCTCTAGACATTTGCTCAGAGAACTCCCCAATTTAACAGAATTGCACAGCACTAAATTTAACAAAAAATTCATTAAATATAGCTTACTTTATGTAACCATCATGATGCACTTCCTTTTTTTTTTTTTTTTTTTTTTTTTTGTGATGATTTAAATTTTGCTACGTTTCTCCTATTTTGTTTAGCTTTCTAACCTTGATTAGGTCTAATTTATTTGTTGATGTTTTTTCACATAATACACGTTCGTCATTTCCTCATCACAAATTCTTTTTTTTTTTTTTTTTTTTTTTATTTAATTGTGGTTGTTATGGCCATGAATTACATCATTACATCTAATTCTGAGATGCAATGATAAATATTGTAAAATGTTCGTATAATAACGGATAACAAACTGTACAAATTATTCGAAAAATCTTCTGTTGCATAGTGTTTCTTCGCAAATCTTTGTTAGTTTTTCTTAATGAGGCACAAATATATTCAAGGCTTCTTCATCATCATCATCATCATTGTCAACCATTATCAATCCACTGCTGGACGAAGGTCTCCCCAAGTTTCCTCCACAACGGTCTGTCTTGTGCCAGTCTCCTCCATGTCACCCCTGCATACTTTCGAATTTCATCCACCCATCTCCCATGTGGTCTTCTTCTGGGTCTTTTCCTGTCCCTTGGAATCCAATCTAAAATTTCGGCTGTCCATCGATGATCTGTCCTTCTGGCAGTATGTCCAGCCCATTGCCATTTCAGGGATTTAACTCTGATCATGATGTCTTCCACTCTTGTCATTTTTCGGATCCACGAGTTCCTCTTCTTATCTCTCCTGGTTACACCAAGTATGCACCTCTCCATGCTTCTTTGAGTTGTCTGCAGCCTTTGTATGTCTCTTTTAGTTAAGGTCCACGTCTCTGCACCATACGTAAGCACTGGAAGGATGCATTGATCAAAAACTTTTCTTTTAAGACATAATGGCATATTGCTCTTGAAAATTATGCTGTTTCTTCCAAAAGCTCTCCAGGCAAGTTTTGTACGCCGATTAATTTCTTCATCAATGTGACCCTCACTAGATATCTGCTGTCCAAGATAAACGTACGTGTCTGTTATCTCCAGCTTTTCTCCATCAATCGATAAGTCTTCATTTCTTGTAAAAGCATTGAACATCACTTTTGTCTTCTGAAAGTTCATTTTTAATCCCACTTCTTTACTCTTGTCAGCAAGTTCCTGGATCATACTCTGCAGCTCTGATGGGGTAGTTGCAAAAATGACTACGTCATCAGCAAAACGAAGGTGGGTTAGATAATCTCCATTAATCTTTATCCCTTTGTTTTCCCAGTTCAGTGATTGAAAGACATTTTCCAATGTGGCATTAAAGAGCTTCGGAGATATGGTGTCACCTTGTCTCACTCCCTTTCCAATTTTTACTTGTGTTGTATTTTCAAACAGCCTAATCTTTGCACTTGCATTTTCATAGATGTTATTAATAATATTAATGTATGCATCTTCAATACCGCAGGTTTTCAGAGCCATTGTAACTGCTGATGGTTTCACTGAATCAAAGGCTTTTTCATAATCGATAAAAGCCATGCACAATGGAAGTTCATATTCCCTCGCTCTTTCAATTAGTTCTCTCAGCACATGGATATGATCTATTGTGCTGTAGCCACTCCTGAATCCAGCTTGTTCTCTCGGTTGAGCCATGTCCAGTGTTACCTTCAAGCGGTGTGAAAGAACTTTAGTGAAGATTTTATAAACTACTGATAGGAGGCTGATAGGTCTTTAGTTTCCAAGATCCTCAATGTCACCTTTCTTATGTAGCAGGATCATTGTAGCGGTGTTCCAATCCTCAGGAATCTTTCCTTCATTAAGGCATCGAGTGAAAATTTGGGCGAGTACTGTTTCGATTTCTCCACTTGCTTCTTGTATGATGTCTACAGTAATTCCATCTTCTCCTGGAGCTTTTCCCCGCTTCATGTTCTTGATTGCATGTGCAACTTCTGCTGGAAGGACTGGAGGAACTCTGGTACTGGTATCTTTCATGATGTCTGGAGTGCATGTATCATCCCTTTCATATAATTTGGAGTAGAAATCTTTCACTCTTGTCAAAATTTCGCCTCTATTTCTTGTTACAGAACCATCTTCTTTTCTCAGTGCCATAATCTGTTTTCTTCCTTTACTGAGATGTCCCTTTGCTATCTTTAGGCTTTGGTTGTTTTCAATTGCTTTCCTCACTAGTTCACAGTTGAATTTTCTAACGTCTTCAGTGATACTTTTCCTTACTGTCTTGCATAGCTCTATATATTCCACTTTGGAAGTTACATCTTCTTTAGTTGTCCTCATCTCTCTTCTTTTTTGCATCAACATTTTCGTTTTTCCTGATAATTTATTTACATGCAACTTGTTCTTAGACCCAGCTAATTTTGTTGCTGTTTCCATAAGAGCTTTGGTTACTTTTCTGTTAACTTCAGAGATGTCCACTTCTTCCGATGTTAGGCCTTCTAAAGCAGAGAATCTGTTCTTCAGTTCCAACTTGAAGGTATTATGGTGTTTTTTAAGGTTGGTTATGTCAATACATTTTGTTTGTCTTATGAGCTTGCCACGTTCAAGTTTAGTGTTGAGGTGCATCTTACATCTCACCAATCTATGGTCACTACCTGTGTTGAACTTGTTTAGCACACTGCAGTCTTCTATGACGAATTTTTTGTTACACATAATAAAATCAATTTCACTTGTCGTCCCATTTGGATGTCTCCATGTCCATTTCCTGTGTGGCTTTTTCTTGAAGAAGGAGTTCAAGATGAAAAACCCTTCTGCCTCTGCAAACTCAACGAGAGTATTTCTACGCTGGTTTCTGTTGCCCTGACCGAATTTACCTACTGAAGTTTCATTCTGTTGCTGTTGCCCTATTTTTGCATTGAAATCTCCCATAATTATATTCAAGTGCTGCTTACCTTTATTATTTAGATCACGAATTTCCTCATAAAATTCTTCAATTTCTTCTTCAGGATGACTTGTGGTGGGTGCATAAGTTTGAATAATCTGAGCCTGGTATCTTTTCGAGAGTTGGATAACAAGTCGTGCAGCTCTGTCAGAGGAACTTTCAACTTCTACAACTTTATCCTTCAGTTTCTTGTTTATTATAAATCCAACACCACTAGTTCCGCCAGTATCTGTCCCACGATAGTAGAAGAGATGTCCACTTTTCAGTTCAATGAGATCTTCTCCTTTTCTCCTTACCTCACTTAGCCCCACGATGTCCCACTTGATCCTTTGTAGTTCCTATTCCAATTCAAGAAGCCTTGAATCAGAAGATAGGGAGCGTCCATTGTACGTAGCCAAGGTCAGTATAGCGGTATAACTATACCATCGGGATTAGAGGAAATGCTATCCCACACTCACCAACCCGCTTGGCCAGCGTGGTGAGTTATGGCCAAACCCCTCCAAAATGATTCCACAACTTAAATCTTGGCCCTCAGTCTCCGGCAGCTGGAATGTACCTGGCCAAGGCAGCGGCCAGTGCGACATGAAGGCAGAGGGTGCTAAGAATCCCCGGAGGACCGGACTAGGCTGCCATCTGATGCAAGGCTTCTTATATATATATATATATATATATAGAAAAAGTATCACTGAAGACGTAAGGAAATTCAACTGTGAACTAGTGAGGAAATCAATTGAAAACAACCAAAGCCTAAAGATAGCAAAGGGACATCTCAGTAAGGGAAGAAAACAGATTATGGCACTGAGAAAAGAAGATGGTTCTGTAACAAGAAATAGAGGCAAAATTTTGACAAGAGTGAAAGATTTCTACTCCAAATTATATGAAAGGGATGATATATGCACTCCAGACATCATGAAAGATACCAGTACCAGAGTTCCTCCAGTCCTTCCAGCAGAAGTTGCACATGCAATCAAGAACATGCAGCGAGGAAAAGCTCCAGGAGAAGATGGAATTACTGTAGACATCATACAAGAAGCAAGTGGAGAAATCGAAACAGTACTCGCCCAAATTTTCACTCGATGCCTTAATGAAGGAAAGATTCCTGAGGATTGGAACACCGCTACAATGATCCTGCTACATAAGAAAGGTGACATTGAGGATCTCGGAAACTACAGACCTATCAGCCTCCTATCAGTAGTTTATAAAATCTTCACTAAAGTTCTTTCACACCGCTTGAAGGTAACACTGGACATGGCTCAACCGAGAGAACAAGCTGGATTCAGGAGTGGCTACAGCACAATAGATCATATCCACGTGCTGAGAGAACTAATTGAAAGAGCGAGGGAATATGAACTTCCATTGTGCATGGCTTTTATCGATTATGAAAAAGCCTTTGATTCGGTGAAACCATCAGCAGTTACAATGGCTCTGAAAACCTGCGGTATTGAAGATGCATACATTAATATTATTAATAACATCTATGAAAATGCAAGTGCAAAGATTAGGCTGTTTGAAAATACAACACACGTAAATATTGGAAAGGGAGTGAGACAAGGTGACACCATATCTCCGAAGCTCTTTAATGCCACATTGGAGGGTGTTTTTCAGTCGCTGAGCTGGGAAAACAAGGGGATAAAGATTAATGGAGATTATCTAACCCACCTTCGTTTTGCTGATGACGTAGTCATTTTTGCAACTACCCCATCAGAGCTGCAGAGTATGATCCAGGAACTTGCTGACAAGAGTAAAGAAGTGGGATTAAAAATGAACTTTCAGAAGACAAAAGTGATGTTCAATGCTTTCACAAGAAATGAAGATTTATCGATTGATGGAGAAAAGCTTGAGATAACAGACACGTACGTTTATCTTGGACAGCAGATATCAAGTGAGGGTCACATTGATGAAGAAATTAATCGGCGTACAAAACTTGCCTGGAGAGCTTTTGGAAGAAACAGCATAATTTTCAAGAGCAATATGCCATTATGTCTTAAAAGAAAAGTGTTTGATCAATGCATCCTTCCAGTGCTTACGTATGGTGCAGAGACGTGGACCTTAACTAAAAGAGACATACAAAGGCTGCAGACAACTCAAAGAAGCATGGAGAGGTGCATACTTGGTGTAACCAGGAGAGATAAGAAGAGGAACTCGTGGATCCGAAAAATGACAAGAGTGGAAGACATCATGATCAGAGTTAAATCCCTGAAATGGCAATGGGCTGGACATACTGCCAGAAGGACAGATCATCGATGGACAGCCGAAATTTTAGATTGGATTCCAAGGGACAGGAAAAGACCCAGAAGAAGACCACATGGGAGATGGGTGGATGAAATTCGAAAGTATGCAGGGGTGACATGGAGGAGACTGGCACAAGACAGACCGTTGTGGAGGAAACTTGGGGAGACCTTCGTCCAGCAGTGGATTGATAATGGTTGACAATGATGATGATGATGATGATATATATATATATATATATATATAAAACCAAAATGTTGATGCAAAAAAGAAGAGAGATGAGGACAACTAAAGAAGATGTGACTTCCAAAGTGGAATATATAGAGCTATGCAAGACAGTAAGAAAAAGTATCACTGAAGACGTAAGAAAATTCAACTGTGAACTAGTGAGGAAAGCAATTGAAAACAACCAAAGCCTAAAGATAGCAAAGGGACATCTCAGTAAGGGAAGAAAACAGATTATGGCACTGAGAAAAGAAGATGGTTCTGTAACAAGAAATAGAGGCGAAATTTTGACAAGAGTGAAAGATTTCTACTCCAAATTATATGAAAGGGATGATACATGCACTCCAGACATCATGAAAGATACCAGTACCAGAGTTCCTCCAGTCCTTCCAGCAGAAGTTGCACATGCAATCAAGAACATGAAGCGAGGAAAAGCTCCAGGAGAAGATGGAATTACTGTAGACATCATACAAGAAGCAAGTGGAGAAATCGAAACAGTACTCGCCCAAATTTTCACTCGATGCCTGAATGAACGAAAGATTCCTGAGGATTGGAACACCGCTACAATGATCCTGCTACATAAGAAAGGTGACATTGAGGATCTCGGAAACTACAGACCTATCAGCCTCCTATCAGTAGTTTATAAAATCTTCACTAAAGTTCTTTCACACCGCTTGAAGGTAACACTGGACATGGCTCAACCGAGAGAACAAGCTGGATTCAGGAGTGGCTACAGCACAAAAGATCATATCCACGTGCTGAGAGAACTAATTGAAAGAGCGAGGGAATATGAACTTCCATTGTGCATGGCTTTTATCGATTATGAAAAAGCCTTTGATTCGGTGAAACCATCAGCAGTTACAATGGCTCGAAAACCTGCGGTATTGAAGATGCATACATTCATATTATTAATAACATCTATGAAAATGCAAGTGCAAAGATTAGGCTGTTTGAAAATACAACACACGTAAAAATTGGAAAGGGAGTGAGACAAGGTGACACCATATCTCCGAAGCTCTTTAATGCCACATTGGAGGGTGTCTTTCAGTCGCTGAGCTGGGAAAACAAGGGGATAAAGATTAATGGAGATTATCTAACCCACCTTCGTTTTGCTGATGACGTAGTCATTTTTGCAACTACCCCATCAGAGCTGCAGAGTATGATCCAGGAACTTGCTGACAAGAGTAAAGAAGTGGGATTAAAAATGAACTTTCAGAAGACAAAAGTGATGTTCAATGCTTTTACAAGAAATGAAGATTTATCGATTGATGGAGAAAAGCTGGAGATAACAGGCACGTACGTTTATCTTGGACAGCAGATATCAAGTGAGGGTCACATTGATGAAGAAATTAATCGGCGTACAAAACTTGCCTGGAGAGCTTTTGGAAGAAACAGCATAATTTTCAAGAGCAATATGCCATTATGTCTCAAAAGAAAAGTGTTTAATCAATGCATCCTTCCAGTGCTTACGTATGGTGCAGAGACGTGGACCTTAACTAAAAGAGACATACAAAGGCTGCAGACAACTCAAAGAGTAATGGAGAGGTGCATACTTGGTGTAACCAGGAGAGATAAGAAGAGGAACTCGTGGATCCGAAAAATGACAAGAGTGGAAGACATCATGATCAGAGTTAAATCCCTGAAATGGCAATGGGCTGGACATACTGCCAGAAGGACAGATCATCGATGGACCGCCGAAATTTTAGATTGGATTCCCAGGGACAGGAAAAGACCCAGAAGAAGACCACATGGGAGATGGGTGGATGAAATTCGAAAGTATGCAGGGGTGACATGGAGGAGAGTGGCACAAGACAGACCGTTGTGGAGGAAACTTGGGGAGACCTTCGTCCAGCAGTGGATTGATAATGGTTGACAATGATGATGATGATGATATATATATATATATATATATATATATATATATATATATATATATATATATATACTAAAGAGCAAAACTGAAGACTAAGGAAAAGATTTTAGAATTTAAAATGAAGGGTGCAAAATAACCTGAAAATCAAAACGCGCAATGCAGCAGTTTTGAAAATTCAGAATTCACATTCTATAAAGAAGATACCTAAGCAAAAAAATACATATATAATTTTGACTCACACCTAATACAACATAGAAAAGGTTATGTATCTACCTGTGTGAGTAAAAGGAGAAAAGATAAAAAAATAAAATAAAACAACTGAATGTAGAAGGTGTCGAGAATACTGAGCCTTGGCTTTATCAAGGACCAGCAAAAACTCTGCATTTTCTCACTTCCACAAAGACCTAGTTGGAAATGGGTTTCTGCAAGGCCATAGATGCAAGTAACATTCCCACCTAAAATAGTTTAAAAAATATATATATAAGTCATGTCCTCCGTAGAGTAGCATGACCTAGCACTAGTTAACAATTTCGCTTGCATCCATTAACCTTCATGGCCCGACCCATGCTCTTCATCTGTTACTATTAAATAGAGAGAAGAAGATTAAAGAGAACTCAAGCTGTGAGAGTGACATAATAAATAGAAATGATTTTCAGCTATAACGAAATTCCAAGTTCGTTTGAGAGAGAATTTAAACCTGAAAAACAATGCAAAAGAAATCCAAATTTTACATTGCAATTAAAAAAGGAAATGTTAATTTATAACGAACAGATTTTTAAAAGAAAACTTGAGTCTAAAACCCCTACTCTACAACTTATGACAGCACGAAAACGAGAATAAGTTAAAGATAATAATTAACTAAAGAAAACTTTGTGAAAGTTATATACCTTAAACAGTTAGTTGCAATATGTACAAAGTATTTCAGCAGTGCTTTAAGTGCATAATTAATTAGTTATTAAGAACTTAACTACTTTGAAAAAACAGCGCATAGACAGCGCATAGAAAAGGAACAAGCTTAGCCTTCTTCTGTTCCTAGGTACCCCAAAAGACGCTCAAAGTTACAAAGAAAAGTAAGAGTTAAAACCCGCATAAATGTTAACAAACAAACCAATGCTTAAAAGCTGAAAAGCTAAAAAACGACAGAGAAAAGGTACATAAAGTACAAACATTGAACTTATAAAACCTAGAACCCAAAAACTAGGAAGAGAGCTTACCTCTTGTGTGACAAAAACTTTTCTCCTCACAAGAGGAGAACATGGCTGACCCCTTCCGCCACTCCCTAGACGCTGGGGGGCAGTGAGGGTGGGGCTGATGGCCTCCTCATACAGCAAGAAACCAACGCGCGGAGATTTTAACCAGAGAAAAAAATATATAAACTTAAGACTTTGGATCTGTATGATCAGAATGAGCAGAATTAACTCTCCAGAATACATGAGAAATATTATAAAATACACGAGCAGTTTATTTAATAATCTTTGCATGTATTAAATCACCTTAGTGAGCTTCTATAGATTAATCAGAATCTTATTAATTTTAATGTTGGTTTTACTATTTTTAGTATAGCTATCCTAGTGATGAATAACTAGTTTTCTTTTTATTTGTTTTTATTTTCTTTTATATACTATTAGAAAGTTTTCTAGAGAACGAAATTCCTTCTTCTTTCATCAAAAGAACTTTAAGAAAAATTATTCTGAATAATAGAGTAAGGTTGGCAGATCTGCTTTAATTTTCTACACAGTTAATAATATGATTCTGACCAATCAAAGCCGTAAGGAAGTTGGCTAGAGGATGCCTATTAACTACCTAAAGGAACCTTAGTGCTATGGATATGACGGTCCTATTAAAACAAAAAATTAAATAATATAAACAAAATCACAAAAAAAGCTTAAAAATCTGTTTATAAAAGAAAATAAAAACAAATAAAAAAGAAAACTAGTTATTCATCACTAGGATAGCTATACTAAAAATAGTAAAACCAACATTAAAATTAATAAGATTCTGATTAATCTATAGAAGCTCACTAAGGTGATTTAATACATGCAAAGATTATTAAATAAACTGCTCGTGTATTTTATAATATTTCTCATGTATTCTGGAGAGTTAATTCTGCTCATTCTGATCATACAGATCCAAAGTCTTAAGTTTATATATTTTTTTCTCTGGTTAAAATCTCCGCGCGTTGGTTTCTTGCTGTATGAGGAGGCCATCAGCCCCACCCTCACTGCCCCCCAGCGTCTAGGGAGTGGCGGAAGGGGTCAGCCATGTTCTCCTCTTGTGAGGAGAAAAGTTTTTGTCACACAAGAGGTAAGCTCTCTTCCTAATTTTTGGGTTCTAGGTTTTATAAGTTCAATGTTTGTACTTTATGTACCTTTTCTCTGTCGTTTTTTAGCTTTTCAGCTTTTAAGCATTGGTTTGTTTGTTAACATTTATGCGGGTTTTAACTCTTACTTTTCTTTGTAACTTTGAGCGTCTTTTGGGGTACCTAGGAACAGAAGAAGGCTAAGCTTGTTCCTTTTCTATGCGCTGTCTATGCGCTGTTTTTTCAAAGTAGTTAAGTTCTTAATAACTAATTAATTATGCACTTAAAGCACTGCTGAAATACTTTGTACATATTGCAACTAACTGTTTAAGGTATATAACTTTCACAAAGTTTTCTTTAGTTAATTATTATCTTTAACTTATTCTCGTTTTCGTGCTGTCATAAGTTGTAGAGTAGGGGTTTTAGACTCAAGTTTTCTTTTAAAAATCTGTTCGTTATAAATTAACATTTCCTTTTTTAATTGCAATGTAAAATTTGGATTTCTTTTGCATTGTTTTTCAGGTTTAAATTCTCTCTCAAACGAACTTGGAATTTCGTTATAGCTGAAAATCATTTCTATTTATTATGTCACTCTCACAGCTTGAGTTCTCTTTAATCTTCTTCTCTCTATTTAATAGTAACAGATGAAGAGCATGGGTCGGGCCATGAAGGTTAATGGATGCAAGCGAAATTGTTAACTAGTGCTAGGTCATGCTACTCTACGGAGGACATGACTTATATATATTTTTTAAACTATTTTAGGTGGGAATGTTACTTGCATCTATGGCCTTGCAGAAACCCATTTCCAACTAGGTCTTTGTGGAAGTGAGAAAATGCAGAGTTTTTGCTGGTCCTTGATAAAGCCAAGGCTCAGTATTCTCGACACCTTCTACATTCAGTTGTTTTATTTTATTTTTTTATCTTTTCTCCTTTTACTCACACAGGTAGATACATAACCTTTTCTATGTTGTATTAGGTGTGAGTCAAAATTATATATGTATTTTTTTGCTTAGGTATCTTCTTTATAGAATATATATATATATATATATATATATATATATATCGATTGATGGGAAAAGCTGGAGGTAATAGATACTTGGACAGTAGATATCAAGCGAAGGTCACGTTGATGAAGAAATTAATCGCCGTGTAAAACTTGGTTTGAGAGCTCTTGGAAGAAACAGTACAATTTTTAAGAGCAGTATGCCATTATGTCTTAAAAGAAATGTGTTTAATAAATGCATCCTTTCCGTGCTTACGTACGGAACACAGAATTGGACCTTAACTAAAAGAGACATACAAAGGCTGCAGACAACTGAAAGCAGCATGGAGAGATGCATGCATGGTGTAACCACGAAAGATAAGCAGAGAAACTCGTAGATAAGGAAAATGGCAAGAGTGCAAGACATCATGATCAGAGTAAAATCCCTGAAATGGCAGTGGGTTGGACATATTGCCAGAAGGACGGACCACCGATGGACAACTGAAATTTTAGACTGGATTCCAAGGGCCAAAAAAAAAAAAAAAGACACAGAAGAAGGCCCCATGGAAGATGGGTAGATGAAATTTGAAAGTATGCGGGAGTAACATGGAGGAGACTGGCACAAGACAGACCGTTGTGGAAGAAACTTGGGGAGACCTTTCTCAGCAGTGTATTGACAATGATTATATATATATATATATATATATATATTCTATTAAGAAGAGACCGCAGCAAAAATAATTTTTTGACTCATACCAAGTACAACATAGAAAAAGTTATGTATTTACCGGTGTGAGTAAAAAGAGAAGAAAAATAAAACAACTGAATGTAGACAGTGTCGAGAATACTGAGCCTTGGCTTTATCAAGGACCAGCAAAAACTCTGCATTTTCTCACTTCCACAAAGACCTAGTTGGAAATGGGTTTCTGCAAAGTCATAGATGCAAGAAATAAGCCCACCAAAATTAAAAAAAATATATATATATATATGTCATGATCTCCGCAGAGTTGTATGACTTAGCTTTAGTTAACAGTTTAGCTTGCATCCATAACTTTCCTGGCCCGACCCATGCTCTTCATCTGTTACTATATATATATATATAACTTTGAAAGGAATAGCCTCTGGGTGTTGTTCCTTAGTAAGTACACTAAAGAGCAATTGAATTAGACAGCTGGCGTTATGCAAATGTGGCGCTGTAGGCGGCCCTGTAAACGAAAACGACAAGACGTATGCAGCGATCCGACAACATAAGGAGTGATGCGACGGGAATCAGTAAGAGTCGGACACAGTATGGGTAAGACGAAGGATCTAAGCGCATTTGATCGTGGGCAAATTGTCGGGGCCCGACGAATGAGTCACTCCATCTCGGAAGTCGTGCAGGGACTGGGATTTTCACGAGCCACTGGGTCACGGGTGCACCGTGAGTACATCGAATCCGGTAAAACCATCCCTGCAAGGGCCAACTGCGGTGGACAACAGCGTGTGGATGAGCGGGCTCATCGTCGGATAGCTTGCATTGTACCAGCGGATAGACGGGCCACGATGCAAGACATCACTCGACAATTTAACGCTGGTGCACAAAAACGTGTAAGCAGCCACACCATCCAGAACCATCTCCTCGCTATGGGGTACAGAAGCCATCGTCCCACGAGGGTACCGCTGCTGACCGCACATCACAGGGTGCAAAGATTAGCATGGGTGCGGGAACATCGCCACTGGACCCTAGACATGTGGAAAAATGTTGCCTGAACTGATGAGTCGAGATTCACGTTGGTACATGCGGATGACAGGATACGAGTACGGCGCAAACCCCATGAAGCGATGGATCCTTCTCGCCAGCACAGGGTACTCTTCAAGCTGGTGGGGGTGGCATTCTTGTCTGGGGACTGTTTACGTGGACTGAAATGGGACCTCTAGTATGTGTGACATCTTCACTCACAGGTCAACGTTACCGGGATATCCTGGACGACCATTTGCTCCCGTTTGTGCGTCTTCAACATCCCACTGGGGACCTCATCCTGCAACAAGACAATGCTCCGTGCCATCGCCCCCGAATTGTATCTGAATGGTTGGATGAACACTCCAACGACGTGACCTCGCTACCTTGTCCAGCTAGGTCACCTTACCTCAATCACATCGAGCACATCTGGGATGCCATCGAGAGAGATGTTCGAAGCTCTGACCCCTCCCTCCATCAAATCTTCGTGAACTGTGGGAGCTTGTTCAGGGGTCGTGGATCCGTATGGTTTTCCAGCGCTTCCGGTGTCTTGTCGAGTCCATGCCGAGACGAATCGCCGCCTTCATCAGGGCGAAAGGTGGTGCTACACGTTACTAGACAGGTATCTCTAATTCCATTGCTCTTCAGTGTATACGTTATCGGCGTAAGTAGTTCTTGTCGTTTTCACGCCTTATTATGTCGATGAACTGAATAATTTTTACTATGTACATTTAAGTAGGAAAACTGTTAGAGAATTTCACTGTTTTACAGCAACGCCATTAAGAGAAACGAAACTCCTTCAGCTGGCGCGTGACCTGCACTTTGTGATACCGGCTTTTTTTGGTGAATTTCAAATTTATTATTTATTTGGGTTTATTTTATTTTCATTAAAATACTATATATATATATATATACAGTATTTTAATGAATAAAAAGTAAACCCAAATAAATTTGTAATTCACCAAAAAATGCCAGTATCAGTTACAACAGCAGTGGTTTCTTTGGTATCTTTGAAAGGAACAGCCCCAACCCACTGCAGTTGGACGCCAATTTAAACAATTGGAGCTGGGGCGTAGGCTGAATTTTTTTTCGGGGGGGGGGGGGGGACAAAAAATTGGAAGTTTCTGAGATCCATCAGGATAAAATGGAAGTTAATAAAAAAAGAAAAAAAAACGTGTTAATAATAAAAAAAAAAGGTATTTCTTTTTAGTTTTTTTAGGTATACAACTTACATATATACCTAAATTTAGCTGAGGAGTACATATTAAAAACAAAAAAGACTGACAGAAACAAATTTCTCCTTGAGAAATAATGAAATTGATTGGACTCACCTAATTCTTAAAAACTGACATTTATTCTTCTAGGCACATTTCCGAATTTGTCAATGACTTCTTCAACTTGAATGTCTCTATGAATAGATAATAAAGCTAGCCCATTCAGTTTTGACTCTGATGTACTGTTTCTCAAATAAGATTTCAACCGACGAAGACTGGAAAAGCTTCTTTCCACTGATGCTGTGGTTACAGGAAAAATTGCCAAGATGTGAAGCAAAATATAAATGTTGGGAAATAAGTTCTTATTGCATGATGCCAAACTTTCAACTGCGTTTTTGGGGTGCACGTCTGCTTTTTCCCTTTCCCATTTTCGACACCATAATTGATACTCGCTTTCTGTTACATCAGAATATCCTAAATCAGATTCATACATTTTCACTGCAGATAATATTTGGGAATAATCATTCTTCACAGCAAAAACTGGTAGAATGTTTTGCAATTAAGTTAGTGTTTCTTTTTGTGATTGAAACCTTTCATTTAATGATTCAATTATATCATCCACAAAGGGTAGAAATATACTTCTGCAGAAATATTCTTCTGGGGTTGAATATGGTACATTCCATCTACTTTTTTGTATACTGCATCTACGTGGAACTTCTGCTACTTTGAGGCCTACAGCCAATGTTTTTACAGCATCATAAATTAAGCTGAAGGATTTTTCTGCTTCAGTTCTCATGCTGTTTAGCAGTGCTGTAACTTCTGATATTTTTTCTAATGCATCGACTAAGTCGATTTGCTTGTTTTGGAAGTTTTCAGATAGGTTGTATGTGATGGACAATATTTTACTAAGGACAAAAGTTGCCACTACAAATGAAAACTGACATATAGAGTTGAGCAAAGTGTGTGCTTTGACAGATGATTCTGCTGACTCTTCTTGCTCAGTCGCTTCTAAGGATGATATAATAGGATGCAGACCTTCTTTAAACATAAGAACGGCATCATGCCTTTGGATCCATTGAGTTTCACATAGAGTTTTCCTCTTAACTTTCTTGCAATCAGGTAGCAGTCACTGGATACTTTCTTTCAAAACACTGGTACGTTTAGCAGAAGCGTGGAAAAACAAACATATTTCTGATATAACTCCCATACAGTTCCTTATGCTAGGCATTTTGCTGCATCCGACAAACATAAGTTCAAGGAATGTGACATGCAAGGAGTACATATTGCTTTGGGATATTTTTTTCTAATACAGGCCTGCACTCCACGGAACTGTCATCGCATATATCGTTCAAATCAAAATCCAATTTCACTAAATTTTCCATTATTGTTGTTGCAAGAGAACAGCCTGTTGAATTTTTCACTAGTATAAAAGCCAGAAAATCTTCTCTTAATTTCAGTTCTTCATCAAAATACCTGACGCACAGTGAAAACTGTTCTATTTGACTAATGTCAATTGTTTCATCTGCCAATACTGAAAAAAAAAATTGAATGCTTTACCTTTGCTACAATTTTCTGTTGAATAAGTTCCCCAAAGATGTTTATTGTTTCATTCTGTATTACTGAACTTGTATACATGCTATTACCTGCACTAGTTTCTAAGTTTTCTTTTAAAATGGCATCTCCAGAATTTGCACGATGTCACAACAAAATGCGAAAATTGCCATTATTATTTGCTGGTTCCTCAAGCGAAATTCTTCCAGAATCAACTTTTCCCCTAAGAGGTATCTCTGCTGCCTTCTACATAATCTAATTGTTTGCACAAAAGGAATCAACCTTTTCCTGTTGTCAATTATATCTTGCTTTTTCTGTTTATTCATTTGTAAAATTATACTATCCGGTTTTTTATGAATAATTGATGCAATATTTTCAGCTGCCAATACAGCGTCTTTGTGATATTTATTCTTTTCATGTTTTTTTTAAGACTTCCCTCGCATCTTTTAAATCGGTACTAGGCTTTGTAACGAGGCTACCCAAAGTCTGATGTTTGCCTTTACCAGCAACAACTTTTTCGTAAAATAAAACACAATATTTACAAAATGAACCTTCTTTCAGACGTGAATATGACAGCCTCTTATACTCTTCTAGTCATTTAATTTGGAATGTTCTCATATGATTTTTATTGCGACTGGAACTGATTTTTTTAGGGAATCTATATTTTGCAGTACGTTTCCATAGGCTATGTAACAAATCCACATTTTTCTCGTCACTCGAAGAATTTACAAGCTCACTGTTACCTGCATACAATCCTATGTCGTTTGAATCTGAAATGCTTTCAGACTTTTCATTACCATCTGCATCTCCGTCATTCGTATTAGTTGAAGCTCATAATTTTCCGGATTACTCCCGCTTTCAAGTTTCAACGCATTGGTTTGGAACTTCAATATCAAGTGGGTTCAGCTAGCACTTCAGTTTACACAGCTTTTTTTTTTTTTTTTTTTTTGTTACAGAAAGTCAACAGACTTTGTTGATGAAATCGTTTCATTTTTTAAATAACCTCAACAAACTGTTTTAAGCAGCTGCGAGAAAGAGCGAATAAATACTGATTTTGAATTACAAGGATACAGACAAAACAGAAGTTTCATTTTTTCACTCCGTTTGAAAATGAAAGAATCCATCCACATGGCCAACGCACAGCTCGGAATCAGTAAAGTATCAAAACAGGTGGCTGGGCAGTGAAGCGAGGTGTCTAGTGTCACTGCACGTGTCCCAGTAACGACCGGCGCCAGGCAGAGAGAAGCAGTGGCACGTGACATCATCCCCAGTCTGGTCAATTAGGAGCTGTCGCCACAAAAACCTACAGCCGTTCTCCTGACCACAGATATGAACCACCCTTCTTTCTCTGAACTCTGTCTCCTTCGCGCAATGATCTTTCACTGAATCCGTACGTAGCAGTTAAGATTTTTGCAGCAGTAAATATTCATGATTCAGAAACTTTTCTCATAACACAAATTTTGATTTAACATATAAAAAATGTATTTGAAAGCATAGTTTGAATATTTAACCTTTTTTTAACAGATAACATAAAAAAATGAAACAGATTTTGGGGGAGGCCCTTTCCCCCTCTAAATACGCCCCTGAATTAGAGGATGCCGTTTCCCCAAAAGTCAGTGTGGCCTTGTTCATCTGCTATGTACCGACTATGAATGAATTTGATTTCGGTGTTCTTAAGCTAGCCTGCAGCACTGTTACTAGTTCAATATTCCGCACCGCAGGATAACGAACAGGACAACACGAAATCAATGGTAGAATATGCGAGCATCCTCTACGAGCTTTTAACTAAGAGTTTGAAGGACAAAATTTATTGTATCGGTTCAAAAACTCTCAAACCAGCAAAATCAGAGAGAGAAAATTTTCAAAAATGAAAATCTTGCACAAATTACGAGTAGAATTCAGAGATATAAATAAAGAGCGAGCCCAAATTTCTTTTGTATACTTAAGCAGTACGTTTTTTTAACCTTTTTTTTTTTTGTAATTTTTATGTACTTTTTGTTCACAATTATTGTAAGGAAACGTCGTTCGCCATACCAATTTTTTAATGAAAGGCCGTTCCCGCTAACTTTCACCAGTGCTATTATTAAGTAAGTTCCTCGGCCTATTCTTATATACTACACACTGTAGACCAAACATTAGAGATAGGGGTGATGGGCAGTTGACATGGGCATCCCCACGCAGAGTGGTACACACCCAAACCGAAAATAGGCGTGCAGCAAGACTTCCCGATAGTGGGCCGCGGATAGCCTAGTGGTCAACACGTTCGTGACTGCCACTGAGGAACCTCCAGTTCGATCCTGGGCAGGTACGAAAGCTCAAACCAGTAAGTATCCGCCGTGCGTCGGACCCCGGTAGTAAATAAGGGTGTCTTCTTCCCCCTTTTCTACCTCGCTTCCGAGTCACTTTCCTATTGGCCATTCTAGCCCAAATCTCCTAGCTTCCTATTTCTAATGGTTGTTTAAGACCTCCAGTCAGATACTCCCCTCCTAAAATCCTCTACATATGATCTGATATAGTACATCGCAATCGACGGATATGGCTAACTTTGATCGTGGACGCATTGTTGGCGCAAGACAGATGGGTCATTCTATCGCCCCAAGTGGTAAGAACCCTAGGGTTCCGGACGGTAACCGTATGAAAGACAGAGGCGTATACAAGGGGGTGGTCCTCGGGTCCGAATCACTCCTTGAGGGGAAAGTTGGGTACGAATTTAAAGCGATATGTATGCATATATGAAGCTTTCACCAATGAACCAAATCCATTAACCCCTCCCCCTTAAGAAATTTCTGGCTACGCCATTGATCAAGGGTATAACCGCGAGTATATCATTGACAGATATACCAGCACCCAGAGAACAAGCGGTGGCCGACCAGACGCCACTGATGACCGCAGTCGATGTATAGACTATCCAAGCTCATACAGACCGACAGCTTGGAAACGGCAGAGCAGATCATATCCAGGTTAAAGGTCGGAGGCCCAAGCAGCGTGAGCGCGCGGATGATACGGCGAAAGCTGCATACCCTGGGCTACGGGAACTGCATGCAGCAATTCTGCTGTATTGGAGACCTCATCAGCTGATGATTCAGACAGCTGTGTAAACATAATGATCATGTAAAGTGTGGAAATGATAGCAATCATGTGTGTTGTTTCAAATCTCTTTTGTGAATTGACTGGTTTTTTGAGAAAAATTTAGTGAATTTGTTAAAATGTGGTGGGAGCTTCTGATATATTAAATCCCAAAAATAATAAAATTAAAGTGAAAAGAAATAAGGCAAGAGTTCTTGTAAAGAAAAAAAAAACTTCTCATCAATCTGAAATGAAATTTTCTGAAAGTAAATAAAAAAGAAAAAAATTGTGATCAGCTATTGGAATGCTGCGTAATATGACCGTGGAAAGGCAGCAAGAGACATTGACGATTTTAAAAAGTAGAAATACGATTTTAGTTTTTAAAAAAAAACACTCGCACAAACTTTCACCTCAATCTACCCAAGAAAAAGCTATCTCGAAGAATAAAACAAACAAACAAACAAAAAAACCTGCGACTGTCAACTTCCAGAATGCAACAGAACCAGAGAACGAAATGTTGCAAATACTAAAAAAAATATGGCTCTTCAAAAAAAGCACACACACTTCTTTAATCTAACTGAAACAAAGTTATCTGGAAGCTAAAAACAGAAAATTTGTGATCATCAGCTCCTGGAATGCTGCATAATACGCCCGTGAAAACGGATGAGTGACGATAAAAATGCGTACAAATATGATTTTTGAAAAAAAAAAAAAAAAAAAGCTTCATAGATCTGAGATTCTGAAGCCATCCGGGGGAAAAAAAAAAAAATAATGGGAGTTTCGGAACATCGACGGCCGCGAAAACGGGGAAAAGAACGTTGAAAACGCCTTAAACATATTGGTCTTTAAAAAATATATCTATCTAACAAATGAGATTATACGGACGCCAAAAAAGGGAAAATTGCGGCCATCAGCTTCCGGAATGTAGCATAAGACGGACGTTGTGGAAACGGAAAAGCCTGGTAAAAGTGCGCAAAAGCATCGCTTCCTAGCGTTATTATTGAATGAAAGCAACATGTCTCATCAACTATCTGTTTGTAAAATAAGAAAGAAAGAAAATATAAAATAAAACGAAATACAATAATTGCCTACGTGATCTGTCGATATAACTTCACGTCAAGAAGGGGGATACAATGTTAAAAACGCGCCAAAATTTCCCTTCCCTTGCTTTAAAATTGAAAGGAAGATTTTAGAAACAAAGAATGTCCAAGCAAGAAATAGTAATAAAAAGAAAAAAAAAGATCTGTACACTTTTCCGCAAATCTAATACTGATGTCACGGTGTTATGCTGTTTCTGCTCCCATGGTGAGTTCAACTAATATTACAGAATTTTTATTATATTACAGAATTTTATTTTTATTTTTTTTAATATATGAAATAAATAATATAAACTTTTGAAACTTTCTAAAAGTAATCTGCAAGGGTCAAAAGTAATTTGCTTCGCCCGCTGCAGTTTCTGTTACTGAGGCTACAGACACATCAGAAAAGCAGCTCACCACCAATATAACCATTTTTCCCAAAAAAAAAAAAAAAATATTTTCACTCTATATCTTAAAAAAGTAGTTGCACTACAACTTATTGAAAATAGTTTTAAAAACTTTTTTTTTAAATAAATGCATATGGCAAATCAGTTTTTAGACCCAGGGTTTTATGTAAGTACCTAGGAGATTTGTAAATGTGAAGTATGATTATTTTTCCTAGTTATGTGAACATTAATTAGTGCAAGACCAGTGGGATAAAATTGTTATATTGGTCCTTTTATCTTTCCATGCATTTGCAAAAGTGATGCACATCTTCTGTTGCTATTTGTGTAAGTGTTGCAAATATGGAAACAAGAGGTGATAAAAATTTCTACAAAGCCTAAGGCCTTAGAGTGAAGAATTTACACCTATGTCAAAGTATGACATTATCTTTGTTACCTGTGTACACCTAGAAATATAAAAACTAGAACAAAAATATCAAATAAAGACCACATATTATCTTCAGTAATTATGAAAAGCTTTTCAAATATGAAAAAAGGGGAGATAAAACATTTCTAAAACAAGGCCTCACGAACCAAGAACTTCCAGATGAGTAAAACTGTAAAATTCACTCTCCCAACATTTCACTATCCTGAAAATTGACATTCTTTAACTGTAGCAATGTCATGTGCATGTTCCACCCCAAATATTCAGTTGATGAAGTCTGAAATTTAATATATATATATATATATATATATATTTCTAGTTTTACTGAATACAGTGGATTTGAAAACTCTGTAAAGTGAAAGCAATTTGCACCATCAACAGAAAGTACAATTTTTATATGCCCCCAATGGTGTTCCACATAACATCTTTTTCATTGGTACAAGTCACATTTCATTGTAGATTTAAATTCAATTCCAATTTCATCAGTAACAATATTTATCTCTAGCACATCAGATTTACACTAAGCAATAGTATATTAGTATTCAACAACAAAGCAAGTGTTTTTCGTGTAAGAGATGTATGTGGTCAACAAAGTAAAATCTCTACATGTCCCCCTTAAATAATGTGCAGTTTTTCTCTGGCCAATTTTCCTAAATTCTGAGCTACACCACGGGGTGTCAACCATTATTTGAAATTTTAAAACATTACAATTCTCCATGGCAACTAACACTTTCAAATTTTTTTTTTTTTTTACTTGGGAGTTTACCCATTGTCAGCAACTCGATAGACTACAAAGCAGTCACCTTTAACCGACTTAGGGCTACTTGGTTTCAGGGAAGTGAGAAAGCCGGTGCCATAAGACAAAACAACATTCACGAATTGCCGGGATTCGAACCTGGGCGCATCTAAGACAAATAGTCCAAGGCCAGCATTTAGACCATTGTGCCAGTGCTCATTTACATGAAAACATTTTATTGAACAAAAGTTTAATAACTAGACTTTTTCATCATTAACACAAAAATAAGTTCACTAAGATTCCAGCACCTGTGTTAACAATTTTATGGCATTTCTTATTTACTCATTACAAAAAGTGAGGGCATCTTAAAAAAGTTGTTTCTGAAAAACTCCAAAGGGGCAATTCTGCAGTACAAGTGTGAATGCTTCAAGATTTTATTTTGAAACTGTTCTAAATAAATACCTTAAAAGAACCTTAATTTCTTGCTCATTTTTGTTCTTCTCCATGTCTCGTATGAGTTATGAAATTCATACAAAGTTTAGTCCAAAACATTGAATTGGTGCAATTTTCAAAAACCTGATCAGATCAGTAAACCACGAACATTTACTTCCAGGAATTGAAAAAAGAGCTAGTTGAACATTCTAGGACTTTGTTTTTGTGTTCCAAAAAGAGCAAAATATTTCTTAGTGCTTGGGACAACCATTTAGAAGTTTGCATTTCCAAAGCTGTGGCATTTAAAAAGCCAGTGTATATTCTTTGAATAAAGCTCATATTGAGAAATGGCTTCCTAGTTTAATTGAATTAATAATCTAAAGCAACTTATGGGAATTTACTAGGAAATGTTTTCATTTATAGCAAATTTTCTCCGAAAATTTGCTATAAATGAAAACATTTCCTAGTAAATTCCCATAAGTTGCTTTAGATTATTAAGCCAGTGTATTTTGTAGGATATGTTGGGTTGATTTTATTTATAAGGTATACTAAAAAGTTTTTGAGCATTGCATGTTTAGACATCTAACATTTCTGTTTCAAGAACTGCATCTGCTGTGGTGTTGAGTGCGAAGTGTTGCATGTGTGGTGGGAAGTCAGACAAAAAGGAAATATTGATCCGGGAAAAAACAGCCCCTGAATTTAGATGAGGGTGGTGGGCTTTATTGGGAGTACAGATAAAGATATTTTTTGTCTGCATGCCATAATTTGGATAATCAACATTTCCTAAATTTGAGTTTTACTTTATCATTATTAGCTGGGGGCTATACCAAAGAAATTGGGACAAGTGAATACTTGACGATGATGGGCAAAACACGTAACAATATTAACAAATAAAGGTAACCTGATCACGCTAGTTACGTTAATTGAAAACTTTTACAAAAAGTTCGTAAGTTGGGAGCTTTTTGTAAAAGTTTTCAGTTAACGTAACTAGCGTGATCAAGTTACCTTTATTTGTTAAGTGAATACTTATTCCAGTTAGTCAGGAACTAAATTGGGGGAAAAAAAAATTTCGACCAGATTTCTCTTCAAGAAATTTTGTGAAATAAAGGAAATAAGATTGTTTCAGGGAAACATTGGTTCACTATAGGCAGACTCAGGGCTGTGTCACTGATCGACACAAAAATACTTTTTGGATGCTGCAGTATGTGGGAAAAAAAAAAAATGCATGAAAACAACCAAGTACCTGAAAAATCTTTGAAACAAATGCCAAAAATAAAAACAACTTAGAAATCTAAAAGTGCTGACATCATGAAAAATCTTAATTTTTCTTCTTAACACCATTTTAATGAAGTTGAATGTCATGAAAAGTTACAAATTATAGAAATTTGATTGCATTTATACTCTCTCTTCTGATGGCAATTTTTTTTTCTGTTGTTCTTGAAAAGGCTTTGCAAGAAATGAAACCTGGGAGGTGAGGATCATTTATTATTCTAATTCATTTGTCTCGTCCGAAGCCAGGAGGAGGGGGAATGGAAAAAATTTGGCATATTAATGGTGAAGTGTGTTGTATGATGATTTTAAAGTTTTTTTTTTTTTTTTTTTTTTTTTATTGGAGGTTTAACGACCACCGTGAGCAACTCAATGGGATATAAGCAGTTGCCCGTCCCTAATTTAGGGTAACTGGTTCCAGGGAAGACAGAGAGCCAGTGCCGTAAGACAAACACAACATCCATGCCTCACCGGGATTCGAACTCTGACCCCTTTTGGACGAATGATCAGAGGCCATCGCTTAGACCACTGCGCCACAGGGGCGGCATTTTTTTTAAGTTGAAAGGATTTTCCTTCCCAGTCAGGACAAAATGCAATGTATTGTGTAGTTTCCCCTGAACTGTTTTATTTTTCAATTTGAAATAACTGTTGTAGGCAATCCTGAGATGACCTTACTACAGGGTCTACAGTTGCTTTGATTACTTGGAAGGTTATCAGTTTTATGATTCTGTGGGGTGTGTGTGTGTGTGTGTGTGTGTGTGTGTGTGTGTGTGTGTGTGTGTGTGCATCTTTTGTTCCTGCCCCTCATCCTTTATTCTCCTCATGCTTTCTGTTTTTATGTCCCACACACTATTGTGACCTTTGGCCTAGCATTGTGAAGGTAATGAATTGCACAGGACTTTTAATATGTCAAAAGTCATGCTGCATTTCACAAAAAAATTTAATCATAATGTGAAATTTTGTTGCAACTACTTAATTTTTTGTAATGAATTACAAACATAACATTTTCACGTTTGTAGTTACTTCATGCTACAAACTATAATAAAAGTAGTGCACTACTTCACATACTGGTCTTGGCCGTGTGTATTTACCAAAAACATGCAATATTCTAAAAGGTAGACCAACACCTGATTTAAAAGATTAAGTTGAAAACTACTAGACAGTTCAACGGTCATTTCAAACAGCTTGTAGTACAAGAGTTAGTCATGGTTATGTGAAAATGTACACTCTTAAACATATAAAATCGAGCGAAACACAGTCACAAGTCACGTACGGTAAAAGGTTTGTTTAGCGGTACCTTTCGATCACCCTATGACCTTGAACCATGTACACACTCTTGTTGGCTGTGTAATATCTCATTTGAAAGAAATATGTAAAACAAAAGCTGGGCATCAACAACATTGGGACATTTCTGGGTCTTACAAAGGATGTCATGAAAATTTTAAATATATTTCCATACTTAAAATTCCATTATGAAGAGAAACAATTTTTCCTTCTGTGAAGCATTTAAAGAAGCTGCTGAAAAACAAAACAAAAAATGTCAAAGAAATACACATATTACTAAACCATTTTATAGTTGTTTTTTTACCAAGTAGCTTCTCTGAAACACCTGTGTCTACATCCCTTGATTGGTGAACTATTTAATGCACGTTTTAGTATTTTGTTACTGTTGTCATTGATTCAATGTCTACGACATCTAAAAGCAGTTTCTTAGGCAATTATAATGTGCTAAAAGAAATTTAACATTTGCAAGTAAATTAATGCGTGAAATACATATATTCACACTAATCATTGTAGGACTAGAAACTATTTTCATAGCCAGTTTTTTTTTTTTTTTTTTTTTTTGCCGATTTGTGATATGAACCACGTGTACTTAGTCTCCAATATTAAAAAATTAATATTTAGAAGGATCAAATGGTAATATTTTATTGCAATCAAAATAATATTTGGTCTAAGCAAAATACTGTTACTATCATTAATTTTTTTTAAATTTAACTTAAATCCATGTGGTTTTAGGATACTTGATTTGTTTGGTTAGTAGTGTTATTAATGCTCAAAGAAGTTTTGTTACACATACATACTCTATATAACATATATCGTTAATTTACTTGCAAATGTTTTGGTATTTGTTGAAAGTAATTTACATTTTCCATACTTAAAATTCTGTTACGATTTCTTTTAAACATTAGATGGATTACAAATCAAGCATTAATTAGACCAGTGGGTTCTAAGTGGAATTTTTCAATATTCAAATACAACACCAAAAGCAAAGATCAAGGTACAAACTTTTTATTTGACAATATAAATTTTTAATAGTACACGAGATGAACAAAAATATTTTTGTAATGAGTGACCTTTTTACAGTTTTAAATGAGAAATGCTAGCAGCTATGAACTGAAGGTATGTATATTACATTTAAATGAATCTAGTTTTGTCTTTTAATTTACAATAACAAAAGGGCAATTTTTTCTATATGAAGAACAACATGCCTGCCTTCTTTGAGAAAAAATGAGTAACAGAATTTAATTCATTTTTTTCTTGTAGTAATGGCACTTTCTATTTTATTAACAAATAAGTTAGATGATTTAGATTTAAAGACTACAAACACTATGGTTTACCCGGAGGGAAACTAATTTTGAACTTAAAAGTAAAACATCTTGACAGATGAAATTTACAAATAACCAAATGACTTTCAGTATGTTCCCATATGATGCTTTAAAAAAACTAGAAGTGGCATACAATCCGATGTGGGTTGTAACTTCTTCAGCCCTACAATAAATAAAAAAAAAAAAAAAAACATTTCAGTCACACTGCACATAAAACTGCATAATTAAAAATGAAGTTAAATTAAACACACATAAATGAAAAAAAAAGATTACATTATGATGACTACCAGAATATCATGTTCCATGATGATGCATTTGACACAGAAAAGGAAAAACAAATCAAAAAACAGATCTTATACCTTGTCAACAAAGTATGCCTACCCACCACATGCAGAAAACATGTAACTGAAGAAGCACACCAGAAACCAGACAGAAATAAAACAGTTTGCTGAAGAAAACACTATCAAGGAAGCTCTTTCCAATCCTCAACAAATATACTTTTTGTATTTCCAACTTATTAAACAAATTATGAATGGTGGGTTTATCTTAAAAAAAAAAAAAAAAAAAAAAAAAAAAAAAGCAAACTGACGATTCATTGGTCATATCAAAAGTTACACCTACAAACACTGGACAACTAAAACTGAATGAAAAAATTGTGAGAAGTTGACTCTTCACATATATAACAGTGTTCTTGAATTACCCAGTGGTCTGCTGGCCATTGGCCAGTAAAACTTCCGTCGGACCACTGAACTATTTATTGATTTTACTGGCCTGGGAGGCCAGTAAGTTTTTCTTATTTCTTTTTCTAATTTGTCACAAGTTAAAAACATAATTTCTGTTTCCTTTACTTTGCTGTATGGTTTTCTTTTTCGGCTGCAAACTAATGATAAGTTTAAAAAACAATATTGTAGATAATTCCATTGAAACTTTTTTTTTTTTTTTTTACCGACCAGTGCACATTTTAGTGGACCAGTGGTTTTCGAATTCTAGTAGTGGTCCACTGGGACAGAAGTTTTATTTCTAATTCTAACACTATATCATGTCTCAATTTGTGAAGTTGCACTGAATTTGAGTACATCACTTTAAAATGCCTTCCATTACTCTTAAATGATTTGGAAGATAGACTAGCTGCCCAGAAATGTCACATTCAAACCCCTCCTCACCACCCTTCCACACACAAAAAATGCCAAAGTGTAAGTGAGTGAATTATTAAAACTCTTTAACAGTGCAGGAACAGTAACTACTTATATATCACTTTTTAAAAAATCCCCTTATGAATTTAATGTTTTCTTATTCTTTAGTCTGCCCTCACTATATGAATCAGAAGAATCTTCTTTTAAGTGTAATTAAAATTTAAATCAATACCAGCCCAGTTTTGTAACTCTCACAAAAGATGCATAGGACATAATACCTACTTTAAAGTTTAATTTCACAAAGCAAAAAATGCTTGCTGTATTGAGTGGTGAGACTATAAAATAGAAAAAAAAAAACTGCTTGCATTTTATTAGGAAAAGTCATTAAAAATACAAAGCCACAAATAGTAGTTCTTGTTGCACAAACTTTTACATGAAGCACTCACTGTACTGAAAACTTGGCACTCGTGGATATGAAATTATTATTAAATTATGGACACAGATAACACTAATAAAAATCCAGAATTCAAAAACACATATCCAGAATTTAAAAAAAAAACCCAGCAAATAAGTCAATAATAATTAATGTTGGTTATTACTTTTATTTTGGTTTTCTAATTTGTCATGATTTGCATATGTATGTATATTGCTTCAGAAACTGCATGTAAGGTAAACAACACTATTGTTCCCCCTCCCCTTTTATTATTGAATTTTCCACAATTTTCTTCACTGACATGAATAGAGGAAGCAAACTTTTTTTTATATACACTGGGGCTTAACAATTAAACAATATTCAAGCTGTTCAATTCTTTTCCTTCAGTTGCTCAATCTGCTTCAGAGTTGATGTTACTTTAACACAGCCAACTGCAGTATTTAACATTTACTTTATTGAAGTAAAGAAATTTCAGAGTAGTGATTTTCATTTACCTGTTTAACAAACGCAAGGTGGCCTGATGGGATCCCCATTATCGGCATTATACGCAGAAGTGATTATGGGCATACCTCGAAAAAGAAATTATTCAAAATCTACCTGAAAAACCAATACTTTATATGCTCCATATGTAGACGACATTATTATAATGTCTAAACTTAACTAAGACAAGCTACAAGATCTAGCACAGCAGTTTAGCAAAATCTGTAACACCATAGAGCTAAAACTATCGAATTTGAAGAGGATAATCGCCTATCCTTCCTGGACATTCAACTAAAGAAAAACAAAAATAGCTTTGAATACTGTGTTCAGAAAAGCAACTTACATACCTGTACTGATACCATACTCATCGCACCATCCAGTGATACATAAAAAAAAAACAGCATAGTAAACTTGATACGGCGAGTGTACACACACACATCTAACAGGCTAAAAAATCAAGAGCTAGAGTTTATCTCGAAAATATCACAAGAGTATGGGTACCCGAGCAAGCTAATTAATAAATGGATGCACGGGAGTAAAAAGCATATGACCCAGAGTAAAGAAGGCCAAGAAGTGCACAACCAAAGGAAGATGAGGAATAAAAAATTGAAATACATTGGAGCTTTCCCATACTTGGAAGGAGTGAGTAAAGAAATCAATAGGCACTGTGCTAAATATGACTTACAACTAGGAAGCTCAGAGGAAAAAATGCTAGAAGAATCAGGAACCTACGAAATTCCAATTGCATACATACCCCCAATATCGTACATTGGAAGTACGAAAAACAGATAATAAAAAAAAAAAAAAAAGACTTAAACAACACATATCTAACTGGAAAAAAAAAGAAGCCAAAACTGCTTTAGTGCAATTCTGCATGGAAAACCGGACATTCCCAAAATTCGATGAAATTAAAATGCTAAATAAGAATAAAAAATCGGAAAGGCAATAGAGGAGGGAAGAAGCAATATTAATCTATAAAAATAAAGCAATGGTATGTAACCAGAACGAACCTAGCACAATATCGGGCCTGTGGAAAGAACTAATAAGATGAGAAAAACAACAACAAAAGAAAAACCGGCAAAAAAGACAAAAAAACCAGGATAGGAGAAGGGGGAAAAAAAAAGTTGTTTTAATGAAACATAGATGGCACCAGCCGGGCTTGATAACGAAATATATCCAGGAAAGTATATCCGACGAACCGTTGTGGAGGAGGAAACTTGGGGAGACCTTCGTCCAGCAGTGGATTGATAATGGTTGACAATGATGATGATATCCGATGAATGGCAACATGGAGTATCGGACTCCATTAGCGCGAAGTTAACCACGCACATCGGTGGTAAAGTCGCCACGCTCCTGAGGATGGCCAGAGTATGGGCGAAAATTTCGAGTATAAAGAAAGGTAAAAATTTATGTGTTTTTATGTGTTTGAATCCTATGGCAAAGATCCAATAAGTATACCTAGCAAAAAGTGTGAGAAGTAAAAAGCCAGTCATCGCATACAACGGACTTTAGGACAATAACATCAACAAAGGGACAGAGAACAAGTGCGTGAAATGTTCCCATCACATCTTGAAATGTTCCCACCCATCACATCGCTAGAAAGGAATGCCAAGGTAAGCATTATCCGCTAGAATTTTGTACACGATTTTCATTTACTTAAACTAACGATGTTTCAAATTCCTGCTCTGAATCTTGAAAGCACCAAAAATTCAAACTCACATTTCCAATGCGTGACTCACATTTGAATTTAACACGCATTATTTTTAACTCACAGATTCAAAATATGAATCAAATGTTTTGAGTAAATATATAAGCCATAATTTGCATGTAGTACAAAATAGTTAAAACAAGTAAAAACCTGATCAGCTTGTATTTGGCAACGTACTTCAGATTGAGGATGGGGTAAATGCAATTTCAGTTGCCACTCCAAAATAATGAAATTTCCTAAGGCTTAATTAACACAATTAACTTTTAAAATACACTCCACCATTAGTGTCTATCTATAAGCACTACATGCCTTACAAGCATTCCTTGAGACTGCTCTGTTGTTTTTGTTTTCGAGATAGTTTTTTTTTTTTGTTTTCAAGACAGTTTTCTGATCTGTTAATTATATCCTTAGCTGTGCCCCCATTGGGGAGAGGGTGGCCATGGATAAATAACTAATACTGGTAAGTAATGTGTTCATTTTTTAAGGGGGGGGGAGGGGTCTGCACTTTGCAAAATAATCATTGCACAATAATGCTGTTCTCCACCGAACATGATGGAGAAACAACAGCTTTCATCAGCCAATGGAGTACGAGCACAGCAAACCTTGATGTTACACCTTTGTGCTTCCCACAGCATGGCTGAATGTCCATCTATTTGCATTTTCATAACTGCAAGGAATCTGAGTAACCATGATATGATATAAAGCTTTACCTGTTTGCCTATGCAAATCAGCAGTGAACTGTAACATTTTTAGCCCCAAAAAAACTTGAGGATTTTTATTTTTCACAAGAGTACTACTATTTTTCTGAAAAACTAGCATACTTTTGCAAAAAAATTCAACAAAAAATTTAATTCGTTATATGCAGCATTAAAATTAGTCTTGAGGAAATCTTTAGAAATCAAAGTAGTAGCCACGTCATCAGTCAAGGTTGCACAGACAAATAAATACACACATTTTCAATCCCACAAACTGGAGATTTCCTCTCCAACTTCAGGTAATATATAAATCGCTTGAATACTATTATTGGCCCTACCTTTCTGCTTCTACCCACCCAGCACATTAGTTTTAATGAGCTTGTAAACATTTCTGGTTGATTCAGATATGTTTATAATACCCACAACTCTAGATATCTTAAAATTCTGCTTGATTGAACACCTTTGATGGAGCAAAGAACTATGAAGAATAAAAAAAAAAAAAAAAAGATGCTAAAAAAGTCAGATTTCCAAGAGTGAAACAATGATATGCATGGGTTTTCAGTTTGCTACTGCAAGCCATGATTGACATCTGGTAGCTCCATCCTGGCTGGAAATTAAACATGGCAGCAGCAGTGCAACTTTCAAACCAAACAGGAAAGGGTTGAGAGTAACATATTCACCTACCAAATTTGATACAGAACAACTGTATGAGCACAGATACAAACAAGACAATGTTTATTGCAAAGGTACAAGTGCCCTTAGAATTTTTGACCTGACAGACTCAACATACAGTACGTAAAACAGATATTAATGTGATGTTAACATGTCTGAACATTCATTGCTGTCATCCAGGATGGTGGAAACAAAGGGTGCGGTTTCACATATGAAATTAAAACCTCATACTTGATTGCCCATTAAACATCTTCTATCACAACATAAAGCAAGTTTTGCCACAATGCCTCTAATCTTCTCACTTGAGTGACGGATGAAAAATAATCACTAAAACAATCTATTTTTCAATTTACTTCCGATATTGGAGGTTATATTTTAACGTGCATTAATGCATTTGCATTTTTGAACTTCACTTTTAGTTGGTAAAGTTCGATGAACACTTACCGCACGTGGGGCTTGGCTTTCAATTCATATTTTCGTTATGTGGATGCGGCACGGGGTTGTTGTTTTTTTTTCCATTTGGCCACGGTTCACTTCTTTTTTTTTTTTTTTCCCCGTTGGAATTATTTTGCCTCATCACCAAATGAGTTTTTCCTTTGCTGCATCCTCATTTACTTCAATATTTATTCTTAACCCGAGTACTTTCGGTACTACTACTATACCGTCTTCGAGGGGACATTTTGCTCCAACTAGCACGGACCGTGTCAGCTGGGCATTTCGGTGGTTCTCGCGGGCTGCTTCTGTCATCTGCTATCGCTTCTTCTTGGGCGTTGTGGCGCCATCTCTTGTTGGTCAGTGATCTCCTTTTTCGAACTTTTTCTTTTTTTGCTCAATTTTAATGATTAAAAGCTGTAAATCCGAAAAACACCTCAGAATAGCAGAGTCGGTAATGATTGAAAAAAATAGGACAAATGTTTGCAACCACAATGACCCTAATAATTTGAGAAACAGCTGGAGAAATTTAATTAAAATTGAGCAAAAAAAAGAAAAAGTTCGAAAAAGGAGATCACTGACCAACAAGAGATGGCGCCACAACGCCCAAGAAGAAGCGATAGCAGATGACAGAAGCAGCCCGCGAGAACCACCGAAATGCCCAGCTGACACGAAATGCCCAGCTGACACGGTCCGTGCTAGTTGGAGCAAAATGTCCCCTCGAAGACGGTATAGTAGTAGTACCGAAAGTACTCGGGTTAAGAATAAATATTGAAGTAAATGAGGATGCAGCAAAGGAAAAACTCATTTGGTGATGAGGCAAAATAATTCCAACGGAAAAAAAAAAAAAAGAAGTGAACCGTGGCCAAATGGAAAAAAACAACAACAACCCCGTGCCGCATCCACATAACGAAAATATGAATTGAAAGCCAAGCCCCACGTGCGGTAAGTGTTCATCGAACTTTACCAACTAAAAGTGAAGTAAGTGTTCATCGAACTTTACCAACTAAAAGTGAAGTTCAAAAATGCTAAAACAATCTAGTTTTTAGACAGCAGTGAAAGAGACCAACCACCTTAACATGCAAGATTCAAACAAGTATCTTCCCAAGCTACCTCACTCACCTGCACCAATGATCAAACCACTATATAAACATGGGGGCAAGTGCATTTTGAAAGTGACCAACAGCATGACTCACTAACTTCTCTATGATGTCTCACTAACTTATAAATGACCTGCAGCAATGATCACACCACTATATCAACAAGGGGGAAAGTGCATTTTGAAAGTGACCAACAGCATGACTCACTAACTTCTCTATGATGTCTCACTAACTTATAAATGACCTGCAGCAATGATCACACCACTATATCAACAAGGGGGAAAGTGCATTTTGAAAGAGACCAACAGCATGACTCACTAATTTCTCTATGATGTCTCACTAACTTATAAATGACCTGCAGCAACGATCACACCACTATATCAACAAGGGGGAAAGTGCATTTTGAAAGAGACCAACAGCATGACTTACTAACTTCTTGATGTTCGGGTTTGCAAATGAATCCTATGATTCTTTGGACATGCTGTGGTGTATTTACAAACATTGCATTTAATTTTGAACAAGGCCGACTACAACGCACATGGATTTATGTTACACTAATAAACAGAAACCAGTTATTACAACACAGTTAAAACCTAATGTCCAGGAGATTTAAAAAATCTGGTTAATGGAAAAAGAGGCCACATGACATTCACTTGCTGGATATGACAATAGATAGAGACACATTCTCTCTTTTTTTTTTTTTTTTTTTTTTCGTAGGGGAATCAATAGCAACAAGTAACATGGACAAAATGAACTAGAAATTAAGTAAATGCATAGTTTAGCATCCTATATTATTCGGCTGAAATTTCAAGAAAAAGTTATGCGTATTTTAAAGTATGTAATTTGATATGAAATGATGAAAAAATTTCAGGTTTATGACGCATTTTAAAGATTTTCACCACAAAATTGACCTGTAAATACAGCAATGTAAACAGAAGCTGCAGCGGGCTTGACCCCAAGCACTGCCGCAATATCATCCAAGGCTCCGCAATATCATCCAAGGCTCCGGTGAAGCGATGAACTGCTGAGTTTTAGGCTGCAGTAGCCATTTTGTGATCTTGTAGATCTGCCGAAACAAAGATCTATGTAGTGTTTTTTTTTTTTTTGTTGTTGTTGTTTAAACCCACTTAAAAACTGAGTTGTGATAGTCAATAATGGTAAATTTAGAACTCTTCCAGAGCAAACCATATTGTTAACAGATGCAAAGGCTTGCTCTGTCACATTTTCTGTCCATAAAATGGTCACTGGAACATGAGCTGAAGATTGTTTCGGCAACGTGGTGGTGCTGGGAGTAACCTCGCCATAGTGTGTCTGCATCCCCATACTTTCAGGTAAATTTTACAGTAAAAATCTTTAAAATGCCTGGTAAAGCAAAAATTTGTTCACCATTTCACATCAAATTACATACTTAAAAATATGTATATCCTTTTTTTGAAAATTTCAGCCAAATAATTTAGGACGCTAAACTACACATTTACCAAAAATTCAATCTAACAGTTTTAAGTTAATTTACCACACCTGCATGCCACTTGAGATTTTAAGAAGTTTCTGTCAGAAGCTAAAAGGGAAAACAAAAAAAAACATTCCTGCCAGAAAAAACAGACCCCCATCTTTTTTGCACATCAATGCATTTTTGCTACTGTAAATATAAATGCTACTCTTAGATTATACTTCACTTTACATGTGTGGCATCACCTAGCAGCATCTTGTCTTACAAACAATCCCAAGACTGCTTGCTCTTATATAATATCCGTGGCTTGAGACAGTTTTCTGACCTTCTGTCAGTTACATCCTCAGCCGTGCCTCCATTTCCCCTTCATTGTGAAGTGTGCAGGGCTTTGGATAATAACTTCCACCTAAGGTCAGTAATGTGATTGCTTTTCTTACAGGAAACTGTTTATGGCAATTTGCAGTATCACAGAGATGCACTTTGGTGGTATCGATATGCTGTTGATATCTTACAGAACCACCACTCTTATGTCCAACAATACTGTACTGTACGTGCACTAGAAAAGAAGCCTGTAATGTGATACCACCATGCAGCCAATGCTTTTGTCATTGGTTCAGATGGTCATCCTTGATACACGGCCGATGTGGTTTATCAGCATTTTCGAACACAAAAAATTCAAGCTATTGAGGTATAATCTAACCAAGCTGTGTTCCAACAGCACACACACACACACCTTCAAATATGTCAGTAGCAAACAACATCCATGCACCGCAATCAAACAGTAACATATCTAAACCTACTTGAGAAGTGTGCTAATATAAAACCCACCTGCTGTTTGCTATATTTTAACTTATTTGAAATTCTGACAGCAATGCAGAAGTATTATCAGATATTCTGTGAATAAACACCTGCTAAGCATCAACCAGAAGCTACATTAAAGCTTTTCTAAAACCCAGGGCATGCAATAACGAATGGGGTGGACTTGCAATTATCGGCTCTTAAAGTAGTTCTATATCGTCTATTGGAGCTAGCTGGTATTTCACAGCCCATTGATTAGTTTACTGGATCGAAATTTTTTTCACGTAACTAGAACCATCTTATAACCATTTTATCGTAGGTTTTATCTAATAGTTTGCAGTGAAATGGAAGATATATTGCCTTTTTTAGATTGTTTTTTATATTTTGATTTTTTTCATTACAGTTTTCACTCACAAGATGGGGACACCAGATTACAACTTTGACAGAACAGATGTATATTAATAAATACGAAAGGCAGTATTTGTACTGCCTCTGAGGGAAACAATTAAAAAAATAGTTACACATCACTCTAAAATGTATTTTCATTCTGTTCGTTGTTCGTTAGTCTTCTACTGCTGCGGGATGAGTAATGAGCTTGTGTTCAAAGGACATCATATTTGCTAGAGTTCAAAGTGCATATTTGCTACAAACGTGTTTTTTTGTTTGTGAGTAAAGCAAGAGTTGTGTTATAATCCTGCATCATGACTATTTTATGCGGCCTTTAGAAGTACTTTTATGAATGTTGATTGTATCCCTACTCCAAAACATTTATTATAATGGAAATGTTTTGTTTCCTCATGAATGAGACGGTGTGTCTATCTGGCGGAATAAATCAATTGATTATGTGAATTTAATATCAATTGACTACCTGGGATGGGAGATTTTGTCCTACCTGGCGTATTCTCCAGACTTTGCCCCGTCGGATTATCACACTTCTTTTGCTCCCTGCAACATCACCTGAGTGATACACACTTCACTTCTGTTGAGGAGGTCCACACAAGTATTGCTGACTTTATCAACTCAAAACAGCCCTCTTTTTCCGCAGTGACATTTGGCAGCTTCGTAACTGATGGCTCAAATGTATCCAACACGACAGGGATTATTTCCCCGATTATGTACGTATTCGATTTGCTATAATTTGCTGTCAACGTGTCGCGCCTGTGGCCAAGAATCAAGTTGCACACCTAATACATATATATTCAAAGGTGATAATGGCCTTTGGTATATATGATGCAGGATTTACAGACACCAATTTTTTTGGAAAAAAAATGAAAAAAAAGTGCCTTATATTACAAAAATATGGTATTTTAATTTACACAAGTTAGGATTTCAATCTGCAATATTACATTGTAACTTAAAAGTTTTCCAAGACCTTTCCATCTCATGTTAAATGTACTAAGAACTTTATGATGCATTACTAATATTTTTAAACTGCCACAGCTGCCAACCTTTGAATTCTTCTCCCATGCCTAGCCATTAGCTAAAAAAAAAAAAAAAAAAAGCAAAGCAAAGGCATTAAAATTAGTTTATAACATTACTTTTCCCTCATTCTACATTCTGTAATATATTTTCGATTCTGTAATATACTACTAAATTCCAACTTCATTGCAAGCTACTTTGAAAAAGATGCAATGCATTTTACACCATAAATGCAATTTTCTGTGCAGAAGAGCTAAAATCATCCAGAGCAATTTCTAACTTTTATTTCCAAAAACTAAGTCGAAGATAGGAAGTTTGAAACTTTGAGCACGGAATACATAAAATGCAAATTTCTTACACACACACACACACACACACAAAGAAAAAAATCTGAGTAATTTTTAGAAATGTATATCACCTAGAATTCTGTTAGAAAACAGAAAACCTGCATAAAAAAGGAACCAAAAAAAAAAAAAAAATGAAATTGCAGATATAAAACTTGAAAATGGACACTCCCTCTTCTGCAGTAGAACACCCACAGGGGTCCACGATAGGGCCCGGGAACTTCACCCCTGGGTTGACAGAGCAGAAAATTATTACCTCACAAAGTTTGAAACAAAAAGTCACTATATGCGATCTACATATATTTCTTAATCATGTACCATACAATTATAACACAATAATTATAAGGGAATAGTTCTGTTAAATAAATTTATAAAAATCTAACCAGGAAAATAATTTCATCTACTGCTTCTTCTAACCATTTAACTTTCTCGTACTGCAACATTATTAATAATTGGATAAGAATAAGTGTTAATACTTGTTTCTGGGTGTATTACTGGCACTCTGAAGTACTGCATTTCATTCATTAGCAATATTCAATGAACTTTTATTAAAGAGGCACTACAAGTATTAACACTGTGATTTTACATGTATAAACTTACTTTTTGCTAATACACACATCTCAAAATACATAAAGAAATTGGGAGTTAACGGTCGGAAAATTTTAAAAATTAAATTGTTCAAGAATATATTCCACACTAAATAAATAAACTACTATAATAACTAGAAAATTTTGAATCAGTGAACACCACTACAGAGATAAATAAGGTTTGGAGATAATTTTAAAAACCACCAACATTTCAGAATTACTTAAATATGTTATATTCACTTCTGTAAATAAAACATGTACACCAATGTATTAAACAATATTATGGTATATTAATTTAGTTTTCAAAAATTAATTTAAGACTTTCTGAGCTGATAATTGCAAAAACTTGACTGCACAAAAATGTAGAATTTCAAATATTTCACTACAAATGAAATAACTGACTAAACTAACACTTCAACATTTACTATATCATATGAATAAAGCCTACTCAAACGTTAAAAGTTTTATTTACTTATTTTTATACACTAACCTTTTTTTATTTTTTAACTGAAAATTACTCGATCCAATATATTAAATTACCATAATTTATGTTGATGGCATCTTCCATCACAAGAACATAATCTGATACTTGGCCATCGATCTACCAGAAGTTACCTTAATTTAGAGTTTATGCAACATTCCAAAGGCCAAGCTTAGAATTTCTTCTCATTCCGGTTCGCACTTTCTTTATATGCAGATAGATGTCGCCACAAGCAAACGTTCATGGGTTTTGTTACAATTAAGCGATCTGTTACAGAGAACGAGTATTCTCTAGACTTTCTCATGCTGTACATACAGTAACGCATCAAATGAGCGTTCCACCGTAAAGAAAGTTCCGTCAAAAAGAAATAAGATAGTCACAAAATCACTGCCTTTATTCAGAGGAACTTCAGAGATACTGATAAAAATGCGGCTCTATTCTAGTTTACCGCAAAAATAAGCGATTTTTAAAGCTGACAACCATCTAACTTCTAAATATTCTTACTCGCAATACTAGATATTTCTAAATGCAGTAAAATTTTTAAAATCTCTAAATCCTACGTTATACTTATGTGATTTATATGGTCTTTATGTTAAATGTCTTCTACAATTCGAATGAAGTTCAATAAAACTGTTGATAAATAATTCGAACATAAAATATATGCACCGTCGACGTTTAACAATTCTCACCTCAAATTTCCACGCACATAAATAGTATAGGACTCTTGAAATGCAAAATTAGATGTTAATATTGTTCGCATTATTTAAAAAAATCGTTAACATATCACAAACAAATAAATAATTTCCGGGTGCAAAACATAGCAAAATAATCCCTCATCTAACTTGTAATAAAAGAAATCAAATACTTACCATAGCCGCTTGATAGATGGCCTCAATAAAATAAATTCACATCTCTCTCGAAGAAGAAAAACAGGTGATGAAAGAAAATGATGAAATGAGCTGATAATAGAAAAAAAACAATGTCCGATGTTGATGGCAATGAGTTTTCAGTGATCATATTTACAGCATGAAGGGTCCCACGGTGGATGAAGAAAGCGTGGAATTTACTTCTTTCCTTTCTTGGCTGCAGCCTTCTTTGCTGGAGTCTTTGCCTTCTTTGGCTTGGGTGCTTTGGGTTTGGTCGCTTTCGCCTTTTTGGGAGATTTTGCAGCAGCAGCCTTAGGTTTCGCCTTCTTAGCTGCTGCTTTCGGTTTCGCTGCAGGCTTCTTGGCCGGAGCAGCTTTGGCTTTTTTGGGTGCACTAGGAGCTTTCTTAGCTTTGGTTACAGTCTCTTTCGGTTTTCCTGTAGCTGCACTCAGTCGGAAGGACCCTGTGGCCCCTTTGCCTTTGGTTTGAACCAGGGCCCCACTAGCAACGGCAGACTTCAAATATTTCTTAATGAAAGGAGACAGTTTTTCCACGTCAACTTTGTAAGTTGAGGACATATGCTTTTTAATAGCCTGCAAAGAAGAACCCCCACGCTCTTTTAAAGAAGAAATAGTAAAGTTGACCATCTCGGAAACTTTTGGATGAGCTGCAGTAGTCTTCGGCTTCTTGGGCTTGGATTTTTCTTGCCCGAAGAGGCTGGTTGGGCAGCAGCAGCATCTGAAGCGTCAGCCATTGCGTCCTCTCAGCTCGAAATACAAAAACCGAATGTTGAGCGGCGCGGGTGAAAACGTCCTCTTAATAATTCGTTCCGGACGTCGCAGGAAGCTGTAAACTTCCACGGCGCGCGGAGCTTCCCAAACGGTGATGTGTACGACTTCGAGCTTTCAAAGTGTGTTTCTTGCACAAATGTAAGGTGGATTAATTAATTAGTTTATCGACTCCAGGAGGCGAAACCGGTGCCATTGGAGAGGTATGAATCTCTGTTTTCATACCAACGACGAAAAACTCTCTGGGAAGTCTGCATAAAACGCTGAAACAGTCCTAAACATAGCTTTACCTATGATGCAAATACTAGTACTTCTATTAATTTTTAATTTTTTTCCGCAAAATAATTATCTAACCCCAAAATTGGCACTTGGGTTTGATAATAAGAATCTGAACTACGTTTCTATACAAAAAAATTTAGTTTGAGGCGTTTGTAAAGTGTTAAATTTTTTAGTTTTTCGGGTATCTTAGCACACCAACGCGATTCCTGTCACTCGACAGTCTCGAATATTTATAACACCAAAATTTTTTAATGGATGCTAAATTGCCCTTAATTGTCTGATCAAATGATGTAAAATTAGTGTAAATTTATTCTCTAAAATATTTGTCACGTTAACTTCACGGGAAAAGACGAAAACCATGTCAGAACCAAAGTTTACGTGAGTAACATTGGCCATCCAATGTAGGTTAAGGGTCTATGTCAACATGCTATGAATGCAACTGCTACATGATGTAGAGGTAATCGCACACGAGTAATAACATGATTCTTTTAAATTTCGGCTTTTTAGAGAATAAATAAAGAGAAGATGCATGTGAAACCTCATTTTATTAGAGAATTTTGTTCTACATGTGAAAGCAATACGTCGGTAGTTCAAGATGGCTACCTCCTACGTGGAATTCACTTTTTGACTATGATAACAAAATGTTATAAAATAAATGAAATTTTTGGTAATTTTGCAAAACAACACAATGAAAATATTTTTTTCTGTAGAAAGTAAGACTACCATTAGTGAAAAAAAAATGTTGCCTTTAGTCCCAATATATGTAGTTCTATGAAATATCTATCATAATAACCAATGCATTTCCTTCAAAGTGCAACTTCTAGAAAATATTTTAATAATTACTTGGAAATTAAAGAGCTGAAACCTAAACAGACATTTTTATTTTTCATCGTTGTTCGTAAATATCCATGAAAAAAATAAAAAGGGATTGTTAAAAACTTTTATTATTATAGCATTCATCTCTATGTTTTGCTGGTCTTCAAATCATCCTCACATGAAAAAAGCGTTTTATGATTTAAATATTTATCTAAGAACTACTATTTAACGATTAAGGGTTAGTAACATAGTCATGTTTCCAATATTTTGCGTAGAGGAAACGGGAAACGAACATCAGTTTTGGCTAATGCAGAAATATCTCAGCAGGTTCTTGTCTTGAGCGATGTAAGCTTATTCTTGAAAACAGAAATTCCTCGTTTTAATAAAAATGCATCAAGTTACATTAGAAAAAAATGCTTTAAAATTTTTCTTCTATTTTTCATTTTACTTTTATTTTGTTCTGGTGGAATCAAAAAATTCAATTTTTCGTCTCAACCCCCCCCCCCCCCTGAAAAAATCTGTATACGCCCCTGCTTTGAGGTAACATTACCTTTTTTTTTTTTTTTTGAACGTCCGATACTGCAAATTTTCTTGTCTTCGTTTTTGTAATTGATTGTTAAAAAAATAGACATGTTAATGAAGAACCATGGCAAAGTCTCCCACTGGAAAATTACCCCACATTCGGTAAATGCTCCCACGAAAATCTCTCCCACTTTTTTGAGTGAGGAACCGTGCAAAAATTGCATTTTACACCATATATTGATTGTGGGGAAGATTTCCGGGGTCACTATTTCCAGTTTCACGTAGTTTAAAACAAGGTGCAGACTCACAAGCAGCAGAAATACACGGGGGGAATTTTAAGGGTCGCCATTTCCACCATTTTTACCGCAGTTTACAGGTGTTTTACAAGTAGCAGGAGGACGTGGTGCAGATTTGCGGGGTAATCATTTCATGGTTTGAGGCAATTTACACGTGTTTTACAAGTAGCAGGCTGTGGTGGGGTATTTTCCGGTGTCGGCATTTCCATTTTTACCGTAACTTACGGATATTGTTTTACAAGTAACAGGAAGATGTGAGGGAAATTTCCGGGGTAACCGTTTTGTTGTTTACCGCAATTTGCAATTGTTTTACAGGTAGCAGGCTGGAGTGGAAGAAATTTCCGGGATAACCGTTTTATTGTTTACCGCAATTTGCAATTCTTTTATAGGTAGCAGGCTGCGTTGGGGGGAATTTCCGGGGTCGGCATTTCCACTTTTACCGCAATTTACAGAGGTTTTTCAAGTAGCAGGCGCAGGTGGGAGAGATTTCCGAGATAACCAATTCGCCGTTTGCCGCGATTTGCACGTGTTTTACAAGTAGCAAGCAGGCTGGGGTGGCAGAATATTCCGGGTTCGGCATTTTCATTTTCAACGAAATTTACAGATGTTTTACTAGTAGCAGGAATGTATGGAGGAAATTTACGGGGTAACCAATTCGTTCTTTGCCCCAATTTGTACGTGCTTTACAGGTAGCAGGAAGATGTGGGAAAAATTCCCGTGGTCGGCATTTCGACTTTTATCGCAGTTTATAGTAACAGGCTGTCTTAAAGTAGAAGGCTGGAATGGGGAAATTTCCGGGGTCGGCATTTCCATTTTACAGCAATATCCTAGTGTTTTACAAGTTGCATGAGTATGTGGGGGAGACTTCCGGGTCCGCCATTTCCATTTTTGCCGTAGTTTATAATAAGGAGTTGGTTTCACCACACATCGGTTTCGGCACCTGAAGTTCCATGCTCGCTTTGCTAGGAGATTTACATGGACTTTGGTATGCTTCCCGCACATGTTCCACTGTAGCTTCGACATTTCATGCTCTGTTGCTTCAGGCAGAGATAGTTAAGGGCGTAAGCTAAAAATTTATTTTCGGAACTCTCATTTTAATGGTAATTTGAATGCGCCGCCTACAGTTCTTTAATTCTTGGCGTTTATTATTACAATTGCTTCGTTTCAGAGAAAAACAATCCCCATGAGTTAGGTTATAGGGAGTCACCCGCCGCGAATTTAAGGCCATTGGTTCTCGAATTTAAACCAGCTCCGTACTTCATGCCTCATCCGGGATTCGACCCAGGGCTCAGCTCCAAAAGTTTCCAGTAGACCGCGCCTCTGACCACTCGGCAACCGAAGCGTTATTATGAGCATTTATTCCACTGCGATATGTTAAATCTAACTCAATCTTGATTAAAACCACGCTCAGAAACACATCATTAATTTTGCGGTCCTTGGGCAGAGGTTATATCCAAATTCTATTGTATGCATCTAACTCAAAAGCAGCAGTCCTATTCGACTGCATTCCTGCCAATACGTTGCAACCTTTTTGTGCATTTTTAAAATCATCTTATGGTACAGTTCTTTTTTTTTGTAATATCAAACTTCATAATTATTTTGCAAAAAAAAATAACAATCGTAAATAAATTGATAGTTATGTTATTGAAATCAATTAAATCAATAAAGTTAAAAACAAAAATTGCTGTGGAAAAAAAAAAAAAAAGGATAAATGAAAATACTAGTGCACTAGGAGAAAAAATATTACATACCACGTAGTACCTGTTCTGCTGCAACGATACGACTACGCTTTATGTTTCAACAGAAAAATGTGCTGCCGTGTAGGGACGGAAACGTGCACTGTTTAATTTATACCGTTTTTTTTTTTTTTAGTTATACGTTAATTTTATTTGGTCGCTTGAAAAATGTGTAAAATGCAGTTCCGCTATAGTTAGTTATTTTTCTCCCACATAAAATTTCGAATTCCCCGTGAAACCTTTGAAGGTGACATAATATTGTTTATAAAGACTAGCAAAAGGGCGGCCGTATTTGGCTAAAGAGAGCGCAGAAATATTACTAGTACACTGGTGTTCAAAAATTAAGGACGAAGAGGAGAAATTAGCGTAACAGCGGAACGAGCAGGCAGAATGGACCGAAAAACCACTCAGGAGATAGACTAGGGTCCGGTACGGTAGGGCATGCGCATATATGCAGCATGACGTAGGGGGGGGGGAGTGTCGAAAGGGTATAAAGCACACGGGTGGTGTGCGCTCAGCAATTCTTGGGCCGCGGGTGGCCTAGTGGGCAACGTTCGTGACTGCCACGGAAAGGACCTCAGGTTCGATCCCAGGCAGGTACGAACGCTTGATCCACTAAATATCCGCCGTGTGTCGGATGGGCACGTTAAGCCGTCGGACCCCGGGTACTGGTCCCCCGGTAATAAATATTGTCGTCTTCCTCCCCCTTTCTACTTCGCTTCCGTATCACTTTCCTATCGGACACTCTAGCCCAAATCTCCTAGCTTCCTATTTCTAAGGGTTGTTGAAGAAATGGGGTCAGACACTCTCTTCCTAAAATCCTCTACATATGATCACAATGCTCAGCAATTCGGTGAAAGCTATTGCACGGTGTACATCGGTTTGAACGACGTCGAGTTTCTGCCACCGTGTGATATGGCCAACAGGCAATCCAGTAGACGACATCTGGATGACTTTACCTAAGGTCGCGTCATTGGGAAGTTGGAAGAAGGTCGAAGTGTGACTAGTGTGGCCGAGGAGTACGGGATCGTTCACAGCATCGTTTCACGAGCTTGGAGAGCATTTCAAACGACAGGAACAGCTGTCCGAGAGTTTAGCAGTGGTCGCTCACGAGCAACCACGGCGGCGGACGACCGGTATATTGTCCTACAGGAGAGAAGAGACAGACGGCAGACAGCGGGAGAAATCGCAAGGCACATGCAACAGACAACTGGACGTCCGTTATCGCGTTTTACCGTGGCCAGGAGGCTGCATTAACGCCTGTTCATCAGAGACGGCGGTTTCTGTGGTGCCAGGAACCATGTGTGCCATTAACGCCTGCTCATCAGAGACGGCGGTTTCTGTGGTACCAGGAACACAAGAACTGGACACATCAGCAATGGGGTCGAGTTCTCTTTACGGATGAGACCCGATTTAGTCTGACGAGCAATTCTGGAATTATACACATCTGGAGAGAGCAGGAAACACGCAATCACACCTCCAACATCATCGAAAGAGACCGGTTTGGAGGTGGCGGAGTTCTCGTTTGGGGCGGTATCATGCTTGGTAGCCGTACTGACCTCCACATCTTCCAAGGAGGTTCAGTCACTGGTGTCCGCTATTGTACCGAGGTTCTCCTGCCTCAAGTGCGTCTGTTTAGAGGTGCTGTGGGTCCTGAGTTCCTCTTCATGGACGACAACGCTACACCTCATCGTACAGTGGCTGTCGCAGAGCTGTTGGAGAGTGAAGATATTCAACGCATGGATTGGCCCGCAAGGTCCCCGGACCTAAATCCAATCGAACACGTGTGGGACCTTCTCGGAAGACGCTTGGTAGCACGTCTCCAGCCGCCAGCAACGATTCCGCAGCTGCTATTGGCGCTACAAGAGGAATGGGCCGCGATGCCTCAACAGCTCCTTAACAACCTCGTCCTCAGCATGGACAGACGTTGTAAATCCTGCAACGTAGTCAGGGGTGATCATATCCCCTACGAAAGACTGGATTTTTCTTGGCAGCCGCCTGTCACATGGACGTTTCTGTCTTCTGTCCAGTTGTGCTCGAAGCTACCTTTTCAATAAAGTGCCTTTTGTATCCTTTGGATTCCTTGTTTGGACGGTTTTGCTCACTTGTCCAATATTCTTACATCTTGGGGATCTTATGGTATGATTTGAGTCGATGTGGAGCACTTCTGCACGACGTTACATTAGAAAAACTGTCTCGTCCTTAATTTTTGCACGCCAGTGTATATACAAAGCTGGGCTAGGCAATAATATACTCATTGGCGTCTCCACGGAATCTCACGTGACTTTTGCTCTCCCAAGCAGGAAGCGTGGACTCATCGGAGTTGCTTTTTATAAGAAACGGAGAGGATTCCTCTATTTTGGCTTAGGGCCAACAACGCCATGTTTAAATTTTTCTGTCCTGTGCAGTTTTAAAACATCATACAGAACTAAGTTGCTGGAACCATATACACTTAGTGATCATTGAATTGTGATCACCCCTCAAAAGTAGATGCGGCCCGTTGACCACGTGATTTCCGAGACGGCACCATTAGTCGAACGACGTAGCATATTTAAGGTGTGAATGGAGCAGTAGGTAATAAAATTCGGAGCGTGATGGGTAAACGGAAAGATTTATCGGACTTTGAGAAAAGACAGATTGTGGGAGCTCAGTGAGCGGGTGTCTCGATCTTCCAAACGGCCGAACACATTGATAGGAAAATTAATCGGCGTATAAAACTTGGTTGGAGAGCATTTGGAAGAAACAGTACAATTTTCAAGAGCAACACGCATATTATGTCTTAAAACAAAAGTGTTTAATCAATGCTTCCAGTTCTTACATATGGAGCAGATACACGGATCATACAAATGGCTGCAGGCTACTGAAAAAAACATGGAGAGATGCATACTTGGTGAAGCCAAAAAACATAAGATGAGGAACTCATGGATAAGGAAAATGACAAGAGTGGAAGACATCATGATAAGAGTAAAATACCTGTAATGGCAATGTGCTGGACATATTGCCAGAAAAACGGACCACCGGTGGAGAACCGAAATTTCAGACTGGATTCCAAGGTACAGAAAGAGACCCAGAAGAAGACCACATGGGAGATGGATGGATGAAATTCGAAAGCATGACGGAGTAACCTGGAGGAGACAGGCTCAGGACAGACAGTTGTGGAATAAACTTGAGGGAGACCTTCATCCAGCAGTGAATTGATAATAGTTGACACAGATGATGATGATGATGATGATGATGATGATGATGATAATTATGATATTGAATAAATATAACACGGTATTTTTTGGCTTCATCATCATCATCATTGTCAACCATTATCAATTCACTGCTGGACGAAGGTCTCCCCAAGTTTCTTCCACAACGGTCTGTCTTGTGCCAGTCTCCTCCATGTTACTCCCGCATACTTTCGAATTCCATCCACCCATCTCACATGTGGTCTTCTTCTGGGTCTTTTCCTGTCGCTTGGAATCCAGTCTAAAATTTCGGCTGTCCATCGATGGTCTGTCCTTCTGGAAATATGTTCAGCCCATTGCCATTTCAGGGATATTGCTCTGATCATGATGTCTTCCACTGTCATTTTTCTGATCCATGAGTTCCTCTTCTTATCACTCATAGGTACACCAAGCAAAAATCCCTCTATGCTTCTTTGAGTTGTCTGCAGCCTTTGTATGTATCTTTAAGTTAAGGTCCACGTCTCTGCACCAAACGTAAGCACTGGAAGGATGCATTGATCAAACACTTTTCTTTTAAGACGTAATGGCATATTGCTCTTGAAAATTATACTGCTTCTTCCAAAAGCTCTCCAGGCAGCTTTTATACGCCGATGAATTTATTCATCAATGTGACCTACACTTGATATCTGCTGTCCAAGATAAATGTAAGTATTGTTATCTCCAGCTTTTCCTCATCAATCGATAAATCTTCATTTTTTGTAAAAGCATTGTACATCCAGTGTTTCTTAATTTAGGACTTTTTGGCCAGGGGGCAAATGGAATCTTAGAGGGGGCAAGTTTTCCATTTGCTATATATATATCATCATCATCATCATCATCATCATCATTGTCAACCATTATCAATCCACTGCTGGACGAAGGTCTCCCCAAGTTTCCTCCACAACGGTCTGTCTTGTGCCAGTCTCCTCCATGTCACTCCCGCATACTTTCGAATTTCATCCACCCATCTTCCATGTGGTCTTCTTCTGGGTCTTTTCCTGTCCCTTGGAATCCAATCTAAAATTTCGGCTGTCCATCGATGGTCTGTTCTTCTGGCAGTATGTCCAGCCCATTGCCATTTCAGGGATTTAACTCTGATCATGATGTCTTCCACTCTTGTCATTTTTCGGATCCACGTGTTCCTCTTCTTATCCCTCCTGGTTACACCAAGCATGCAGCTCTCCATGCTGCTTTGAGTTGTCTGCAGCCTTTGTATGTCTCTTTTAGCTAAGGTCCACGTCTCTGCACCATACGTAAGCACTGGAAGGATGCATTGATCAAACACTTTTCTTTTAAGACATAATGGCATATTGCTCTTGAAAATTATGCTGTTTCTTCCAAAAGCTCTCCAGGCAAGTTTTGTACGCCGATTAATTTCTTCACCAATGTGACCCTCACTTGATATCTGCTGTCCAAGATAAACGTACGTGTCTGTTATCTCCAGCTTTTCTCCATCAATCGATAAATCTTCATTTCTTGTAAAAGCATTGTACATCACTTTTGTCTTCTGAAAGTTCATTTTTAATCCCACTTCTTTACTCTTGTCAGCAAGTTCCTCTATCATACTCTGTAGCTCTGATGGGGTAGTTGCAAAAATGACTATGTCATCAGCAAAACGAAGGTGGGTTAGATAATCTCCATTAATCTTTATCCCTTTGTTTTCCCAGTTCAGTGATTGAAAGACATTTTCCAATGTGGCATTAAAGAGCTTCGGAGATATGGTGTCACCTTGTCTCACTCCTTTTCCAATTTTTATGTGTGTTGTATTTTCAAACAGCCGAATCTTTGCACTTGCATTTTCATAGATGTTATTAATAATATTAATGTATGCATCTTCAATACCGCAGGATTTCAGAGCCATTGCAACTGCTGATGGTTTCACCGAATCAAAGGCTTTTTCATAATCGATAAAAGCCATGCACAATGGAAGCTCATATTCCCTCGCTCTTTCAATTAGTTCTCTCAGTACGTGGATATGATCTATTGTGCTGTAGCCACTCCTGAATCCAGCTTGTTCTCTCGGTTGAGCCATGTCCAGTGTCACCTTCAAGCGGTGTGAAAGAACTTTAGTGAAGATTTTATAAACCACTGATAGGAGGCTGATAGGTCTGTAGTTCCTGAGATCCTCAATGTCACCTTTTTTATGTAGCAAGATCATTGTAGCGTTGTTCAGATCCTCAGGAATTTTCCCTTCATTAAGGCATCGAGTGAAAATTTGGGCGAGTACTGTTTCAAATTCTCCACTTGCTTCTTGTATGATGTCTACAGTAATTCCATCTTCACCTGACCTTACATCCCTATATATATGCACCCACCACAAGTCATGCTGAAGAAGAAAAGGAGAGGCTGTGATGTTACGCATCACCTGACCTTGCATCCCTATATATATATATATTTTAATATATATATATATATATACTTAAGAGCAAAACTGAAGACTAAGGAAAAAATTTTAGAATTTAAAACGAAGGGTGCAATAGGGATGTAAGGTCAGGTGATGCGTAACATCACAGCCTCTCCTTGACAAATGTCAACCCCGCCTTCTCGTGATGCATCCTGTTCCCACTAAAGGGGCTCTGACGACCGCCAATAGCGGTATAACTATACCATCGGGATCAGAGGAAATTCTATCCCACACTCACCAACCCGCTTGGCCAGCGTGGTGAGTTATGGCCAAACCCCTCCAAAATGACTCCACAACTTAAATCTTGGCCCTCAGTCTCCGGCAGCTGGAATGTACCTGGCCAAGGCAGCGGCCAGTGCGACATGAAGGCAGAGGGTGCTAAGAATCCCCGGAGGACCGGACTAGGCTGCCATCTGATGCTGACCTTGGCAACGTACAATGGACGCTCCCTATCTTCTGATTCAAGGCTTCTTGAATTGGAAGAGGAACTACAAAGGATCAAGTGGGACATCGTGGGCTAAGTGAGGTAAGGAGAAAAGGAGAAGATCTCATCGAACTGAAAAGTGGACATCTCTTCTACTATCGTGGGACAGATACTGGCAGAACTAGTGGTGTTGGATTTATAATAAACAAGAAACTGAAGGATAAAGTGGTAGAAGTTGAAAGTTCCTCTGACAGAGCTGCACGACTCGTTATCCAACTATCGAGAAGATACCAGACTCAGATTATTCAAACTTATGCACCCACCACAAGTCATCCTGAAGAAGAAATTGAAGAATTTTATGAGGAAATTTGTCATCTAAATAATAAAGGTAAGCAGCACTTGAAAATAATTATGGGAGATTTCAATGCAAAAATAGGGCAACGGCAACAGAATGAAACTTCAGTAGGTAAATTCGGTCACGGCAACAGAAACCAGCGTGGAAATACTCTCGTTGAGTTTGCAGAGGCAGAAGGGTTTTTCATCTTGAACTCCTTCTTCAAGAAAAAGCCACACAGGAAATGGACATGGAGACATCCAAATGGGACGACAAGTGAAATTGATTTTATTATGTGTAACAAAAAATTCGTCATAGAAGACTGCAGTGTGCTAAACAAGTTCAACACAGGTAGTGACCATAGATTGGTGAGATGTAAGATGCACCTCAACACTAAACTTGAACGTGGCAAGCTCATAAGACAAACAAAACCTATTGACATAACCAACCTTAAAAAACACCATAATACCTTCAAGTTGGAACTGAAGAACAGGTTCTCTGCTTTAGAAGGCCTAACATCGGAAGAAGTGGACATCTCTGAAGTTAACAGAAAAGTAACCAAAGCTCTTATGGAAACAGCAACAAAATTAGCTGGGTCTAAGAACAAGTTGCATGTAAATAAATTATCAGGAAAAACGAAAATGTTGATGCAAAAAAGAAGAGAGATGAGGACAACTAAAGAAGATGTGACTTCCAAAGTGGAATATATAGAGCTATGCAAGACAGTACGAAAAAGTATCACTGAAGACGTAAGAAAATTCAACTGTGAACTAGTGAGGAAAGCAATTGAAAACAACCAAAGCCTAAAGATAGCAAAGGGACATCTCAGTAAGGGAAGAAAACAGATTATGGCACTGAGAAAAGAAGATGGTTCTGTAACAAGAAATAGAGGCGACGTTTTGACAAGAGTGAAAGATTTCTACTCCAAATTATATGAAAGGGATGATACATGCACTCTAGACATCATGAAAGATACCAGTACCAGAGTTCCTCCAGTCCTTCCAGCAGAAGTTGCACATGCAATCAAGAACATGAAGCGGGGAAAAGCTCCAGGAGAAGATGGAATTACTGTAGACATCATACAAGAAGCAAGTGGAGAAATCGAAACAGTACTCGCCCAAATTTTCACTCGATGCCTTAATAAAGGAAAGATTCCTGAGGATTGGAACACCGCTACAATGATCCTGCTACATAAGAAAGGTGACATTGAGGATCTCGGAAACTACAGACCTATCAGCCTCCTATCAGTAGTTTATAAAATCTTCACTAAAGTTCTTTCACACCGCTTGAAGGTAACACTGGACATGGCTCAACCGAGAGAACAAGCTGGATTCAGGAGTGGCTACAGCACAATAGATCATATCCATGTGCTGAGAGAACTAATTGAAAGAGCGAGGGAATATGAACTTCCATTGTGCATGGCTTTTATCGATTATGAAAAAGCCTTTGATTCGGTGAAACCATCAGCAGTTACAATGGCTCTGAAAACCTGCGGTATTGAAGATGCATACATTAATATTATTAATAACATCTATGAAAATGCAAGTGCAAAGATTAGGCTGTTTGAAAATACAACACACATAAAAATTCGAAAGGGAGTGAGACAAGGTGACACCATATCTCCGAAGCTCTTTAATGCCACATTGGAGGGTGTTTTTCAGTCACTGAGCTGGGAAAACAAGGGGATAAAGATCAATGGAGATTATCTAACCCACCTTCGTTTTGCTGATGACGTAGTCATTTTTGCAACTAGCCCATCAGAGCTGCAGAATATGATCCAGGAACTTGCTGACAAGAGTAAAGAAGTGGGATTAAAAATGAACTTTCAGAAGACAAAAGTGATGTTCAATGCTTTTACAAGAAATGAAGATTTATCGATTGATGGAGAAAAGCTGGAGATAACAGATACGTACGTTTATCTTGGACAGCAGATATCAAGTGAGGGTCACATTGATGAAGAAATTAATCGGCGTACAAAACTTGTCTGGAGAGCTTTTGGAAGAAACAGCATAATTTTCAAGAGCAATATGCCATTATGTCTTAAAAGAAAAGTGTTTGATCAATGCATCCTTCCAGTGCTTACGTATGGTGCAGAGACGTGGACCTTAACTAAAAGAGACATACAAAGGCTGCAGACAACTCAAAGCAGCATGGAGAGGTGCATGCTTGGTGTAACCAGGAGAGATAAGAAGAGGAACTCGTGGATCCGAAAAATGACAAGAGTGGAAGACATCATGATCAGAGTTAAATCCCTGAAATGGCAATGGGCTGGACATACTGCCAGAAGGACAGATCATCGATGGACAGCCGAAATTTTAGATTGGATTCCAAGGGACAGGAAAAGACCCAGAAGAAGACCACATGGGAGATGGGTGGATGAAATTCGAAAGTATGCAGGGGTGACATGGAGGAGACTGGCACAAGACAGACCGTTGTGGAGGAAACTTGGGAAGACCTTCGTCCAGCAGTGGATTGATAATGGTTGACAATGATGATGATGATGATATATATATATATATACTTTTAACTACTATATTTATATATATATATATAGAAGTAGTTACTATATATCTAGTACAGGAGCGCATTTGGAGGGGGCCTCTTCCCCCTGGAAATGCTTCATTTTTATTTTTATTTATTTTTTGGTTAAAATGCGACTTACATTAGAAAAAAAATGCCTGAATTTCATAAAAATGTATCAACTTACATTAGAAAAAAATGCTTTAATTTTTCTTCAATTTTTCATTAGCTTTGATTTTGTTCCAGATGGTGGATTTCAAAAACTTCCTTTTTTCGTTACTCCCCCCCCTCCACCTTCCGAAGAAAAATTCTATATACATACCTGATATACTGTAGTAATTACTTCTTCAAACATTTTAGGAATAACAAACTGTTTTCAGCTAAAGAAGGGAAGGTGGAGGTTCCGCAGGTTTGAAATTTTTCTATTAAAATGCACTCAACGCTCTCTTGTTCCTGAATCACGATTCCCAGAAAATTAGGTATGATTAGTCTACTTATTATATTTTGAAGAATACCATGCGTCGTAATACACTTTTTAATAAAATAAACTATAACTAGTACCATTTAAACAAATATTTAAAAAAATTGAAGAAATATTTGTGTCATAAAAAGAAACGAAACTTCTTTTTTCATCATAGCTTGAATTTATTAAAATTTGGCTCGGTAACCTAAAATGTCTTCGGGGGTGGGGGTCGTTTCCGGGAGGGCTTCACCCCCTGGATGTATGCCTGAAAGAAACACTGTGTACATCACTTTTGTCATCTGAAAGTTCATTTTTAATCCTACTTCTTTACTCTTGTCAGCAAGTTCCTCGATCATACTCTGCAGCTCTGTGGGGTAGTTGCAAAAATGACTATGTCATCAGCAAAACGAAGGTGAGTTAGATAATCTCCATTAATCTTTATCACTTTGTTTTCCCAGTTCAGTGATCGAAAAACATTTTCCAATGTGGCATTAAAGATTTTGGGAGATATAGTGTCGCCTTGTCTCACTCGCTTTCCAATTTTTATGGGTGCTGTATTCTGAAATAACCGAATCTTTGCACTTGCGTTTTCATAGATGTTATTAATAATATTAATGTATGCATCTTCAATACCGCGGGATTTCAAAGCCTTTTTAACAGCTGATGGTTTCACCGAATCAAAGGCCTTTTCATAATCGATAAAAGCCATGCACAATGGAAGTTCATATTACCTCGCTCTTTCAATTAGTTCTCTTAGTTTTTTCGGCTTATAAGTCGATATATCGCATAAATCGAATGGGTTAAATTTTCCGATTTCCTCATCTTCGTTCGTGGATAGGTCGATTCTGAGTATAAGAGGAGGCTAAACCAAATACGGTTAGTGTTTTTCAATTATGTAACTATGTTTTTAATGTTTCAGTAAATATTAAAAGGAAGACAAAATGATACATGTATAACCAGTATGTTTCTTTTCGGCAAACATTTTAATTTTGTAAGCCTATTTTCTCTTAGGAACTGACTCTACATGTACTTCTTCCCGCGGATCAACCAGTCGGAGAGTCCGCCGCGCAAAGGTGAAAAACAGAACAGAAACACACACACACACACACACACACACACACACAAAACAAGAAAGATGACACCGAATTTTCTGTTGTAATCAGCACGTCTTTTGAATCCTTTCCGAAGCGAATAAAATTTATGAAAATTATTCAGAGTCAATGAAACACAGTGGCGGATTGGGTCGACGAAACCAGGCCGGAAACACACGTGCCCACAGAGGAATGCCTCATAAATTCTCTCATGGTAAAAATTCTGTTAACTCTTGAATGAAAGAGAAATCTTGAAATAAGCATTGAAAAACTAGTTAAGTCGTGAAATTTTTTTAACAAGAATTTAAGGGTGAAAGAATTTTAAAAATCCACTCATGATTGAATGTATTATAGCATCAAATCTCAAAATGTGGGATAGTATTGTACCAGATAATTATATTTGGTCACTAATCACATGCAGCGCAACGGTACTGGTACCACCTCCTTGAACAGACGCCTTTTTTAAATCTACCCATTATTTTGAATTATGAATTACTATTTTGATTGACGGAGAGGGACACGGATTTCGACTGACGAAGAATCACTTTGTGCTCTGCACGTGAATAAGGGTGTGGGGGTGATAGACTATCAAAATTGTTATTAGTGCCTTCTTCAAGACTACAAAGGAGAGAAAGGCCTACCAATGTCCCTTTGTCTCCAAGTCAAACGACCTACTCTTAACCGTAGTTAGCTTAATTTATTTATAACAGCGTGCTTGGTTCCGCGGCCAATTTTTTACTGAAGTAGAGAAAATTCTGCTTTGTCATTTTAGAGAAAACGCCCAACACATATATGTAGATAGAATTGGGGGGGGGGGGGGCTTGATGTATGTGTAGGTATGTGCGTATAAGCACGTAGTATATATGTATATTTTCATATATATGTATGTATGTATACAATATATACACTGAAGAGCAATTGACTTAGAGACAGCTGGCGTTATGCAAATGCGGCGCTGTGGGCGGCCCTGTAAACGGAAAACGACATGAAACATGCAGCGATCCGACAATATAAGGAATGATGCGAAGGGAATCAGTAAGAGTCTGACGCAGTATGGGTAAGACGAGGGATCTAAACGCATTTGATCGTGGGAAAATTGTCGGGGCCCGACAAATGGGTCACTCCATCTCGGCAGTCGTGCAGGCACTAGGATTTTCACGAGCCACTGTGTCACGGGTGCACCGTGAGTACATCGAATCCGGTAAAACCATCCCTGCAAGGGCCAACTGCCGTGGACAACAGCGTGTGGATGTGCGGGGTCTTCGTCGGCTAGCTCGTATTGTAACAGCGGATAGACGGGCCACAGTGCAAGAAATCACTCGGCAAGTTAACGCTGGTGCATTAAAACGCGTAAGCAGCCACACCATCCAGAACCATCTCCTCGCTATGTGGTACAGAAGCCATCGTCCCACGAGGGTACCGCAGCTGACCGCACATCACAGGGTGCAAAGATTAGCATGGGCGCGGGAACATCGCCACTGGACCCTAGACATGTGGGAAAATGTTGCCTGGACTGATGAGTCGAGATTCACGTTGGTACATGAGGATGGCAGGATACGAGTGCGGCGCAAACCACATGAAGCGATGGATCCTTCTTGCCAGCAGGGTACTCTTCAAGCTGGTGAGGGTGGCATCCTCGTCTGGGGACTGTTTTCGTGGACTGAAATGGGTCCCCTGGTACGTGTGAGATCGTCCCTCACAGGTCAACGTTACCAGGATATCATGGACGACCATTTGCTCTCGTTTGGGCGTCTTCAACATCCCACTGGGAACCTCATTCTGCAACAAGACAATGCACCGTGCCATCGCTTCCGAATTGTATCCGAATGGTTGGATGATCACTCCACCGACGTGACCTCGCTTTCTTGGCCAGCTAGGTCACCTGACCTCAATCCCATCGAGCACATCTGGGATGCCATCGAGAGAGATGTTCGAGGTTCTGACCCTCCTCCATCAAATCTTCGTGAACTGTGGGAGCTTGTTCAGGGGTCGTGGATCCGTATGGCTTCGCAACGCTTCCGGTGTCTTGTCAAGTCCATGCCGAGACGAATCGCCGCCGTCATCAGGGCGAAAGGTGGCGCTACACGTTACTAGACAGGTATCTCTAATTTAATTGCTCTTCAGTGTATATAGGTATGTATTAATATACAATATGTATATACTGTATATATATATATATATATATATATATACCGCTACAATGATCCTGCTACATAAGAAAGGTGACATTGAGGATCTCGGAAACTACAGACCTATCAGCCTCCTATCAGTAGTTTATAAAATCTTCACTAAAGTTCTTTCACACCGCTTGAAGGTAACACTGGACATGGCTCAACCGAGAGAACAAGCTGGATTCAGGAGTGGCTACAGCACAATAGATCATATCCACGTGCTGAGAGAACTAATTGAAAGAGCGAGGAATATGAACTTCCATTGTGCATGGCTTTTATCGATTATGAAAAAGCCTTTGATTCGGTGAAACCATCAGCAGTTACAATGGCTCTGAAAACCTGCGGTATTGAAGATGCATACATTAATATTATTAATAACATCTATGAAAATGCAAGTGCAAAGATTAGGTTTTTTGAAAATACAACACACGTAAAAATTGGAAAGGGAGTGAGACAAGGTGACACCATATCTCCGAAGCTCTTTAATGCCACATTGGAGGGTGTTTTTCAGTCACTGAGCTGGGAAAACAAGGGGATAAAGATTAATGGAGATTATCTAACCCACCTTCGTTTTGCTGATGACGTAGTCATTTTTGCAACTACCCCATCAGAGCTGCAGAGTATGATCCAGGAACTTGCTGACAAGAGTAAAGAAGTGGGATTAAAAATGAACTTTCAGAAGACAAAAGTGATGTTCAATGCTTTTACAAGAAATGAAGATTTATCGATTGATGGAGAAAAGCTGGAGATAACAGACACGTACGTTTATCTTGGACAGCAGATATCAAGTGAGGGTCACATTGATGAAGAAATTAATCGGCGTACAAAACTTGCCTGGAGAGCTTTTGGAAGAAACAGCATAATTTTCAAGAGCAATATGCCATTATGTCTTAAAAGAAAAGTGTTTGATCAATGCATCCTTCCAGTGCTTACGTATGGTGCGGAGACGTGGACCTTAACTAAAAGAGACATACAAAGGCTGCAGACAACTCAAAGAAGCATGGAGAGGTGCATGCTTGGTGTAACCAGGAGAGATAAGAAGAGGAACTCGTGGATCCGAAAAATGACAAGAGTGGAAGACATCATGATCAGAGTTAAATCCCTGAAATGGCAATGGGCTGGACATACTGCCAGAAGGACAGATCATCGATGGACAGCTGAAATTTTAGATTGGATTCCAAGGGACAGGAAAAGACCCAGAAGAAGACCACATGGGAGATGGGTGGATGAAATTCGAAAGTATGCAGGGGTGACATGGAGGAGACTGGCACAAGACAGACCGTTGTGGAGGAAACTTGGGGAGACCTTCGTCCAGCAGTGGATTGATAATGGTTGACAATGATGATGATGATGATGATATATATATATATATATATATATATATAGTGCATAAGATAGACAGATATACATTAGGTAGATAGATAAAAGAGTTGACGTATGGGGCTTGGGGGGGGGGGGTGAAGACCCGAAGCCCACCCTTTGGGTGCGCCAGTGATAGAACGAAACGCCAATTTCTTTAAGGACAATAACGTTTTAGACAGATTATATATAACTCAAATGAAGTTAGCCGCCCCGGTGGCGCAGTGGTCTAAGCGATGGCCTCTGATCATTCGTCCGAACGGGGTCCGGGTTCGAATCCCGGTGAGGCATGGATGTTGTGTTTGTCTTACGGCACTGGCTCTCTCCCTTCCCTGGAACCAGTGACCCTAAATTAGGGACGGGCGACTGCTTATAGCCCATTGAGTTGCTCACGGTGGTCGTTAAACCTCCAATACAATCCAATACAACAATACAATGAAGTTAGCGATTCTTATTCATAAGTACCATAATAATTATTCGTTCTTTCGAAACAATCCAGACAAAGAGGATACGAGAAAGTGGGCCATACCTCGAACGGTCCACCGGGAAATATCCCACTGTCCCGGTAGGCCAATACGCCCCATATGGAACTTTTTAGGGAAAAAAATCAACCGGATTTCTACAATCGATAAAACATCCATAAATAGAATCAGATGATTATTTTTACCAGAGGCAAATAAGCATTTTACGCAAAATAACAAGTGGCGAACAACAAAAAGTTTCCCCATAGCAGAAAAAAGTTATCAGAGACAAAGAGATTTTCAAAGCGAACAATTAAAAGAAGATATATAAAAGACACAAATCTACGCCTTTAGCGGAAATTTTTTGCCAAAATGGAAAAGTTGAAAATAAGCGAAGAACATCCTTAATAGAAAAAGTTTAGGAAAAAGAACTTTTCAAATAGGTCTCCCGGAATCAGAGGTAGAGTGAAAAAGATTTTGACCTTTACGCCCCTAGCGGGAAATCTGTGCATTATTTAAAGGTAATAATGTTTCCATATTTATTGTAGCGAATGGCATACATTAAAAAAAGAAACTTCTCAGTGGGATTAAGTTTGGAAGTGGAGATACAGCTGCAAACAAAAGTACACAAACACCACCTAGCGGAAGAACTGTGGACTGCAAAACTTTTCAAATAAAAACCTAACGTGTTCCACAAGGTAACTGGCGTCCGTGTTGAAATATTTTTTTTAAATCGCAGATTTAGAAGCAGAGATATTGAGAAAAATATTAAACATTGCGCCCGAATTTGTGCATTATTTTGGTAAGAAAGTATACACAGAGTTTTCATAGTTAGTAGTACCTGACCGAAAAAGAATTTTTTTTCAATTGGATTTTTAGTCCCGCGGATGGTGATGTAAACGGAAACGTGAGCCTGCGCCCCCTAGTGGCAGGCTTGTGCTTCAAGAAAAATTTGAAATTATGTGAGAAACATTTCGCACCACAAACGCTCTCCAACAAAGAAAGAATTTTTCAAATAAGATCTTATAAGCAGAGATATCGACAAAAACAAGATTTATATCTACGCCCCCTAGCGGAGAAACCATGCATTATATTAAGAGGAAAGTATTCAGAAAAGGTTTTCCAAGTTGAGCGGTATCGATCCACGAAAGAGTTTTAGTTTTTAGGAGCTCAGATTTTGTTGCAAATGCATCATCATCATCATCATCATCATCATTGTCAACCATTATCAATCCACTGTTGGACGAAAGTCTCCCCAAGTTTCCTCCACAACGGTCTGTCTTGTGCCAGTCTCCTCCATGTCACTCCCGCATACTTTCGAATTTCATCCGCCCATCTCCCGTGTAGTCTTCTTCTGGGTCTTTTCCTGTCCCTTGGAATCCAATCTAAATTTTCGGTTGTCCATCGATGGTCTGTCCTTCTGGCGGTATGTCCAGCCCATTGCCATTTCAGGGATTTAACTCTGATCATGATGTCTTCCACTCTTGTCATTTTTCTGATCCACGAGTTCTTCTTATCTCTCCTGGTTACACCAAGCATGCATCACTCCATGCTCTTTGAGTTGTCCGCAGCCTTTGTATGTCTCTTTTAGCTAAGGTCCACGTCTCTGCACCATACGTAAGCACTGGAAGGATGCATTGATCAAACACTTTTCTTTTAAGACATAATGGCATATTGCTCTTGAAAATTATGCTGTTTCTTCCAAAAGCTCTCCAGGCAAGTTTTGTACGCCGATTAATTTCTTCACCAATGTGACCCTCACTTGATATCTGCTGTCCAAGATAAACGTACGTATCTGTTATCTCCAGCTTTTCTCCATCAATCGATAAATCTTCATTTCTTGTAAAAGCATTGAACATCACTTTTGTCTTCTGAAAGTTCATTTTTAATCCCATTTCTTTACCCTTGTCAGCAAGTTCCTGGATCATACTCTGCAGCTCTGATGGGATAGTTGCAAAAATGACTACGTCATCAGCAAAACGAAGGTAAGTTAGATAATCAGCATTAATCTTTATCCCTTTATTTTTCCAGTTCAGTGATTGAAAGACATTTTCCAATGTGGCATTAAAGAGCTTGGGAGATGTAATATCACCTTGTCTCACTCCCTTTCCAATTTTTATGTGTGTTGTATTTTCAAACAGCCGAATCTTTGCACTCGCATTTTCATAGATTTTATTAATAATATTAATGTATGCATCTTCAATACCGCAGGATTTCAGAGTCATTTTAACTGCTGATGGTTTCGCCGAATCAAAGGCTTTTTCATAATCGATAAAAGCCATGCACAATGGAAGTTCATATTCCCTCGCTCTTTCAGTTAGTTCTCTCAGTACGTGAATATGATCTTTGTGCTGTAGCCACTCCTGAATCCAGCTTGTTCTCTCGGTTGAGCCATGTCCAGTGTTACCTTCAAGCGGTGTGAAAGAATTTTAGTGAAGATTTTATAAACCACTGATAGGAGGCTGATCGGTCTGTAGTTCCTGAGATCCTCAATGTCCCCTTTTTTATGTAGCAGGATCATTGTAGCGGTGTTCCAATCCTCAGGAATCTTCCCTTCATTAAAGTATCGAGTGAAAATTTGGGCGAGTACTGTTTCGATTTCTCCACTTGCTTCTTGTATGATGTCTACAGTAATTCCATCTTCTCCTGGAGCTTTTCCCCGCTTCATGTTCTTGATTGCATGTGCAACTTCTGCTCGGAGGACTGGAAGAACTCTGGTACTGGTACCTTTCATGATGTCTGGAGTACATGTATCATCCCTTTCATACAATTTGGAGTAGAAATCTTTCACTCTTGTCAAAATTTCGCCTCTGTTTCTTGTTACAGAACCATCTTCTTTTATCGGTGCCATAATCTGTTTTCTTCTCTTACTGAGATGTCCCTTTGCTATCCTTAGGCTTTGGTTGTTTTCAATTGCTTTCCTCACTAGTTCACAGTTGAATTTCCTTACGTCTTCAGTGATACTTTTTCGTACTGTCTTGCATACCTCTATATATTCCACTTTGGTAGTCACATCTTCTTTAGTTGTCCTCATCTCTCTTCTTTTTTGCATCAACATTTTGGTTTTTCCTGATAATTTGTTCACGTGCAACTTGTTCTTAGACCCAGCTGATTTTGTTGCTGTTTCAATAAGAGCTTTGGTTACTTTTCTGTTAACTTCAGAAATATCCACTTCTACCGATGTTAGGCCATCTAAAGCAGAGAATCTGTTCTTCAGTTCCAACTTGAAGGTATTATGGTGTTTTTTAAGGTTGGTTATGTCAATACATTTTGTTTGTCTTATGAGCTTGCCACGTTCGAGTTTAGTGTTGAGGTGCATCTTACATCTCACCAATCTATAAGAAGCAGTAATAAACACCTACGCTTTGGTGGCCAAACCAATCTGAACCGAAAATTAAGAATAACATAAAAAAACATTTGTCATCGTGAGTTGTATCCGATGCAGAAAAACTTTTCCAAATCGGAGTTTTAAAAGATGAGATATCGGGAAAAACACAATTTACGTTTACTCCCCTAGCGGAAAAAATGCATTACTTGAAAAAGTGATTGTACCTAAAATAGTCTTCGATATAAATGACATCGAGGGGTAAAATGATTTTTTCAATCGGATATTCAGAAGCAAATATATGGAATAAAATGTATACTGAATTCGATATAATCTGCCTTTATGCCCTCTAGCGGCGAAATTGTGCATCGTAAAAAAACAGAAATGCAAGGATTATCATTCTCACATTTCAAGTCTACCAATGGTAAAAAAGCTTTTCAAATCGGATTAATAGTTGCAGACATATGGTATCCACAGACGAGCGGACGGACAAAGTGATAACATAAACACGATCTTTTTTTTACAAAAGACGAGAATTATGCTTGCAACATGAGTTATCGTTCGCTGCTTTTTGTTCTCGCAGAGTCCGATTGAAATCAGAAACTAAAAGAGCTTTTGATTTCAATCGGAAACATGAAATAAATTAAGGTAAGCATAATAACTGGAAGCAATAGTTGATTTTAGTTCAGCCGAACTATACAAGTGAGAGATTGAAGAGCGAAAGAAGAATGCCTTCACTAGCCGCTGGTCATTGCTATTCTTGAAGCGCAAGTGCCACCGGCTGATTGTCACCAGCCAATCAACTGCGTGACAGCGACATGTGTTTTAGAGGTTTAATCATCACGAGATAAATAAGGCGCACTCATTGCAGTCCTGGCGGATTTGCAAAACCAGAGGTGAACGCCACTCACGGAGGTCGCGAGGGGGATGCTATTAACATAGGATTGCTGCCACTTCAAACCGATCACGGCGATTTCAATGATGTTTCTGTCGAACGGAAATATTTGTTGTAACATCTTTTAAACAAGTTCTTAGTGACGCAATATTACATTTCGAACACTTCCGAAATAAACATAATATTGCGTTTCGGTTGCTGGAATCACGGCCGAATTTAAGGTAAAATATGCATGTACACTGAGTGCTCAAATTATTATGACCACCAGACCATTTTATGCAAAGTAGCTATCCCGCAGATGCTGCTGACGCAAGATGTCTGAAACGGTATAAAAAGGGAACGCTGAAGGCATGAAGAAACATTGCGCAAGAAATAATGGATAAAAGACGCGATCTGACGTACTGTGAACGTGGAATAATTGTGGGTGCTTGAAGCATCAGTGCGAGCATTAGCAAAACGTCTGCATTTGTGAAACGTTTGGGGCAGCAGTTGTTAAAGTATACAGAGAGTGGATGTAGTCGTCAACGGCTACTGGATGTTCGAGCTGAGCGGAGAGCAGGCAGATTTGTTCAATCCAACAGACGGGAAACATTTTGTCAGATTATAGATAATCTGAATCCGGGACCAAGTCCGATGGCCCCTCAACGTACAGTTCGCCGCACATTACATCGCATGGGCTGCAGAAGCAGACGGCCTGTCCGTAAGCGATTGTTATCTGCAGTGAACAAGAAGAAGCGCCTCCAGTCCGCTCAAGAATTGGACAGCAAATGAGTGGAAAAGGGCAATGTGGTCCAACGAATCGCGGTTTCAACAACACCATGCAGATGGAAAAGTGAGGATATGCGGGGATAGCAGCACGGAAGCATGCACCCATCTTGCATCATCACTACTCTTCAAGCTGGCGGAGGCAACGTTATGCACAGGTACATGATTTCGTGGAAGTGTTTGGGCCCTTTGATTCGTGAAGAGCAATGTCCGACCACCCAAAGGTATTTAAATATCGTTGTTGACCAAGTATACCAAGTTATGTTGATGGTTTATCCCAATGGAGATGGATACTTCCATCAGTACAATGCTCCATGTCATAGTATTCGCGTTGTATACGAATGGTTTGAGGAGCATGATGGAGACTTTTACCTGCTACGTTGGCCTTTTCAATCACCGGATCTCAATCCAATGGAGAATTTGTGGGATGAAATCGAAAGGAGCGTCAGGTAGCTGGAGATCTGCTGCCATCAAATCTTCAAAAGCTGGAGAGTGGAATTCATCGTGTTTGGGCTAATATACCCGAAGCCACTTACTGACATTTAATTGAGTCCATTCCAAAACGAATTCAAGCAATATTAAGGGCAAAAGGTGGCCCAAGAGCATATTAACTTGGTGGTCATAATAATTTGGCCATTCGGTGTATATATTTTTTCACTTTGAGAAATGTCAATGACCAATCAATAGATAAGTCGATGTGGCGTATAAGTCGAAGCTCGGACTTCAGAAGAAAAAAGTTTCGTTTTATACGCCGAAAAATACAGTACATACATCCAGTCTGCGGTTGCTATGTGTTTCACCCACCCCCACCCCCTCGCTCTAGTCTAATAGACTTTCATGATTTCAGTTACGACGAATTCTTCTCGCGGCAGTTTGTTTTGAGTAGTCAAGAACAACCCGGACATTAACCTTATCAGGAAGTGAGCAGTAGTAATTCGTGCTGTGCGAAGATAAATCACAAGCATTAACAAACAGATATAGCGCTCAACGGATATGTTAAACAGATGTTGATGTGATGAGTGAATGAAGTTTTAAATGTCGTTTTGGCTTCCCTCAGACTGGAGAATTTATTTTGTCATTACAGCGTACATATTGAAAAATCGTATGTAACGTTTTCGGAGAGGAAAGGGGAAGGGGAGTGTTAATTTATAAAAGCATGTGATTAAAGTAAGTGTCAACATTATGTAGAATGACTAAGTAGGTATGTATAAATGCTTTATTCAATGGCGGATCCAGAATTTTTTTACCCGGAGGAGGGAAGGATTTTTTACCAGTTTACTTGCAGGTGCCGCCACATAATGGGGCCCGGAGACTGCCCCTTGTCATTTTTAAACTGAGTTTTATTTTGTGCCGAAACAATTCTCCTAAGAAAAGGAAAAAATGCCCCCCCCCCCATAACAGCAGATTTAAAAGAGGTTAAATGTTTTCCTGGTATGTTATGTATTAAAACTATAAGGGTTGTTCATTGTCTAAATATAATGTTTTAGGTTATCTCTTCCTGAGTCTTAAATGCAAGGCGGCAGCTACGAGGGGAAGGGGGGTTAACTTCCAGAAGTGAAATCCGAATACACAGGGGCTGTAAATTCATACTTGGAGGGACACAGAAAGTTGAAATATACAACATCTGTATTAACTGAAAATTGTAACTCAAAACAAAAGTTATACAGTTCAGTATTTTCTTTTTTAGGTTTCAGTTAGCCGTATACCCCGATGCGCTATTACATTATGACCAGCTATCTAATAAGCTGTAAGACCCCCTTTAGCCCGCAAAATAGCAGCCACTCGGCGAGGCATCGATTCGATGTGGTGGCGACAGGTATCCTGGCGGTATCTATATATAGTACCATAATGTCAACAGCAGGTTCTCCAGTTCCCGTACATTTCGGGGTGGTGGTGATTTAGCTGGAACCTGCTTTTCCAAGTCGAACCACAAATGTTCGATTGGGTTCATGTCAGGTGAATTTGGAGGCAAGGGCATTAACGGAAAGTCACCAGCATGTTTATCAAACCACTCCTTGACGATTCTGGCAGTGTGGCATGGCACATTATCCTGTTGGTAATGGCCATCACCAGCAGGGAACACAGTTGCCATGAATGGGTGAACTTGGTCCACAACGATGTTCAGATACCTAACAGCTGTCAGGGATTGTGCTATTGAGATAATGAGGCCTAAAGTATCCCAAGAAAACATCGCCCACAGCATAACACCGCCACTGCCGCCTGCCTGTTTCCACCCAATAGTGCATCCAGGTGCCATCCCCTCAGTTGGTAATCGCCGTATTCGCGCTCGGCCGTCTACGTGATGCACCCGGAATCTTGATTCGTCAGACCAGGCTACTTTCTTCCAATCATCCACGGTCCAATCTCGATGATCTTGGGCCTATTTCATGCGTTATTGGCGATGACGTGCAGTGAGCATGGGGACCCGTCTGGGTCTTCGGCTACGCAGACCCATGCGCAGAAGGCTGCGATGAACTGTGTGCTGTGACACATTGCCCTGATCACTATAGTTGTAGCTGCGGGTGATTGGTCGCACTGTGGCCCTGCGATCGCTGTGAACAATGCACGACAGTCTTTGCTCCCCTCTGGTATCAATGAGCTGCGGACGACATACGGCTGGACGACGGTTCGTCGTTTGGCCATCTGTGCACCACTTTTGTTACGTACTCACTACAGTGGCACGTGAACAACCCACAAGCCACGCCGTTTCCGAAATCGCAGTTCCGAGACGCCGCGCTATCACAATTTGTCCTTTCCTAAACTCCGATAAATCGGCAGTTTTTCCCATTTTGACTCCGAACACTCTACTAGCAGAAAGCCGGTCCTCGGGTTGTATAAATGCTGCTCTGTGAACTTCACCTGCGCCACCGTTCGGTCTGCCACCCCAGTGGCGCAGTGGTCTAAGCGCTGGCTTATGATCATCCGTCCGTGAAGGGGTCCGGGTCCGAATCCCGGTGAAGCATGGATGTTGTGTTTGTCTTAAGGCACTGGCTTTCTCCTTTCCCTGGAACCAGTGACCCTAAATTAGAGACGGGCGACTGCTTATAGCCCATTCAGTTGCTCACGATGGTCGTTAAACCTTCAAACAAACACCGTTCGGTCTCCAGGCGCACTCATTTCTGTAGACTGGGGATGGTCAGAATGTAATGGCTCATAGGTATATATTCTGTGCGCTTAATCAGAGTACAAAATAACTATCGGTTAATCAGAATAACTATCGGTTATCAAAATTCTATCGGTATCTACTCTGTATAACGTGTACCCAGGAGCAACGCTACGAAGAAGTGAGGGGGGGTCCAAAATATACTGCTGGTCACCCAAAATGCAACACCAAGAAGGACACGAGATAGCAAAGCCAGATTTACTGGACACATAACAACAGGTACAAAGATGAAACGATTGAGCTTACAGGACCGTGCGACTTGCGGAACACGCAGACATCAATAGTTCGTGTGGCCCCCATGGCTGGCAATAACGGCCGCTACACGCCGCGGCATCGAACGAAAGAGGCTTTGGATGTGGGCTTGGGGTATGTCGGTCCAGGCTGCTTCCATACGTTGCCACAGTTCATCGGGCGTAGTCACGGGTGGTGCTTGCGGGCCACTCGGTTGCCGATCAGCGATCAGACGTGTTCGATGGGCAACATATCGGGAGAACATGCGGGCCACGGCAGCAGTGACACCTGGTGGGCCGTGAAGAATTGTTGCACGATGCATGCCACGTGCGGGCGCGCATTGTCCTGTTGAAACGTGGCCGCTGGCAGGTCCTGCAGGTAAGGGAGGACTACAGGCTCCAAAACGTCGCAGATGTAGCGGTGGCTGTTGAGTGTACCGGCGATGCGTACCAGAGGGGTGTGGGTGTCATATCCAATGGCCCCCAAACCATAACGCCAGGCGACGGACCGGTATGGCGATGCATAATACAGGCGTCATACAGTCTTTCGTGGCGGTGCCGCCACACGCGGATCCGACCATCGTGGTATTGCAGGCAGAAGCGGGATTCATCGGAGAAGACAATTTCATGCCATTCCGTAGTCCATGTCCGACGTTCAACGGCCCACTACCGCCGCACTCGCCGGTGGTGTAACGTCAATGGTAATCGGAGCAATGGGTGCCGTGCGACAAGTTTCGCTCCTGCAGACGACGTCGAACGATACGTGCTGACACAGGTTGTTGCGCAACACACCCTAATTCCTGCGCTAACGTTCGTGATGTGGTGGTGCGAGCCGTCAATGCCCGCCGCACAACATTCCGGTCCTCTCGTTAGGTGGTGTGCCGCGGCTGCGGCAATCGCTCACGTCGGTCCGTCCGTCCCTCCTGCAAGCACCGAATCCATACTCGCCTCACTGTGGCTGGATGTTGTCCCACACGGGCGCCGATGTCTTGGTACGATAAACCGTTGTCTCGGTAAGCAACTATTTGTCTTCTGTCGAATTCCGAAACGTGCTGGAATGACTGCCGTATTCTGCGACGAGGCATCAGGAAGCTTCCCACGCACAGGTCCGGCAGCACAACGCACTTCCAATACTTACACTCCGCCTTCTGTGCACCCTTCTTATAGTGCTTCTCTGTGGCGTGCCGGGCGCACATGATTTGCATATGCCCTGCGATGCTAATCGTTTGCATGTCCTCTCGCGGGTGACGCATATGCTGCGAATTTCAGGCCAATCGGATGCTTCCTTCTTGGTGTTGCATCTTGGGTGGCCAGCAGTGTAAGCACTTAGAACATCAGGCAAGTGCAACCATTCAAGATTTTAGGGATCTTGGATAAACGTACGAGAATTTTTCAGATTCACAGATTTGTTATATTAAAACTAATTGTCTGTTAAATGGATGGGATTCTCTAATGTCTTAAAACAGTAGTAGAAAAAATATCATTTTTGTAATGAGAGTTTAAAAAGATGAGATAGAGAGAGGAAGAGATATTCTTCTGATTAGAAACTGAAATTCCTAATAAATTCCTTATGACCATAAATATTTAAAAAATGGCGTAACTAAGCTAAAATTGCGAAGAAATAAATTCAATGAATAAAATACATGATTACACCATTGTACAATACACATTTGGAAGATGTGAATCCGTTTATTGGTGTAAATATGACATGGATGTTAAGTCAGACAGTATCCAAAAACTTGGAAATTCCGTCGTCCTGGAGCGGGAATCGAACTTGCATCTCCCGGATAGCACCCGAGTATGCTAACCACTACACCACTACACCACCCAGAATGACCAAGTTTCAAGTTTCCGATTAATTTGAATATAACCATCACAGGACTAGCCGAAGCAACCGGCATTCATATATAGCGAATCTGAAACTTTGCCGTTCTGGGTGTTGTAGTAGCTAGCATACTCGGGCGCTATCCGCTCCAGGAAGACAAAATTTTCAAGTTTTCGGATATTATCTGACTTAACATCCATGGCATATTTACACCAATAAAAGGATAACGGATTCACATCTTCCAAATACATGTAGTAACTTGTCAAAGGACACGGAGGTTCGTATCTATGGTTCTCAGTACTATGTAAACTGAATGAATACTACGTACAGTATAGACCTGAGAACTTTTTTTCTATTTCAGATATCATCAGTGTCGGGTAAAATTACACACAGGGATTTTTTGGAAACATTTCCGCCGAGCACTTCAACTTCAAAATATGAGACCCCCTCCGCTGTAAGATGCTTAGCCTTCCTACCCCCCCCCCCCCCCCACACACACACACAAACACAAACCTCCACTACTTGTGAGCTGCTGGCGTCGCCCCTGTGTGCACCCCTCCTATGCATGAAAAGCAGGGACGCGCCAAGCGGGAATTCAACGGATGCTAAGCGCCCGGACGCCAAATTCCGAAGGCTGCACGCCTCAATCAAATTTTATGGTTGATGAATTAATATCAGGGACGTGGAAGAACTAAAGAAAATGTTTTAGTGTGATATACCGTAATGCTACGTGGCACGTTTATTTTTTTAGTAAAAATAATTCATTATATAATTCAATGGAAAATGACTCGAAATCAGAGAATAATTGTTTTTGTTTTGTTCAGTAACGGATACCGGGAGCTCAGGACTAATAATTCCTTTTCTATTTTTTTTATTTTTTTTTATCTTGAAGATTTCAGCATTCATGATATGCGTGGCCAACTCTATGACAATGGGGCCAATATGAAGGAAAAACACAACGGATTTTAAAAAACATAATTTTTCGATTTAAAACCCTTATGCATTTTATGTACTTTAAGGGGCTTGTACTTTAAATCTGGTCGTGAATAACTGTTCACAATTTCTAACGAAAAAATTTCTCTAGAAATTGTGAACATTTTCAACATTCATTGTTCAAAAAATAGTTTATCCTTTTTTTCTAAATTACCAGACCTTTCTTAAGAGAGGGATATATGTGACGTACTACAGTGATGAAGAGCATGTCAAGACGGCAAAGTTGCAGATATAAAATCCGTGGGTGTAGCTTAATCAGGAAAGCATTTGGCTCCGGAACTGAAGGATGCGAGTTCGATCTTCGTCACCGGCAAAATTTGTGCTTTCACAGGTGATTAGACACTGGAATACTGATTCGAGGACAAAATTGCAAAGTGTCCCCACTTACACATTTTTTTTTTTTTTTTTTGCCATAAAACTGTTCACTGCGTGTGGTATTGCATCAGAAAAAAATGCATGCCACTCTGTAGTCGCAATGGATTAAGCGCTGGCTTCTGACTATTCCTCCGAGATGGGCCCGGGTTCGAATCTCGAAGAGGCATGGATGTTGTGTTTGTCTTAGGGCTCTGCCTCTCTCATTTCCCTGGAACATTGGCCCTATTTTATGAACGGGTGATTACTTACAGTTGACTGAGTTGCTCATGGTACTCTTAAATCCCACAAACAAAAACAAAATATCATTAAAGGCATATCTTGCAGAATGTTGGCAATTTGTACCGACAAAGCAGAACTGAAATGGAGAGAAAATGTTCAGCAAAAGTGAAATATACACAGTCAAGTCACATTATTGAGACCACCTCCTACTTTTGACGCCAGCACAGCGTAGCCAATGACAGAAGGCACGTGTCGTGAGCTGGCTTGGAGGGTACATAAGGTGTGCTGCAGGCAATCTGAAAACATATCACTCGTTGCTGTCATATAGATAAAAGGTTGATTTATCAGATTTGCAAAAAGGGGTGATTATCGGCTTTCGGGCCAAAGGTGGCAGTATTTCTGAAACAGCGCAGTTTGTGAACCGTTAGCGTGCTGCTATGGTTAAAGTGTATCGTGATTGGACAAGTGGCACCACTGCGAATAACCGACGTGAAAACTGCGGAGCACTACGTGCCACTGATGAGAAAGATGAACGTCGACTGCAAAGGTGCGTGAGGGCCGATGGACACGCTACAGTGGAGCAACTCACTGTCCGAATGAACCAGGGGGTTACCGGAAATGTGTCAAAAACGACAGTTCAGCGAACCATGCTGCGTATGGGGCTCCGATGCAGGCGGATGGGCACTGCACCTATGCTAACGAAGGTGCATCGGCAGAAAAAGTTTACATTTGCACGGCAGTATCGAAATTGGACTTCCGCTGATTGGCAAAGGATTGCCTTCTCCGATGAGTCACGTTTTCTGCTTCATCGAACGGATGGACATTGGCGTATAAGACAAGAAACATCGGAGAACAAACACTCTGCAACCACTGCTGGAAGAACACAAGCTGGTGGGAGCAGCGTTATGGTCTGGGGAATGTTTTCGTGGCATTCTCTGGGTCCACCTCATACCTGTGGAAGGCACTATGGACCGAATTCGTTATGAATCCATCCTTGCAGACTACGTACACCCATACATGCTGATTGTCTTCCCTGGGGCAGAAGGGATCTTCCAGCACGACAATGCGACGTGTCACGCAGCTAGAAATGTCAGAGACTGGTTGGAAGAGCACGATGAAGACTTCAAAATACTTCCCCGGCCCCCTAATCCACAAAGTTAAACCCAATTGAGCATCTGTGGGACCACCTGGATCGTGTTGTTCGCTCTAAGGATCCTCCACCACGCTCCCTCCAGTAGCTGCCAGACGCACTGCAGTCAGCATGGCTCCACATGCCTGTGAACACCTTCCAGCACCTTATTGAGTCACTCCCAGCTCGTCTAGCTGCTGTTCACGCTGCACACGGCGGTTGTTCTGGATATTAGCTGTGCTCACAATAATGTGACTCGACCGTGTATATTACCTTAGACACAAGTGCTGAATTAAGAGCAAGATGCATAATCCTTATACACTGGCGGAAAGTGAAAAAAGAACACCAAGAAGGAATTGGCGGACGATCATGAAATTTACATATGTTAATGGGGTCGAGTTTACGTAGGTGTGATGTTAATTTCGGGACCAACCGGTTAGCGCTTACGCCACAGCACGGCAAAATATGCAAATTATCGTCGGTGGTATTTAAGGAGTACGGCGAAGTGAATGTAATCAGTCGTCGGCGTACGGACACGTGCGAAGACCCTGAAGAAGCTGCAATACCTGGACATGGAAGACGTGTACGATTTCAGCAGTTATCGGACTTTGAGCGAGGTCGTCTAGTCGGACTCCGCGAGGCCGGGTGGTCGTATCGTCGTATTGCGGAGAGAATTGGACGGGAAGTATCGGTGGTGATACGATGATGGCGTAGGTGATCGAAGGAACATTCCCACACGAGAAGACGGGGAACCGGGAGTCACAGACGGACTGATGAGCGGACCGATCGACGCATAAGAAGAGCGGCGTTGTCAAGCAGAACATCCACTGCGACGAAAATTCGAGCTGCCGTTGCACCTGAGGTGATTGTGCGAACAATCCGCAACTGTCTACTGGATGCAGGACCACGTGCACGTGTGCCTCTGGCATGTGTACCTCTGACTCCAGTCCACCGTCAAGAACGGCTGCAGTGGTGTCGCCAACGTCTGCACTGGAGAACGCAATGGCCATCTGTCGTATTCAGCGATGAAAGCAGATTCTGCTTGGGAGCCTCCGATGGCCGTATGCGTGTTCGCAGACGCACAGGGGAGCGTCTCCACCCTTCTTGCATCCGCCAACAACACACAGGGCCTACACCTGGTCTCCTTGTGTGGGGAGAGATCAGCTAGCACTCCCGTACACAACTAGTGTTTGTACCGGGTACGTTAAACAGCACCTCCTACATCAACAACATCATTCAGCCCGTTGTTGTGCCATTTGTAAGGTCGGTCCATCGTGGTGTTTTCCAGCAAGATGACGCACGCCCACACACGGCACGTGCAACGCAACATGCACTTCAGGGTGTGAAACAACTTCCATGGCCTGCACGTCACCGGATTTTTCCTCCATTGAGCATGTGTGGGATTTTATGGGAAACGACTTATCCGGTCTCCACGGCCAGCCACGACCATCCCCGATTTACACGTCCAGGTTGAGGATGCTTGGAACTCAATACCCCAAACTTACATCCAACATCTGTACGACAGACTCCATGCCAGAATTGCGCAGTGTGACGCAGTTCATGGCGGTTCAACTTCGTACTAACCATGATACATGGAAATGCTATTTTTCAGTTTACCAGCAAATACAGCTGTATTTTGCCATAATGTTTTGATCACGTTATCTTCTGTATTCCGTTATTATGCTGTATAAATTTCGTTGGTATCAGACGTTTCCTTCTTGGTGTTCTTTTTTTCACTTTCCGCCAGTGTATTTCTCTGTAAAACGAACTGCATGGAGATTTTTGGTGGAACTCAGAACAGGTACAGGAAAAATTTGTTTTTACAACAATCATGTCGGCAGGTGGATACAAGTGAAATTATTTTTAAGCCAATTTTTCATTTGAAACGTAACGTGCTTTTGATGAAATCTAAATTTTAAGGGCATTTGAGGACAAGAATCAATATTCGACTACAATTTGCATCCTCAAAGACACCAGATGTTTTGCGGGGCCATACAGTAACTTCGAGGACTTTCCTCAAGAATTCGGGAGCTTTGGTTGGTAATATTTACACTCACGGATAATGAAATTTGCGCACCAAGAAGGAAGCATCGGATTGAACTGAAATTTTATATGAGTATCGATACAGATAAACGATACCCATGATGGCAAAAACAGAGCTGCAGGACAATTACAGAGGGATCTGTAGCACGCTGTCCGGTCATCTTCAAGAGTGCGTCGCACCACCTCGTTCGGCCATGCTGCAATACGGTCAGGCATGGAGGCGAACAGACGTCTAATGTCCTGCGGCAGACTGGCCCACATGTGTTGGACGGTGTGCCCCAAATCTTGGATAGTGCAGCACGGCGGCAGCTGGACTTTCAACTGGTCCCGCACATGCTCGATTAGGGACATGTCCGGGGAACGGGCAGGCCATGAAAGTGTCTGGACATGACGTAGGCTGTCCTAAGCAACCCGAGCCGTGTGCGAGCGGGCATTATCCTGCCGGTATAGCGTACCTGAAATCCCAGCCAAGAATGGGAGCACATGGGGCCATAGGATCTCATCCACATACCGCTGGCCCGTCAATGATCCACGTACCACTAGTAGAGCTTATCGGCTATCGTAGGCAATGGCTTCCCAGACCATAATGCCTGCAGTAGGGGAGGTGTGGATCTCGATAGCAAGGTCGGATTGTGCCGTTGACCCGGGGACCTCCACACTCCGACACGATGACCATCTATCCCCAAAACGAAGCGGCACTCATCGCTAAACACCACACGTGGCCAGTCTGTGGCGTTCCACGTCGCTCTGACTTACCACCACTGCACATGGAGCCGATACATCTGCCTATATAGTGGATCTGGTTCCCGTGGGATCCGTTCGTGCCGGGCGCACGATCCGTCGACCCTATCTAGCGGTGGTCCTCCTGGTCCGTCCGGAGCTGTTCCGCCGTGTGGCAGTGCCGTCACGTGTCCACTGCTTTCAACACAGTCGGACGGTGTGGGCAGAACGATCCACGTGGTGGGCTATACAGCGCGTCGACCACCCTGCGGTTTTCATCCCGATGAACAGGCCTCTCTCAAAGTCCGTAAGTTGCTTAAATTGACGTCTCTGGTGTCTATCCAGCATTCTTGGCACTTTATACTCTTGTTTGGGTCGGCCGGTGCTTTTCGCTTTCATGGGGCATCGACTACACGCCGGTTTATAAGGTTGCCGGTTCGTGCTTGAAGCGCCACCACTGGGTGTATCGTCATGCGCACTCGCACCAAAAGTAGATCATTTGCATACCAGCATGCACTCTAGCTATTTCCAAAGTTTCGCGGTTGTAGCATGATTTCTTCTAGGAGCGCGAATTTCATTGTCCGTGAGTGTATATTGTGTTACCATATGACACCGGGTACTTAAATTATTGTACAGGTTATTGTAAAATGCCTACGTATCAGCCTTGGAACTCCTTAATAGAAAATCTGTTATAGATATCAAGAGGAAATTTTATACAGAGGGTGAGTAGAAAGTTTTGCAATATTTGCATAAACGCATATGCTGCTGCGGGTATGTCACGTGTTTAAACTAGTTCAAGTCGCTCACTACAGTCAGTCGACATGGATTTAAAGTGGGAGTCGTTGCTGTGAACAGCATTGCATGTTGTTGTTTTGTCAGTGGCTGGGACGCCTAAAAGATGAACAGCCACAACCGGCTAAGTAGGGAATTTTTGCTTTACGAGTTTGAACTCGGCCATAACGCTGCTCAAGCAACATGAAACATTTGTCATGCGAAAAGAGAAGGTTCCGTGGACCACAGCACCGTAACCAGATGGTTCAAGAAATTTTGCACAAGTGGCAGAAACCTCGACGATCAGCCAAAGTCAGGTAGTATTAATGCAATATGTGTACGACCCCCGAAACTGAAGTCCCCGAGATCATCAAGCGTTAATGTCCGTGAGCATGCGCAGTAAGACTCTCATAAGGAATCATTCCTTTCTAGAGACGCTTGTGGCGTCGTTCTGTCGCGTCTCATATAGATGTCAGGTGCTGACCAATTCCCCAACATACAATAAAATGACACCAAGCTACCATAAAGCGTTGCAATCGCAGTGGCAAATGCTTGAACTACCTAAGACTGCCTCTTTTCGATTGAGGACCGATGGTAACTATTGGAGCAGGAAACGATTGTCCAATCAAATAACATTTTTCAACACCTGGTCCATCTCTTAAATTAGGAAAAAAAAATGAAGTTACCACATTAGCTTTTTTTTCCATGTCTTAACTCTTCAAAGTCTGCTCTCAGGTTGAGTTGAGCGACGAAAAACGCACGGATAGGCGGAACCGGCTTAAGCCTTATAACTCTGAGAATATATCACTACCACCACCACCTCCGAGGTTTTGTCTACTTCACCACGATGAGCTTTAGCCTATAAAGTCCTAAAGTTTGTAGAGTCATGTAAGTTAAGGTAGCAGTCAGCTTGGGGGAAGCTTGGCGTGCAGGTTAAGTACGCAATATTTATTGTTTATCGTTCGCATCGGAGCTGTGGCTTTCTTCTTTGAACTATTTTGTTGATATTATTGTTTTGGTGAAAATGAGTACCCCGAAAAGACCGAAAACTTATTATTTCATCAAGAATGGGAACTGGACTACTTTTTCGTTATATTTAAAGATAAGTGTTGCTGCTTAATTTGCAGTACTTCCGCGGTGATACCATAGGAGGGGAATTTAGAGCGCCACTTCAACGCATTGCATAGTAAATATCAATCCGATTTCCCACTCACCAGTGAAATAAGAAACAAAAAAATTACAGGAACTGAAATCTGGACTGACTACGCAGCGAAACATGTTCTCAAAACCAAACGATCAATCGAAGGCTGCAGCCATCATCGCCTCCTTTGAAGTGAGCCACAAAATAGCAAAAACGTGTAAACCTGTTTCTGATGGCGAATTTATCAAAGATATTTTTGTGGGCATAGCAGATTTTCTATTTGCAAATTTCAAGAATAACTGTGAAATAAAAACAGCTCTTCAAGATTTGCAATTGTCTCGGAATGCAGTCATGAGACGTATTGAAAAGTTAAGCCAAAATGTAAATGGGCAACTGCTAAAAGATATTGATCAATGTGTTTCGTTTTTACTGCAACTGGGTGAATAACGGATGTCGGTGACACTGCTCAACTGCTGATTTTTATCAGAAGGGTTTTCCTGAAATTTTCTGCTAAAAGGAATTGTTAAGCATGATTTCATTGAAAGGGAAAACTCGAGGTTCTGATATTTTCAACGGATTCGAGGAACATATTGAACAGGTTAAGTTGCCTTTATTTAACCTCATGTCAATAACCAATGACGGAGCAGCAGCGGTGATGGGTAAATCCAATTGATTCATAGCCTTGTGTCAAAAAAATGAAGATTTCCCAGATTTCTTGAGCTATCATTGCATCAGTCATCAACAAGTTTTAGCCAGCAAGAGGTTTAGTACAAAATGCTTCACGGAAATTGCTTTTAAAATCGTCAATTCCATCAGAGGTACATGTCAATCTCTTCAAAAGTGACTTTTTAAAATGAAACCGGATGATACACAGCTAAATTTGATTTTGCACACGAACGTCAGGCGGCTAAGCCGAAGAAATGTTTTGCAAAGATTTTGTGATTTGTTGGACGATATCATAAGTTTTTTTGAAGAGAGGGGTGATAATTATCATCATTGCGGGATCTGGACTGGCTATGTGATCTGGCATTTTTGGCAGATTTTACGGGAAAGTTTATTGAACCTGGAATTACAAAGAAAAAAATAAAACAATCGGCGATATGACGAACAGTGTTTCTTCTTTCAAGAACCAAGCACTGGCTATGATTAAGGATCTCGAAAATAAAAGTTTTGTTCGCTTTAAAAAAATCAAGGATCATTTACAAAAAAAAATCCATGAATGTATTTAATTCAGGAAAATATGTAACCGAAATACAAACAGTTCTTGAGGATTTCGAAACCCGGTTCAATGAGTTTACAAAAATAGATCTTATTCAATTTGCAATTTACCCATTCAAAGAGGACACTGACCCAAAGCCAATCGCAAGTAAATTTGCAGAGCTGTTTCAACTGGACAAAATTTTACTGGAAAATGAAACAATAACACTGCGGTGTGACATATTTCTAAAAGCCAGATATTCAGAAGATAATTTCCAGAATTTTGTTTCCAAAGAAAAGTACCCCAATGTGAGAAAATGTAGAGGACATTTACATTCCTACTTTGGGTCAAAATTTTTATGCGAATCAACATTTTCTTACAACAAACAAATTAATAAATATCATTCAAATTTGACGGATCAGCACACAGAAGATTGCTTGAGATTGGCGTTGTCCGATTATACTCCAGATTGTTTAGCCTTGGCGGAAGAAATGAAGGCACAAACTTCACATTAGTTTTTTATTCACCATAAAATATAAACATTTGTTCATACCATTTAAATTTGCACTAAGGCTTATGTATAAATATCGAATAAAAATCATGAAACAATTCAATTTGTTTTATTAACCTCAAATATATGCATAAAATCTATAGATTCTGCCTACAGGGCAACAACGATATAGGTATAGCTGAAAGCGACAAATTTTGGAGGAAGAAATTTGAAATTGTGAGGTAGAGTAGATCATAAGATAGTATGATTATCTGAATTTATTGGCGTAGATAAAATCAAAGTTTCCAAGCTTTCGCACATCAACCAGATGGCTTTTTCAAAAGGTAGACAGGGAATTGCAAACTGGATCGTAGAACGTTTGAACAATTTGAACGCGGTGACTTGACTTGACAATAAATGAAGAGATGTGAATATAATTATTCAATAAAAACACGAGGCATGACGTTCGTTTCGCGCGCAGAATCATTGGAGGAAAACAAAAGGCATTCATTCTTTGAAGAATTGGTTCCAAATTCGTGGTAACTCTAGCGAGACGCTATCATTGCAGGCCTCATTGTTGGTAATGATCTCCAATGTTTCCCAGATGACCGTGGATTTAGGAGTAGAGTAGGAAGCTAATTTCTTTATGTCATCCCACATAGGATCGGCGGACTTGAAATGGACTTTTCTGGATAGGGCCGTGGTTAATTTGCCGTTCTTTATGTCCCTCTTATGCTCGTTGACTCTAATTCTAAATGAACGTTTGGTCATCCCAATGTAGTACCGATTGGAGCCATCCGGATACTACAGAGGGATTGCATAAACACCTGCTTCGTTGGAAAGTGGGAGCTTGTCAATATTTCACGTAAGCATAGAATATAAAGATGTCGGAGATCTTATGCCGACACCGAGGTTCATCTTTCTGAGCGTGTTCTATATGTTCATCTTTCTTGCGCGCTTATAGGAAACATCTGGTACGAAAGGAATAGAGCCCAGATAGTGTAGCCGTGGCATAGAAAGATCGGCATGCCTCTTTCTGTTTCTTTCGATATATCTATAATGTACTATGTTCGGATCATATCCTTCCTCAGTGGCAGGGGCTGGTTTACCATTGGGCCAACATGGGCCATGGCCCAGGGCGCTGCACATAGGGGGCGCCAAAATTTTGAAAATACATGTGGCACAAGACGTTTTATCTCACCCCCCCCCCAAAAAAAAGAGAATGAAATGAGATTTTTCATTTCTATAAATTATATACTGAGTAGTATAATAATACCTTTAATACTTAAGAAAATATTAAATGGTGTAAATACATTCGATGTGTTTAATTATTAAAAATATTAATTAATTTTGAAAGTGAATTCAGTGAAACTCAGAAGCCCCCGAGGAAGTTATTTCTTCCTGGCAAGGTCAAAGCTCAGAAGAGGGCGGAGAGGGGAGCATTTCTTTTGCAGAGCTCGCAGACAAGGAGGAACAAGAGTGGAAGGCTAAGGAAGGGGCACTGCACTGGCACATATTTTTTTTTTTTACTGTAGGTTTAACGACCATCGTGAGCAACTCAATGGGCTATAAGCAGTCGCCCGTCCCTAATTTAGGATCACTGACTCTACGGAAGAGAGAGAGCCAGTGCCGTAAGACAAACACAACATCCATGCCTCACCGGGATTCGAACCCATTGACCATTCATCCCTTTTGGGCGGATGGTCATAAGCCATGGTTTAGACCACTGCGCCACCGGGGCGGTCAAAGCATTGAAAAATCTGAGTGCGAGGACAGCCCTGGAATGTGGGTTGAAAGACCGGAATCGAACTCCATGTATTCAAGGTCAATGCCCCAGGGTATTGTAGGTGACAAGAGAGGACAGAGTACTGGCTAGAATGCATTCCAATTCAGCTTATGGCACCAGCTGCCTGCTTTGAGATTCCCCCTCCGCCCTCCCGTCAGTTTATATGCGTGTTTTCATTTTCGCTTTGTTCTTTTGGGGGAAATCATTACTGTCAATCATCACCGTCAGCGAAAATGTCGACTACAAAGTTTTCTGAATGCGAAAATAGAAACAGAAAGCTTAAAAAGATTGAAAAAGAAGGGCAACTGTTAAAAAAAATACCAAAACAAAACAAAAAATTTTAAACCGGCAGAAGAGGACACAGTTAAGTGAAAAGAAAATGCAGTGTTTGGTTGCAAGATCTACCTTTGAAGAAGTGAAGGAGCCTATTGAACAAGAACTAAGGGCTCAGGGCCAAGATCAAATTTGTGAATCTTTCGATGGTGAAGATGAGGAAGGTAAGCCTAAAGCAAATCTTGGAGGGAATTTTGAAGCTGTTAAATAAAATGAACTTTTGTTACATCATATGATATTAGATCCTGCTAAATGGAAAGTAGACGATTCATTTGTTGTTTATATTACAAAAAATCCTCTGAATAAAAATTTAAAAGAAATAGATTTTAGTTTCAAAAAGATCTTATAGGATCGATTTAGATCTGCCTCAAAAGGATTATTTTATAACAGTCTTTAAAAAAAATGGTGAAAATGAAAGAAGAGAACGGCTGTTGTATTCTGAGTCAACTGGACGCGTTTTTTGTTTACCATGTAAACTGTTTGCAAAGCGAGAAAGTTCTTTCTCAAGTACAGGTTTTAATGATTGGAAACACGAAAACCTTATGGAGTATACAAAGCTTCATTTGAACATGTAGAATCTGTAAAGTGTTTCATAACACTTGCAAAGAATAGTGGAAAAATTGATTCTGCTGTAATTAAGCAACTGATGAATGAGAAAAACTATTGGAAAGCAGTACTTTTACGGATTATCGAAGTCACCAAATTTCTGTCTTCCCGTGGATTAGCATTTCCTGGAAATGGAGAGAACAACAAGTTAGGGAATAATAATAAAGGCAATTATCTAGGTATCCTTGAACTGATAGGAAAATTTGACCCTTTTCTGGAGCAACATTTAAAAAATTTTGGAGATAAGGGAAGTGGATATGTTTCATACCTTTCAAAGGATGTATGTGAAGAATTCATTTCATTAATGTCCTTATCAGTCACTGACGCAATAGTTAAAGATTTGAAGGCGTGGATTAGCATTTCGTGGAAATGGAGCGAGCGATATTTATTCTATTATTATAAACTCCACTCCAGATTTGTCAAAAGTTGACCAGTTGACTGTTATTTTTCGTTATGTTCTGAAAAATGGACAACCAGGGGAACGATTTTTTTTTGTTTCTTGCCGAATACTGGTCATAAAGCAGAAGACATGGAGAAAGCTTTATTGAAGCTGTTACAAGATTTAAAAATAGATGTTAAAGAAAAGACTCAGAGGCCAAAGTTATGACAATGCGATAAATATGTCTGGTGAATATTCAGGTCTCCAAGCTCGATTAAAAAGTCATAACAGTTTAGCCTACTATATTCCATGCACAGCACACTCTCTTAATTTGGTTGGGAAATCCGCAGCGTGACGCTGCCTTGAAGCTACATCTTTTTTTATGTTCGTACAGGAAATATACAGCCTTTAGTCATCTTCATCACATAGGTAGCAAATCTTGAGACAAGTCAAGATAGTTATAAGCTCCACAGCTAATGTGGATCGCAATCGCCACTTCTTGTACCCAAAACGTTATGTGAAATTGGATGGTCAGCAATGGTTGATGAGCCTTACGCTCTAGTTATTCCTACATTAGAGGCGCACTTCCAGACTTCGCAGAAAACACCGGTGAAAAATTAGAAGCAAGATTAGAAGCAGAGGGATTATTAAGTAAGATGAATTTCTTAGAAATGGACATTCTCTTAGAGCTTTAGAGTGATATTTTACAAAGAATTGATAGTTGCAATAAAACACTGCAGAAAGTGAATATTGACCTTTCAGTTGCTGTGGAACTGTACGATTCACTTATTAAATACTTAAGTGATATCCGGAATAAATTTGATAAGTATGAGGAAGATGGAAAACCTTTCTCAGTGCGACAAATATAAGAAAATGTTACTAGAACCCGTTGGAAAAAACTACAATTTCAAGAGATGAATAGCAATAAAGAAACTGTTTTCACTGGAAAGGAACATATGCAAATATGCATTTTCCATACGATCATTGATAACTTGGTGCAGCAGTTGAAACGCCGACGAGATGCGTATTCCTATGTGGAGGGCATGTTTGGGTTTCTAACGCAATTATCAGATGTTGATGAGACAACAATATCTCAAAAGGCAGAAAATCTACTGACAGTTCACTCTCAAGATTTAGGCCCAGAACTTGAACAAGATGTCTTCATTTCCAGAAATTTTGGAATAATTTAGATAGACAAGCAGGGACAGATTCAAGGTTAGTATTGCTGTTGAGGATATGTTGAAACTGATTAGTGAAAAAACAATTGATTCAACTTTTCCGAACATTTATGTTATCCTAAAGATTTACCTAAGCATACCCATCACTAATGCATCTGGAGAAAGAAGTTTTTCTCTTTTGAAAATCATCCACAATTATTTGAGGGCATCTAGTTCTCAAGAAAAAACGAGTGCATTGGCAACTTTGTCACTTAATTCGAACATTGTAGATATAGTAGAGGGTTTTGCACTTTTTATTAACATTTGATGATATAGTAGAGGGTTTTGCCACAAAGAAATCGAGAAAAAAAAATCTTTTAGCGGTGAGTAATTTTACTATGTATAAGTTATGTTCATTCATTTGTTCTGTCTCTCAGTCACTTAATCGATATACAATAAACATTGGTAGCAGCTCTATCATTATATTTTTTAAAAATTCTAAAATTAATATTGCATACGTTGCAAATTTAAAAATCAAAATTTTGCAGGCAAATGTTTCAGAAGTGTGTTGAAAAAACAATTTCATTTGTAAATATAAAAATTTACTGTCAAATGATGTTTTAAAATTATGCGAATTAAACTTGTGAGAAAACGACATAATTTTTATTTCAATGCCCAGTTTTAAATAATACATGTGCTAAAAATTTTACAGGGTTGGGTTGTTTTTGAGAATATGCTGATTCTTTGTGTGATAAAATATCGATATGTAATATGTAATTTAAATATGAAATTCTAATCGCCGTCCAATTTCTTACAATAAGTTTACTTAGGGGTGTCTGATTTTTCTTGGCCCAGGGCGCTGTAATGCATAAACCCGCCCCTGCTCAGTGGCCATTTCGATAACGCTTTTTAATTCGTTTAATCTAGAAAGAACATAGGAGGAGATGTCGAATGCTCTTCCTAATTCGAGAACGGAAGAAAGCTGTCCTGTAATCAGCAGGACAGAATGAGCTACGAAACATCAGGTTGTGAACGGAAGTGGGTTTATAGTAGAATTGTGTACGAAAGCGATTTTCAGGCGCTTTACTCAGTAAAACATCCAGATAAGGCATTATTGTATTCTAAGTCCATCGTGAAATTGATCGTAGCGTGCATATCACCGATTTTATTCAGGAAAAGTGGGAAAGTCTCTTTTCCATGAGGCCATATGAAAAATACGTAGGCAGCATATCGAGCCAAGTGGTAGGTCTTGGGGTAATAATGGTGAATATGTGCTGCTCAATTGGGCGAAGGACTGCTTCCGTGAGAATTGCTTAAAATGAAGATCCCATGGGAGCGCCATTTGTTTGTTTATAGATTGTTCCTCGGAAACCACAGCAGCTTGTAGAATTTGAGACTATGTCCTCCAAGCGCTACGTCATGTCAATAGAATCCAAAAGTGCTACGTCATGTGAATGCAATCCAAGTGCTACGTCATGTCAATGGAATGCAAGTGTTATGCCCTATATATGAAGTTATATAGGCCTTTGGACCCGACCTTAAGATCTACTACTTGGCTCCGATATGCTGACGACGTATTTTTCATAGGGAGATGCTAAGTTCAGAAGGTTTGGATACCATGCTGACGTCACAGATTTAGTCAGTTGCGCCTGTGCGATAAAAGATATCGAAAAACGATATACAACCATTCGATAAGGTCTTCATCAGATGGTGCAACGTGGAACAGGACTCACATTAGCGATTTCGAAGTTTCTCTGAAGGTTATGGAGGTTTCTTTAAATGACGTTTTCCAGAAATTTTTGAGGGAATACAATAGTGATAAAGATGGCTTCATTTCTATTTATTTAGAATTGGAGGAAGAGCACGGAAAATTGCTGAAAGAATTAAATCTACTGGGTATTCGTACTCTATCCGTTGCAGCAGATGTTTCCGTTTTCGGAAATGTTTAAGTAACGAAAGAAAGCTAAACATCGCAAATTAATTTTTACTGTGTCATTACGGATTTTTATTATACAGTAATTACTAACCACTTCGATGATAATGTTAACAATGACGCTATTTCACGCTACATCGTGTCAAACAGTTGGAAAAGGTTTCTAGATCATCTCATGCGGCGACATCTACCGGTGGTTACAAGTCAAAACTCGAATAACTAAACTTATATAATCCGTCAGGAGTTTTACGTTCCCAGAATACAGTTTCACACCCAGGGCTCCCAAATTGGTGCAAAGTTTATTTATTTTATTTCTTTGTGTGTTTTTTTTATTTTGTAGATTGGAGGTTAAAATTAAGCAGTACTAACACAGAAGAGTCAGAGCTCGAAATTTTCCAATAAATGTTTTAAATGAAGAATGCAACGATATGTTCACAACAGTGGCGCGCCCAGGAATTCCTGTTGGGAAGGGGGCCAGATGTATGTGTAGGTATGTGTGTATACGCACGTAGTATTACATATATACACATATATGTATATATATACATATATATGTATGCATTGAAATCTCCCATAATTATCTTATGGGAGATTTCAATGCAAAAATAGGACAACGGCAACAGAATGAAACTTCAGTAGGTAAATTCGGTCACGGCAACAGAAACCAGCGTGGAAATACTCTCGTGGAGTTTGCAGAGGCAGAAGGGTTTTTCATCTTGAACTCCTTTTTCAAGAAAAAGCCACACAGGAAATGGACATGGAGACATCCAAATGGGATGGCAAGTGAAATTGATTTTATTATGTGTAACAAAAAATTCGTCATAGAAGACTGCAGTGTGCTAAACAAGTTCAACACAGGCAGTGACCATAGATTGGTGAGATGTAAGATGCACCTCAACACTAAACTCGAACGTAGCAAGCTCATAAGACAAACAAAATGTATTGACATAACCAACCTTAAAAAACACCATAATACCTTCAAATTGGAACTGAAGAACAGATTCTCTGCTTTAGAAGGCCTAACATCGGAAGAAGTGGATATTTCTGAAGTTAACAGAAAAGTAACCAAAGCTCTTATGGAAACAGCAACAAAATTAGCTGTGTCTAAGAACAAATTGCATGTGAACAAATTATCAGGAAAAACCAAAATGTTGATGCAAAAAAGAAGAGTGATGAGGACAACTAAAGAAGATGTGACTTCCAAAGTGGAATATATAGAGCTATGCCAGACAGTGCGAAAAAGTATCACTGAAGACGTAAGGAAATTCAACTGTGAACTAGTAAGGAAAGCAATTGAAAACAACCAAAGCCTAAAGATAGCAAAGGGACATCTCAGTAAGGGGAAAAAACAGATTATGGCACTGAGAAAAGAAGATGGTTCTGTAACAAGAAATAGAGGCGAAATTTTGACAAGAGTGAAAGATTTCTACTCCAAATTATATGAAAGGGATGATACATGTACTCCAGACATCATGAAAGGTACCAGTACCAGAGTTCTTCCAGTCCTTCCAGCAGAAGTTGCACATGCAATCAAGAACATGAAGCGGGGAAAAGCTCCAGGAGAAGATGGAATTACTATAGACATCATACAAGAAGCAAGTGGAGAAATCGAAACAGTACTCGCCCAAATTTTCACTCGATGCCTTAATGAAGGGAAAATTCCTGAGGATTGGAACAACGCTACAATGATCTTGCTACATAAAAAAGGTGACATTGAGGATCTCAGGAACTACAGACCTATCAGCCTCCTATCAGTGGTTTATAAAATCTTCACTAAAGTTCTTTCACACCGCTTGAAGGTGACACTGGACATGGCTCAACCGAGAGAACAAGCTGGATTCAGGAGTGGCTACAGCACAATAGATCATATCCACGTACTGAGAGAACTAATTGAAAGAGCGAGGGAATATGAGCTTCCATTGGGCATGGCTTTTATCGATTATGAAAAAGCCTTTGATTCGGTGAAACCATCAGCAGTTGCAATGGCTCTGAAATCCTGCGGTATTGAAGATGCATACATTAATATTATTAATAACATCTATGAAAATGCAAGTGCAAAGATTAGGCTGTTTGAAAATACAACACACATAAAAATTGGAAAAGGAGTGAGACAAGGTGACACCATATCTCCGAAGCTCTTTAATGCCACATTGGAAAATGTCTTTCAATCACTGAACTGGGAAAACAAAGGGATAAAGATTAATGGAGATTATCTAACCCACCTTCGTTTTGCTGATGACATAGTCATTTTTGCAACTACCCCATCAGAGCTACAGAGTATGATCCAGGAACTTGCTGACAAGAGTAAAGAAGTGGGATTAAAAATGAACTTTCAGAAGACAAAAGTGATGTACAATGCTTTTACAAGAAATGAAGATTTATCGATTGATGGAGAAAAGCTGGAGATAACAGACACGTACGTTTATCTTGGACAGCAGATATCAAGTGAGGGTCACATTGGTGAAGAAATTAATCGGCGTACAAAACTTGCCTGGAGAGCTTTTGGAAGAAACAGCATAATTTTCAAGAGCAATATGCCATTATGTCTTAAAAGAAAAGTGTTTGATCAATGCATCCTTCCAGTGCTTACGTATGGTGCAGAGACGTGGACCTTAGCTAAAAGAGACATACAAAGGCTGCAGACAACTCAAAGCAGCATGGAGAGCTGCATGCTTGGTGTAACCAGGAGAGATAAGAAGAGGAACTCGTGGATCCGAAAAATGACAAGAGTGGAAGACATCATGATCAGAGTTAAATCCCTGAAATGGCAATGGGCTGGACATACTGCCAGCAGAACAGACCATCGATGGACAGCCGAAATTTTAAATTGGATTCCAAGGGACAGGAAAAGACCCAGAAGAAGACCACATGGAAGATGGGTGGATGAAATTCGAAAGTATGCGGGAGTGACATGGAGGAGACTGGCGCAAGACAGACCGTTGTGGAGGAAACTTGGGGAGACCTTCGTCCAGCAGTGGATTGATAATGGTTGACAATGATGATGATGATGATGTATGCATACAATATACACTGCCAGACAATTGCTAAGGACGGATGACAATAGCAACGATAGCAACCATAAAATGGAAGGCAGGAAAATGTGGAAATTAGCATAAGTGCGGGATACAGTAAGACGTGTTGTGCGTATGCAAATTTTGGATTGCCGAACTTGTTCGTGACGTCATAGCGCTGATAAGAGATACAAAGGATTTGACGCGTATTGACCGTTGTTGTTCAAACGCAAAGTTGAAAGGGAAAGAACCAATTGACGAACTTGCAATTTTCAGTATGTCTTCCCGACATCACCTAGATTATTTTACTCGTGGCCGTATTATTGGCAAGATTGAAGAAGGGCGAAAAATAACATATGTTGCCAGGGAGTTCGACGTCAGCCACAGTGTTGTTTCAAGGCTTTGGAAATCATATCAAACAAATGGAGAGTGTAGCAAACGTCACGGGGAGGTTGTGTTCGCAGTACGACACCTGCCTGCAGAAGATCGGTACATAGTGCTATCAACAAAAAGACACCGGCGCAGCACAGCTAGTGAGGTAGCAAATCAGTTTATGGCTGCTACTGGCAAGCGGATCTCCCGAAAAACTGTCGCCAGACGTTTGCATGAAGGAGGACTATACGCCCGCCGTCGTGTTTTGTGCATCCCATTGTCCAGACGTCACCGTACCACCCGTTTGCAATGGTGCCATCAACATCACAATTGGACTGATAACGACTGGTCTGCTGTCCTCTTCTCAGATGAGAGTAGATACAGTCTATCGTCTGATTGTCGACGACAACTGATCTGGCGTGATAGTGGTACTGTATATTGTCCTGCAAACATACAGGAAAGGGACCGATATCCGACATGTAGTGTCATGGTATGGGCTGGCATCATGATCAATGGCCGTACGTCCCTTTATGTGCTTCCAACTGGGACTATGACTGGCCAACGATACATTAATGATGTTCTGTTACTTCATGTTCGCATGTTCCGTGGTGCTGTCGGTGATAGATTCATTTTCATGGACGACAACGCAACATGTCATTGAACAGTCGCTGTCCAGGAGTGTCTGGAGAGCGAGAATATTCAACGCCTCGTATGGCCAGCACGTTCTCCAGATCTGAATCCCTTTGAAAATGTGTGGGATGCTTTGGGGAGGAGTCTTGCTGGTCGCCAATGCCCTCCAATAAACAAGGACACCCTCATCCGTGCACTGGCAGAGGAATGGGATAAATTACCCCAACAGCTGCTTGATAATGTTGTGCAAAGCATGACACGACGTGTGGAATCTTGCATCGCCCTCCATGGTGGCCATATCCCGTATTGACATATCTTACGCCGGAACGCCTGCTGACGGTAATTGCATTTTTTTCACGTTTACGTATTCTGCACAAAATGGCCTGTTTGTCCTTTGAACACGTTCCAAAGCCTTCTGGATTTCACAGCACAATAAATTGTCTTTCTTGTAATGTCCTGGCATTCTGACATTATTTTATTTCACTTGGCATCCAACCACAGTAACTTTTTTATGCGCTATATAGCCGTTTATGATCCGTCCTTAGCAATTGTCCAGCAGTGTACAATATGTATATATATATATATAGTGCATAAGACAGACAGATATACATTAGGTAGATAGATAAAAGAGTTGACGTACGGAGCTTTGGAATGGCTTAAGCCCCGAAGCCCCCCCCCCCCCCAGTGCGCCAGTGGTTCATAATATGAACATACCTTTGTATTATATTTTCATATTCTCAATTTATAGGTTTTTATTGATACTTTGATGCGCTATCACTGAGCACTGACGCTTAGTTTCAGGAAACAAATTTCTCTGTTGATTTAATTTCGATATAACGCCATTATTATGTGCGAAATTATTAATTTAATTTCAGTTGGTCTTATTTAATTTAAATTTCGTTACTTATTTAATTTCTGTGTTGGCTTTTATCAACTGATTGTCGTTTGTTAAAGCAACATATTTTTCTAATTGCAAAACTTTGGAAATTTAAAAGTTAGGTTGAAAAGGGCCCCCAAAATTATCGGGCCCAGGGACCTCGATGGCGTTAAGACGTCTTTGTTCACACATTTTCAATTGGCTCCGATTTTCATCAACTTTGTTCAAAATATGAAGAAAAAGAATTAAAAATTTAATCTTAAAAAAATATTATTTTAAAAATTATTTGTTATAAGTTTAGTGGAATTGCCAATACCTATGTAATTTACAATGTCGTTAATTTTATTAATAATAGTGTTCTGCATACAGTAATGTCAATTATCGGATTACTATTCTCATTAACAAAAGCAAAGTAACTCAAAAATTTTCCGAAGTTGTTTAATTTTCAGTTCACACCCCATTCAAGAGAACGTATTTCGCCATCTATGGTATGCACTAGTCATTAGAAAAAACAAAAACTGTACTTGTAACTTTGTCGCGAATGAGAATCTTACAAAATATACGAAAAATATTTAGAATCAGAAATTTACTGAAATCCTGCGAATTACATTATTCAGCTTTTCTTAGAAAGTGATTTGTTTAAAAGATCGCTGCCCAAGCAATGTTGTCTGGTACCATTAGGTCTGCTCACATATGACCGTTCAATGAATAATGCTAATGGTAGGAACGTTGGGATAAGAAATGGAGCGAGATGCAAACTAGCGAATAGTTATTTGTTGCATCTCCTTTATTTCCGCATCAGCTGCACGAATTTTCTGACTGCTTCGAAAAACACAATGTTTGCATCTGCTCTGCCCTTAGTGATATTATATCGGTTTATCGGTAGTCGAGGCAGATCATCTGTGACGTCAGCATGCTATCCAAGCCTTGTGAACTTAGCATCTCCCAAATCTTAAGGCCCCAGCTATGGCATCACGCGTGACAGCAGCGCAGCATATTAAGGCTCGATCAAGTATAACGATGGCTCCAGACTAGCCCATTCCCATCTTGCCTGAGGTCATAGAGCAGAGAATAAAGGACTAGAAGGGAGCGCTTATCGCCTGTCGGGCCGCGGGTGGCCTAGTGGGCAGCGCTCGGGACGCCCATAGAGATAACCACAGCTTCGATCCTGGATAGGTAAGAAAGTTCGAACCACTAAATACCCGCCGTGCGTCGGATGGGCACGTTAAGCCGTCGGACCCTGGGTACTGCCCCCCCGGTAATAAATAAGGGCGTCTTCCTCCCCCTTTCTACCTCGCTTCCATGTCACTTTCTTATCGGGCACTCTAGCCCAAAACTCCTAGCTTCCTATTTCTAAGGGTTGTTTAAGACCTGGGGTCAGACACTCCCTTCCTCAAACCCTCTACATATGATCTGATTATCTTATTGCCTGTCGCAGGCTTATTATGAATGTTTCTAATGGTCAGCACTGTTAAGACGAGAGAGGGGAAGGGTTGCTTTTTTTCGTAGCTTTCTGAAAACTCAGTTGCTAAATGAACAATTCTAGTTAAGGAGCTCAGGAAACTTTGATTACCATTTGGTTTATGTACATCGGTCACTTAAAGAGTTAAATACAATACAGACTGTTTGTACCAGAGTGTAATTGATTATTTTACCATACGTTTATTGTTGCAGCTATCAGAGGTTTTAAGATATTTCCTTTGTAATCTTAAACTTATAACGTACGCGGGCTCCTGTTCTCTCCAGTTCCTTGACATATTAACAAATGAGTAGGCATTTAAGAGTGGTTTCTTGAAAAAGAGCCTTCTTTCTACACGTAACCGCTTCAAAATTTCCGATGTTTTGAAAAAATAAATTTATTCAAGCAGGAGTTAGCGAAGAGTCTTCGAAAAAAAAATCATTAATCTATATCATGAAAGATATACGGGATTACACCATGTAATACAAATTTTGAAGATGACAATCAGATTTTTGGGGTAAATGTGCCAAGGATGCATTTTTTTTCTTCTTCTTCTGTTTCCATATCCCTAGCTGCTACAACCAGTTTCTTCTTTCTGAACGAACGTAAAGAAAACTGAGTTGAATGAAGACACCCTCCATAATTGTTTATAAACCATACGTAAAATAATTTACCCCAACTCGAGGCCGATAGTGAAACATTGCATGCTTCGTGAGAGTGACGTGAAGTAATAGCAACATCCAATTAAAGAAACCCGTTTTGTTTCTTGTGATGCACTCGGGACAAGAACGGACACATTCAAAGTTAAATACGCGTTCTCAGGCGTCTCTCGGAGGCCTCCAGAAATATTATAATAAATAGTTTAGCTTAATAAATACTTCGCTTCGACTTGAAACTGGCAACTGCAACGCGGACGACAAATTTAAAACATTGTGCCAAATTTTGAAAAGTCTGCCACAATTTCGCGATGAGGTTTTACTGCGATAAACTGTGAAAACACAAATTTGTCGGTGACGGGGATCGAATCGCGTCTCCTCCTTCCGGAGTGAGTTGCTCAAGCCGACTAAGCTGCACCGACGGAAAGTATCGCTGCAGATTTGTCGTCTTGACACATGCTTCACCTCTGTAGTACGTCACAACACACACAGAGTCATTCTCTTTAAAAAATGTAGATTGAAAACACATTCAGTTCAGCTTTCATTTTGAAACCATGACTACAATTTACTGTAGAACATTTTGTTTTAAAAATTTACAATCCCCCTAAATTTTCTAAGCAATGAAAGCTACATTTTTAAGTCTTCGATAGGAACGGAATGCGCTTTGTCGGCGTTTTTTTTGTGATAGTACGAAAAAGACGCCATGTTGTCCGTTATTGTTTTGTTTTTGTATTGGAGGTTTAACGACCACCGTGAGCAACTCAGTGGGCGCCCGTTCCTAATTTAGGACCACTGGTTCCAGGGAAGGGAGAAAGCCAGTGCCGTAAGACAAACATCGCATCCATGCCTCACGGGATTCGAACGCGGACCAGTCTCAGACGAACGATCAGGAGCCACCGGGCGGCGTCGTCCGTTAATCCCTACGTCTCTGATTAACTGTTGTTCTTTAAGGAACTAAGTGCTGGCTTCTGACTATTCATCGAGATGGGTCCAGGTTCAATTCCCGGTGGGGCATGGATGGTGTTTTTTTTTTTTTTTTTTTTTTTTGGTTGGAGGTTTAACGACCACCGTGAGCAACTCAATGGGCTATAAGCAGTCGCCCGTCCCTAATTTAAGGTCACTGGTTCCAGGGAAGGGAGAGAGCCAGTGCCGTAAGACAAACACAACATCCATGTCTGACCGGGATTCGAACCCGGACCCCTTACGGACGAATGATCAGAGGCCAGCGCCTTAGACCACTGCACCACCGGGGCGGCGATGGTGTGTTTGCCTTACGGCACTGGCTCGCTCTCCTCCCTGGAACCAGTGGTTCTTAATTAGGGACGGGCGACTGCTTATAACCCACTGAGTTGCTCTCAGTGATTGTTAAACTGACCCCCCCTCCCCTCCCCAAATAATAATTAAATATATACTGGTGTCCAAAATTAACGTGACGAGTACAAATTCGAGAATATGACTAAAACAAGATGAGCGACTGTAAAGATTTTTCATTGTCATATGCAAGGAGAAACGCTAACTCGACTTAGCAAATGACGACGGCACGTCATCGAGCTGACAGGCACGCGACCTTAATAATCGTTGTTCTGAGCTGGGTGTGGCAAATGAAGCTTGAGTTTGGACACTTAGTGGGAACCTCGAGTTCCCCGCAAGAAATATTTTCGATGCCCTTTTCCGAAAATCTAGTAGGTTTTTATTACAAAAAATTTTAACTTCCATGTTTTTAACTAGGCTTTACGGGCGTTATAATAAAGCAAGTTCTTTGAAATCTCCGATTATTTTTCGTAAAACTAAAATTATTACACTTTATTATACGAAACACAAATGTGCGCATTATAATTATAATGATTGCCCTAGTTTTATAACGATACAAAGTACAACTAAACAGTTAACCCAAAGTTAATCATATCCTGCAAATTTTATTCTTTTACAGAACAAAGGCCAGTCTCTTTGAAATGCCTCACGATCACACTCACATAAAAGATGCAACTGCCGTGTGAACTTTACCGATTTATACGAAATGTCAGAGCATAATAAGTAAGCAAATAAATAAGTAACAATTAAGTATTGTAGCACAAAAAAACGTAAAACTACTTAAATTATTTATTCCTTAATATAGAAAACACACTTAACATAATGCCACAATCTTTTGCACATAGTAAAAGTTTTTTCTCTTAACTCTGTTATAAAAAAAAATGATACAGGTCTCTGTTTCTTCGTTCTCGCGTAAAACACTTCTTAGTTTATTATATTCTGAACGATGTGTATTTATGTGCAAACAATAGTAATACACAACATCTTACCCACATTGGTATAAAAATTCCACTAACTGAACTGACATTTCTTTCACATTTTCGTGTTAACATACATGCATAGGAACTATTGCTATGGCTGTGAAAAGGGGCCTCAAGTCCTCTGGAATAGCTGATATCTCGTCATCCATTTTTTATAAACAAAGAAAAGTAAATTATTTTTAAAGATTTTATTTATTTACTGAAAAAAAAAGCACAAATTGCTTTTCATTTTAATACCTCATTCAAAAATGCTTTAATTCCTGCCTATTTTTTTTAACCAGTTTCGTATGAAGTTTCCGCAAAAATATGTTATAAAATTTTTTTGGTGAGGCTAGAGGCCCTTTTAATCATGAGCCCCCCCCGACCCCCGCAATACGGGGGTCGGGGGGCTATGAGTACACCCCTGGGCACATGTACGTCCGTACCAACTGTCATTAAACTCTGTCGTGTGGATTTTGCGTTATTCATGATTGCTTGTTTGTGACGTAAACTTTGGACACAAGTATAGTCCACTACCTGAACTGCAACGCGCAGCTTGTTTGAGAAAAAAATGCAGCAGAAAAATAAAATGTACCCGATGGAATAACTTCAATAATTTTTGATGAACAAAAATTTACATGAGTTAAAAAACAAAAAATTCGCTCTGTTTGGCAGGTGAAATATACATATATTATGCGAGTGTTTTGCTTCAGAAATTAGTTATATTTTTTTGTTTTGTTTGCAGTTTATTTATCACCGAACATTATTCTTAAACGTAATTTATTCACATACCCATTTTGGCTAGAAGAGAAAATAACCAAAACTTCTAACAAAAAATCACGGCAACTGAGATTTTGTTATTAGCAAACAAGGATAATTTTCTCCTGTTCGATCAATTCAATGGGAGTCACATCGCTGTGAGAAATAATACGTTCAATAAAAGCAGGACCAAACCAAAGATTGAAAAGAAAAAAACAAAAAACAGAAAACATTACTCCTTTTGTTCTTTAATTCTTTAAATCATTTCATTTCATATCCGATACGGAAGTACAACAAATATTTGGGTCATTCCATACAGAATCACCCAATTTTGAAAAAATATTGTTGCATAGTTCTGAACAAAATTGAAACTTTGCTCATTTATTTGTATGGTTGAATGATGGCCAAAAATAATATTGTGCACTCCCTTTCCCCCTTCACCTTGAAAGGTTGCTTCAAAAATGGCGGATATTACAATTTTTTTGCATACGGCAGTCTTTTCGATATTTGCGATATCTCCTGAACCAATACAAATATTAGAATGATTCAAAAAAAACGTTTTGTTAAGCGTAAAATGAGGATTCTGTTACAGTAAGAAAATTTTCAGAAATCAGTCATATTCTTTGCCTTAAAGCCCTTTAAACATTGATGATCGGATGCTGATTTTGTCTTACTTTGTGATTTTTTTTATGAAATACAGAAAACATACACAAAGCTGCAATTCATACAGTAGAAACCTTGTCCCTTGAAAAACACACAAAAAATAATAAATCCAGAAATTAGGTACTTCCTTCATGCTTATCTAAAAAAAAAAAACTCATAGCACAGGCAAAATAGCGATACATTCCAGCAAGGTCACTGGCTGCTTCTGCGAGGAACACTCCAATTTGCTGTATCAGCCAGCAGAGGCTGTGAAGAAGACAGACAGCCCGTGGAATGTTTTATTCAGTGGAAACTAACTGATGTGGGAATAGGCTGAGATTCCCCGTACCAGTTGGTTTCAATAGTCTTCAGGGCTGTGATCAATTGAGCTCATTGTGGAGGCGTTACGCAGGAAAAATTTCCAGCCGAGCTCAGAAAACTTCGGTGCGGCATGAAGAAAGACAACTGCATTTGGGTAGAGGGGATAGCGGTGGAGCTGTGGAATTGTCCGCGTATTCGACCCCAGTCGTTTACATACGGAATCTACTTGTGTGTAGCATACGCAAATTTTGCTGTCGCGTGGATTCTTACCAGCAGGGCTCAGAAAACTTCGGTGCCGCACGAAGAAAAAACAACTGCATTTGGATAGAGAGAATGGGGATGGAGCTGTGGAATTGTCCATGTATTAGACTCCAGTCGTTCACATACGGGATCTATTTGTGTGTAGCATATGCAAATTTTTGCTGTCTCGTGGATTCTTATAACTGGGTTCTTCGTTCATGGAGCAGAGCATTTGCTGCTTTTCAAAACCTGCTTCTTGTGTACCATTTACGCATGATTTCAGGGCCCTGTTCATCTGTTAACTACGGTTTTATGGTCGATGCTTTAATTACATACACTAGAGGTCTGCGTCGGGCTTTTTTAATTTAAAGAACAAAGCAACAGGTCGGGCCGAGCTTTTTCCCAGATACTTTATGACGAAGTAAATTTCTCCGTCATTTTTGGTCCACGCCGGGGATCGAACCCGAGTTAACTTATTCCGGAACAAGTCGCTATACCAACTGAGCTACGCAGACGTTCGATCTCGCTGCTATCTGCCTTTATGTCGGGTGCGTCCTGCGGGGCGGGCACGTCACATCTCCTCCCCCCGAAAGAGGGCCGGGGCATGGCCCACGGGTCAGCCGTGACCATGAATGGTCGTAGGCATCCATCCGCTGTAGAACGTGCACTTGAGAACTCCCAGTCAATCTGGTGTGTGGAATGCAACGTCACACACATTTTATTTCTCGAAGCGCTGAAGAAGGGATTCTTTTATTTTTCTTGTCTCGCGGTGTGGAAAGAACATCACACCATTGCAAGATCTTTAACGGCTGGGTCATCCGGGAAGTTCGGGCGCCATTATAACGAAGTAAATTTCTCCGTCATTTTTGGCCCACGCCGGGGATCGAACCCGAATCCACTTATTCCGGAACAAGTCGCTCTACCAACTGAGCTATGCAGACGTTCGTTCTCGCTGCTATCTGCCTTTATGTCGTGTGCGTCCTGCGGGGCAGGCACGTCACAACTTACAGCCGGGCCAAGTCAACCCATGCTTTTTATCGCAATGGTAAAGAAAGAAAAATTTGCGTTTCCCGATTTTTTAGGTCTGTTTAACTGTTTCGCTGGTTTTACTTACTTCCATAACACAGTTCAGGGCGTAATCACAAAGGCGAGGAGAGGCACTCAAACTGTTTTTTCCATCTGTAGGTATTAAGAACGTAAAAAAACCACTTTGGGGCTTGTTGACAACAAAAAGCTTAGACCTCGAGCGAGTGCGTGTGCAGTGAGGAGTGGGGGACAGAGGTGTGTGTGTGTGTGTGTGTGTGTGTGTGTGTGTGTGTGTGTGTGTGTGTGTGTGTGTACGAAATCGATTGTTTCTCCTTTCTCTAGTCTGTATAGCAGCGCCGTAGCTACCGGGAGGGCGGTTGTTCTCCCAAAGTTGTCATTCCAGGGGCGTACATTCATGCTCTGGGGGATGTAAAAAGTAGAAATTGTAACTAAAAAAGAAAGTTACACCCTTCAGTATTTTCTTTATAAAGACTTTAGTTGGTTTCATACAATATTCCTTGCAGTTAACTAGGTTAAAGAGTAACATACACTATGAGATGTGACCATCTCCTATCCGTGAAGGGAATTTTCTAAAAGAGTGAATGGAAGCACAGCAAACAATATGCTGATATGCCTAACCTCCATGATCTTTCCGAACATGTCATTGGGATGAAGAACTAATCAATCGTCTGTGCTCTGTCGACGAAAGTTCTCTGAGCGTTTAACCTAGAACGGAATTTTTCCAAGCCTTATGCCTAAAGCTTCTTCTTATTGTTACGTTCACTATCCGATATTCATTTGTTCTGCGCTGGTTTGTTTTTCGTTGTACAATTCTGTGGAGTGTTGTGTTGTCGGCTTTCACATAACGTTTACGCTTTGCTTGGTATTCACAACCTGTGGTTCTTCAGTATTTACTTACTTTTTACATTTTTAATAAAATTATGTCAAAAACCTGAAATGCGATTTTTGAGCGATAATGATATTTTCCTATAACGGCGGTGAGTGAGAAAGTAAAAACTGCGTATTATTTGAGTGGAACTCGAAGGGGCGTAATTTTGAACTCGAATGGGTATAGTTTCAAGTCTTGCCCTAACAGATAAGATAAGCTTGTTACGGTCCTGCTGTACAGGGATTGACTTTTGTAGTGTTATGCTTGCTAGTTCAGAGAAAGGGAAATTTTGAACGCGCTTAGTCTTCTTTTTTCTCTCAAGGTTATATAATCTTCGATAATTGTCAAAGTTTAGTTAATCTTTTTAGGCTTACATGCAACTAAATATTTTCAATAATATCTCATTTCATTATTTAATTTTCACAATTTAATAAAATGCAATAAAAAGACAAAATAATAGAAAATGGCACGTCACTGGCCGGGCTCATCGAATAATGTCCGTGCAGACCTCTAACATACACAACTGCGTAATTAATTCATGGAAAGGCAGCCTTGGTGATAACAGGATGCTCCTCTTCGAAGCAAGCACTAAAACCTCTTTGACTACCAGCGGAGATACTGTTACACAGATTACCGTTGTAACTAGCAACAAGTTCTTTGAATTTATGACTTTCTCTTCCAACGAAATCAAATGTTCCGGGCAGCGTTTGAATTGCATCTTGTTCCTTCAGTTTGAAAACACACGATAAGCGCATTGTGCTTTATTCGTTGTACACGCAATCCATCTTACTACGACAAGATGGAGACACTTAAGATTAATTCTGTCAAATGTTTGCGAAATTGCTGTTTTATTTCCCGAGCTGATAAAAGACGTGCACTGTCAACAACCTTTCATATCTCATTTACGAGTAGGGGACTTTATCTATATTAATAAAAGTGCCGTGTCTGTCTGTCAATCACTCTCCTACAGGAGAAACTATTGAACGTAGAGACTTGAAATTTGATATGAATGTGCCGACCAACATAGGGGAGTGCATGTTGGAGCCCCTTTTTTAAATTTTAATATGCCAAATTTTGATTAATTTATTTAATTTTTAAAGCTTTTAGCCATTGCTGAAATTTGATCTTGCGATATGCTGGGCCATAAACTCACGCAACAACATTTCATTTCATTTTTGCGTAAAAAAATTCATTACACCGCATAAACGCAGTAATACGTATGTATTTAATTGCACTGTTGAGTAAATTGCGAGAACCCTCGCACCAAACGTGACAGAAGTCATTACAAAAATCTGTTTTTTCGTTGGGTAGTAATTTATATCTGCCAGTCTTTCACATGCGTACGGATGGCTTTATCGAGGCTGACTGATATTGCAAATCTATGCGGGGGAACACCCTACGGGAGAATAGAAGCGAGAGTATTAATAGGTTGTGCCAAAGAAATTTTTGATGCACTTCCAAAGTGTTGCGTGTATCCTTTCGCTACAGATGCTGGCAGTTTTGTTTACGTTTCAGACTTCGCCTCCCATTGTGTTACTACGCACTATATATAATTCCAAGTTATTTTTACGGGAAGATTTTGACTAGGTTCTTTCAATCCTTCTACAGCAGTTGCCGGCGGGTTTGTTTATGTTTCAGACCGCAGCTCTCCGTGTGTTACTACGCGCAATAAATAGTTCCACTATTTAAAAAATATAGTTCGGCGATTCATTTAGAGAGGAAATATGTCTCAACGAAGTACAAATAGAATACAAGAAATGAAATGTGAGGAAAATCTGAATTTTCTCGCATTTCATTTCTTCGTACCTTAGCGTTGCTATTCCTCCGTTCGCGCATTGTCGCTCCTCATCCAGTTGCGTAACTACCACCCCAGCAGCCCCCGCAGCTGCGCGTGGGGGGAGGGCAGGTATCCAAGAGGCGTACTGTAGCTTCCAGTTATAGTTTTTTGAAAAAATTCGAACACGCACAAAGAGAAACAAACAAATAATTAAACCACATGTTCATATTTTCTTTTAAGGTACATTTAGCTTTGCCTAAATAAATGTCAAGTTTCACTTTTAAAGCACTGGATGTCCTACAGATTGAAGCTATTCGGCCCTTTGGCTCCGAGTTGTAATATGATCGGTCTGCAATCGCTCTCTCTGCGCTGCTGAGGAAAAGCGCGAGGCCACATGGGGATTCCCCATGAAGGATGTGGGGAAACAGTCAGTCAGTCACCTGGGATTACGTACACGACAGGCACCAACGTTTATTCACAGCAGCCGCGGAACTGCCATGTACAAGAGGGTGATTTCTCCAAGTGACTTATTTTAATTTCGTACAAAACAATTACATGTATTGTGAAATCTATTACTTATAGAGTTAAAACTACAGAGCTCTAGGTACCAGCATTACTTTTCCAGACACTCTCCCTGACTTCCTGACCCCCCCCCGCGAAAAACGCATCCTCCCTCGTGCTTGAAATCCTGGGGAAATTACTGCGCTTAGGGGCGCTCAAGTAAACCTTGCGCGGGGGGGGGGGGGCACGTTGTGCTAGTTACGCCACTGTCTTCATTTTGTCTAATTTTTTTTTATCTTGACGTCATCTGGATCCATTATCAATCTGCAATGGGCTTAGTGTAAAACTCAACACGACTTAGTGTAAAACTCATGTCAAATGTCATCGAACCTACCACTGGCATGCTGCAGGAGACCATATTTTTTATTTCATGCATTCTAATTATCCCATCTGACTTTTCATTCCAGTTTAAACGCCTACAGTTTCCTGTTCGTCTCAGTTTTGCTATGAATTTCAACATTCATAGGGTCAATCGTTAAAAGCTGTTGGACTCAACCTACAAAACTCAGAGGCTCTTCAAAGATAAATTTATACTTGCGTTTCGGAAACACTGTACTTCACGCTGATCACAACACCATAGAAAAATCTAGATATTTCAAATACTTCAAATTCTGTATATTCACACTCAATAAAGACTGTTTGTTTCATTTAATTGTGCAGGCACAGGTATAGATTTTGTTCTCCTTTTTGAATTATTTTCTTTACTTTTCTGGAACATGTTTCAATTAAATATTTCCGTGCAAATATATCCTCATCATAATCTCAGGAAAACTCGGAAAACGCAGGCCCAGAAGCTGATGGATGTATTTTTTGTTAAAACCTGGCAATGCAATGCCGGTTACCGTTGCTCGAAAAAAAAAAAAATAAGTAGGTTGTTCAGCATAAAAAATTATGCGCTTCCTGAATTTTTAATTCATAGACTGTACTGAAGCGATTTGCTGATGACATTGCAGTAACAGCAGATAATGAAAAGGGCTTACAAGAGTCATTACAAGAATTCAACAAGATTCTTGAAGATAAATGCAAAATGAATGTAAATGTGAAAAAAAAAAAGTATGAAATGCACCAGAGACGGTAAGCAAGAGATTAATAACATATTCAAGGGACAAAGAGTAACTCAAGTTAAGGACTTCATTTACCTATAGGCAACATTTTTACATCCAATGGAAGAAATGTAAAAGATGTGAGAACTAATATAGCACAAGCAAAATATGCTTTCAATAAGAAAAGAGGACTGTTAACATCCAAGTCCATCTCTCTGGAAACAAAGAAAATTGTTAGAAAAACTTTTACATATGGAATGCAGCACTTTATGCATCTGAAACTTGGTCATTGCAGAATACAGACAGGGCAAAGCAACAATAATTTGAAATGTGCTGCTGGCGGCCTATGATGAAAATTGCTTGGACACTAAGAATGACAAATGTTTAGAAGTGTTGAAAAAAGTTCAGGAAAAACAAGAAGTATTATGGACTATAGAAAGAAGAAGAGACAGCTGATAGGCCACCTCGCACCACACTTGGAGTGCTGTGCCAACTTGACTGAAGGTAGAATGGAAAGAAAAGCTGAAAGAGGACGCCCAAGAATTCAATATATGAGTCAAATAACAAAAGGAAGAAAAAAATTCAAAGAAGAAAAGAAAGAATTCCTTTGTGGATGATGACCAATGCTACCCACCAACCTTAGGGTTGAGGAGAGAAGAAGAAGATACTGTATTGAAATTTAAAATACATTAACTTAATGCGAATTTTGCAAGGGGTTTGACCTTATTTTCATTATATTGCATTTTACTCAAAAGGAAATGGACTATACATTATATCAGTTTTTTCTCCTATTTTTTTTTTTTTTTTTTGTTCCTCAGGTACAGATGTTACGCATTTAATTTTTGAAAGTACCAGATAAGCTTACTTAAGAATTTAGCATTTTGAACTTTTACAGCATCCTTTCTGAAACAGCCCTTTTGTTCATTTACTTCAGCAAAAACGTTTTTGAGTCCAATAAAAAACAAAGAAAAGTAAGAGAAAGGATAGAATAATTACAGTTTAGTCTCGTTAAAATATTCTTCACGGTTCGAAGCTTTGCAATTTTTCACGAAGTACCGTCGGAAACCAGAAATGTTGAACTAGTTTGTAAAACCTGTGTGTAAGAAAGTAAGCAAGTTCCTGTAACTTGGAATTACATACACACGCACTAAATTATTGCTCCTCTTCTACACCCAGGACCGTTGCGAGTTTTTCTTATCTGGGAGGGCGAGACTTGAAATTACACCCCTTCGAGTTCAAAATTAAGTCTCTTCGTGTTCCACTCAAATAATACGTGGTTTTTACATTCTCACAGACCGGCGTTATAGAAAAATATTATGATCGTTTAAAAATCGCACTTCAAGTTTTTGACGTAACTTTATTAAAAATGTAAGAACTGGGTAAATACCCAAGAAACACAGGTTGTAAATACCAAGTGAAGCGTAAACGTTATGTGAACGCCGACAACACAACACTCCACAGAAATGCAGAACGGAAAACAACCAGCGCAGAACGAATAAGTATTGGATTGTGACTGTAACAATAGATAGAAATTTTAGGGGTAGGGCTTGGAAAAATCCCTTTCAAGGTCAGTTCACTTCCGCTCAGAGAACTTTCTGCGACAGAGCAGAATATTAGCTCTTCATCCCAACGACATGTACGGAAAGGTCGTACAGGTTAAGCATATCAGCATATTGTTTTCTATGCCTCCATTAAATGTTCTGGAAAAATTTCCTTCATGGATATGAATTATGTTCACACCCAGTGTTTCTTTCAGGACTTTTTCACCGGGGGGGGGGGCGAATAAAATCTTAGAGGGGCAAGTTTTCTATTTGCTATATATATACAGTATATATATAATTTTTAAATATTACACCTACATATATAGAAGTAATTACTATACATATATATTACAGGTGCGCATTTAAAGGAGGCCTTGTCCTCCGATAGTGTTTTTTCTTTTTTTTTGTTAAATTGTGACTAATATTAAGAAAAAAAAATGCCTTAATTTTAAAAAAAATGCATGAACTTACATTAGAAGAAATGCTGTAATTTTTCTTCCATTTTTCGTTAACTTTAATTTTGTTCTGGTGGATTTCAAAAACTTTCTTTTTTCGTCGCCTCCCCCTTCCAAAGAAAATTCTATGTATGCTCCTACAGTAATTACTTCTTCAAACATTTTAAGAACAAACTTTCGTCAGCTAAACAGGGGGCGGTTCACAGTGCGGGTGTTTGTTTCGGCAGGCTTGAAATTTTTATCTCTTAAAATGCATTCAACACACTCCTAATCCTCAATCGCGATTACCTGACTCTGAGGTATGATTAGTCTAGTTATTATATTTTGTAGAATGGTATGCGTCTTAATACACTTTTTAGCAAAATAAATGATAATACTTGAACAAATATTAAAAATATATATAATTTGAGAAAAGGTTGTAGCGTCAAAAGAAACGAAACTTCCTTTTTCATTATAGCCTGAATTTGTGAATGGTCATTTCCGGGAGGGAGGGAGGGAGGGATCCCCCCCCCCGGGATGTATGCCTGAAAGAAACATTGTTCACATTCACACCTCATAATGTATGTTACTCTGTACCATGGTCAACTGCATGTAATACTGTATGAGACTAACTAAAGCCTTTAAAAAGAAAATACTGAATGGCATAACTTTCTTTTATAATTTATAATTTCTTTATTTTTACATCCCCCAGAACTTGAATTTACGTACACTGGAATGACCATTCTGGGAGAGCAACCGCCCTCCCTGTCCTCCCGATTGCTACGGCCTTGTCTACACCCATGCTCAGGATATCTGCAGATGCGGTTGAAATAAGTTCACTTTCGTAAAGCTTTATTTATTGTGCACACTTTTACTTCAGCTTATGCGGCTGACATTTTTATGGTTCCTTGTTACGTCTTCCCGTTTGCTTTTACGTTGTTCTTCTTTTCTCGCACCGAAAAACGCGAGCTCAGTCTTCGAGATACAGAGACATATCAGGCAATTCAAATTGTGACGTGCCTGCCCCGCAGGACGCGCATGAGATAAAGGCAGATAGCACATGCCAGTGTAGTATAGTGGATAGCATCCGGAGCCCAGAGTTGTGGATTCGAATCCCGACCCTAGCGTAAAAATGATGGAAAAATTTACTTCATCATAAAATATGGTACCGTATAGGTAGCATTCCGGTGGATACTTATCGCAACCTACGTCGTTTAAATTTAAACTTTGGCCCTCTGTTTCCGTCGGTACATGACCAAGGCAGTGGCTAGTGCAACATGAAGGCCCGGTTTAGACTGAGACCGGTACATTGCCATGGCCCGTTTTAGACTTTCGGCAAGAGTTCTCCACCATTTATTGAAATAAAAAAAAAATAAAAAAATAAAAGAAAACTAACACACTTCATATCCGTTTTATTTCAACAGGAATAAATCGTAACGACCCATATTAGTGTCAAACGACGCGTGGCATCTGTGAGATTCCTCTATTCTCACGAGAGGGCGCTGCTGTGTAGGATGTGGACGTGGTAGATGTCGCCGCCAGATTGCCGCAGTCACTGTGAAGATGCAATACACGCTACAGCAACGGGTATTCCTTGTGAAAACGTATTGGATTACGAACTCGATCACAGCTACGCTAAGAGTATACGCGAGGGAATTTGGTGTTAGCAAACCTCCCCAAAGGAACTCTACATTGGCGCTTGTACGCAAGTTGGAAACAACAGGATCTCTTGTGAGTGAAACCGGCAAGCATCGTTCATCTGCACTGCCGACGGTTGCTGCGGACGTTGAGGCACGACTGCAGCGGTCACATCGGAAGTCATTGCGGCTTCTGTCGCAGGAGACCGGGTACTCGTACTCCATGTGTCAGAGAGCTGCTAAGAAAGCGAGGCTAAAGACGTATAGGTTGATGGCTGTTAATGAGTTACTGGAGCCAGATAAGTGAAAACGAGTGCACTATTGTCACTGGTTTCAAGACTTTATTGCTCAAAATTCTGGTATATTATCCATCACGTGATTCACGGACGATATGTGGTTCCACTTATGTGGCTATGTCAATTCACAGAACACACGCATTTGGGTCGCAGAACATCCGCACGCCATTCAGGAAGCACCCATGCACCCACAAAAAATCGGAATTTGGTGCTCAGTGTCCGCTGAAAGAATAGTGGGTCCCATTTTTTTCAAAGGGACTGTCAACACTGCAGAGTATCAACGAATTTTCATGGACTTTGTTGAGCAATTGGAAGACATAGAGCTGCGTCAAGGCTATTTTCAACAGGATGGCGCCACATGCCATACATCAAACCACTCCATGGAGCTGATCCACAGTTTCTTTGATGACCGGATGATTTCCCGTAACTTGTGGCCACCGAGATCACCAGATTTGACACCAGATTTCTTTCTGTGGGGGTTTCTTAAGGAAAGAGTATACTCTACACGTCCTCGGACATTAGACGAATTGAAGGAGAACGTTACAAACGAAATCAACGGCATTGACAAGACAATGCTGCAACGAACAGCCAGGAACATGGAATGACGTGTCCAGATGTTCTTTCAGGAGGAGGGCGGACATTTTCAGCATTTGATGTAAAGGTAAATGTTATGTGATGTAAACTCCCATAAATATGCTACATTTCAAATAGCATAACTTGCTGTTAAGATTTATTCTTGTTCACATAAATTGTTAATGAAATGTGTTAGTTTTATATGAATCACCCTTTACAATTCTTACTCTAGAGCACGGGAAAACCCGTTGTTCGCGGAGAACTTTTTAGTGGCCCACAATATGCGGCCTAAAATGGAAGAAAATACGTTGTAGACGCAATGTCAGCAGGAGTTGCAGAGGGAATGTCACGCAGAGAGACGTACAATTTCTGTTAGGAATTCCCCTCTCATGGCTGTGGTTTCGTCCTTACTACGTACTTCTGTTGCACATGTAAATGCCTTTCCTCTTCTACATATTACAACAAACAAGGTAGCCCTCGATCTCCAAATATGTAAACAAATACTTCGAACTTCCTTATCTCCACTGTCGTACCGAACGGCACCAGAAGTTCGTTTCGGTCTTGGTTTTGGTTACGAGAAGCTGATAACTCTGTTAATGTAAACATTTCTCAGAAAAAACAAAAACAAAAAAACAACAGCTTTTTTAGTCGCTGAAGCCAACGAAGTATAGACGAAATAGAACATATGATAGAACTATACCAGACATGAAGTGCCGCTAAAGACATTAGAAAATTCAATTGCGAACAAGTGAAAAAAGCAATTGGGGACAACCACAGCTTTAAGAAAACGAAGGGGGACCTCAGTAACGGAAGAAAAGAGAATTTGACACGAAAAAAAAAAAAAAATATGGTACTGTAATAATACATAGAAGCGAAATTCTGGGGAGAGTTAAGAGTTCTACCCAAAACTACATGTGTATATGGCAGGTATAGTACATCTATTACATGCGTAATAGACAAGTGCTACAGTCCTTGCAGTCCTCCCGACAGAAGTTGTCCATGCAATTAAGAACATTAAACGGAAAAAAGCTCCACCCTGTAAAAAATAAATAGTGTGAATTCACGGAAAACTCCTGAAAATAACATGAAGAACAGTTGCCAGCGATGGCGCAGTGGTCTAAGGCGCTGGCCTCTGATCATTCGTCAGTCAGGGGTCCGGGTTCGAATCCCGGTCGGGCATGGATGTTGTGTTTGTCTTTCCGGCACTGGCTCTCTCCCTTTCCTGGAACCAGGAAATTAGGGACGGGCGACTTCTTATAGCCCATTGAGTTGCTCACGGTGGTCGTTAAACCTCCAAAAAAAAAAAAAAAAAAACAGTTGCCAGTAGGTGTCCGTCTTTTGACGAAATTTCCATTTTAAATAGTTCCCGTTCCTTTTAATTTCCGTATTTTGACAGATTTTCCGTAGTCAGCAATTCGGTATATTTCAGAAAAGTCCGTTTCGGGTTTTTCCACATTTATGCAGAAATTTCGTAAAATCGAAAACCGCTGAATTTTTCAGCTCTTGCACTAGAGATTCCTTTCCGTTGTGGGATTCGAACTGCGCGTCTTAACCACTGAGCCAGAAAGACTCAGATACCGCAGTCACATTTGAGGTAAAAATACAATTGCGCGCTGATTATTATTTTTTTTTTCTCATTAATGCGACCGAATTAGTCAGTTTATTTTCTGTTGGAGCTAATTATCTTCCTGAATAGGTGTGCAATAATGTTATTTTTTTCTGTAGGATGACTTATCACAAGTTGAGTATTTTTTCATCGTGATATTTCGATGCAACAGAACACTTTGAAAATTGAGGTCTTCTTGAACTCACAATGTCTTTCAATTATCTTTAAGAAAAGGTGAAATGTACTACTGCTTTGTAGTATAGTTTCACAAAACCTCTGAAAACAGAGGGTGAGCAGAAAGTTTTGCAATATTTGGATCACTTTATGTCTTCATACGTACCTTTACGACAAAAAGTATTCAAAAAGCATTCTGTGTTTACATTCAAAAAGTATTCTACCTTTACGACAAAAATCATTCAAAAAGTATTCGTGCTGCATCGTCTTTAGCCATCTGTCTGCTAGTTCTTCGATTCCGCGACGATACCAGTTCTTGTCCTTCGAGGCGAAGAACTCTTTCACCCCAGCTGCCACCTCCTCCTTGTTGTTGAAGTGCTGCCCGCGAAGGAAGTGGGCAATGGACCGGAACCAGTAATAATCCGACGGGGCAAGGTCCGGACTATATGCTGGGTGTGGCTTAAGTTCGATGCCCTCAAGTTCCTAGAGTCTTTTCCGAAGCAGTTGCGGGGTGTTACGAGAGAAAGCACGTCTCACTGCTTGTTTAAGTTCATCAGTGGTTTGGTAGCGCTGCTGTGCAACAACCTCCTTTATGAAACCTCAAAAGGCATTATCACACGTTGAGAGATCTGGGTTTCGAGGTGGCCATTCAAGTGGAGCGGGCAGCACTGCCGAAACTCGGCCGATCCAACTATCCCGAAAGACCTCATCAAGGTATTCCCAAACAGCAAATTGCGTAATGGGTGAGTGCCCCATCCTGTTGGAACCATACGTCATTCAGAATGCCAAGATTTCTAAGTTATGGCACAAACCAGGTTTGCAGCATGTCCAGATAAGTTGTCTGTTTCACTGGACCATCAAAGAAATACGGTCCAAACAGATGTCGACTATTCTTTGCAGCTCATATCATGACATGCGGAGGATGATGTTCCAATTCTTCGACATATAATGTGGGTTTTCCTTGGACCAGAACACAACGTTCCGTGATCGACAGCTGCGGTATATCGCACATTCATCACTGAAAATTATCTTTCCACGTTTTGGGATTGTGGCAAATGTCTGAAGCATCATTGCACATGCATCCTGTCTGCGGTTTAAATCGATGTCTGATAACTCCTGAACGAACATCGGGCGATATGCGTGAAAAATTCAGGTCATTCTTCATGTGCTTATGTTATGCTGTGTCGAATTCCAAGCTCCGCTAATCGTTTGCAGAGCGATTTCGTCGGTGACCTGATAACTGATTCCTCGACCGCTTGACACTGTTGCACTCTGGTTGATGGTCTTCCCGTTCGTGGTTTATCCTTGATGTTTACTGCTTCGAATAGTTTATGTTTCCACCGCAGAAGAGTCTGTTTTGGAGGGGCCTCTTTGTCGAATCGTTGTTGGAAATCGGCGCGCACGTCACGCATTGTCTTCCTTGTGCGTGGACGTTCATGTACCCAGACACTGACAACAATCCGCTGTTCCAGGGTGTATTCGCTGGTATCACACATGGTTCCGGTACCTAATCTGTAAATAAATACAATACAGACCATAACTCAACATATACATCATACAACAGATACATAGCTCACTTACATTTCTTATTACAGCGGTGGTGGTGGGGGGGGGGGGTGTAACAAGACATTGTGGGCACCCTGTAGACATGGTGCATCCAAGAGAACAAGCTACATTCAGGAGTGAGTTTGCACAGGATTTGTCCCTTCCCTGGAACCAGTGGCTCTAAATCGGGGAGGATCGAGTACTTACACCCACGAGCCACATTATGACACCACCAGTCTAGAGAAATGAGCGCGCCTGGAGACCGAACGGTGGCTCATGGGAAGTTCACAGACTAGTATATATACAACCCAAGGACCGGCTTTCGGTTAGTAGAGTGTTCGGGGTCAGAATGGGAAAAGCTGCCGATTTATCGGAGTTTGATAATAGACCAATTGTGATGGCACGGCTCTGCGGAACTACGATCTCGAAAACTGCGCAGCTAATGGGTTACTCACGTGCCGTTGTAGTGAGTACGTAACAAAAGTGGAGCACAGATGACCAAACGACAAACCGTCGTCCAGCCGTATGTCGTCCGCAGCTCATTGATACCAGAGGGGAACAAAGACTGTCGTGCATTGTTCACAGCGACCGCAGGGCCACAGTGCGACAAATCACCCGCAGCTACAACAGTGGTGATCAGAGCAATGTGTCACAGCACACAGTTCATCGCAGCCTTCTGTGCGTGGACCTACGTAGCCGAAGACCCAGCTGGGTCCCCATGCTTACTGCACGTCATCGCCAACAACGCATGGCCCCCCGGTGGCGCAGTGGTCTAAGCGATGGCCTCTGATCATTCGTCCGAAAGGGGTCCGGGTTCGAATCCCGATGAGGCATGGATGTTGTGTTTGTCTTACGGCACTGGCTCTCTCCCTTCCCTGGAACCAGTGACCCTAAATTAGGGACGGGCGACTGTTTATAGCCCATTGAGTTGCTCACGGTGGTCGTTAAACCTCCAATAAAAAACAAACAAAAAACCGCATGAAATGGGCCCAAGATAATCGAGATTGGACCGTGGATGATTGCAAGAAAGTGGCCTGGTCTGACGAATCAAGATTCCTGGTGTATCACGTAGACGGCCGAGCGCGGATACGCCAATTACCAACGAAGGCCATGGCACCTGGATGCACTGTTGGGCGGAAACGGGCCGGCGGGGGCGGTGTTATGCTGTGGGCGATGTTTTCTTGGGACACTTTAGGCCCCACTTTCCCAATAGCACAATCTCTGACAGCTAGCTGTCAGATATCTGAACATCGTTGAGGACCAAGTTCACCCATTCATGGCAACTGTGTTCCCTGCTGGTGATGGCCATTACCAACAAGATAATGCGCCATGCCACACTGCCAGAATAGTCAAGGAGTGGTTCGAAGAACATGTTGGTGACTTTCTGTTAATGCCGTAGCCTCCAAATTCACCTGACATGAACTCAATCGAGCATTTGTGGTTCGACTTGGAAAAGCGGGTTCCCCTCTAAATCACCACCACCTCGAAATGCACAGGAAGTGGAAGACCTGCTGTTGACATATGGTACCAGATACCCCAGGATACCTATACCTATCGCCACCTCATCGAATTGATGCCTCGCCGAGTGGCCGCTGTTTTCTGACCATTCGTCCGAAGTGGGTTGGGTTCGAGTTTCTGATGAGGTATGGGTAGAATACTTTAGAGATGACACAGGCTTCTTTTTTAAGGCCCGGGTCCGTTATATCATTTATTATAACTGGTCCGGGTCCGGCCCGGTTTGAACATTTGTGCAAATTTTCCCTGTATAAATAAGGGGAAAATTAAGCATATTGTTTTACTCCTATTTATATGTTTTCATCATCCGGTAAAGAATGTTAGTGCTCCTCGTTAATGTCGAAACCGCTCGAAAAAGAGAGAGAGCGTTTTTTTTATGCGCATCATATTCAGGTAAACAAACGTCCTTTATTTTGTTTCCCAAGTATGTTAAGTTAATTCGTTTACCTAATTAACCGAATTAAATTTTTTCATTCAAACTTATATAAGGATTCGGGGAGTCACATATTCTCCGGCACCGATTTTCCGTTTTTTTCTTTCTGGTTCACTGTCAGTCATTATTGCACTCTCAAACGCTGAAATGAAACATAGATCACATCTCAGATAAGATATAACCTTTGCACTTAATTAGCCTAACCCACTGGAAAAGTGTTGCACTTCTTTGCTCTTTGAACGAATCGTCATGCACGAGAAAGCAAACAGAGGTGAGATCTAAAGGTGAAAGTTGTATTTGAGATTTTCAGTCGGTACTGGATATCTATCCCTCCTTCTAATTCCCCTTTCCTAGCAACCCTGGGTAATTGGCCTTTTGCCAGTTTTGCGACATCTGCTTACCTTAATGTTTTCACCGAATGACTGAAAATTCCCATTTTTTCATATTGCTAACAGAACTTTAAATTTTAGTCGCCAGAAAACTTTATATTATCAATTTTCATCGTATCTAGGAAATAATACACAGTTTTTACTTAAAACACTCACAGACGTTTTTGAGTTACGAAATGCACGCGAACACACAATAAACAATAATTAAGAACTTTAGGCAAAGAACAAAAGAGAGACTATAGCCTAACCGTTCAGTTGTGCGTTTCCCATTGCGTTAGTTAATTCAGTTAGTAGTGTTAAATAAAATTAATTAAAAAAGTGAAAGAGAAATTAATTTTAACCGGGCCCGAGTTTTAATAAAAGATTTGATATAAGAGCCAGCCCGGGCCCGATCCGTTTTCTGGCTTTTTGTCATGGCCCGGGCCAGTGCTTATCTCTAGTGTACTTATCTTACATGCTGGCCCGAAATAATCAGATCAGATCATATGTAGAGGACTTTAGGAAGGGAGTGTCTGACCCCAGGTCTTAAACAACCCTTAGAAATAGGAAGCTAGATTTAGGCTTGAGTGCCAGACAGGAAATTCACACGGAAGCGAAGTAGAAAAGGGCAAGAAGACGACCTTATTTGTTACCGGGGAGCCAGTACTCGGGGTCCGACTGCTTAACGTGCCCATCCGACGTACTGCGGATATTTAGTAGTTCGAGCGTTCGTACCCTACTGGGATCGAACCTGAGATCTGTCCGTAGCAGTCATGAACGTTGACCACTAGGCCATCCGAGGTCCTTGCACAAAATTAAGGACGGGCGATTTACAGGTTATGATCACCGTGAGCGGCTCACGGTAATCGTAAAACCGTCAAAACGCCGCCCCGGTGGCTCAGTGGTCTAAGCGTTGGTTTCTGATCATTCGCCCGTGATGGGTTCGAATCTCGGTGAGGTATGCATGTTGTGTTTTTCTTACGTTACTGGCTCTCTCCCTTCCCTGGAGCCAGTGGCCCTAAATTAGGGATGGGAGGTTGCTTATAGCCCATAAAGCTGCTCACAATGGTCATTAAACACCAAAACCATCAAAGGATCTTGTAGAATGACAGAGTGGTATTTAAACAAAAATTTCATATTCTTAGCATCTGACTGTCATGTAACACTCATTCTTTTATTTACAGTTGCTGAAGTTAAACAATTTTATTGTAAATTAACGAAAGTAATTAGTATTGAAAATGTAATAAGAAATAATAAAAACAAATAAGATTTCACATGGCTTCCGAAAAATTTCTACCCGGTTGTATTTTTCCTAATAGCTTCACCACTAAGGCATTTTTGTAATTTAAAACTAAATCACTGATTCGAACCTCCATGATTGAGAACTAGTGCTTGCCCTTTCCGGATTTACATATTACTTGAGTTTGACTAGTGTGTTTATCCTTTCTAGATTTACATTATCGGATATCTCATATGGAGACCTTTCACTGGTAAATGCTCTCGCATTTCTTGTTTAAATGCAATATGCGTTGAACTCCCAAAATTTTAAACTTAAATGCCCAGATTCATAGGCTCCGACAACGGGAACCCTCTCAGAAATCAGGACATGCTTCTTTAGGGGGTAACCAAAATTATATCTTTTGGTAACAGTTTGTGTATTGTACTTAGAACTTAAGGAATAAGGTGTTTCTATCAAATATCAGCCATAGATTAAAATCAACACACGCTTCCGAAATAGTGCATGTTGAATTGATTGTTTTAGAATAAAGAAAAGTTACGATTTTATGCTGAATTCCTACAGCAAATATTTTTTAGATCTATTGAGAAATGAAATAGTCATTAAGAAAAATATGAAGGAAAACTAGAAGTCGCCACGGTGACCTAGTGGTACGTGACGCTGGCCACCAATCGTCTGTCCGAGAAAGGGCTCGGCCCGAACCCCGGGTAGTGAGTGCGCTTGTCTTACGGCACTGGTTCTCTCTCTTCTCTGGAACCAGAGGCCACAAAAGGGACGGGGGACTGCTTATATCTGAGCTGCTCCCAATAGTCGTTAAACACCCAAATAACAAGAAAAAAAAAAAGGAACATCTTTTGCCCGAGATATATTCAAATTTACTCACAAGCATGCGGATTGAATGAAAAATGTGCGTGTATGTGTGGACACCAGTTGAAAAAATGAAAATATTCAGAAGTTGACTAATGGGTAACGATTAATAATTACACACTTTTGTTCATTTTCATGCATTTTTAAAGGAAATTAGTGTACATACGCACTTTTGTTGTTGTGGTTGTTGTTGGGCATGCCCTGAGATTTACAAAACTCTACACCCTATGCACAGATTTATTTTTATGTTCCTAAGATCTAACATGCCCTTTTATGTTACTAGTAAAACCCCTACTCTTTGACAAAATCTCAGAACGAAATGCAATATGCACATATTACATTTCCTTTATATGAGAAAGTGTCTGAGTTTTCCGCGATGTAGCAGCAGGGATGTACATGTAGTTCTAAAAAGAAAAGTGCCTTAGCAGTGAACGGATTAGGTGAAACAAACTTAGAAAGAAGGGCCTTTAAAATCTTCAGAAGCAATTTAGAATGATTTGTTGTTTTCATCAGTTAGTAGTTTTGTATTAAAGTTTTATTACTAATTATTTTTATCAACTTCCATTAAAATTGCTTAATCGGAACAATTTTAAATAAAAGACAAAGGTTACGTGAGAATCAGATACTAAGAATGTTAAGTGTATTTCCCTTTAGATACTGTTCAGTCATTCTGTACGGTTCCAAATATTCATTGTGATCATGTGTGTCAGTTACAATGAATACTTATAACTTATATGCTGCTCTTGTTAAGATTACAGGATGGGAGTGGCAAATATCTCTTGCGTTACTTATTTTTCTTTCTTTCAGGTTACGGGTATAATGACCACCGCGATCATCTACGGCCATAGTCGCCGAGAGATTGGTCAGAAGCCAGTGCCTCTGACCACTCGGAAACCTAAGCGCCTTTTGCGTTATTCATAAGGAATCACAGAATGGGCGGTGATTATTTTTGTTGGAGTCGATGGCGAGTTTAGCTGAAATGCCCTTCTCAACTGTAAAACATTTTTCACTTTCGAGTGGGAGTGAGGGTTGTTATCGACCACTATAAAGAATTCTAAGGGACATAAGCAGCCATTTATCTCTAAATTAGGGTCACTTGTTCCAGGGAAGGGAAAAAAGCAGTGCTGTAAGTCAAGCACACACCCTATGCTTCGTCTGAGAATCGAACCCAGGCCCACCCAGACGAACATTGAGTAGCCTACGCCACCGTAACGACCACTTGTTTTATCTACATGCATGTTTAAGTTTAACTTGCTTGTGTTGCTTGTCGTCCTAGCAGTCATCCGAGACTTTAGTCTCGTCCTTGCAAATACGAACGTTCTGTGAAGGCACGAGAATGGTTTCATATAAATCAGTGATCCTTTTACATGATCATCTAAAAAATTTCTTTGCCCTGCTTTTCTTCCCAAATAACCACGAAAAATGCCTTAGCGCCGCTAAGCCTATAAAAGTGCCTTAGCGTCGCTAAGCCTATAAAAGTGCCTTAGCGTCGCTAAGCCGCGCTAAGGCTCTTCTACACCACGATGTAGCAGTTTTTCTATTGGTAGAAGAAATTGTAGAAGTTTTCCACTAGCCGATTCCCCATTTAAACCGAGCTATCACTCCTGCTTTTTTACTCACCGTGTACATTGTACTATACTCATGCGCATTTCTGCCGCCATGGTGGCCAAGTGGTCAAATGTGCTGGCGCTGTCTCTTCCTGGAACCATTGGCCCTAAATCACGAGTTGCTTATGGTGGTCGTCAGATCTCGAATCGTCGCCCCGGTGGCGCAGTGGTCTAAGCGATGGCCTCTGATCATTCGTCCGAACGGGGTCCGGGTTCGAATCCCGGTGAGGCATGGATGTTGTGTTTGTCTTACGGCGCTGGCTCTCTCCCTTTCCGGGAACCAGTGACTCTAAATTAGGGACGGGCGATTGCTTATAGCCCATTGAGTTGCTCACGGCGGTCGTTAAACCTCCAATAAAAAAATCTCGAATCAACTAAAAAACGCATCCCCACTTAAAACGTTTCACTTTAATTTTTCTATCTCTTATCATTTTGTTGCATAGCGCCTATAGCTGTATACAGAGACTAGTTAGTCACTATACGAAAATCGTCGGTCCGCTACGGATTGCGAAAAGCATCGGATGTATTGTGGAAATCGAGAATCTCAGTGAAATAACGTTTTTATTGACGTGCGTAAAATTTATTTTTGTGCTTTCAAGAATCTAACATTCATTAAACATTTTAGAGTGTTCCTTGGATGTTTTCAATATCGTTGCATTTCCCCCGTGATTTTTCAATATTTTTTTGGATGTTTAAGCGTCTCTAGTTACGTACAGAGGTATCATGCCCCATGGAATCCAGAAACGTCCTAAAATTTTATTTCCCTTTGCAGATCTTGGAAAGTCCTTAATTTTTCGTATTTTTGCGTGAAGTCCTTGAGTAGAACTAGAATTCTTTTCTGCAATGAATAATTAAAAAAGAAGGTTGAAAATTTTGAGTAGTGTGGCTAGCGATTGAAAAAAACGGGAAAAGCTGCAAATCTCGCAAATGTTCGGGAATGTCGGAAATGACTACTCTAGCGGCAATATTTTCCGTTTCCGCATTTTCAATTTTTCTGGTCGTTTCTCGCTTTTTTTTTCTTTTATTCCACTCTCATTATATCTTCTTATTAGTTTTTAAATATTTTTCTGATCATGCTTTTCGTTTTCAAGACCATCGGTAAAAGTGAAGAAGTGTGACTTCGTATTTTTTAAGAAGTTTTCCTAATATACTGGACGTTTCCCAGTTTCTCACACCAAGCATTTTTGCCCCAGTCCTTTTTTTTTTTTAAGTGGAATTAAATTTCAAAACCGGTACTTAATATGTACGTGGTGGAATCTGCGCCATTTCCGTGATTCATAAGATTGTTTCACGGTTGAGTGAGCAACGCAGTACCGATTTTTCACATTTAATTTTCCTTAAAATGCGTGCTTTCTCATTTTTTAGACACTTCTTGCTAAATCAAAAAACAGAGCAAGCACTGAGTGAATATCTAAGAGGGTAGTAGAAAGACACCATTTTCGTAACTGTAGTTTAAAAAGATAAAAGAGATATTTATTTTATGAGATATACATAATGTCATATTTTTAGAAATATGTATTTTATGAGATATACATAATGTCATATTTTTAGAGATATTTATTTTATGAGATATACATAATGTCATATTTTTTGAGATATTATTTAAAATTCGTAAACAGCGTTATGATAGCAAATACTTAAAAAAGATTAAAAAATGAAGCAAATAAGCTGAAATTGAGAAAAAATAGTAACTTCTTAAAGGCCTTGGAGGTTCGTAATCCATGGTTCCCACTACTGCGTATATAATGAAGAAATACTTAAGTACAATATGTACTTGAAAGCGCTTTTTATTTTTATTTATTTATTTTTACAGGCTATAACATCATTAACGTCAGGTAAAATCTAATGAATGGAATTTTCTGCAAAATTTCTGCCAAGCACTTACATTTTTACGCCCCCTTCCCCCCTTCCGATACTTAGTCGCCCTAATAGTTACTCCAGTTCTGAACCGCTGGCATCGTCCCTGCTGTAACACCAGATTCAGCGTATACCAGATCCGAAATCTCTGAGCTTCCAATTGAGCTCTAAAAAGAGAGTTGATGCCTGGAAGTTCACCACGCGCCAGCATGAAAAGAATCTATGGCTAAAAAGTAAAAAAATATATATACGAACCGCATTAAACACCCAACGATTCGATGGACATGTCCTTAAGCACTTAAGCATGCGTAATGGTCAAATAACATATGTACTGGGTTGATGCATAAGTTCATGCCGTTTTATTTCACGAGTGTTTCCCAGGTCAGTAGTGACGGTACAGATGGCCAGTTGTATATCAAAATGCAGCCAGTAATATCGTGCATCTAAACATCTAAATCATATTGTGTTGTGTGATTGTGGCTGATGTCATTTTTTTTTTTTTTTTTTTTTTTTGGTTTTCAGGTACGGAAGTATGGAGTGTCAAGTAGACGGAAACGAACATATCCGACATCTGCTCCTCTACGAGATTAACAAGGGATCCATAGCCGCAGGCGACTCGACAAATTTGTGCTGTGTATGGGGAGGATGTTATTGCCCCGAGGACAGCCCGCAAATGGTTTGAGCGGTTCCGAGATGGCAATTTTGACCTCAACGACTCTCTACGCTCAGGTCGTCCATCTCACTTTGATGGCGATCGTTTGAACCATCTCATCCACTTGGATCCGCGTCAAACCACACGCGAATTGGCCACTAAGATGTACTGTGTTCAGGCATAGTGGTGCGACACCTGGAACGTATGGGAAAGGTCCTGGGTGCCTCACACTCTCACCGAGGATAACAAGAATCAGCGTGTTGCCATATGTGGTTCCTTGCTCGCCCGTTATCGCGAACGTTCTCAGCAACACAAACCCTTTCTGTCACGTATTGTTACTGGAGATGAAAAATGGTGTCTGTACGTGAATTTCAGGCATCAGAGGGATTGGTTAAGCCCAAACAAGACGCCGATCACCACGTCCGAAACATGACCTTCATCCTGCGAAGATCATGTTGTGCGTCTGGTAGGACATGGAAGGCATTATTCACTGGGAAATGCTGCCGAGGAATCGGACCATCAACGCTGCACTCTATTGTGGGCAACTCCGCCGTGTGGAGGGAGCAATTCAGCAGAAATGGCCACATCGGGTGCCATGGTGTCCATCCCCAAACGCACACCCTCACAGTGCAAACATGACCAAAATGGCCATTCAGGACATGAAATGGGAGATCCTTCCACATCCGGCATATTCCCCAGATGTTGCCCCTTCAGACTATCGCCTGTTGCGATCTCTGTCGAAGGCACTCCGTGGCGGAACGTTCAACAATGATGTTGATCTCCAGAATTTCCTTGATGATTTCTTCGCAGCAAAACCTACACGTTTTATCAAAAACAGCATTGCAGAACTATCCAGACGTTGGAAAATATCGTAAACGATGGGGGGGGATACATAGTTTATTGACTCCGTTTTCCCTTCGATGTAATACATTCCTGTAGTGCAGTGGAAAAAAGGGCATGAACTTATGCATCATGGTCAAATGTAAATTTGTCTTCTTTATTTATTTATTTTTTTGTTTTCTTTCATTATTTATATTTTGACGACAGATCATTGATTTAAAATAATTAATAATAATGATAACATTGCGAACTCAGCAAAGGTTTGGAAATGTACTTGTTTAACTTGAACAAAAAAGTTATTTGGAGATTATAGTAAGTTTATTGGGGGGGGGGGGGGGCGTCAGATTCAATTGCTGGGGCTTTAGCCCCACCCACTGAAATGGTCCAGCGACGACCGTGTTTTTAATACCCGAGTTTTTCTGCACAACTTGCTCTGCCATGCCGCCCTTAAGTGGCTTTATCCCTCACACTGACCTGTGAGGGGAACAACTGTCGAGATTTTCCATTCTTCACTGTTTTTATATGCCAGCGTCTTCTCTATATAGGGATATTCGTAAAAAAAAAAACAAAAAAAAAACTCGGTTCCGGCCTTCTGTAAACTCTTGTCTGACGCTGCATCCCATAAATTCCCGTATTCGATTTCATAAAAGTCTTTATCACCATTGCGGTGAATGGTTCCCAGTAGTCATCACTACTTATTTATAATAAGTCTGCTGTCGGAGTGGAATCAAGATGTCTGTTGGTACGGTTAAATCCTTCCTAAAACTTGGTAACTGGATGCATACTTCGTAGCTGGGTGGATAGACCGTGAGATAATAGTTTTGAAAACAAAAGAAAATGGTGATTCTGGGCCATATGGGCGCCAGCACAATTTTTTCCAGTGGGATCTAAGTTTTAAGTCATTCGAGATAAATGACAAAAATACGATCTCACTGCCTAAAGGAAAATATCTTTATTTTAAAGACGAAGAGAAAACAGAATGTTATATATAGAGTAATGACAATTGAAATAAAAAATAACAATAAATATTGTGAAATCTACTTAGCTAGCAAAGAACAATTTCTTATGACAGTCAAGCTAGATTATGATGGTAACACTCTTGGTTAAAAGGAAATAAAAATTGCAGTCTCCTATTGCTTTGCTCGAATCGATCGACAACCTTGCGTATAAACCTGCATTTCCGCACACTTAATTTCTATGGACATTCGTTATACACAGAACACCTAGTCTTTCCTCGTCACTGCCCAAGACTTCACCCTACGCAGAGTATTGAAAATATTTCAATGGTACGGGGAGTCGCGGGGACTGCGGCTGCGATTTGTAGTGCCCCTCAAACTGCCAGGTAAAATTTCTCCGCTTCCTACATACTTTCTAAAAGAGAATTCTTTTCTGTTTCCGCTACCGACTTGTTTTTCCAAAAGTGGTACCATTACAATGGCGCACCCAGGAATTCTTGTTGGAGGGGGCTTTATATATATAGTATACGTACACAATGTGTGTACATATATGTAGTGTACGCCTGTAGTTTATATACGGTTGTGGCGTACGTCGCTCTTAATCTCTTTGGAGCCTTGGGAAGAAGACACTATGTAATTTTTTGAACATGTAAAATAATATTTTTGAATGTTTAACTTGTGACGTACGTTGCTCTTAATTTCTTTGGGAAGAAGACACTATGTAATGTTTTGAACATGTAAAATACAGGGTGTTTCAGAAAATTTGATATCATTTGAGTTGTAAATATCTGAGTAACTAAATAGTCTAGGCAAATGAAACTAAACAGGCTTAGTGTTGAGCAAAATAAGATTTAGTCGTCAAAACTTGAATGAAAAATTCAAAGGTATGTGGATTTCATGAACGATTTCACAAGTTTTCAATATGAAAACTTCTGTGACACGGCACATGTCAAGTCGGCAGTCCAGCTTCCGCCAAACACGATGCAGTATGTCCCTCATGGGCTCAAATGCACTACCTGCAATGCAGATTTGGACATGGCACAAAAAGTTTAAAGAGGAAGGCTGTCTGTGCAGGGCAAAAGGATCTGAACGACCACCAGTAGCGGAAGAGATGGTCGTGCGGGTTCGGGAAACATTTCTGCGAAGCCCCAGGAAATCCATAAGAAGAGCAAGTCTGGAAACCCAGATTCCTCCAACAACAGTTTGGCGTGTCACAAGGAAACGCTTGCGAATGACACCCTACACAAGCTACAGCTCGTTCAGGCCTTAAAGAGAGATGACAAGCAAAAGCGTAAACAATTCTGTGTCAGAGAAACTTGAAAAAGACGAGTTTGAAAATCGTCTTGTTTTCAGTGATGAGGCCACATTTCATACGAATGGCAAAGTCAACAAGCATAATGTTCTCATTTGGAGCGAAGAAAATTCCCATTTCACATTTGAGCACATGAGGCACATGCTGCATCGTGCTTGGCAGGAGCTGGACTACCGACTTCACGTGTGCAGTGTCACAGGTGGTGCGAATAGTGAAAACTAGTGAAATCGTTCATGAAATCCACATACCTTTAAATTTCTCATTCAAAATTCGATGAATAAATCTTATTTTGGTCAATATCAAGCCTGTTTAGTTTTATTTGCGTAGACTATTAGTTACTCAGATATATACATCTCAAATGATATCAAATTTTCTGAAACACCCTGTAATATTTTTGAATGTTTAATTTGTGACGTACGTCGCTCTTAATCTCTTTGGGGCTTTGGGAAGAAGACACCATGTCAGACACTATGTAATTTTTTAAACATGCAAAATAATAATTTTGAATGTTTAATTTGCGACGTACATCGTTCTTAATCTCCTTGGAGGGCTTAAGCCCCCAACGCCCCCTCCGTGGGTGCGCCAATGTACCGTTACTTTGACTCTGCGTCTTCACTAACAAGATTCACGCCGTATGCTGCTGAAATGTCTTTGACCGACAAATTTCCTCGTCAAGTTTACTAAGATACATATTTGGGAAGTAAATTTAAAAGAAAAAATGGCGGTTCCTGCTCTATTGAGGACCTACTTTCCAGAGAAGTTATCAAAGAATTCAAATATCAAGTGCAGATTCATGGACGGCAATATTCTTCCCCGGAATTTGATGATACATTTTATATGCTCTTGTTTGGCCACCTTGTGTGTCTGGGGGGGGGGGGGGGTTGCCGGCGCATGAGAGGTCACTGAGACGACAGCGGGCGAGGACTATGGTGAGCGTGATTTGCCGTAACGAGCAAAGCAGAGACACAACCTCTAGTCTTTAAAAAGAAAAAACGAAATTCACCCCTTCTCTGTTCTGTTCTTATTTGAGGGGGCGGGGGCATTCCCCACAGGATCACTTGATCCTTGAATGTAATTGTGGGCGACCTTGTTTCCGGTTACTCTCCCTTTCCTTAGATTTGCAAGAACAGCGATTGATTATGAAGAGAAAAAATTAATCATAATACCATATGCATGCATTCCAATCGCAGTTTCGGCAAAGAATATCTAACTCCCTCCAAGTAAATAAATAAATAAATAAATAATGCACCCGCTGCGCGTAAGCCTAGCGCAGCTTTAGCCTTGTGCCCCTCCAAGTAAATAAATAAATAATGCGCCAGCTGCGCATAAGCCTTGTGTCTCAGCTTTGCTCGTAACAGTACGGCATCGCCCAAGATTACGATTTTTGATATATGCTGCTGTACGGAAAAAAAAAATAAAAAAAAATTATGACTTCTGATACAAAACCTGCTGTACCGAGAAAAATTTTTTTTGTTAAAATCTACCTGAATCATTCACGCTTAGTATTAATCACTATCTGTGATCAGAAAAAAAAAAAAAAAAAAAAAAATTCAAGTTGTACATTTTGAAAAAGCAAATGCAAGCATACTTTACCCCCTTGTTTGTCTTTTTTTGGGGGGAGGGGGTAACGATTCCCATAAGCTTATAAGGCTATAGATAGTTTTTTAAGATATTTATGTAGATGATTTTAGGAAGGAGTGTCTAACCCAAGGTTTTAAACAACCCTGAGAAGTAGGAAGCTAGTAGATTTGAGCTAGAGTGCCTAACAGGAAAGTCACACAGAAGCGATGACGAAAGGGGGAGGAAGACGCCTTTATTTATAACCGGGGGCCAGCACCCGATGTCCGACGACTTAGCGTGCCCATACAACGCACATTTACTGGTTCAAGGCGTTCGTACCTGCCTGGAATCGATACTGAGATTTTTTCGTGTCAGACGCGAACTTTGACCACTAGGCCAAACGCAGCCCAGGCTCTAGGGAGTCGGCCTGCTCTAACTCATCTTGCTGGGCCAACGCCGTGAGGCAAGCGCACAGTCGTTACCTTCTAAAAGCAAAGTGCATGCCCATCGTGTGTTTGAGTCCCGGCACATTTCGGATGATCTGCCAGGAACCCGCGCTTCTGTCTGCCACATGGGCGGCCCCTCATTTACTTAAAGAACGGAAGTTTACATGGCATACTCGTGACAGCGAGCATTGAATATTCGTTGATTTTTATTAAGCCATAAAAAAAATCCCAATCTGAAGAAGTGATTTCTTATGGCTAAGTTTTCATAATTTTGTGATTTGGAAAATAATTACAGTTAAATACGACAGGTAAATCTATTAAATAGAAATACTCGCCAGTAGAACTCTACCAAGAAAGAAATTATTTCATAAACTGTTGATCTTATTATTGTTCTTTTCTATCGACAAAAATTTACTACATGGCGTTGGTCTTTTCAGTCAACCATTTAGAGGCAGACTGGGTATCTAGAAAGACATGGGTGTCTTAATTCGTGGTTCGTCGAAGTCAGAAAACTCAAATTAGATTGATGAAACGATCAGTTTTCTTGTGCTTATGAAATTTTTTGACGAAAAAATAAAATAAAATAAAAAAAACCCCTCAAGTTAGCAAAAAGAAGCGACAAAGTACCATGATAATCTTTGCAGATAATTTATGCTATATGCATCTTTCGCATACTCTCAAAACACTTGTTTTACTTGTGGGTGTGAAATAAAACAAGTGTTTCGAGAGTATATATTTATTTACGTACAACACACTGCATTTATTCGCGTCACTCGCCACCACATCGAGCCACAGCCCGGAACGTACTAAGTGGAACTGAATCATAACAAGAAACTATAAAGTTTACTAAATCCTGACATTGAGCAGTGTACTTAAGTTAAGTAGGTGGATCAATACATGTTTGTATCGTAAACCCAATGAAAGAAGATATGTGAGTCATAAAAATAAATATTTATTAAACTAGGGCTGCGGCAATAGAATTTCTTAAGGGGGGGGGGGGTCATGAATTTGGTTTATTGGTGAAAGCCTCATATATACACTGAAAAGCAATTGAATTAGAGATACCTGTCTAGTAACGTGTAGCACCACCTTTCACTCTGATGACGGCGGCGATTCGTCTCGACATGGACTCGACAAGACGACAAGACACCGGAAGCGTTGGGAAGCCATACGGATCCACGACCCCTGAACAAGCTCCCACAGTTCACAAAGATTTGATGGAAGGGGGTCAGAGTCTCGAACATCTCTCTCGATGGCATCCCAGATGTGCAGCTAAGTCACCTGAGGTCAGGTGACCTAGCTGGCCAAGGAAGCGAGATCATGTCGGAGGAGTGTTCATCCAACCATTTGGATACAATTCGAGAGCGATGGCACGGTGCATTGTCTTGTTGCAGGTGAGGTCCCCAGTGAGATGTTGAAGACGCACAAACGGGAGCAAATGGTCGTCCAGGATATCCCGGTAACATTGACCTGTGAGGGACGATGTCACACGTACCAGGGGTCCCATTTCAGTCCACGTAAACAGTCCCCAGACAAGAATGCCACCCCCACCAGCTTGAAGAGTACCCTGCTGGCAAGAAGGATCCATCGCTTCATGTGGTTTTCGCCGTACTCGTATCCTGTCATCCGCATGTACCAACGTGAATCTCGACTCATCAGTCCAGGCAACATTTTTTCACATGTCTAGGGTCCAGTGGCGATGTACCCGCGCTCATGCTAATCTTTGCACCCTGTGATGTGCAATCAGCAGCGGTACCCTCGTGGGACGATGGCTTCTGTACCCCATAGCGAGGAGATGGTTCTGGATGGTATAGCTGCTTACACGTTTTTGTGCACCAGCGTTAAATTGCCGAGTGATTTCTCGCACTGTGGCCCGTCCATCCGCTGTTACAATGCGAGCTAGCCGACCATGACCCCACTCATCCACACGCTGTTGTCCACGGCAGTTGGCCCATGCGGGGATGGTTTTACCAGATTCGATGTATTCACGGTGCACCCGTGACACAGTGGCTCGTGAAAATCCCAGTGCCTGCACGACTTCCGAGATGGAGTGACCCATTCGTCGGGCCTCGACAACTCGCCCACGATCAAATGCGTTTAGATCCTTCGTATTACCCATACTGCGTCCGACTCTTATTGATTCCGTCGCATCACTCCTTATATTGTCGGATCGCTGCATACGTCATGTCGTTTCCGTTTACAGGGCCGCCCACAGCGCCACATTTGCATAACGCCAGCTGTCTCTAATTCAATTGCTCTTCAGTGTATATCACTTTAAATTCGTACTCAATCCACACTCAAGATGGGGTCCGGACCCGAGGATCCCCTCATCCCCTTGGCTACGCCTCTGTTCAGATTTTAACGAACGTAAGAAACGACCCTGGCATCGATGAAATATGATTGTGATACAAAAATCCATCTGCGCACGCGTAAGCTGACCTCAAGATGGAAAGTGAATCTGAATCGCAAGCTTGTTAGTGAGAGCGATTGGTAATTTTTGGTCTAGGATATCTACAGGTTACACATAATCGTTTTATACATCATTTTAAAGCTCTCGTCAACAGCAGGTACTACCTATACCCCGTGAGGTCGAGAGGAAGCCAAATTTCGCTATACGATGCACTGTTTTCATAGCATCAAAATGCATTTTTGTAATGGCTTTTATCACATTGAGCGTCAGGTTTTCCTAATTTAAACAGATTGCAATGGGATATTGTTTCGTTTATGTAAAACGTGATGTTTGGCGCTTTTTTAGTGAAATATATTGTTGAGTAACAATGATATTAACTATTGTTGCGTCACTTCAGGGACAGCATTTAAAAATTAGATTTCAGCATGTTGCGCCCATAGCTTAGTTTTCAGGAAGGGGCAAACAGAAATTAGTTTTCAGGAGGGAGCAAACAGAAATTGGTTTCTAGGAGGGGGCAAACAAATTGATGAGCTGGGTTGGAACAACGGCTTTAGGTGTGTTAGAGGCGGTTATTTCGTTTTTTATATCAATAAATGTATTTTTATTTTTATAACAATTTTTTTATGTGCCTGTAGATATAAGTATGTGCTGTTTAAAATCTTTAAAACCTAATTTCTCTCAAGAGACGCAAATAGCGTATTAAATCCGTTTATTTTTGCGGCGTATAGTAAGTACAAAGATTCATTAATCTTTGGGACGCTTTTTCAAGGCAATGGTAGACATTTTTTGTGTCTACCATTGCCTTGAGAAAGCCTCCCAGTGGAGTGCGAAAGCTTGGCGAATCTTTGTACTTACTACTCCGCAAAAATAAACGGATTTAATACGCTATTTGCGTCTCTTGAGTATTCACAGTGTGGTGTGTTTATAATTACGTTACCTAATTTCTCAGAACCATGTTGTCGTGGATAAGTCGTTTTCCCACTTAGCTCCTCAATTGTAATATAATATACAAACAAACAAAAACACCACATGCAAATTTCCTCTGTCCCTTCTTGTTGTCTAACCAGTTTTACCACACATGCAATGCATAAATTTAACTGAAAATCAGAAGATCCAAAAACTTATAAAGTAAATTCGACAGTTTGTTGAGGCAATAGTGAAATTTCTTTATTTTTCTGAGCCTTATCCGTTCGGCTACTTGTGGCCCATGCCCCACGAAACTCTAAGGATCATTTAATCGGTCCTCAAGTAAAGTTCTGGAAACAATTTCAGATCTTTGTCAAGCAGTGAAAACGGCTGCTGCAGAGAATGATATAATTTTCATTCCTTTGCCTTTCATGGTGTACATATCTACGTTGTTGTTCTACATTAAATACAAAAATGTATTATTTTCTACTGTACATTCACAACTTTTTCCCTACTTTTATTGCTTACATACGCATTCAGAAATTCAGTAGACAAATAAGCAATCAGAAAAAATGTCATCGCAAAAATCTTTGTAGTACCTTCCAAAACCAGAAACTATATAGTCAGATTTCCAGGGGAGGGCAAGTGCCCCCTCTTGCCCCTCCCTATGGGTGCCCATGGATTTCAGCAATGGTTTTGACTACTTCCATTACCCATTTTCATTCCATCGAAATATTTTACTTAGGGTTTACTTTGTTGGGAAAGATGCATAGCATCAAAATGTTTGTTATGAGAGTAGATAAACGACTGTTAAATTCGTCTTTTCTTTCTCCAACACTTTTCGCTTACTGCACTTAAAAATATTTAAATATTTGCGAATGGCATTTAATTTAGATCATGCCTTCCGATGCGAGATAGAAGAAATGTAAGGTTCAATACAAAACTAATTATAATCGAGAATGTGTTGGGACATTGAAAAAACCACAGGCATTAGAATTTGTAGGCTCTTTTGACTCAAGCTAAAAATACAGTCTCACGAAATCTCCAAAAGGCGTGCCCTTCAACCAAAATAACTTTTAAGTCGGTCAACAAACTAAGTTAGAAATTCAAATAGTGCCAATTTTATGCATCTCTGCAGACTGCCTGATTTATTATTAATCCTATTCCATTCACATTAACTCCAAAGCAACACAAACTTCATGCTCATTTTAAAAACAAAAAAATCTTGAAAAAATCGTTAAAAAAATGAAACACGGAAAACGCTAAAATCTACCCAAAGTTTCCGAACATTAGTTAAATTGAAAGAAATTTAGCTGCTTGGTTAAACACCGAGGAGAATATTATAAATTTGATTTCATGCTCATCTCCTCGCTTTCCAATGGTAGAAAAACATTTATATACGGGATCTTCGTGCAGGCAGAACAAATCTATTCAGATAATATTTATGCTGATTCCTTTCTATCCTGGCGACCTTGCTTTCGTGTGAAGAGCCGAGTTCATGCTGCTCTTTTCTCTTTTATGTTCCGATAGTTGGATATACATGTAAATTATGATGAATTTCAATTCAGTGGTTTGATTCCATTGAGGCTTCTCCTGTTCACCGTGTGAACGAAAACGTTATTACGAAACTAATGCGGAGCGTGTTTCCAACGAGCTTGTTGAACAGTAGGCTGAATCACCGCCGATGGACATTTTATGAGTGAAAGCAATGAAAGGAGTTTTCCCAAAGCTGATATCTGAGGATGATTCAGGAGCTTACTTACTACTGTAGGGTCCTAGGGGGAAAGGGGGGGGGGGTCTGTGAAAGTATGTTTATATGCATTGCGAGGCCTTTAAAACGCTTTCTCCATCAAAATAATCAAATTTATTTATTAAATTATCAATAACGAGGAACTGTACACTAACTATGCATAAAATAGTAAAACTGTATTATTCAATAGAAATCCGACTGATTGGCGTAAGAATATAAATAAAAGTTTCCAAGCTTTCGCACATCAACCAGATGGCTTTTTTATTATTATTGAACGTTTAACAACCAGCGTAAGCAACTCAATGAGCTATAAGCAGTCGCCCGGTCCTAATTTAGGGCCACTGGCCCCAGTGCCGTAAGACAAACACAACATCCATGCCTCACCAGGATTCGAACCTGGACCCTTCTCGGATGAATGGTCATAAGCCAGCGCTTAGACCACTGCACCACCGGGCGTCATGGCTTTGTTAAGGAAAATAGACAGAAACTGCAATCTGAATAATTGGACGCTTCAACAATTTGAATTCTTTGATTTGACTTGAGAATTAACAAGTAGATACGATAGGTATAATGTATGAAAAGTCTGTTTATTGGTGTAAATATATATATAAGAACACAAATGAAAGATTTCATCACCAGACGGGTGGCTTCATCAGACAAATAGCTCAGTCTGAAGTAAATGCGAGAGGCAGAGGCGTAACTAGGGCGGGGCAGGAGGGGTGGCTGCCCAGGGCGCAGCTCAAGAGAGGGCGCAAAAACCACTGCAAACAATCTGATAAAAAACCGCAATTGAAATTTTTGCACCAGTTTCTGGTATAGTTTTTTCGCGCCATACTTTGTCGTTTGTCCATTTGCAGAATTTGCCTATAATATTTGTCAGTTTCGGTAGCTTGGCAGCTAAAATTCACATTTTGCTCCTCAAAATTTGCAGGGTATGTTATTTGCTCACATTCAGAAATGAAGCGCGGTTGTTCGTACGTTGCAAGATGAGGATTTCGTTCACATTGCTGAAGATTCTCTGTTGGGCAATTCGATCATTACTGCTCTACAGCAAGCTGCATTCGGTCCATTTAATGTCGTACCAAAGGTCCGAACTTCGAAGCAAGTAGGAATCTCATCGTCTTCTTCACCTATGTGTTTTACATCTATAAATGAGCTATAAAATACTAAAGGTGATGTGAGGAAACGCACAAAACCCTTCTGCCGAATGCTTTTCTACCTTCTTCCGATGCAATTCAGGAGGGTAAAATGACGTTCCCGTTTCGGAAAAGAAATTATACTCAGCTTCGTAATAGTCTGTTTACTTTATCATTCCCCAGTAAAACTATTTAAGCCTTAGGTTGTTTTACTACAATAAAAATGGCAATGAGGTCTGCGGTAACTTCGCAAAGTTCTTCCTCTGGTCCGCCGAAAGAAAAACTAGCCGGTTCCTAAGATCTATAGCTCAACCGTTAATGATTATTAGTTATCAATTAACTACAAGAGAATGTAATAAAAAAAAGATAGCATAAATTCCAGTAGGAAGCAAAACGTCAGATGCAACTCACGGTGGCCAGTTAGTTATTTTGAAAAATTGCATATGCAAAACTGTGCATAATCAACACACAAGACCACAGTTACTGTCCTAAAAGCTCATGCAACAAGCATGATAACAATATTTCAAGCACAAAGCGCTAAAGGTTTTTTGTCTTAACGACTTTGTGGTGGTGATGGTGGAAGGGGCGGAGGGCGTAATATTTGTGGTTTGCTCTGGCGCAGAAAGCCTAGTTACGCCTCTGGTGAGAGTTTCTAATTCAAAACTAAAAACAGAGAGAGATATTTAAAAAAGTGATATTCTAAATCAAAACCTAAACAATACAAAATAATAGCCTACATCAACTGGGAATACCCAGAAGCGCGCGTCAAATCAAAAGTTCGATAAAAATGTCCTCGTTGCAAATCTTCAGGTTTCGTAAGAATCTCAATCGTTTCCTTATACGCAGTCGCTGTCGCGCGTGTAGACGGAGCGGTCTTCTTGGTTTCATTCCATTTAGAGATGGCAATTTTGATTTAGAAATAACTTCTCATTTACTTCAGAATGAGCCTGACTAAGCCATCCGCCCGGTAGTGAACCTTGCATTTGTGTTCTTATACAGTATATAGCAGTGGCGGCCCGTGACCAAAATTGCTGGGGAGGCAAACTACTTTTCAGCCTGGATTCAAATAAATGTATTCAATTTAATGCAATTTTTTTCACATTATATATTTTTTTATTTACTTCCTCATGTGCGAAGCATAAAATAAGTAACGTGACCCGTGAAAAAATTTATAAAGATTTTACCGGAGACGCACGTTTTACATGACTTGAGACCAACACAAAACCTGTTTATGTAAGATTCCAGCCCTTCGCCTAAATATATTTTTCTCAGTCTGAATTGCCCTCTTGGACTATTTGCGAACTGTTAAGCCAGTTTGAATATGAAATACATTGCTTCGAAATAGTTTTTTATTAAAGAGATCAACAGAAGATAAAAAGCAAGACTGAACTATACATCTTTTTCATCTCAAATGAAATTCTATATACACCTCTACCTTCACTGACGCCAAAAGAAAAAGTCTTGAAAACTTCTGCTCACAGCGTTTACCTATACAGCAAGAGAGAAAGCTTACCTTACGCCTATATTGTCTTGTATATGAGGTCTATCTTTCGTTCTTTTTGTTTGGCGAAGTGATTTATTATATGGTCATACCATGTCTGTTCTGCTTCCATCCTCTTCACAAGTGCCTTCTCGATGGACAGAACTGATAAACTTGACAACCTTTCTTGCCCAATGGAATTTCTCTTGTAGTTTTTTATCCTCTTCAGGCACGAAAAACTGCGTTCCACAGAGGCCGATGTTGCAAGAATTGTTACTACGAGGGAAAGAAGTCTAAACAACTCTGGCAGTGCCTGTGTTAGATTATTATTGTATATGGCAGATAGAAGTTCTGTTGTACTTTTGGCATTGTTCCACAGATCTCTGTCTGAATACAGAACCTGTAGCTCACTATGCAGTTTGGTGCTGTCAAAGTATTTTTCATAAGTTTGAAGCAGAGCTTTAAAACAGTGTTCAGGAAAAATTCTAGAATGAGCTTCAAAGCAGTGTACATCGACCAGCTGAAGAAATTTTAATTTCTCAATGTCAGAAAACCGGCATTTTAACTGAGTTGTAACATTGTCCATTTCCTCATAATACAGTTTTCTGTATTGCACGGTGGCTGGAATATCATTGCTGCCTTTAAATCTTTTGTTTGGAGAACCAACCTCACTGCACACGTCACACACGTTATAATAGAGATCATCAAACTGTATCTGATCTCGAAAGTACAACAATTTTTCACATAAGCCAGTAATTCGTTTGTTACAGAATGTAACATCGGAACTATTTGACTGCAGTACAGAGAAAGTAACCTTAGTTAAATCAAATATTTTTTTATATGAGAAGAGAAGAAAAACGAAATTAAAATCTTGAAGCCACCGTTTTAGTCCTGCTGCTTCGTAAATTGTCTCATCATAGTTGGAATCATCCTCAATTTTTTCAAATACTTCAATTAGCAACAACCTGTGGTCAGCTATGGTAGACACTGAATGAGATTTGAAGTTCCACCTGGTCTGTGATACACGAGGTGGTCTGGGTCCACCAACAGATGTCGATTTGGAAAAGAATGCACAAATTGCATTTAAATTTGAAAAAAAAATACGGGATTCTTTCAACACTGACGCTGCTTTGCTCAAAACTAAGTTCAGCCTGTGTGCGTAGCAATGAACAAATAATGCTTGAGGGGCATCACACTTCACTTTTGCTTGCAATCCATTCAGCTCTGATGACATCACTGCTGCGCCATCATATGTCTGTGCAACTAGTTTTTCTTTGTAGCAAAGTCTTTCCAGCTCACGATCCAGTAATTCTTTAAGCGAAGTAGCACACCGATCAGAACTTACGTCAAAATATCCCAAGAATCTTTCTACTGGTACTCCATCTTTCACGAATCGAACTATAGTTGATACTTGTGTACGGGAGCTAATGTCTGTCACTCAATCAATCTGCCAAGAAAAAACTGGGCATTTTCAATATCTGCATTGATTTCATTCTTAACTATATGAGCAACTGATTCGATTAAATCATTCTGTGTTGTTTTTGAAGTTCCTGAAAATGTTGTATTATTCTCCATAAACACTCTCAATGTTTTGCCACTCTTGGAGAGTAAATCAATCATCGCGAGGTAATCTCCCTTATTTTCAGAGACTTCACTCTCATCGTGTCCACGAAATGGGAGCTCTTGCCGGGCTACTAGTGTTGTAATATCAATCAACTTCTTCATTACATCACGATTCTTTTTTACTTTTTCATTATGACGTAAGTCACTTGTTCTCTTCGCTTCGTTGAGCAAGTATAGTCTATCCTTGTTTTGCCTAGGAACTCCATGTGGTAAGTTTTTCAAATCATTGAAGCCTTTCTCTTGCCAGACTTCATTGCCACTCACAGGAAACAGTAAACATGGCCAACAATATAGTTTGTTCGTTGATTCACTACCAGTTAGCCATTGTTCTTTTCTGTACCAGTCAATATTAAAACACCTGTTAGAAGTTTTGCCTTTTGAAGTCATCTTTTTCATTTCAGGTGTAGGCCTACCATCATTTTTAATTTGATCCTTTTCTTCAAATTCTCTCCTACTGAAAGGCTTTTCCAGTAAGCTCTCCACCATATTAGATATCTTTGAAGCAGAGGCCATGGTCTGAAAAACAACTCTTGATAAAACATATAGAAAATTAGTTACACAAACATTAGTGTGGAAAAAAAGCAACTAAGAAGAAGACGCTATGTAATGCCGCTCGAAGCTGTCAAAATGAGGAGTTCACTACAGGAAAACAGCTGTTCCCGTGAGGCAAGATAACATCAGCCTCACAGGAAGTCCAGGGTGCGCGTGCGCTCTTTGTGTTCGCCGTTCCACCGCCTACCCTTCGGATCTACTGATTCAGTAGAAGTAAACAGGTTTTGCGCAAAATCTACGAGAGGCATTTCGCTTCATGCCTCACGGACAGAGATCGCAAGCTGAGGACATTTCGTAACTACGCGCTACCGTTTGTTTTCCAAAAGCGTCAATTTAAAAAACTGAATGAACGCATGGACGACATTTAATTCCAAAGAGTTAACTAGCATAAACTTTTGCTTTCCTATATCCAAAAGTACTGAATGAACAAAACGAATAATTATAACTAAGAGTGTTGAAGGGATGTAAGGTCAGGTGATGCGTAACATCACAGCCTCTCCTTGACAAATGTCAACCCCGCCTTCTCGTGGTGCATCCTGTTCCCACTAAAGGGGCTCTGACGACCGCCAATAGCGGTATAACTATACCATCGGGATTAGAGGAAATTCTATCCCACACTCACCAACCCGCTTGGCCAGCGTGGTGAGTTATGGCCAAACCCCTCCAAAATGATTCCACAACTTAAATCTTGGCCCTCAGTCTCCGGCAGCTGGAATGTACCTGGCCAAGGCAGCGGCCAGTGCGACATGAAGGCAGAGGGTGCTAAGAATCCCGGAGAACCGGACTAGGCTGCCATCTGATGCTGACCTTGGCTACGTACAATGGACGCTCCCTATCTTCTGATTCAAGGCTTCTTGAATTGGAAGAGGAACTACAAAGGATCAAGTGGGACATCGTGGGGCTAAGTGAGGTAAGGAGAAAAGGAGAAGATCTCATTGAACTGAAAAGTGGACATCTCTTCTACTATCGTGGGACAGATACTGGCAGAACTAGTGGTGTTGGATTTATAATAAACAAGAAACTGAAGGATAAAGTTGTAGAAGTTGAAAGTTCCTCTGACAGAGCTGCACGACTTGTTATCCAACTCTCGAAAAGATACCAGGCTCAGATTATTCAAACTTATGCACCCACCACAAGTCATCCTGAAGAAGAAATTGAAGAATTTTATGAGGAAATTTGTCATCTAAATAATAAAGGTAAGCAGCACTTGAAAATAATTATGGGAGATTTCAATGCAAAAATAGGGCAACGGCAACAGAATGAAACTTCAGTAGGTAAATTCGGTCACGGCAACAGAAACCAGCGTGGAAATACTCTCGTTGAGTTTGCAGAGGCAGAAGGGTTTTTCATCTTGAACTCCTTCTTCAAGAAAAAGCCACACAGGAAATGGACATGGAGACATCCAAATGGGACGACAAGTGAAATTGATTTTATTATGTGTAACAAAAAATTCGTCATAGAAGACTGCAGTGTGCTAAACAAGTTCAACACAGGTAGTGACCATAGATTGGTGAGATGTAAGATGCACCTCAACACTAAACTTGAACGTGGCAAGCTCATAAGACAAACAAAATCTATTGACATAACCAACCTTAAAAAACACCATAATACCTTCAAGTTGGAACTGAAGAACAGGTTCTCTGCTTTAGAAGGCCTAACATCGGAAGAAGTGGACATCTCTGAAGTTAACAGAAAAGTAACCAAAGCTCTTATGGAAACAGCAACAAAATTAGCTGGGTCTAAGAACAAGTTGCATGTAAATAAATTATCAGGAAAAACGAAAATGTTGATGCAAAAAAGAAGAGAGATGAGGACAACTAAAGAAGATGTGACTTCCAAAGTGGAATATATAGAGCTATGCAAGACAGTACGAAAAAGTATCACTGAAGACGTAAGAAAATTCAACTGTGAACTAGTGAGGAAAGCAATTGAAAACAACCAAAGCCTAAAGATAGCAAAGGGACATCTCAGTAAGGGAAGAAAACAGATTATGGCACTGAGAAAAGAAGATGGTTCTGTAACAAGAAATAGAGGCGAAATTTTGACAAGAGTGAAAGATTTCTACTCCAAATTATATGAAAGGGATGATACATGCACTCCAGACATCATGAAAGATACCAGTACCAGAGTTCCTCCAGTCCTTCCAGCAGAAGTTGCACATGCAATCAAGAACATGAAGCGGGGAAAAGCTCCAGGAGAAGATGGAATTACTGTAGACATCATACAAGAAGCAAGTGGAGAAATCGAAACAGTACTCGCCCAAATTTTCACTCGATGCCTTAATGAAGGAAAGATTCCTGAGGATTGGAACACCGCTACAATGATCCTGCTACATAAGAAAGGTGACATTGAGGATCTCGGAAACTACAGACCTATCAGCCTCCTATCAGTAGTTTATAAAATCTTCACTAAAGTTCTTTCACACCGCTTGAAGGTAACACTGGACATGGCTCAACCGAGAGAACAAGCTGGATTCAGGAGTGGCTACAGCACAATAGATCATATCCACGTACTGAGAGAACTAATTGAAAGAGCGAGGGAATATGAACTTCCATTGTGCATGGCTTTTATCGATTATGAAAAGGCCTTTGATTCGGTGAAACCATCAGCAGTTACAATGGCTCTGAAAACCTGCGGTATTGAAGATGCATACATTAATATTATTAATAACATCTATGAAAATGCAAGTGCAAAGATTAGGCTGTTTGAAAATACAACACACGTAAAAATTGGAAAGGGAGTGAGACAAGGTGACACCATATCTCCGAAGCTCTTTAATGCCACATTGGAGGGTGTTTTTCAGTCGCTGAGCTGGGAAAACAAGGGGATAAAGATTAATGGAGATTATCTAACCCACCTTCGTTTTGCTGATGACGTAGTCATTTTTGCAACTACCCCATCAGAGCTGCAGAGTATGATCCAGGAACTTGCTGACACGAGTAAAGAAGTGGGATTAAAAATGAACTTTCAGAAGACAAAAGTGATGTTCAATGCTTTTACAAGAAATGAAGATTTATCGATTGATGGAGAAAAGCTGGAGATAACAGACACGTACGTTTATCTTGGACAGCAGATATCTAGTGAGGGTCACATTGATGAAGAAATTAATCGGCGTACAAAACTTGCCTGGAGAGCTTTTGGAAGAAACAGCATAATTTTCAAGAGCAATATGCCATTATGTCTTAAAAGAAAAGTGTTTGATCAATGCATCCTTCCAGTGCTTACGTATGGTGCAGAGACGTGGACCTTAACTAAAAGAGACATACAAAGGCTGCAGACAACTCAAAGAAGCATGGAGAGGTGCATACTTGGTGTAACCAGGAGAGATAAGAAGAGGAACTCGTGGATCCGAAAAATGACAAGAGTGGAAGACATCATGATCAGAGTTAAATCCCTGAAATGGCAATGGGCTGGACATACTGCCAGAAGGACAGATCATCGATGGACAGCCGAAATTTTAGATTGGATTCCAAGGGACAGGAAAAGACCCAGAAGAAGACCACATGGGAGATGGGTGGATGAAATTCGAAAGTATGCAGGGGTGACATGGAGGAGACTGGCACAAGACAGACTGTTGTGGAGGAAACTTGGGGAGACCTTCGTCCAGCAGTGGATTGATAATGGTTGACAATGATGATGATGATGAAGAGTGTTGAAATTTTGAGGAGGCACTGCCTCCCTTGCCTCCTCCCAAAAGCCGCCGCTGGTATATAGGCCTACACCAATTGATCAATAAATGGAACTTTTCACACGTTACAGCTATTTATTGTATCGGTGTATTACACCCAAGGAGGTTAGAATAACACTTCTGGAGATGCCATGAGTATCTTAACCGTGAAGCCGCAAAGTGTGGAATTTTGAGTTAGTTTATGTGATACCCATGCAGTTTCAATTGTGTGTATTTTGGAATTGCATGGTTTGGGGTTGCAGAAATCGTATTACTATCAAACCGGAATGAATTATACTTCATACACGAGTGAAGTTTTCAATTTTAACTTAATGTTTTGTTTTGAATTCGCACTAACGTTCATTCTGATACATAACTTCCATTTAAATTCCTCATGTAAATGTGCTTTATTGGAGCTCATTCCATTTCATATCAAGCAGAGGCCTGTCTGGCGACCCTCAGAAATTTTCCTTGAAAAAATATATTTGAAAGCCCTAGTCATATGATAACAGAAAATACCACTTTTACTTCTGAAAAAAAAAATCGTATGTAAATTAGGTCGTTTTCAAAATAGTGCGCTGCACTGAAGCCTTCGCAGCAAAAGGAAATTTCTGATTTTTAGGTATTAATAACTCTTGAAATTTTAATGCTACAACTGAGATTTTTCCAGTAGAAAGCACAGTTTAGAGACTAATATACACAGCTACTTTTAATGTGGCTGTGCCCCATGTTTATGTAAATAAATAACAAAATGTAACAATGTTCAAAAAATTCAATTTTTAATTTTTTTCTTAGAAAATTATACAACTGTTGCGCTTAAAAAAATGCTCTGACTGCATTTCAATTTTACTTTTGCAATGATAAACATCCAAATATTGAAAAAACAAAAGATTTAAGAAAAAGTGTCAAATTTCAAAAATTAATATTAAAAAAAGACATTTTTTAAAAATCTGAAAATCTAGATGACAGTCGTTATATGCTAGTATAAGATAAAACAATATAAAAAAGGTAGTATTTCAGTTGTAAACTTTTTATACACAGCCTATGTAGTGTAATAACCAATACTGTCAGGGGGAAATCATCTAAATACATGGCGTCAGTTGAATAAATAAACCCATCACTCTTTCCACGTTAAGCAACGCACAGCAACCGAAAAATTGTTATTCGGCCGCCGCCGGGGAATACTGTCAATTATAATAATGTGTGAAAAAATTCACGATTGATTGAAAGGTTTGTTTTATGTTAATAGCAGGTTTAATTCAAAATGTTATTGATGAAATAATAAAAAAAAATATCTCTACAAAATGCTGTCCAATTGGAAAATTTATGTTTTGAAGTACAAAAGTGGATGCTGAAAGGATCACATAGGATTACATTCATAAACTTCAGAGATGTGGTATTTCAGATGAAAAACACTAAAGAAAAAAAATAACTTTCTTTTGGTTTTGTACTTAGCTGATTTCATTGAGAACTGTTATGTTATACTGGAAAATGAAACACAGACATATTACTGGAAAAATAGAACCCAAGCATCAATATTCACATATGTAGCATAGTATATATATATATTTTTTCTGTAGTTCCTTAGTTTCTGATAACATGATACATAATTCTGTCCACGCTCTGTTTTTTATCAGTAAAACTGAAGAGTAGTTTAAATCCAATGATCAAATTTAATTTAGGCAAACATGATATTTATTTCAAGTACTTCTAATATTGGATTTCTTTAGTAAAAGTCCGCTATTGAAGGTTAATTTTTTGACGTGCACTAATGCAATTGCATTTTTGGACTTACCGTTAAATGGTGAAGTTCCAAGTTGAACACTTCCAGCACGTGGATCTTGGGATTTTCCCCGTATTTCCGTAATGTAGATGCAGCATGGTGGGTTTTTCATTCAGTTGCTGGTCCACTTCAGTTATTTCCCGTTGGTTTTTAATTGGCCTCGTTACTAAATGCATTTTTTCCTTTGCCGCTTCCACATATACTTCTATACGTTTTTTACCCCAGTACTTTCGGTAACACTCCGTTACCGTCATCTAGGGGACGTTTGCTCTGACCAGCAGAACCACCCAAAAGCTCTACTGACACGGTCCGTGCTGGTTAGAGCAAACGTCCCCTAGATGACGGTAACGGAGTGTTACCGAAAGTACTCGGGTAAAAAAACGTATAGAAGTATATGTGGAAGCGGTAAAGGAAAAAATTCATTTAGTAACGAGGCCAATTAAAAACCAACGGGAAATAACTGAAGTGGACCAGCAACTGAATGAAAAACCCACCATGCTGCATCTACATTACGGAAATACGGGGAAAATCCCAAGATCCACGTGCTGGAAGTGTTCAACTTGGAACTTCACCATTTAACGGTAAGTCCAAAAATGCAAATGATATTTATGATGGATGTGCTGCACATACTGGAAGCACATACTGAATATCAGTTCAGCTAGTTAAAAAAAACGGCTATGAAAGAAAAAAGAAACTTGATTTTCAGTGCAAGTAACCACTGAAATGAACATTGTATTGATGAAGGGTGTCTTGTGAAGCACTAGGCAAGTCAGCACAATCTTTTAAATCTAGAAGTATTTGACAATACAGAGAACAACAATTATTTTGTGAATACTGTCAGTAAGAAGCTATTTAATCTAGTTCTCCTGTGACATTCTCTCCTACAGATTAGAAAAAAATGTGGGAACGTTGGAAACATGTAAAAACCATGTCTGGGAATCAGGTCTTCACGTGTACATAAACAAAAAAAAAAAAAAAAGAAAAAAAAAAAGGACCGTAAACAATTAATATTAAGGAACTATACACCAACAATACTAAAAATACCATAACTATACCAGGAATCTGACAGCTAGCATCACCTTCCTTGAACTATACTAGGATCTACCTTCCTTGAAAAAGCCATCTGATTGATGTGCGAAAGCTTGGAAACTTTTATTTCTACTCTATACGCCAAGAAATTCGGATTAATAGTATAGTTATACTATTTTACGACTGCAACCCATGAACTGGTAATAGTGTTGACTGAATCTTGCCTAAAATTAAGAATGAAGTAGCAATTAATAGGTTAGCAAGAGACTATTTTGTTGCATGTGTTTATGAAGAAAACTGGAGGACTGAGCAAATAGTAAAACGATTGCCTTTACATGATGACATATCTGTGGTGTACCAAATGACAAAATTCTGTCAATGATACCTACACCATTTTCAGTTATTAGCTCTGCAAGATTATATGCCACTGATGCTTCAGAAGTCTTGTATGAACTCTCTTTTTGGGGAATCGTGGAAATACTGATAAAGTGATAAGTAATTCCTTAATTTTGAACATTCCATACATTTAATATAATTTTTCGGATTCTTATATATATGTATCATCATAACCATTATCAATTCACTGCTGGATGATCTCCCCAAGTCTTTCCCACAACTTTCTATCTTGAGCCTGTCACTCTAGCAAGCTTTCGAATTTCATCCACCCATTTCCAATGTGGTCTTCTTCTTTGTCTTATACTGTCCCTTGGTATCCAACCAAGAATTTCAGCTGCTCAATTGTGGCCAGTTCTTCTAGCAATATGTCCAGTCGATTGCCACTTGGGGGTTTGCACTTTAATCATGATGTCATCAACTCTTGTCATTTCCCATATCCATGTATTCCTCATCCTACCTTTCCTGGTCACACCAAGCATATCTCTCTCCATACACACGGTCAAGTCACATTATTGTGACCACCAGCTAATATCCAGAGTAGCCGCTGTGTGTAGCGCGGACAGCAGCTATACAGGCTGGGAGTGACTCAATAAGGTGCTCGAAGGAGTTCGCAAGTATGTGGAGCCATGCTGACTGCAGTGCATCTGACAGCTGCTGGAGGATCCATAGAACGAACAACGCGATCGAGGTGGTCCCATAGATGCTAAATTGGGTTTAAGTCTGAAGAATTAGGGGGCCAGGGAAGTACTTTGATGACTTCATCGTGCTCTTCCAATCACTCTCGAACATTTCTAGCTGTGCGACACGTCGCATTGTCTTTCTGGAAGATCCCATCCGCCCCAGGAAAGACAATCGGCATGTATGGGTGTACGTGGTCTGCAAGGATGGATTCATAACGAATTCGGCCCCTAGTGCTTTCCACAGGTATGAATGAACCCAGAGAATGCCACGAAAACACTCCCCAGATCATAACGTTGTCCCCACCAGCTTGTATTCTTCCAGCAATGGTTGAAGAGTGTTCTCCGATGTTTCTCGCCTTATACGCCAACGTCCATCCATTCGATGAAGCAGAAAACGTGACTCATTGGAGAAGGCAACCCATTGCCAATCAGCAGAGGTACAATTCCGATACTGGCGTGCAAATGTAAGCCCTTTCTGCCAATGCCCCTTCGTTAGCATAGGTGCAGTGACCATATCATCTGCATCGGAGCCCCATACGCAGCAGGGTTCGCTGAACTGTCATTTAAGACACACTTCGATAGCCCTCTGGTTCATTCGGCCAGTGAGTTGCTCCACTGTAGTGTGTTCGTCGGCCCTCGTGCACCTTCGCAGCCGACGTTCACCTCTCACATCAATGGCACGTGGTGCTCCACAGTTTCCACATCGCTTATTCACAATGGCGCCATTTCTTCAATCACGATACACTTTAACCACAACAGCACACGAACAGTTCACAAACTGCGCTGTTACAGAAATACTGCCACCCTTGGCCCGAAAGCCGATAATCATCCCTTTTTTGTAAATCTGATAAATCACTCCTTTTATCCATGACAACAACGAGTGACATGTTTTCAGAGATCAGATCATATGTAGAGGATTTTAGGGAGGGAGTGTCTGACCCCAGGTCTTAAACAACCCTTAGAAATAGGAAGCTAGGAGATTTGGGCTAGAGTGCCCGATAGGAAAGTGACACGGAAGCGAGGTAGAAAGACGCCCTTATTTATTACCGGGGGCCAGTACCCGGGGTCCGACGGCTTAAAGTGCCCATCCGACGCACTGCGGGTATTTAGTGAATCGAGCGTTCGTACCTGCTGGGATCGAACCGGAGGTCCTTTCCGTGGCAGCCGCGAACGTTGCCCACTAGGCCACCCGCGGCCCACATGTTTTCGGAATGCCTGTACAGCTTACCTTATACATATACCCTCCAAGCCAGCTCATGACACGTGTCTTCTTTCATTGTCTACGCGCTGTTGACGTGAAAAGTAGGAGGTGGTCACAATAATGTGACTCAACTGTATATATATATAAAGTGTATATGAATAAAATAATGAAGAAAAGATTTTCACACATGATTTATTATTAATTATCTAACATTAAAGACTTTTTTTTATTTTTTTTTTTATTGGAGGTTTAACGACCACCGTGAGCAACTCAATGGGCTATAAGCAGTCGCCCGTCGCTAATTTAGGGTCACTGGTTCCAGGGAAGGGAGAGAGCCAGTGCCGTAAGACAAACACAACAACCATGCCTCGCCGGGATTCAAACCCGGATCCCGTTCGGACGAATGATCAGAGGCCATCGCTTAGACCACTGCGCCACCGGGGTGGCACATTAAAGATTAGTAAGATCTTTCAGCTGAAACATTAGCCTTGTTCACACTAGTAGCAAGTATTCATTTGGTTGACATCGTTTCTTTAGTTGTTGCCAGTAGATATTTCCAAATAATCGAAATTACAAGAGTTTTTACTGAAGAGAATAATTTCAATGCTTTCCCTGTAGTGTAGGGAAATTTTCTTCATTATTGTATTCATTATATTACAGAGGCAAAGTCGAAAGTTTTGCGATATTTGGATCAATTTATGTCTTCATATGTACCTTTACGACGAAAGCTGACTAGCATTTAAAGTATAGGCCATCGTGTTGCCCGGTCTTTAGCTATCTGTCTGCCAGTTCTTCGATTCCGTTGCGGTACCAGCTCGTGTCCTTCGAGGTGATGAACTCCTTCATCCCAGCTGCCATCTCCTCCTAGTTGTTGAAGTGCCGCCCGCGAAGGAAGTGAGCCATGGACCGGAACAAGTAATAATCCGACGGAGCAAAGGTTCATACTACATGCTGGGTGTGGCATCAGTTCGATGCCCTCAAGTTCCTGGAGTTTTGCCAGGGTCGTTCGCGCTATGAGGCTGAGCGTTGTCTTGCTGTAGTTCTGTTCACCAGTGCCGGGTACTTCTCCTCCAAAACGGCATACATCCGCTCCAGCTTTTCAGAGTAGAGGTTGGCATTGATGGCCAGACTATCTGGAACAAATTCGTAATGGATTATCCCCTAGAAATTCGCCGCCCCGGTGGCGCAGTGGTCTAAGCGATGGCCTCTGATCATTCGTCCGAACGGGGTCCGGGTTCGAATCCCGGTGAGGCATGGATGTTGTGTTTGTCTTACGGCACTGGCTCTCTCCCTTCCCTGGAACCAGTGACCCTAACTTAGGGACGGGCGACTGCTTATAGCCCATTGAGTTGCTCACGGTGGTCGTTAAACCTCCTATCAAAACAAACAAAAGCCGCCCCGGTGGCGCAGTGGTCTAAGGCGTTGGCCTCTGATCATTCGTCCGAAGGGGTCCGGGTTCGAATCCCGGTGAGGCATGGATGTTGTGTTTGTCTTACGGCGCTGGCTCTCTCCCTTCCCTGGAACCAGTGACCCTAAATTAGGGACGGGCGACTGCTTATAGCCCATTGAGTTGCTCACGGTGGTCGTTAAACCTAAAATCAAAAAAAAAAAAAAAAAAAAAACAAACAAAAAACAAAACAATCCCCTAGAAATTCCACCCGACGCAGAGCATCACCTTGTGCTCGAAGCGCCCACGTTTGGCAACAGGTTCAGGAAGCTGGCCCAGGCTCAACCACTGCCGTCGTGTGTCAGGATTACGGAAATACATCCACTTTTCATTGCCCAATACAATTATCTTGATGAAACTTACATCGTGTGGGTTTTCTAGAAGTCTCGTGTACACTTTCATTCGGCGGTTTGCTTCAGCTGGCGTCAGTTTTTTTTTTTTTTTTTTTTGATTGGAGGTTTAACGACCACCGTGAGCAACTCAAATGGGCTATAAGCAGTCGCCCGTCCCTAATTTAGGGTCACTGGTTCCAGGGAAGGGAGAGAGCCAGTGCCGTAAGACAAACACAACATCCATGCCTCACCGGGATTCGAACCCGGACCCCTTACGGGGCGTCAGTTCACAAGGGACAATGCGGCAGGTCCTGTAGACCTTGCCGAGGCCCTGAAAGTGATGAACCATGGTAGTTTGTGATATGCCCAGCTCGCCTGATAATCTCCGAATGCTGGTTGTAGGATTTGCCGCGAACCGTTGATTCGGAGGCGCACAGCCTCCGAATCAACGGTTCGCGGCCTACCTGCCCTTGGTTGATCGCGTCAAGGTTTCTGTCACCTGGGCGAAATTTCATGAACCATCTGGTTGCGATACTGTGGTCCACAGTACCTTCCCCTTTCGCATGCCAAATGTTTCGTGTCTTTACCAGCATTATGGCCGAGTTCAAACTCGTAAAGCAAAAGTTCCCTAATCAGCCGGTTGTGGCTGTTCATCTTTTGAGCGTCCCAACCACAGACAGAACGATGACAGGCAATGCTGTTCCCAGCAACGACTACCACTTTATATCCCTTTCGACTGACGGCAGTGGGAGACCTGAACTATTTTAAATACGTGACATTATGCAAATATTCCAAAACTTTCGACTCATTGTCTGCTATGAAATGCCCTTTCTGCCAATTTCACTAGGAAAATTTTCTATATGAAGTGTTGTACCATGTTAGGCTGAGTATAAAAAAAAATTACAACTGAAATACTACCCCAATTTTACTGCTTTATCTTATACCAGCATATATTGACTGTCATCTACCAAATACTCAGATTTTTTTTTAAGTGGCCTTTTTTTTATTACTAATTTTTAAAATTTGGCAGCTTTCTTACGTCTTTGGTTATTCAATATTTAGATGTTTATCACTGCAAAAGTAAAACTGAAATGCAGGCAATGCATTTTCCAAACAAACAATGGTAAAGGGAAGAACCATCTGTGCATGAATTTTCTAGGTGAAACAACTGTACAATTTTCTAAAAACAAAACTAAAAATTGAATTTTTTGAAAGATTTTACATATTGTTATTTTTTTACATAAACATGAGCCACAGCCACATTATAAGTAATTATGCATATTAATGCCCCACATTGTACTTCCCACTGAAAAAAATCTCAGCTGTAGCTTTAAAATTTCAAGAGTTATTAGTACCTAAAAATCAAATTTCCTTCTACTGTGAAGGCAGAAATTTCCTTCTGCTGTGAAGTGCAGTACACCATTTTGAAAATGACATAATTTGCAACCATTTTGAAAATGACATAATTTGCATATGAATTTTTTTCAGAAGTAAAAGTGGTATTTTCTGTTATCACATGACTAGGGCTTTCAAATACGTTTTTTCAAGGAAAATTCCTGAGGGTCACCCAACACACTTTTTGAAAAATTGCCTGAATTGAAATGGAATGGGCCTTGCCACAAAGCAACAAAAACTGGTTTGTCACAACTGCATCTTCTGAAAGATGCCTGTGTGAAAATGTATCCATGGCATCTCGTCCAAATCATCCTGACATGAAGTCAGAGATTCATTACATAAGCAATCGAAGTCATTTCAACAATTGCTTAGAAACGCAAAAAAGTGTTACGTTACAAATATTTGTTCTATTTTGTCACTCATAAACAACCTTTGAGGAACAAAATACATGGATCTAAAAATTATTAAATGATGTACTTCCTTTTACTTCTTTTGTAACTGTATACTCAGGTGGGTGGGAGTCAATAAAAATGCTGAATTTATTGTCCACAAGTTTTTAATAACATTATTTTGGAATTATACACTCACTGAGGAACTGAATATTTAAAAGTGATTTGGCATAAAGCTAACAATGCTTTCCTGTATTTGTTTACTTATGTGTATACTAATTCATTATGGAAACATTGATTTAATAGTAATTTATATATAAGACAGATAGTGTGGAAGAAATATTCTTCACATAATATGGGGAAATTCATCTGAATTATTAACACAACAATCAGACATCTCCAAGTTGCGTGTATATTACTGTTTCTCACGTACCTTAATCACGCCAGGAAACCTGAAAATTACATCGCTCTGGAAATGAAAGGACGATTTCCTGTTCCTGGACAATATAATTTTCAGGTTTTCTGATGTGATTAAGGTACGTTAGAAACAGTAAAATACACGAAACTCAAGAGATGTCTGATTGTTGTGTTCATAATTTAGTATATCAGATTTATTTAATTTAATTGTAACAACTGATAATAATGCAAATGTATTAGTTAACCTGTGTTATATGGCTGTTATGTCACACAATGACACAAATTAAACCCGGGAGCAGTTTCCAGTCACTGAACACCTGCCTAAAAACATGAAAAGCTATGCTTAAGGTCATAAATATTTATTAGCCTCTCACCTGTTAGTAATGGTGATGACATGTATTATACAACACAAACAGTGCACATTCTCTAAAAATGTAGTTCTTAAGTGGTTATTGAATTACCTAATTTTATTATTCTAAACCCATCAATTTTGATCGGTTGTGGCTAGTAAATTTATAAACACCAAAAACAATATTAGCAAAACTAATGTAATTAGTGAAAGGATAATTTTCAGACAGGCATGGCAAATAATTCTTGCAGTTGATCATATGGTAGTTTCCTAAAATTGTGTGCAGCACTATAACAGAAATAAACTTCTGTAAAGGTTAGGTATCTCACATTACACCCATGAAATCAGAAATCTTTTACCTTAAACTAGCAACAAAATGCTAAAAAACTGATGTTAAGGTGCAACTAGTGTCAGGATGAAGTTTCAAGCAGCAAAATATTTTGGTACACTGTAGTACAACTGCTTAATCATATGGACTGACCAATACTTCATTGAAAGTGCATATTGAGTTTTGACAAGGAAACAATAATCCTTATTTCAACTCATTGTGCATAACTTTTAGCTGACACTTTAAGCCACAATATGTGTTGGCTACATTACATTCATTCCCAGTAAATACTCTGAACTGTGAGTTGAAACAACAAACTTGGATCATGTTGTAGTGATTCCCATTCCTGGAAGTAACTGTGCTGTTTGTTATTATACTGTTATCCACAAAAGGAAACTCACCCATTCTTTATCAAGGATTGTTTGGCTGCAGGTTGAACCATGAGCATCCTGCACTCCCATTTTCATATTATTCTTGTTGATTTTTATTACTATAATATAACATCAGCTTTTGCCCAACTGTTTTGTACTTGTAAACACAAGTACCCACATCTACATGTAACATTCTCTAAATGCAAAACAAAATCTTTAAATCTCAATCACTTAGCTTAACTGACTGAGAAATTTATGCTGATGCAGTTAGATGCAAATTTTAAAGGTCTTCTATTGCTGCATTTTCCCATGTGTCAGGTAACCAACCATGCACTTATGCTTGAGCTCTAATCAGCGCCTACTAAGTGACTACTAAATTGGGGAGACAATATCTAGCCCTCACACCTCAAAATTTGCTGTTCCACTTCTGATAAGAAGTTTCTTCATTTTAATAGGAAATGGCTGTAGAAAACATTTGATGCCCATATTAATTAGTATATGTAATTATTATATATGAAATTATACACAATATACTTTGAAAATTTCAATCTAAACTGAAGCATTTGTTTCCCTCTAGACTAGAAACTTTTTTTTTTTTGCAAAAAAACAAACAAAACAAAACAAAACAAAAATCCCTTCAACTCCATAACCATAACAAATTATAGTATTTTTTAAAGTTTGGATCAGTGTTGCTGCCCCGGTGGTGCAGCAGTCGAAGCGCTGGGTTCTGGCCGTTTGTTTGAGATGGAATCTCGATTTGAATCCTGGCAAGGCATGATGTTGTGTTTGTCTTACGGCACTGGCTCTCTCCCATCCCAGAACCAGTGGCCCTAAATTAGGGATGGGCAACTGCTTATAGCCCATCAAGTTGCCCACAGTGGTCGTTAAAACCTCCAATTTTAAAAAAAATCGGTGTTCATTTATTGTGCAAAGGTTCACTATATGAACAAATGTAAATGGTTAACAGCTGAACACATACTATATTCAGAGATAATTCATGTGTCTATGGAAAAATAGCATTGTAATTACAGAGTTGCACTGGGGAAAAAAAAATAACACCCTACCTAATCAATTGCAATCAATATCCTAACACTTTTTCTGCTTTTAACTTACAGAACCTGTCTGCTTTCTAATACTTATTACTATGAACAAACCAACACAGGATCAAAGCATTTGAGTTTAGGTAATAATTCTGTTGCAAACTTTTATGAGGCATCTATGCAAGAGCGGACTGAGATGACCAAGCCAGGTGGGGAATTTTAATCTTGCGTTTGGGAATAAAACCATACATACCTATAGGAAAATACCTCTCTCATAACTTCCCTCGTTAAAAAAAATAAAAAAAAACTCTTTTAGATCCTGGATGAAAAAGAACTGTTGAAATATGAGTTGCAAAATGAATTCAGACATGAACAAATTTTACCAACAATTTAAGTGTGAAAGAATTTTAAACATTCACTCATTATTGAATGTAGTGTCAAACCATGCTCATAATTTGGGTGTAGCACCAAATAATTATTTTCCTTTGATACATTTGATTTTAACCGAAATAATAATAATCAGTGGCTTATACTTAAAGGGATCTAGGGAATCGGACATGGACCATCTTTTTCTTAAATTAGTTTTTTATGAAATTTCCTGCGACACATTTATTTTAATTCATTTAAATGTCCACTCAACTCTGGGATGGTGAAATTTGAGGCTGCTGTCTTAATGCAAAGAAAATGGATATTTCTCGAAGTTTGAAGAATTTCACCAGAGTGTAGCAGGGAATCTCAGCTCAGCAAAGATTCCCCAGAGCTCCTGTAGATGCCAAGGTATATATAGCTTTGGAAATGAGAAACAAGGTTATTGCACATGCTCGACTCCAAAGAAGCCACGGGAAAGCGAAGTGGTAGGCCATCTCCACATCAGAAGATGGTTTAAAGCAGATGACGTGTGTTTAAAAGTTTGTGAGTTAAAGGCCACATTACACAACTTTATCACCCTTACATTTTGTTTTTCATCATTTCAGGTAAGTTGAAATTTTGATAAGTTGAGCATGTATTTTTATATTAAGCGTAATGGAATTGCAAATATGTATTATAGGTGATTTGAAGGGATATCCTTTTGGAAGAAAAGATTATGGGAAAAAACTGATTATAAATAATGAGAGAGTGAATCTTGAAGTAAGTCTTACCTCGAAATACAAGTATAAAGATTGAAATCATGAATACACTAGGCACTTTTTCCGATTTCATTTATTCCAAATCTTCGTGGATAGCTGGATGTTCAAATGTAAATAAATTTTGCTGGCCATGTCAGCTCGTTAGCTCCGAAAAAACTGTGAAAAAAACACAGGAGCCAAGAAAGGCTTAGTGATTAAGCTCTCCTTAGTATAGAAATGGTCTTACTGGAACAGTCAGTGGTGTTTCAGAATTTTTTTAGGTGGGGGAGAGGTTACGAAATTCTTTTTATACAACTAAATGTGTTACAAGTGCATTTTTAAAATGTATGCAACATCTGCACAAAAATATTCAAATAAATATTGCTGAATATTAGTATTAATATTCTTATTACCTATATTCTTATCACTTATATTTGCTATTTATCTGTACAGAAAACAAGTTGGGAAAAGTGATAAGAATCCTGATAAGACCAATTTGTGTGTGAGAAATCAATTTTTCAGAACGCTAATAAACATGTATAAAACTTGTACATAAATTAAAATCCTGTAATAGTCTTCTGTGTTTATGTTACAGCGTTGGTTTTGTTTTGATGTGATTCTTGATATTTTAATCAAAACTCCTTGCTTTTCAACATGCTTTAGAGTAATCTGAAATAAGTCATGAAACTAGAATTTGGCATTGCTTCGTCTCTACAGAAACTTTCAGTATACCCATGTATTGGCAATGGGACATCCTGGTCCTTGGCTCCTTGCTGCTCCCTCATCTTCAACACATTCAATTGTTGCCATAAAATATATTAACAATTTCAAATACTAACAAAACTTTGCCTTTCAAAATCGCACTTTTGAAATATCGAAAGGTTCCAAATTTGGAGGGGTTAACGATCCCCCAGGCATGCCACTGGGAACAGCTGAGAAATGATACCCAGTTCAGTTTCCATAACACTGTAACAGAAAAATTTTTGGCCCAAACGAGACCTGTAGAATTCATGTGTAAGTTAACTGAATGTAATTAGTTATTAAATAAATTAATGGTTATATATAATTATATTATGATGTACATTGTCTAAAACGTTCTTAAATCTGCAACTGCAAAGCAAATTTTAATATTGTGGTAAAAATAATTTTTTAATGTGTTTGTATCTGCATTCCTTCGATTTGCAACTAAGTATAAATTACCCGCTTCTCGGAATAAGCAAATACCACTGGTAATAATAATAATAATGAGTCTCTTGAAGATCCCGTTTCCTACTAAATCTTAATAAAGTTCATTCCAAAAGTTGAAATGTGCATGTGACACATAGCAATTTTCCTACGCAATTAATTTTTATTTAGTTGGTCACTGATAACCTACTGCGCAATGGCATTTGTATCTCTTCCTTGAGTACAGGCCATTTTTAAGTCTACCTATATGTGTCCATTTAAGTCTGGTGATTCAGGTAATGTGTTGACACAGAGGACCAGAAAGATAAAAAAGCTGGAGGGGGGGGCAGTAATTGTGCAACAGCTGTGCTGAAATACCAATCTTAAGCAGAAACTTCCCAGATTAAAGGAAGCTTAACCAGGTAATGTAGTGAGCTTGCAGCACTCCTAGGGCACAAACATAAACCATTTGCAAAAAGCTGACTCATTCCTATGGCAACAAAGTTTAATAAGTGAAAAAAATGCAAGAATTATATGTAATAACTAGGTGCTAGCTAGAGTAGATGGCAGGGACATTGCTAAGAGGGTGCGAGAGTGGGTTCTGAAATTTTTCTTGGCCACTATGCCATGCACCCAGTTTAAAATGTGCCGGTTTTCAGTTTTTCTTTAGCTTTAAAATCTGTAATTTGCCAATAATAAGAAGTGCCATGTTTTTCATTGTGTAACCCTATGTGCTGCCCCCCAGAAAACCAACCTCAACGTCCTCGTCGTGGGGTGGTGGAAACAGGTGGATTAGGTGCTGTGATTCACAGTAGCTCCTCTTTTTGGAGCGTCCGAAACATGCTGGTTAACTGAGGCTCTGGTCTACCTAAGCCAAGGTGTGAGGTATCGTGCTGAGAGCTGAATGATACTGAGGTAGTAAAATATCAGTATCGTTAACGATCTCTTCAAGGCACCAGGCGAAACCCTGTCATAATTAGCCTTCCACCCGGGATAGGAGGATTACCGGGTGGTGACTTTTTATTTTTCTCCAGTTTCGTGGGACCAACTATGGAAACCTTTTTGGACACAACAAACCCTGGGTAAGTCAGACCCCAACCTAAAAAAGCAGCATCTTCCCAGCCAAGGCCGGGATGTGTTGATCCTGAGGTTTGATCCTGAGGTGAGGCCCAGTTGCTCTGGGAACACCTCTCAGGCTAAGGCGGGGGAAGTTGTTTCGCAAAAGCAAACAAGACATCTGGAGGCAGCAGGTAATACCGGGTTGCCAAAAGAGTCTGTGGTTGCTAGTGAGGCTGGTAGCAGCAAGGAAGGGTTGCGACTTAGCAAGACTGCTAAGCGCAACATCAGGAGGAAGTCAGCAAGGCAGATGAAAGGTCAAACTGACAAGGAGTCGAGTTCAGTGGGACCCACATCTGTAGATACTTCTCCACCAGTGGTGGACAAGAAAGGCAAGAGGCAGAGATCTGTTCTCTCTACCCCTTCTCCAGATGTGAGGAAGCCGACCAAAAGGAGTAGGGACGAGTCTTGTCCCAGCACTTATGGTGAGGCTGTCTCCACTGTTAGGATGGCCATCATGAAGGAAAACTTCCCGAACGAGTGGCTTGATGACAGTAAGGTTGGGAATATTCAGGAGGAGTTTTTGGGGCGGGTGGATGGTTCTCAAGTAGAAGAGCCTCTACTACGCATCAAGAGCTTTTTCCTGAACTCTGGAGCTCTTGTTTACCTTTGTAAGAACGAGGGAACAGGGCTATGGCTAACATCAGCCTTTGAAAAAAATGATAAGGTTTCGAGGGGCACTGGGCTCAAGGTGATGAGGGCCAGTGATCTTCCAAAACCGATCAAGGTTGCCTTTAGGACAAGGGATATTTGGACCAAGGATCCAAACGTCCTCTTAAAGAGGTTGTGTGCCTACAACAGCAGTTTGCACACAAACCACTGGAGGGTATTAGGATAATTCAAATTAGTGCAGAAATAGTCCAAAGTAATCGAGGTAGTTGCCTTCAATGCACGATCTTAATAACAAGAGTCACTCACAATACAAATTTAAATTCGTTGGCTGAATTTAAAGATTTTATTGTATAAGAACTTTCGGGTTTCCCTAGAACCCATCATCAGATACAGAAGAAGGAATAAGTTTAAATAAAGTGTTACGTGAACATAATATAGATATCAGATATTAATATGACATAATGTCACGTGGCTACAAATTGTCAAACGACGTGACATGTATCATGAAATAAAGAAAATAAAGAAAATAGAATGCAGGTATACATAAAATACTGCATTGTAAAAATAAAGGAGGGTTAGTAAGTAACTAACTTAATTGTGTTGTTTTCATCAGGAGATACAACAAGGAGCACTATAGCAGAAATCGAGATTAAGTGATTTCGTCCTCAGTTTGCCTCGTATTTGGAACTGTAAATAGTTTCCAGATTGTAGGTACAGATACTGGAACATTGTCATTACAGCATAAATGTCTCTGAGTAGCAATTGCAAGGCTCTCTGTGAACAGCAATGAAGAGACAGCACTAGGTGTTACGATGATGGAAGCATCATTCCAAATTAGATAATGCAAGCCATCACACACGAAACGAGACAATGCAGAATTTTTAAGTCCATTCTTTACGGCATATTTATGTTCATTCAGTCTTGTTGCTAGTGTACGTTTTGTAGATCCTATATATTTACTATCGGGAGTGTCAGCATCAATACTTTTTAAGGGGATGCTGTAAACGCCAAATTTGTTTGGCTTTGTTACCTGGTCTCGATCTTTTTTAATTAACTGGAAAATGTTTGTAGTATTGATGCCGACACTCACAATAGTAAATATATAGGATCTACAAAATGTACACTAGCAACAAGACTGAATGAACATAAATACGCCGTGAAGAATGGACTTAAAAATTCTGCATTGTCTCGACTCATGTGCGATGGCCTGCACTATCTAATTTGGAATGATGCTTCCATCATCGTAACACACAGAGAGCCTTGCAATTGCTACTCAGAGAAATTTATGCTGTAATGACAATGTTCCAGTATCTGTACCTACAATCTGGAAACTATTTACAGTTCCAAATACGAGGCAAACTGAGGACGAAATCACTTAATCTCGATTTCTGCTATAGTGCTCCTTGTTGTATCTCCTGATGAAAACAACACAATTAATTTAGTTACTTACTAACCCTCCTTTATTTTTACAATGCAGTATTTTATGTATACCTGCATTCTATTTTCTTTATTTCATGATACATGCCACGTCGTTTGACAATTTGTAGCCACGTGACATTATGTCATATTAATATCTGATATCTATATTATGTTCATGTAACACTTTATTTAAACTTATTCCTTCTTCTGTATACCTGATGATGGGTTCTAGGGAAACCCGAAAGTTCTTATACAATAAAATCTTTAAATTCAGCCAACAAATTTAAATTTGTATTGTGAGTGACTCTTGTTATTAAGATCGTGCATTGAAGGCAATTACCACTGGAGGGTGTTGGATCGGGTACAAGATCCTAAGGCCATCAGGTGGATTTTCCAGGTAGACAGGGAATCGGCTAAAGCCATTGCTGAAGCCAGGTTCACTGCCTACACTGGGGTCGATGAGGGTCAATTTAAAGTACTACATGACCCTCAGGGCCCTAGCACTTTAAAGGAGGACACAGAAATGGAAGAGCCTCATTTTGCAGCCAGAAACAACTGCATTTCTTCCCCTGGCCATGGTCCGGAAGCAGGGAAGGACTCAGGTCCGGTTGTGGGAGGGGGAGACTGAGGAGGTGGATGTGATGGGCCTGGATGGTGTCCATGAAGGTGTGGAGCTGGCTTCCAGCACCCACCGGGTAGATTCTGACCCGGCTGATCCTTCTACCACTTAGTCTCCATGCCTATCTCACAATGGAGAACTGCATGAAATGTATCCAGATCAATCTTCACCATAGTCAGTCTGCATCTGCTGCTTTGTGCTACAGACTGGCTATGGAGTATGCTGATCTGGCTTTCATTCAAGAGCCATGGATACATAATGGGAAGATCCTGGGCTTACAAGGAGCAGGCTGTAGCGTCTTCTATAATACATCAGTAGGAGACCAAGGACCTGTATACTGGTGAACATAAGACATCATGCTATGCCACTTCCTGAGTTTACCACAGGGGACGCAACCGTGATTGAACTTTTTATGTCATCTGATAGTGGCAGAGAAGAGCTGTTTGTCGTCTCTGCATACTTACCATTTGATGAACCTAAACCACCTCCTTCTCAGGTAAAAGACATTGTCCACTTCTGTGAGTCAGGTGGAAGACGCCTCATCATCTGCTGTGATGCCAATGCTCACCATATCATGTGGGGGAGCAGCGTCTGCAACAGACGAGGGGACAACCTTTTGGAATATTTGGTAAGTACTAAACTTTATATTCTTAATCGAGGCAATGAGCCCACTTTTATTGTTTCTAATGGAAGTGAAGTCATTGACCTCACCCTCTGTAGTGCCAACATGTTTGACCGCATTATTAAATGGCATGTATCTAGTGAACCTTCATTGTCTGATCATAGATATATTTGCTTTTCAGTTGCCGATGTAAGACAACAGCTGGTGCAAGTCAAAATCCCAGAAGGACCAATTGGATTGGCTTCAGGGAAGATCTGGCAGCACATATTGGAGGCATGGAATTTAACATGCGCTTGGTGTTAGATCTCGAGTTAGCCGTTGACCAGTTGCAATGGTCTATTCTCGAATCTTACCACCAAAACTGTCAGGCCAAGACTGCTAGCTTACCAAGGCAAGTTCCTTGGTGGAATAAACAGCTCAGCAGTCTTAGAGGCAAAACTAGAAAGCTTTTTAATAAAGCCAAACGTACTGGTGAGTGGACGGTATGTAAGACTACCCTCACACAGTACAACAAAGCAATTAGAGAGGCAAAAGAGCCTCTTGGAGAGATTTCTGTGGAAGTATTTCAGATACTCCAAGTACTGCCATATTTATGAAAATCATGGCTAAGGATGATTTTCATAAATCTGGCAGTACTGGGAGAATCTGAAAATTGCCTGAACACCATCAAATTGAATGATGGGAGCTTCACAAAAACTGGTAAAGAAACACTAACAGAAATGCTAAGTGTACACTTTCCAGATTCAAGTATAATTGACCCCACTGACATACGCACAGCTGGCCTTAAGCACCGACGTGCAAAAAAGGAGGAATGGAGGGTTGCCAGGGAGGTGGTCAATTATTCTAGGATTAAGTGATCCATTAATTCTTTTGAACCATTTAAATCATCTGGCTGTGATGGAATTGTTCCCATCTTGATGCAGCAAGGACTGAAGATAATTACTCCACTCTTGTGCAAAATTTATCGGGCCTGCCTTGCTCTTGGTTATATAACAAGTGCTTGGAGACAGGCTAGGGTAATGTTTATTCCCAAGCCAGGTAAGTCAAATTACCAGGAGGCAAAGGCCTTTAGACCTATTAGTCTAACATCTTTCTTTCTCAAGGCTCTTGAGAGGATGGTGGATAGGCATATTAGAGAGGTGGTTTTACTTCCTAAACCCCTCTCAAAATTTCAGTTTGCCTATCAACAAGGCAAATCAACAGAAGCAGCTCTCCATGGCATTGATATTGAAGGTGCCTTTGACAGGGTCTCTACGGAGACCATGTGGAGCTGTGGAAAGACATGGCGTTGATAGAACCTGTTGTCAATGGATTAAAGGCCATGCTCACAAGCAGAACGGTCGTGGCCTTGCTACTTGGGGAGACTGTCGGTCTCCACCTGCCGGGGTTGCCCTCAGGGAGGAGTTTGCTCTTTCCTGTTGTGGTGCCTTTTGGTGGATGAACTGCTAGGGATCCTGGAGGGGTCTGGTTGCGACTGTTTTGGCTATGCAGATGATGTGGCCATAATTGTCAAGGGAAAATTCCTTAAAACAGTCTCGAACATAATGCAAAGAACACTGGGACTTGTTGAGGATTGGTGCAGGAAGGTTGGTCTATCAGTAAACCCTGACAAAATCCCCCTTGTGCCTTTCACTGGAAAGAGGAATCTTGGAGATCTTGCTCTCTTTGGAAAAACAGTTCCTCTCAGTACACAAGTTCAGTACCTGGAGTCATTTTGGATGGAGGCTTAACCTGAAAACAGCACCTAGATTACTGTATTGCCAGAGCCAAGAAAGTGTTCTGGTCATGTAGAGGTGCTATTGGCAAATCCTGGGGTCTCAACCCGAGGATCTTGCACTGGATATATACTATGGTAACCAGACCTATGGTCACTTATGGCTAAACGGTGTGGTGGCGCAGAGTTAACCTCTGCATGGTGCAGGCTGAACTTAACAAGTTACAAAGGCTGGCCTGCATAGGTATATCAGGAGCAATGAGAACTACTCCAACGGCTGCATTGCAGTTGCTTCTTGATATTCTGCCAGTTCACCTTCATATTGAGGGTGAGGCCATTATGGGGGCATATAGAGTATGCTGCAATGGCATGTGGAGACCCTCGTTGTGGGTTGGCAGCCATACCAAGCCTATTCAGGAGTATTTTTGTACGGAGCCCATCTTTCAAATGGGAACTGACAATATGCTAGTAAAATATCATTTTGATAAAGCATTCAGTGTGAACTTTCCCAGTCACAGTGAGTGGGAAATGTACTTTGTCCCTGGGTGCAGCGGTGAAATTGTTTGGTTTACTGATGGCTCCAGGACAAACGTAGGAGTTGGAGCAGGGGAATATTGCCTATCCAGAGGTTATGGTTCATGCCAAAGCCTTGGAAGGCATGCTACCATGTTCCAAGCTAAGGTGTATGCTATTCTAGCATGCGCCTAAGAATGTCTGATCAAAGGGTATCACAATGTGCGTATCCAGATTTGTTCAGACAGCCAGGCGGCTTTACTGGCACTTTGTCAGTGCCGCATTTCATCCAAAATTGTTTGGAACTGCCTCCAGACCCTAACTGAACTGGCAAACCGGAACAAAGTGCAACTGTTCTGGGTTCCAGGACATAGGAGTTTTGAAGGTAATGAGAAAGCTGACCTTCTTGCTAAAGAGGGGGAAGAGCAGGCTTTTTATGGTCCAGAGCCTGCATTAGGGCTCACCTCTGGTGTGGCCAGAGGACTAACAAAAAGGCTGCTGAGGACTAAGCAGCTTGACCTCTGGCATGCTACCAGGGGTCAGAGGCAGGCAAAGGAACTTAATCAAGGACCCTTGCCTCATAGGGCTAAGGAACTCCTTAAACTGCCAAAATAGGATATTGGACTGATTGTTGGTCTACTTACAGGACACTGTCATCTTAACAGGCACCTTAATTTGATTGGGGTGAAAGAGGATCCACTTTGTAGAGGATGCCATCTGGAAGAGGAGACTTCCTTGCATTTTCTTTGTGACTGTGACTTTTTTGCAGCACTCAGGCTTGAACACTTTGGTACTCACAACTTGAGACCAAGTGATCTCTCTTTAGTACCAGTCAAGAGCATTCTTGCTTTTGCTCGTGCATCTGGTCTCTTTCGAGATTAGGGCTGGGGATGCACAATAGACCTTAGGTCGTGGTGTTGGGTCAATTTAGTACCCCCTCCCCCCATTGGTACAAGTAACCCTATGTGCTTTCTCTCTAGGAAGAGCATTGTTTACTGTTCCATAGAAAAGTTATTAAAATAGCATCTGTGGGGTCATGAAAATTCAGTTGTTTTCCACTCTTCCAAATCCTTATTTTTAGTCTTTTTTTTTCTTATTAGTATCGACACGAGCAAGCGAGGAGGGTGGACATTAATGAGGGTTGCCATTAGTAATTTCTCTGCTGTTTGTTTGTACTACTAAGTAGGGGAATCTCAAATGCGAAAAGTGGAGTCTAAAGCTACACCAGTGCTTTAGGCCTGCCCCATGAGAGTGAGGGAGCAGGACGTGGCTGACAACTACTTTAGAAAAGAGGAATGCAAGGTAAGGTCATTGGCTACAAGGATAGGTCAAGAATGGGGAAGGCATTGTGTCTGTGTCACAATGTTAAAATTTTATTTAGGTAAACAAAAAGAACATTTTTTTAAAGAAATTGTTCGAGTACAGCACTACTTTCATAAAAAAAAATGCAAAATTTTGAAAATTAAGACAATAATGCATTCACAGCAAGAAATATGTTGAAGGCAACATTCTACCACACACACTTGCATCTTAAACCACTAGTTATTGTCATGTTATCTGGTTGATTTACCAGTAGTGTAAACAGTTAGATCCAAATGCGTGTGTGTGTCGAAGGAGAGACTGCGTGAATTTTAATGTAGCCAGTAGTAAAATGCATTAAAAATTCTTTCTTTCAGTGTCTCATAAATCAAGTTGCTATCAAACTAGCCCCAGGAAAATAATACTTGCTCACCCATATTTTGTGATGTCCATGGTGGATGGGGGCCATAAAAGCCCAATGAGTGAAAAAGTCACCTGCGGAATTTTACTAATCATGCATTAATGAATTAGGAGTGGTTATCCGATTATTAGCTCTTTCAAGAAGTTCCATGTATCACTCCACTCTGTCTACATAACACCTACACAAACTCACTTCCACAGGGTAAAGAAACTAACTCTGCCACTAGATTTTATTCAAAGAATTTGTTACAATAATTTAGATGCTGTAATGACAAGAAATTTTTTATATATAACCCCCCCCCAAGAAAAAAAGATTTTTTTAGATGAAGAAATGTGGAATAATAGAACAGCTTTTCTTCCCTTTCCAAGTATTGTTACAATTAGCTCAAAAGATTTTGTATGATTTTTAATGAGAAGTGGTCGGGCAGAATTATGTAGTTTATAAACATATCTAACAAGGTCGAATGGATATAAATTCCATCAAATTCTTTCCTTTAAAGTACATAATTTGGTAATTTTATAGTTACTTAAGTTATCATTAAATGCATCAGGAGCAAAAGCTGAGACTTCATATTTGTCCAAAACATTTGGCCGACAGGCTCCAGAATTTTTGTTTCAATTATTTTTGTAAAGTTCATAACTGATTCAATGACAACTTCAGACCAAATATACTGAACATATGAATTGATATTGTTTTTTGAGGGTTCGTAGTCTTGATTTCTGATCTTTTTTTTTATATACAAGTGTTCTATTGATTTTTTTTCAAGTTCATAATCCTAAATATGAATTTCTTCCCACAGTGATTTGCATGTTTCTAGAATTTTGAGATTGTATTTTGAGGCCTCTTTCAATAGCAGTTTTATGTTCTTTGATCGTTGGTTCAAAATTTTTGTGGTGTTTGTCCCATATATTCGTTACCGCGACCCATTGTTATTTGGTAAATAACATTCCTCTTTTCCATTTTAGCCAGTTTAAGTGATAACTTGCCTGTTTTAGGTTCTGATTGCCATCTTTATTTTCGACTTTTAAGAGTTTGAATTATTGTTGAATATCTCACAATTACCTATTGGTATGTATTTTGCTGGCTTATTCTTTATTGTAGTTTTCCTTTCTATATGATTTTTATGTAATATATTAATTACAGTTCTTTTTGGATAGACATAATCAGTTTCACTCATTTTTGATGATTTTGTTTTGAAGATAATAATTTAGCTCTTTACATTAAATTTCGTGATGTATTAATCTTGACCAGATTTGTCTGATAAAATTTTGTTGGACTTTTATGAAATTATGTACATATTTTCTTTTTGTATGGTATTTACATCAAGGAACTGATTCACTTCTCCCAGTTTCAAGTTGGTACCTTGATCTAATTCACTGAACTCATGTGTTGTGTATAATCATGTGTCCAAAAATATTATTGGCATATCTTATACTAGTTCCACTTTTTCCTTCTAAATGGAATGAATAAAATTCAAGCAATTTTGAAATTGCTGTCACGTAGACAATCCCTTCATCTACAAATCACACTTTTATATTGTGAAATAACGTTATTTCTGAAAGGTTATGAAGTTACTGCTTCACATTAGGGATGGACCATTAATGAATTATTCATTCAACCATTAAGATATAAACTCAAGCCACAATCAACTTTTTCTTCCACTCTTGCAAATTCGTAAATGAAATTTTTTTCTACAAATTTACTTATTGGAATATGTTAAACCATTTTTACTTGTATTTTCAACATGGACAGCAATTTTGAAATTTAATAGGCAATATCTAGTTATGTAATCAGTTGAGTGGACAGGAGGAAGAAAGTGAATAAGTGAGAATTACACATGAATTAATTTGAATGGTGGCAGCAAGTTGTTTGTGACCAAGATTCATTATGAACATTGAACCTTCCAGCTCTTTTGTGCAGTTCACTGATCTCCATTTCTGCCTAGTAGGCTGTCATCGTACAAGTCATTCACTGAAATCACTCTTTCCATGTCAACATCACTCCTGTGTGAGAACAGTGAAATGTGCAATCTTTGTTGTACTTCATAACTATTCATTTACACTAGAAATTTATTACAACTGATTTCTAATTTGAATTTTCTCCTGCTTCTCAGCAGTTTTTTTTTTTTTTTTTTTTTGAACCAGAAATATAGCTTCAACTTCAAAGGAAAAACTAGCCAAGTTAGAACATATGTACTTTGCAGGCAATGGATTATGCAGGGTGAAGCACAATTTTTTGTCACAACAGCATCTCCTTCAAAGACAAGGCAACTTTCAATTTAACATTCTATCTGTGTGTTATTCATCCAACTGTTTCACTTTCTTCAAGGAAATTTTGTGCGACTTGACGATTTGTAAAAAGATGTACGGAAGAACATGCTAGCAATAATAATAATCACTTGGTCAGACATTTCTCAAGAAAATGAGGCAACTAACTGTATATACTCAGTGTCATTAGCTGTACAAGAATTGTACATGAAAAGTGCACTTAGCAATTTTGGAAAGTCATTATTGTATAAAAAAATCAAGAAATAAATTGAAGTTTAGAAGTTGAAATAAAAAAATATCCCCCTTTTATTACTAAAAGCAATCATTTAAAGAATTCTGTCTCAACATTAAATATTTACTTATCAGGGTTTATCGAATCTCCAATATTTTGGTTCTTAACTTTTTTTGACCACACAAAAAGAAAGTTAAACTCATTACCATATGCTAATTCATGCTGCATAACAGCAGATTGTTAGACCTCCCTTGTCAATTTTTTTTTTCAGTTACACATTCCATTGACTAAAATACTGCATTTAGGTTGAATTTACTAGATTTTGCTCCAATAAAAAACATTCTGTGTGTGTGTGTGTGTGCAAAATATAAAGCTTTTTTTCTTAATATATTCATTAAACATCAAATTTTAAAGCCACATCTTTCAGAAAATCGAGGTTTACCCTTCCAAGAATTTAGCACACATCTGTAATCCTTCCCAACTAAGGACTCCTAATGACTGCAGCTTTGGGAGAATGAGCTTCCTGCAAAGAATGATTTGTCTGCCGACTGTGATCAGACAACTTACATACACTCATGCTCAAAAATTAAGAATGTCAGTTTTGACTCTTCCACACTTAGGACTGCAACCCAAATGTTCTAGATATGAAGCATATTAAACTAAACAAAAATTCAGAGCGAAAAAAACACTAGAGGATCCACCATAGTGGTCAAAATAAAGAAAAACAGCTTCCTGGAGCTAATTTGCAATGCACATCTTGTGCAGAACACAAATGTTTTATGGTGAAGAAAGTGTTCAATACGCTGCATGTTGGCCTGCCACACTGACACATTCAGTACAGTATCTGGTCATACTCAGCACCAGATTATCAAACTGTGCTAGAGGTATGGAGTCCCATTCTTGCACCAATGCTGTCCAAAGTTCCAGAAGAGTTCTAGGAGGTGGATGTTGTCCTGCAATACATCTCCACAGTATGTCCCATGCATGTTCAAGGTTCACTCTTCCAAGCAAAATAAATTCAAGCACTTTTTAAAATCAAATTATCAAATGTGTGTGATGTCGGTCGGTCAGTAGGTAGGTATTTTAGCAGGTTCAAACCATTAAACTTAGCTGGGATGCACACACCTTCAATGGCCTGCCTGTTACACTCTGCCCTTCCTATTGGTTTATTTTATTAACATTTAATTGCCCCTCTGTTTTGGTGTCTTTTGAAATCATTTTACTTTGTGGAATATTTTGAAAGGGTACATTATTTTCATATTCACCCTCTGACAAGAATGTGTACCTAACCCCAGTCAACAGAAGCCCATCACGATTCGCGAATGCATCATTCTACTGATTTTACTCTCGTGGCTGACGTTTCACTCCATAGTGATGTCATAGCCAAGGTACCAGCTGTCCATGTGCTCCCTTGAGTTGAATGCAAGTTCTGCACTATTTGTTCAGCTTGGTGTTTTTATCTAAACTACACAGAAACCTCCTATACAACATTTTAGCATAAACAATTATTTTACAAATACTCTTTCATATCATTACTTAAAAAAAAATCAAGTACTATTTATGGAGTATTAAACCTTTTCAAGGACTTGAATAAACTTTTTCATTCAAGGACTTTTCAAGGAGCGTACGAACCATGATGCTTAATGGCGTTTAAATCAGGAGAGCAAGCTGGGCACTGTAAGTGGATGGTAACCTGACTTTCTACGTATTCTTCCACTATGGTGGCTCTTTGAGAACATATGTTATCCGTAACAGGAACTCGGGTCCCACTGCACCCCTGAACAGCCAAGACATATTGTTGCAGAATGATAGTGTGGTATGTCCAGCCTGTCACAGTTCCTCTTTTGGACAGAAGGAGGGGTGTACGTGAATCCAACATTATTCTGCCCCACACTAGAATCCCAATGCCACCAAATCGACAATATTCAAGGATGTTGGAGGTATTACCCAGTCCCAGGTGCTTGGTGCAGAGAACATGGCATGAATCATTGTGCAGACTTAACCTGGATTCATCAGTAAACAAAAAACATAGGCCCACTGGTTAACTGTCTAAGCACGATGTTCCCTGCACCAAGCTAAATGGGCTGCATCTGGCAGGCATACAGGACATACTCACTCAATCATCTGTACATGGTATGCCTTGAAACCATAGTCCCTGTGGCAGCTGAAAGGTCCCTGACAAGTCTCCTGCTGTACTCTACCTGTGCCGTCTTGCGGTTAGTGGCATTGTAATCCACGGATATCCTATGCTGAAGCGATGAGACACATTTTCATCCTGTTGGAACTCCCACCAGTCTATAAATGACACTTTGTGTGACAATGTCATTTGGGTTTGGCAGCTGAAAGGTTCCTTGCCAAGTCTCCTGCTGTACTCTGCCTGTGCCGTCTTGCGGTTAGATGCAAAAGGTCTTGTTGTGGCATTGTAATCCATGGATATCCTGTGCTGAAGCATTGAGATACATTTTCATCCTGTTGGAACTCCCACCAGTCTATAGATGACACTTTGTGTGACAATGTCATTTGGGTTTGGCCAGTCTCGAGTCAACCGACAATTCCACTCAGCATAACATCACTGATATGTGTTCATTGCGTCATATTCATTTGGTATACAGCACTGTCGCACAACACCAGATCTATTCGTCTGCTCTGAGTTCTCTTTTTATAACCCACCATGTGCTAAATGACATATGCGGTGTTCCTAGCACTGCCATCAGTCTGCTGGAGCAATAGATAGACTTTTGTCATTCCAGAAGTATGGAGTAGTTTGCATGACAAATCACTTTGTGCAGTGTAGTATTTTCCTGTGATTCACAATTACCCTTAATTTTTAAGCAAGAGTTTATGTGAATGACCTTCCTAGAAAGAATGACTTTTGCCATCACTACACTACTTCTACGAGACAAATCTGAATGAATGCTTTCTGTGGTTGTCTATGGTTTGTACACTTCTACAGAAAATACATTCCAGGACTTTTCTAGTTCATTTAAACAAATTCCAGGAGCTCACAAATTTTTGCTAGTCATAGCACCATAGAGCTTTGTTTCATATTTTGTGAATTGCAGTGAAGTTTACGTTTTCTTTCCAGTTACAGGATTTAAAGACCACCATGAGCAATTCCAAGTGCTATGAGATCATTGCCCATTTCTAATTTGGGATCACAGGTTTCCAGGAAAGGAACAGTCAGTGCTACATTGAACAAATACCTGACCTATGCTTGATTGGGGCTCAAACCCATGCCCACCTTGCATGAATTTGGCCACAGAAGGTAGCACATGTTCAGAATTCATCAATTAAAAACACGAGAGAACTCCATACCAAAGAAAGGTTCTAGTTTCCCTCTTTTTCAATTAAGAGGGAACAAAAATGAAATTTCCACCTTTGATTAGCTGTGGCACGATTCCAAACCATTTTCCTTTAACAGGTTCTCTGCTTTGGAAGGCCTAACATCGGAAGAAGTGGACATCTCTGAAGTTAATAGAAAAGTAACAAAAGCTCTTATGGAAACAGCAACAAAATTAGCTGGGTCTAAGAACAAGTTGCATGTAAATAAATTATCAGGAAAAACGAAAATGTTGATGCAAAAAAGAAGAGAGATGAGGACAACTAAGGAAGATGTGACTTCCAAAGTGGAATATATAGAGCTATGCAAGACAGTACGAAAAAGTATCACTGAAGACGTAAGAAAATTCAACTGTGAACTAGTGAGGAAAGCAATTGAAAACAACCAAAGCCTAAAGATAGCAAAGGGACATCTCAGTAAGGGAAGAAAACAGATTATGGCACTGAGAAAAGAAGATGGTTCTGTTACAAGAAATAGAGGCGAAATTTTGACAAGAGTGAAAGATTTCTACTCCAAATTATATGAAAGGGATGATACATGCACTCCAGACATCATGAAAGATACCAGTACCAGAATTCCTCCAGTCCTTCCAGCAGAAGTTGCACATGCAATCAAGAACATGAAGCGGGGAAAAGCTCCAGGAGAAGATGGAATTACTGTAGACATCATACAAGAAGCAAGTGGAGAAATCGAAACAGTACTCGCCCAAATTTTCACTCGATGCCTTAATGAAGGAAAGATTCCTGAGGATTGGAACACCGCTACAATGATCCTGCTACGTAAGAAAGGTGACATTGAGGATCTCGGAAACTACAGACCTATCAGCCTCCTATCAGTAGTTTATAAAATCTTCACTAAAGTTCTTTCACACCGCTTGAAGGTAACACTGGACATGGCTCAACCGAGAGAACAAGCTGGATTCAGGAGTGGCTACAGCACAATAGATCATATCCATGTGCTGAGAGAACTAATTGAAAGAGCGAGGGAATATGAACTTTCATTGTGCATGGCTTTTATCGATTATGAAAAAGCCTTTGATTCGGTGAAACCATCAGCAGTTACAATGGCTCTGAAAACCTGCGGTATTAAAGATGCATACATTAATATTATTAATAACATCTATGAAAATGCAAGTGCAAAGATTAGGCTGCTTGAAAATACAACACACATAAAAATTGGAAAGGGAGTGAGACAAGGTGACACCATATCTCCGAAGCTCTTTAATGCCACATTGGAGGGTGTTTTTCAGTCACTGAGCTGGGAAAACAAGGGGATAAAGATTAATGGAGATTATCTAACCCACCTTCGTTTTGCTGATGACGTAGTCATTTTTGCAACTAGCCCATCAGAGCTGCAGAGTATGATCCAGGAACTTGCTGACAAGAGTAAAGAAGTGGGATTAAAAATGAACTTTCAGAAGACAAAAGTGATGTTCAATGCTTTTACAAGAAATGAAGATTTATCGATTGATGGAGAAAAGCTGGAGATAACAGATACGTACGTTTATCTTGGACAGCAGATATCAAGTGAGGGTCACATTGATGAAGAAATTAATCGGCATACAAAACTTGCCTGGAGAGCTTTTGGAAGAAACAGCATAATTTTCAATAGCAATATGCCATTATGTCTTAAAAGAAAAGTGTTTGATCAATGCATCCTTCCAGTGCTTACGTATGGTGCAGAGACGTGGACCTTAACTAAAAGAGACATACAAAGGCTGCAGACAACTCAAAGCAGCATGGAGAGGTGCATACTTGGTGTAACCAGGAGAGATAAGAAGAGGAACTCGTGGATCCGAAAAATGACAAGAGTGGAAGACATCATGATCAGAGTTAAATCCCTGAAATGGCAATGGGCTGGACATACTGCCAGAAGGACAGATCATCGATGGACAGCCGAAATTTTAGATTGGATTCCAAGGGACAGGAAAAGACCCAGAAGAAGACCACATGGGAGATGGGTGGATGAAATTCGAAAGTATGCAGGGGTGACATGGAGGAGACTGGCACAAGACAGACCGTTGTGGAGGAAACTTGGGGAGACCTTCGTCCAGCAGTGGATTGATAATGGTTGACAATGATGATGATGATGATGATACCAGTGATGGAGAAGTACAGCTCACCATGCAAATGCATTTTTCAGATTGGCAAAGTATTTGTCTTTTAGTGCACCCACAAATACTTTGCCAATCTGATAAATACATTTTATCAGATGGCAAAGTATTTGAGGGTGCACTAAAAGACAAATAAAAGAACTGAAAATAAAAATGGATAAGAAAAATGTTTAAAAAAAAAAAAAAGTCAATCTGTTGCTTACTTCACTACCAATGTTATCATTCAGTGTTATTGCTTATTTAATTATTTTTTCATTATTTTTTTCCATTCAGCATAGGTTTATTAAAGAATACTGTTGTAGGTCACTCTGGCCTGGAATTAAAAATGTTTGCCATCCACTGCCCAATTGCTAGGACATACGCCATCCAGTATCTCTGGTACAAAATCTGTAGTGTTTCAACACCAACCCAAAGATGCTCAAACTTAAGCTTAAAATATTAACAAAAAGCCACTGTTCTTTCAAATCTGCATGTACGAGGGAGGATCAAAAAGTAACACACAGCAATTTTTTTCTCTTTGCAGGTTGCAGTTCGGCAGACTAGTATGAATATCAAGCTACAGACCAGTTTGGCTGGATCAGGTATCGCCATGGTGGGAGACAGTGTGAACGATGGCACAAAGATGCCGCATTTGTTAGCTTCATCTGCGAATTAAGAGCAATGTGGTGTAGTCCGATTTTTGTGGGCTAAATGGAAAATTCTGACAGAAACTCACAAAGAAATGGTCGAAGTGTTATGGTGGTGGTTGCCTGGGCCACAGCAACATATCCATATGGTGTAGTTTCTTTGCAGAGGGCCGAGGCATCCTTACCAATTCACCACGTTTCGGTCGACCTGTAACCACGTCATCACCTGCCACTGTGAGAGGCACTGAACAGGCAATTCTGAGTAACAGGCATATCCATCTGTGCACACTGGCAAGAAGTTCAACATTTTGTACAGTCCAAATAAAGGTAACTTGATCACGCTAGTTACGTTAACTGAAACTTTTATAAAAAGTTCGTAAGTTGGAAGCTTTCGACCTTATCTTAGGTCTTCATCACGCCAAATCGGCGTGATGAAGACCTAAGATAAGGTCGAAAGCTTCCAACTTACGAACTTTTTATAAAAGTTTCAGTTAACGTAACTAGCGTGATCCAGTTACCTTTATTTGTTAATATTGTTACGTGTTTTGCCCATAATCGTCAAATTTTGTACAGTATAGCGCATGATATTGTGCATGACAAATTGCAATTTCACAAGGTCAATGTGCGATGGGTGCCCAAGAACTTGGAAGATGACCAGAAGGGACAAAGAATAATCTCATCCTTGGACCACTTGATGCATTATGCAGTACATGAATTTCTGGCAGGTGAAGTGATGGGTGAAGAATCCTGGGGGTATCACTACACTCCTGAAACAAAGAAGGCCAATATGGTGTGGAAATATTCCGACTCTCCGCCACTAAAAAATTTCAGAGTAACCCAATCTGCACAAAAAGTCTTTATGATGGTGTTCTGGGACATGCATGGCATTCTCTTGGTGGAGTTTCATCCAATGAAGACCTCTGTGAATGCCAAAACCTGTGCTAAAACACTGACAAAATCACGTCGTGCCCTTCCTGACAGAGATGCTGCAAATGTCAGACTGCTTCATGACATCGCTCGTCCAAATGTTGTGCAACACATCTGTGACAAAACTGCACAATTTGGTTGGGAGGTATTTCAGCTCCCCCAGTACAGTCTAGACCTGGTTCCTTCGGACTTTCATCTGTTTGGTCCCTTGAAAAGATTCCTCAGTGGCCAACGCTTTGATTCGGTTGAAGAAGTTAAACCGGTTTTCCGCAGTTGGTTATACGCCCAGAAAACGGACTTTTATGAACAAGGTATACTAACACTGACATCACACTGTGATAAATGTCTTGAGCATCTCAGTTCTTATGTTGAAAAATAGCTAAGAAGTGTAGTTTCACTGTGTATATGCTTTCCCTATCTATTAAACTGTTGCCAAAAAAAAAAAAAAAAAAAAGTGTGCGTTACTTTTCGACACACCCTTGTATTTTAGGGGTAATTGCACCAATAAACATAATGTCACCGACATAATTTTGACCCTATTTGAATGTCACATAAAAGAAAATAAATAAATCAGTTCTTCCATGGACATTCTCAGAAATCCCATTCTTGTGTTTGCTTTCCCCCTCAGGGATCAGTAAGAACAGGCACAGCTGAATGCCACAGTTTTCATTGGGAAAGGAAAGCAGACGGTGAACAATTTCTCAACAACTGATGTGAACGATTTCTCAACAAGTGGTTTTTCCCAGGAGTGTTTTTGCGGCCCTGGAAAATGGAAGCTTAATTCCATCAGCAGCTAATGTGACATACAAACAATTGTTGAATGCTAGTTGTATGCTGAAAATATTTTAATATTTTGTACATGTTGCAGGGCTACCAAGAGAGCATGCAGAAACGCACATCATTTTCTGTCACAATCAGCATCACCAAAATTATAATACCAATCACAAGATAAAAGAAATGTGTGGGACAATTTTTTCCATGACAACAAATGTTTAAGAAGGTTGGCAACAAATAATGGTTTTGAAATTGAGAACCAATGGCGAGGCTCCGGTTAGTCCACTGAGCATTTGGTATGGTGTAGATATGCTGGTTAATAAAAAAAGTGCAGTAAAAAATTATAAAAAAATGCAGAACAAAAAACAAACTTGCCTTTAAAAAATGTGCATTTTTATTTTCCAATGAAATAATGGGAGCTGTTAATGAACATACAGATATTTAAGAACAGAAGTTCCTAAATATATATAAGAGCCCAAGATATATCCAAATTCTACTTTGTCAGTCAACCAATGTAAATGATTGAAATAAAAACATTTTAAATATACTGGTATTGCAAGGTTTAATGACCGGCGTAAGCAAACTTAGTGGGCTATAAGCAGATGCAAGTATTGCATTCAAATTATTTATAGTTTGCTTTTTGGTGTTAGAAGTGGGTGCCAACAAGGTACTAAAGACACAACTGAGAACAGAGGCACAATCACTACGAGGAGTTGGGTCTTATTGGATGGACAATGTGGCAAGGAATATATACGCACATTCAAGTCACGTTATTATGACCACCTCCTACTTTTGACGTCAACAGTGCTTAGCCAATCAAAGAAGGCACGTGTCGTGTGTTGGCTTGGAGGGTATATAAGGTGTGTTGTACGCATTCTGAAAACATATCACTTGTTGCTGTCATGGATAAAAGCAGCGATTTATCAGATTTGCAAAAAGGGATGATTATCGGCTTTCAGACCAAGGGTGGCAGTATTTTCTAAACAGCGCAGTTTGTGAACTGTTCGCATGCTGCTGTGGTTAGTGTATTGCGATTGGAGAAATGGCACCATTGCGAATAAGCGACGTGAAAACTGCGGAGCACCCTGTGCCGTTGATGTGGGAGGTGAATGTCGGCTTCAAAGGTGCGTGAGGGCTGATCGACACGCTACAGTGGAGCAACTCACTGGTCGAATGAAGCAGAGGGCTATTGGATGTATGTCTAACACGACAGTTCAGCAAGCCCTGCTACGTGCGGGGCTCCGACGCATGCAGATGGTCACTGCACCTATGCTAATGAAGGTGCATCGGCAGAAAAGGCTTACATTTGCACGGCAGTATTGGAATTGGACCACTGATTGGCAAAGGATTGCCTTCTCCAATGAGTCACGGTTTCTGCTTCATCGAACAGAGCTGAAATTCCATCATATGCTAATTAAAAAGAAAAAAAATCAATTTTCACTTACATGCTTGCCAGATCAGCATAGATATAAAGCAAAAACGTTTTAGCTTAATTAGGCCCAGAAGTATTCGGTAATTTTCTGCTGAATATTATTTGGGTAAAACAAAACAGCACGTTCATAAAAAAGCTCAGTCCTATGCAATGAGCAGAACACATCGTCTGGTACATCAGCTTGAAACTAGAACCCACGTTGAATGGTTTCAAATGCCTTCATCATTTCCTCTTTTGAAGGCTGTACAGGACACTCACTTTCATTTTCCTCATCCGCTTCATCTTCTATGATTTCATGACTTCGTCGAACGCTTTTAAGAATATCTTCCTCACTTGTTTGGTCAGCTATAGGTGTATCTTCATTAACTGAAAGAAAATCATCAAGAACATGTTCATCTCCCATCTCCAATATTTCCATGCTGTCTTAGTTATTGCCAGTGTTTCTTTAATTCCAAAAATGGCACTTCATCTTCTGGATCAGCAACCTGATCTGATACAAAATCCAGCTTTGGAAAAGCAGTTACGGATGATAGTCTCTGTTATGTCATGCTGCCATGCTTCAGCCAATTCAGAAATGCATAATTACAGATCCACAACTTTTATCAGCTGATTCATTATTTTCAATCGCCAGAATACTTGTATTCAATATTCTTTTCCGGTAATGAAATTTTAGGTTTTTGGATGACACCCTGACCCATTGGCTGTAAGTTTGAGGTTATATTCAGTGGAAAGATGAGAAGTTTTTTTATTTTTCTCTCAGCTTTGAAATGACTGCCTGTGGGTGGGCAGGACAGTTGTCAATAACCAGAGCTGTTTACGACGTTGTTTAGCTATGTGCTTGTCAGTAAGAACCAAGTTTGAAATTTTATTTGATGCCTATAAAAAAAATTGGGGGAGGGGGATGTGATTTCTATTGAGTGTTATTGAAATAGGAAAACACTCATTTTAATAAGAAAAATTCTTAAAAAATACCAAGTCGCTCTTTTGCACCATTACCAGGATTGTGCTGCTGATCGCATTATTTGCAATTTCAGAAAGAAAAAACAATAATTTTGGCGATACAATTTTTTTTTTTTTTTTTTTTTGGTGAAAATACTGGCAACTACCTTTTTTTCCCCTAATGTTTTGCTTCTAATTGCAAAAAAATTTACAACCAGTTGTTTCTGTACCGTTATAACAAGGAGTAGAAAAATATTCTGAAATCGGGTGGCCAGACATCGGACCGGTGTCAGGGGGTATATAATAATAATCATGTACACTTTTGTCAACAAATAAAATGCTTTTACCATCAGCCTTATCTCTCCGTGGAAAAACAACATCCGGCTCTCCCACTTTTTTTTTTTTTTTCGGTGCTTGTGAATTCTTGAATTACTGTAATTTTCGTCGTATTATCTGCAGACCCTGGAATTCGCACAATTTTTTTTTACCTTCGTAAAATCTATACCAGCATATAATCTGCAGACTGTGACATTTAGTAAAAAAAAAAAAAAATGCCGTATAATCCACACATCACAAATGTTGATCCGGAATTTCTGACAGAAGTTAGTCACATAATGACTCAAGAGTCTGAAGAAGAAAGAAAAAAGATCTTATGAAATAAAGAACTTCATTTTTAAAGATTACTTTTTTATATCTTTTATCTCCAGACACAAATAAAACAAAGCTTAGTGGCATGGCATCCATACTGCACAAAATTTAATCAAGCCGATGCAGCTCCAGCATTACGCCTTGCCAATGATGAAACGCTGATATAGGACGTCATAGAAATGCTGTGTGTACTCCTGCACAAGTCGAAAGTTTTTGAAAGAATTCCTGCTTTCAAAGTTGGGGAGTCAGCTTACAAATGGGTCAGTAAAAAGAGGGCTGAACTTCCATGAATTATCCCACGGAGATGGAGTTTACCAACAGGTTTTGTTTACGTTTTAGGCCGCGGCTTTTTGTGTACCACTGTGCACTAGTTTTCTGACCTTTTGAAAACTATTGTGCAGTGACACGAGCACATTCTCAGTTGCCCCCACTTAAGTTTAAATTCGGCAGAATAACTGAAACGTTTCCTTTTTGAAGACATCGTAAATATTAGGGATAGGACATTCAAATTTCGCGAATCTTGAAAAAGATTCGAAGACTCAAATCTTCGCGCTTTTTTGTCATTTGAATCTTAACCTAAAAAACGTGCTGTTTGGTGCTTCTTCTACAGCGATATTTGTTCGAATTTTTGTCAGCATGATGAGTTCTGACATTAGAAAACAATATAAGATTGTCTACAGTGTGTACACAGCTATTTGAAAATAGCTTGTTACTTCCAAACCGGACGCAACAGTGAAGGAATTGTTCAGCCAAACATAGAGAGCAACCGCCGAAGCGACAGGAGTCTCCCATCGGATAATGCTTTAGCTACCATACCTCGTGAAAACAGGGGGTGGGGGTGCCCTTGAGCCGCATTGCGCATGACTCAAGTTACTCTGTCTACAGCTCAGCGTTTCTAGTTCTACTTAACTCTCCGCAGCATCTCACTTGCACATGCTATCAGTATACACTCGACACTATCCTGTCTGTATTTTTTGTCTCATTCTCGGCGTTTATCACTCTTTATTCCTACGTAGTTTCTATTGCTAACCACAGCATTTACGCATACTTCGGAGCAATTTATCTTGCTTGACACACGACCATCGCATCTCCTATAATCTGCAACGAATGTCAACCATGAGATGACATCATCTCAAGCATCTTCTAATATCTGGAACTATTTTCAAATTTCACATAATGAAAATTATGCAAATTGCGGTCTGTGTTCTGCAAAAATATCGAGAGGATAAGGGTCACATACTACTTCAGCAATGTGGAAACATTTGAAAGCCAAACATTCATCAAAATTTTAAGAACTGAAAGATATAAGTTCACAATCCCCATTACTGAGTTCAGCTTCACCCTTAAGCCCTTTGACTCTCTGAGTTGACTCCCGATTGGAAGACAGTAATGACCCAGATGATCCAGCAGTCACTGGGAGTCTTGCATCTGCTAGTTCAACTCCTAGTGCAGGTTCAGCAGCTTCTTCTTATGGAGAACAACCCTTTCGAAGCACCACCAGTAAAATGCAAAGCAGTACCTTCTAACTAACCAACTCTGAAAGCATTTATTGAAAAAATGCAAAGTTTTAAGCCTGGAGACAAAACAGCTAAAACAGTTGTCAGATTAGCTGCCAAAATGATCTGCAAAGATAACCACCCACTGTCCATAGTAGGAGATAAAAGGTTTTAAAAAGTTGCCAAGATATATCATCCAAAGCAGGAAACACTTTGCCCAACAGGTAATTCCAGAGATGTATGAAGAAGAAAAAATATTTTTAAGTTGAGAATCTTTTAGATAAACCCGAGTTTATTGCAGTCACAACAGACTTGTGGACACCAACATCTTCTGACAATTACCTCAGTTTTACAGTTCACTTCATAGATGAAAAGTCTGAGCATCGTCACTTGTGCTTAGAATGTATTTATTCCCTTTGCAGAAGTTTCACATACAGCAACTGCAATAGAAACTTTCATTACCAGCACTATGAAAGAATGGGATTTCTTAGAAAAGTTGTGTGTTTCATGAGAGACAATGGGCCTAATATGGTTACAGCTTTAGAACGCAGTACCTTTGACCACTTGCCATGCCTTGCCCATACATTTCAATTAGTTCTCAAAAATGGTTTACTGAACAAGTCAAATTAAGGAAATAATGTCAACATGCCGGAGTTTTGTGAGACATTTCAAGCATTCTTCTGAATCCATTAAAGTCTTACGAGCTTCTCAAACTAAGTAAGTCTTAAACACCCCATCGTTTGATACAAGACGAACCGACTAGATGGAATTCTCAGCTTCATATGCTCATTCATCTCATGGAACAAAAGCAAGCTGTTTTATTATATGCTTCAGTTAAATTTTCAGGTACATCTTAGTGCTCGACAGGGACAACTATAGAAAAAGTGATACGAATCCTAGATGTGTTCGATACAGCAACATTTGTGGCCAATTCAAGCAAAGTAACAATCTCATAAATAATTCCTTTAGTGAATAGCACCATTAGTATCCTACAAAACTTCAAATCAACTTTAAGTTCCATACAGGGTTTTCAAAATGACTTGCTTGCATCTGTAAAAAGGCACTATCAGTCTGTTGAGACCGAGAAATTGTATGCTCTTGGAACTAAACTTGATCCCCGATTCAAAGGAAGTGTATTTTTGAGCAAAGAAAACCTTGAGCAAGTGAAATCAACACTGGTCATTGAAATTTCTGATATTAGTATTTTGCAAGCAGATGACAGTGTTCAGCAGTCATAAGAACAAAGTCAAAGATATACCACTCAAAAACCGTTAACTCAACAAAAAGGAGTTCAAAGCATGTGGAGTTACTATTCTCAATTGATGACACCATCTACCAGCAGTGAGCAGAATTACAGTTTGTCTCCTGAAGAAGAAATAAATGCCTGCTTAGCAGTAACACTGCTTCCACCATCTGCAGACACCTTTAAATCCTGGAAGGGCAACAAAAAATACCAAAATTTGAGGAAACTCTTTAAAAAGTTCTTAATCACACTACCAGACAGTAATGTGAGAGATTATTCAGCACATCAGGTGCCACAGCTGATAAAACACGTAGGCTAGACCCAGAGCAAGTTCGAATGCTAGTGTTTTTAAATAAAAATCTCCATTAAAGTTCCCTGATTTTTTTCATTGCCCTGAAAGAGTTCAGAGTTTTTATTAACTCTTATAAAGATAAATGTTGAAAACATGAATTTTTACTCAAATATTTTTCTTTGTCAAATTACGTTCAGAAAATGGGAATGAACCCCCAAGACTTATTTATGTACTTCATTTAGTAAATGTAAATTATAAATTAATTAAAATTTCATTTGTATGTTCTTAACAAGTATGTCTTTTTTTTTTTTTTTTTTTTTGAAAACTGTATTCTTTAATTTGTTTTTCATTAAACACAGATTTTAAATTTTGCTTCAATTAAAAACTTTTAATTTTAAGTAGAATTCTTTACTTTCCCTTTTTTTCTTATAATTATTCTTATATGAAGGATTCGAAAACCCTTTAGGATTCGGATTAGAGAAAATTTGGGATTCGTAAATATCAATGAAGAAAAACATTAGCAGCGAAGACATTGGTCAAAATAAATAAACACAAGGCACCTCACACGACGTCCAGAACAAGGAACTTTGAAAGGTATCATGCATATGTACATTCATGCAGGAAATGCTGTGTGTGCATTTTCATTCAGCATTTGTCTTTCTCAACACAAGGACAAAATGACTTCCACCATCCCATCCTACAACTTCTCTGATCTTTCATTATGACACCATTTCTCCCTGAACAATTTTCCGAGGGAGTTCCTCTTCCAATTATACCCACTCTCCTGCATTTTTTAAAATCGGGGTACTGTCCACATAACCTAAATTTTTAAACTTTTTTAACAGCTCATCTGCTGATTACACTAGAATCCAAATGAGAACTTTTTTTCTGCAATATGAACTTGAATATGTGACTTTTACTAATTTTTGTACGCTGAATTCAAAAATTTCGGTTCTGCTGTATCACATCGGGTTCCTTGGCAATATGGTATAATGTAAGTTCATCAATTTCTGTTGACCGAAGCGATACATTTCATGTCTTTACATATATAGCATGTATATTTAACCATTTTTAAAACTAAACATAAGAACAACCTGTACAGTATCCCAATATTTGTCCCTGGCTTTACTATCCCACTCACAAAGGAAACACGGAAATTTTGTGTATCCTCTCTGCTGTCCTAACAATATTCCAATGACTTTCAAGTCACCACATATTTGCCATTCATGTTCATGGAATTTAATTTTTTCAAGCACTAACTTTAATGTTTCGTATGATTCTGACAATTTTGTGGAATGAGCAAGTGGTACAGAGGCGAATTTGTTGCTGTTATGAAGTAAGTTCTTTTGGAAGAATCAATGAAAAGGTGCCAGGAACTAGGTTGATAGATTTCCTCTCCCAACTGATGAATAAGATTACGGATGTCCATACAAAAAACCAGATCATCTTCCTTTGAATAGTACTTCCGAAAACACTTGTCACGATTCCTGTACCAAGAAAATGTAACTTCAGGTGCCAGCAGGTTTTTCTCCTAAAGTCTTGAGCCTAGTAATTCACTCTTTTCCTTTGTGAGCCCCAGTTCTCTTATCAAGTCATTCAACTCGGGTTGAGTAAACATTTTTGGTGAATGGTCAAATTCTTCTGGTTCAAAACTTATGTCCTCAGTGTCTGAATGTAGAGAACTGCTTTCAGATTCACTCAAGTTAGCTGGTGGTGTAGGTACTGGTAAAGTCAAGTCCATGAGGAACTGGCAGTATGGCTGATGGCAGATTTGGGTATTTAATTCCTTTCTTATTCTTTTTGTTATAACCAGCAACATTGCACATACAGAAATAACAGTCATGTGGTGGTTCTTCTGTTCATGCCATATCATTGGAATTGCAAACGGCATTGCGTTCCGTTTTCCCTTCGTACCAGTACCGCAGTCCCTAGACACAACTGTTACAAGCAATGTGAGGCGCAAACGACTTATCTTGGTCGCCGACTGTCACTTTGAAGTACGCAAAGTATAGTTTTTTCACGAATAAATCTAATTTACGTACCTTACCATCAAACACATAACGTCCACAAATGTAACAAAATTGTTGAGGACTTCGCACACACTGTCTTCTACACAATCCCGATGCACTAGCCATACTTACAAACTCACGTTTTACTTTCACACTTCCAATATAGGATGGGCACATGCACAAGGATGCCTGACCTCTGCTCAACTGATAGAATATTCAGTGAGGGTTTTTTAAACAGAAACTCCTAGGGGTACAATAAAAAAAGCAGCGGCGCGCCACCTAATGTTGCGCCTACGGCTCTGACGCGACGCAGCGGCATCTGAAAACAAACAATAACGAAACGCAGAAGTACGCAGGAACATTTGTTGACAAGGGGTATTTCTCATAGTAATACAGCATTTCCTAGGTTTAAGTCAAGTTATTTGTGAATATTTAAGTGCGCTTGTGAGATGGCTCTACATTACATACAATGTGAATATGTCAATTCACGTATACGGAAAAAACAATATTGCGAAACAACTAGATGTGATGGACCAAAACTAACATTATTTTCAGATTTAGGACACAGATTTCCACAAGAATCACCTACTTTCGCGTTTACTGCAGAACCATTGTTGGCTAGTGTTATATGACAAAAAATTACAGTACGTTTTTCAGGTATGTTTTCTGTGGTGGCCCAGACAATTTTTTCGGTTGCCCTGGGCGACTACATTTATCAACTCCTGGTTATAACACATTATGTTTTTATATTTCTAATGAAGTGACAAAAAAAAAAAAAAAAGAAAAAGAAAAGAAAAAAAGGCTACTTCACAGACTACATTTGGCGAAAAAAAAATTGAGTGGCAAAATCATTAAAAGCCAGAGCAACGGCTGCATTAAAAAAAAAAAAAAAAAAGGAATGAGGAATAGTCTTGGGAAGAGAAATAATAACACAAAACTACCATCAGAAAAATTCAAAAACATGGAAAATCATGGAATATTATCATTTTCACTAGAACAGGCATTTTTGCAGATTCGAAAATTTTTTAGTCAGCAGATGAAAATTTTGCAAACATCAAGAAATGTACCGAAATTCAGTTACAAGCTTTTTCCAACTGGAAAAATAACAGCAAAACCCGGAGAACTTAACAGGTATGCAACTGCATCGGATTTTTCAAAACATTTGGTACAACTCCACATTTTTAGTATCGGGGTTGGTCATTTTGCCAGCGAAAATACATGGCAAAAACCAGGCAAAAATGGAAAAAACTGGCAAAATGGAAAATATGCTAGACTAAACACAATAATGCATTTTACATAGCACTGATTTATAGTCATATCAACAGTGAAATATTTTTTTATATGTCATTCACTCTATATTATTTATTAATTTTGTTAATTAAAAACATAATTTAAAATACAATGTAAAACGAGTTCAATGTTGAAAAAAATTAAAGTGTTCCAAGAATCTGTTTCATCAGTGGATGAAACAGATTCTTAGAAATTAATAAGGAACCAAATAAGTAACTGATTAAAATAAATTATTTTGGGAATTAATTATAATTTATGATGGGGTTTCCATTTCATTAAAATATTTTTACAAAATGCAAGTTTTTGTCAGTCATCAATTTTTTAAGAGATACAAGGGTTTGTATGAATCATGAACTGACTTCTACATTGATTAATTTAATGTCATAAAAGTTTTTTTAAATCTTAGTTTAGTAGACTTGAGTTTTGATATGCTTCTATACTATTTTTTTGCAGAAAGAAAGATTTTGGTCTAAGTAACATAGTCAGAACTTGAAATTCAAGATTTTGTACGGAGGGGAGTGGGAGTAGCACTGGGCAATACGTTGATGCATCAATGTTAAGCTCTGAGAACATCGCAACCACAATGTTCCGTGCAGAATCGTACAAACACTGGGAATCGCCGATTCTGCCAGTGATATTCCATGAAGAAACATACAAACCCAGGGAATCGCTGATGCAGCCAGCGATGTGAGGGACGCACGTGACAATTTAGCTTCAATCTCAACATCGTCCAATCAAGTCTGCGCATAGCCGCATATGGTGGCAAAATATCAGAAGATCTCATGATGTTTCATTCAAGACGTTACATCACGAGGTTCCGGGGAGCTATGTTGAGCAGATCGCCAAAACAGTAGAGCATCGGATGATCTTGTGATTTCTCACTCGAATGAAGCGAGAATTATTCCGAATTATTGTGCGGTTCAGTACTGTATGGCAACATTGGGGATCTTGCGATTTGTGCTTTATGAAGCTCGCGTGAATCACTGAAGTCGCATGTTAGCGATTTACAGCCAGTTTCGAGCGCATCGTTGCAGGAAGAGAATGGTATTATTGCTAAAATATTGCGACAGCATTATTAATTATTTTGGCAACATTACCTCTAAATTATTGTAAAACCTACCACCACAAACGTAAGTACTAATTCTGCATTTTATTATTTAAAAAATGCCTGCATACCTGCCTGCCAACTTTTAGAAAGCAGAATTTGTAAAAAAAAAATCAATATATTCGGTGAAAATTTTAGTCAATATATTCAATTAAATTACTTGTTGCTCATATTGACTAAATGCACCGAAATTATCGATTAAAACACAATGTTACCCAAATCAAGTATCAAACTTTTAATTGATATGACTACAGATATTTGAATTTATCGGCAAATTTATATTGATTAAAATAGAATCGACAGACGATTTCTCATTACTGTGCTGTCATTATGATCTACAAAGATACTAAATTTTATTTTTATGGAAGTTTGCATCTAAAGGAAATTATTGTTCCACCCTTTCCTTCAAATTCAATAGGATCGTATCCCACACCGTCATGGAACATACTAAAATGTTTTCAAAAACAAACCATTTTCATGATAGATTTATCTTACAGAGAGACGGATGATGAGACAGTCAAATAAAAAATAAAAATAAGTGACTGAGGTACACCAATTGGTAAATTATGTTCAACTAAAAATGAAGTGAACAAACATTTTGCGCAAATCACATCCAGTTCATTATAACTTTTGACAAAGGAAGTTAATTTCGTATTTTTTTCCCCCACACAGTCAACATTAGATTTATGTTTGGCACTAGAAATATGATTAGTAACATCATTTTTTCCAACATCGACACATAGTGCAAAATGCATATTTATCATTTTTTGCAATGCACAGGAACTCCGCAGAATACGCATCGTGGAATGTTTGATAGTACTGTTTTACTCCTTTTATATTGAACTGACACCCGAAAAAAAAAAAAAAAAAACTCAAGTAAAACTACTATAGTAAAACAGTAACAGCTATAAGAGGTGCAATTCACAGAGGAAAAAATAACGATTAGAGTTATCTGATCAATCTGGTCAGCTAGGAAAGAAGAAACCAACTGAAAGGCTCTTTCGTCTAGAAAAAAAGGTCGTTTTAGTTACGAACGTCATCCTCGGGAAACCCCCCCCCCCATCATTCCTTACAAGCCAAAATATGTGTCACCGGAGCAAAACCAAAGCCGTCTTTTACACTACGCTTCATGGGAAAAGATACAGCCACTTCATCGGCGATTTCCTTTACATCTCGTCCCCTCCTCCCTTTGAGGCATAGCCACGGCACAAAATGTTGAAACTGTTGTTTTAACTTTAACTAATATCTCTGCGAAAAAATAAATAAAATAAAAGAAATGGCCTAACATGGCAAAATTTAGAATGCACGTATTGGTTTTAGAAAATGAAAATCTCTTAATATCACACAATTCGGTTTGATAGAAGTTACGAAACCAATCAATAGTGTATTTTTTTTCAAACAGATAAAGTAAAAAAAAAAAAAAAAAAAAAAAAGGTCTACTCCCTTCCTAAATTAAATTCATGCTGTCAAAATCCAGATATTTTAAAATTCAGCATTGTTTTCTAAAAGCCCAAAATTTCATGCCAACAAAAAGTGTGGGTTTGCAAAAGCAACAAACAGTGTTCTCTACGATACTTTGTTTTCTTTACGAATTAAACTCTTAGTATGAACTAATTGATAGGCCGTATATTTTGCGTGTTTTTTAGCATGCCTTTGTAAAAAGATCGTGCTTCTGTTATCGGTTTATCCGTCAGTCAGTCCGTCCGTCCGTACCCACGATATCTCAGCAACTATTAGTCCAATTTGAAAAATTCTTTTTGCATTGGGAAGCTTGAAATATGCAAATGATGATCCTTTATTTCGTTTTTTCTTACGATGTACAATTTCACCGGTAGAGGGCGTAAATGCAGATGATATTGAATTCAAAAATACGTTTTATACAACATATTTGCTTCTAAACATCCGATTGAAAAAAAAATTATATCTTTCGATTCCATTTATGTCGAAGAGTATTTTAGATATAGTTACTTTTTCAAATTATGCATAGATTTTCCGCTAGGGGGCTTAAAAGTAAATTACATTTTTCCCGACAACTCTTCTTCTAAAACACCAATTTGAAAATTTTTTCTTCAGCGGATACGTCTCCTGATGGAAAATCTTTGCATATAATTTCAAATTTTTGGTAAAGAATACTTTGGCCACCAGGAGGCGTAAGTGTTAATTTTTGCTTCTGATGTATTTGCCATAAAATCGTAGCTTCTAAAATATCGATAAAAAAATTCTTTCGTGGACTGATGCCACTCACACTGACAAACCTTTTCGGAACATTTTTTTCTTAAAATATTCCAGTTTCTCTGCCAGGGGCGTAGATGTACATCCTATTTTTGTCAATATCTCTATTTCTAGGAGTCCGATTTGAAAAATTCCTTCTTTGTTGGATAGTGTTTTCTGTGTGACATGTTTTTCATATAATTCCAAAATTTTCAAGTAATTCATAGACTTTCCGCTAGGGGCGTAGCTGTAAATTGCGTTTCCCCCTATGTCTCTGCTTCTAAATCTCCGATTTGAAAAATTCTTTCCGCGCCGGATACAGCTCCTGATGGGAAATCGTTTGCACATAATTTCTAATGTTTGTAAAAAAAATAGTTTGGCCACCAGGGGGCATAAATATTAATTTCCGCTTCTGTTGTATTTGCAGAAAAATGTGAGCTTCTAAATTCTCGATTAAAAAAAACGTCGTTTGTTGACCGATACTACTCATGTTGACAAACCTTTTAGGAAAATTTTCTTCTTGAAAAAATGCATGGTTTCTACGCCAGGGGGAGTAGATGTATATCTTATTTTTGTCAATACCTCTACTTCTAAGAGTACGACTTGAAAATTTTCTTCTTTGTTGGATAGTGTTTCCGATGCGAAATGTTTTTCCTATAAATTCAAAATTTTCAAGTAAATCATACACTTTCTGCTAGGGGGGACAAAGGTAAATTGCGTTTTCTGTGTTATTTCTGCACCTAAAGCTCTGATTTGAAAAATTCTTCCTGTATCGCATACAAGACCTGATGGAAAATATTTTTCACATAATTTCTAATGTTTGGTAAAGAATCGTTAGCCACCAGGGGTCATAAGTGTTCATTTCTGCTTCTGAAGTATTTGTTGCAAAATCTGGGTTCTTGAAAACGACTAATTTTTTTTTCTTCGACCAATACCGCTTATACGGATAAACCTTTAGAGAATACTTTCTTCCTAAAATAAGGAATGGTTTTTCCACCAGGGGACATAAAGTCACATCTTATTTTTGTCGATATCTCTGTTTCTACGAGTTCGTAAGCTCACGGTTCTGTTTACAGCAATATCTGAGGGATTAAAAACCAGATTGAAAATCTTCTTTCTTTGGTCAGATCTGTTGTTTTCCGTACCGGTTCCATTGACTTTGAATAGCTTTGATAAATTTAATTTGTGTCAGAACGGATTCAAAAGACGTGCTTTATTACACCCGAAAATTCGATGTCAACTTTCTTGTTTTTTTTTGTGCCTGTTAATTTCGAAAAAAGCTAACACACATGCGTCATTTTATAATTAAGAATTCCATCCAAATTGGTTAATTTCCATGCAAGTTATTGTGCGAAAATTCTGACGAACAAATCTCACACATGTACGCACTGCCCCGTGAATGCTGATAATAACCATTTTCAATAGGATAGGTCCCTTATGGGTGCTGAACAGCGTAGCAAAACTTAATCGAAATCATACTTTGATTTTACTTAAGACATCACGCAAAAGAGGGGAAGAATGAATCCCCCTCCTATGTCCTGACTTTGACCATTTTCAATAAAGATTTGACGAATTAGTGTGGACCCCAACATATTAATTTCGTGGAATCAAGCCAAAACATTTTCATGTGTTATCGTGCACGGTTGGAAAGCGTAGAAAATTTACTAACCAACCTGCAAAATAAATCATTGCTGGAGAAACACTGGGTCGAATGAGCATTAGACTTTTTTCTTTAACTTCCTATTATACCGCATTTTTTTGTTAGGTCAAATTTATTGCCAGAGAAGAGAAGTTACGAATTTCACAAAACTGTCAGCTTTTGTTTAATTTTCCACAGATTTAAAATCCATTTGAATTCTTTTTCTATGATAACTACATTCTGAGATAGCATTTCAAACTGGGAGTAATAAACACACGTGCTCCGTGTTCCAAAGCAGGACAACTCCACGTTGGCCTACTGAGAAGGGGATAAACAAGCCCAGCTGGGGATGTTCAGTTCACTCGCGCGGTGGCACAAACTTTAACAAACGCACGTGTTAATCATCATAAGCAACTTCTGCAATTTTATTTTACCAAGGGCTCCTCAACTTAATAAATTGAAAAGAAAACATTTTTAAGCAAATAATGTACAAAGGAGGCAGGAGAAAAGACCCTATTTGGGAATCTTTTGGATGAAGTATCTATCAATGGAAAAACTGCTGCAAAGTGCAAAAAATATGGACATGTACAGAGTAATAAAGTAGCCAGGATGAAAGTATGTTTCTAAGAACTGTGTGCAAAAGGCTTCAACAAGTGAATGTGTGAAAGTACGTCCGTTATTCCATGCCAACAGATGTGATCAAGAACAAGGGTTATCTTAGTAATTCAGAGACAGGGTGTGGAGAAGTTGATTAGCCACCTCCAAAGATACCGTGTTTAGGAGGCAGGCAGTATTAACAAGTTTGTCTCAAAAACATCAGTTCGTGATTAAGTAAAAATTGATTTGATGTTTGCTAAACTATTCTATGCTTGCAATATTCCATTTGGTGTTGTGGAAAGTGAAGCATTTAAAAACTTAATTCACATCTTGAGGCCAGGCTATAAATTACCTTCACGTAAAGAACTGGTAGATGGCCTTGTAGATGCTGTTTATAATGAAATGGAACAATCACTTAAAAGAAAATTTGAAAGTAAAAGTAGGAACTCTTGTGATTGATGGATGGAGTAACATTAATAATGAACCGATAACAGCTTCATGTATTCAAGTTTGTGGAACATCATATATTGTGGATGTAGAAGCTACAGGTGCAACTAAAAAGACAGCAAAATTGTTGATTGAGAAATGCAATAAGATCATTTTTGACTGTTAAAACCAAGTATGACTGAAATAAAAGCACTGTTACCAATAATGCTAAGAACATGGAAAAAATGAGATCCAAACTTAAAAACAAGATGAAAATTCTGCATTGATATCATACGGATGCGAAGCTCACTGGTTGAACCTTCTAGGTGAAGATATAACACCTAGTAGTGTGCTAAAGCATGTAGTGGAGGTGCATAAATATTTCTGAAAATGCTCCTGGATTATGGCTCCGGCAATGTAGTGGTCATGTTTCTCCTCAGTCACCAAAAAAAAAAAAAAAAAAAAAAAAACTAGGTGGGGCAGCCAATTGTCTTGTCTAGAAACTTTTGTGCAAAACCAACCACAGCTCATACATTAAAATAGCGAATGAACATTTTGAAGAGATGGATCAAAACACCAACTCACATACATGATTTTAATCTTTATCAGTAAGTCAAGGATCTTATTAAACAATTGAAACCTGTATCAAGTGACTTAGATATTCTTCAGTGTGATTCAATAACATTAGCAGATGCTTGCCATACATGGTGAAATCTATTGAAAAAAGATAATTCAAAGCCACATTTTTCTACTGTAAATTTTTTTTTATTGGTGGTTTAACGACCACCGTGAGCAACTCAATGGGCTATAAGCAGTCGCCCATCCCTAATTTAGGGTCACTGGTTCCAGGGAAGGGAGAGACCCAGTGCCGTAAGACAAGCACAACATCCATTCCTCACCGGGATTCGAACCCGGACCCCTTAGGGACAAATGATCAGAGGCCAAAAAAAAAAAAAAAAAAAGGTTTGCACAAGCAATTCTGCCATGTCATTCTGTTGCAAATTTGCTGCACCTAAATATAGAAATTTTTCATTTCTGCGCTCCAAAATAGGATTTCAACAGAAAATGTTTCAAAACTTTTTTGTTATGCAATGCTGAAACAAAAAATTTGGCTTAGATGTAGGAGATATTGTTGAATTAGATGATAAAACTGACTACTGGAGTATGCCTTTGAATCCTAAAAATGAAATTTGAATTTAAAAAGTAGAATGTTTCATTTATTTTAATTTTATACATTTTTTATTTATATTTCTTATTTGTGCTTGGGCTGCAAGATTTGTTAGGTCATCTTCATCAAATTCGGTTTTAATTTTTTGGGTTTTGAAATATTGTTAACAATTAATTTCCCAGTATAAACATGAACAATTTGTCACTAGCTTTTGATTATTATTTTGAATGAGGGAATGATTTTCATCCCTATGAATTGGGTAAACAAAATTATACCTTTATAATAAAACACAATTTGTACTCTATTTCCTTAAATCAGTTTCAAAGTGATAAAAATGTATTTTATGTCAAAAAATACTTAACCCTTAAATCAAGGTTTAAAAATTCAAAATTATCTTGTTTTCCTTTAAAAGCATTTGTAGAAATAAAAAAATAATAACTTGATTATATGCCCCATAAGTTAACACAGTAAAGCCCTATTTTTGCCAGGACGGTTTAAATTTACCACCTGTGGCAAAAACTTGCCACCAACTTTGTTCAGTAGTCGCAGAAATACAATTTTGCATAAATTTCTGAAGAAAAATAAAATGGAGAACAGTTTTTAAAAAAATCTGACAATCACAAGAGTTACGAAATATGTAATTCACAAGACAAACCTTAAGGGTTATCTTATGTTATAATCATGCTTCAGACTAAATATACATAATATCTAAAGTATTATTACTGGATATTGGCAAGTATTTCGTATGTTGTTGCTCCGTGAGGCCCGTGCTCCCAGCCCGAGAGAGGTCTATTTTGTTATGGGTTTTTTCGGTTAGTTCATTTTTTTTTATTAAACGTTTTAAATTTACTATTAATTAAAAGATTGTATTAGAAAAAGTTATACTTATCGGGTCGGGAGAAGTCTCTCAAGAGGAGCTTCAAGTTGTTATAGCGAGCGCTTTCAGCACAGCCGGTGTTGCCTGCCATCGGCCTTCTACACCCACAAGAGTTTCCTCGCGTGTGTAGCTGCACGTCGGGAAATGAAGGGAAAGCTTTGTGGGCTGTGTGTGTGTGTGTGTGTGTGTGCGCGCGCACGCGTTAGGTGATTGCTTCCAATGTGTCACCATCTGTTGGAAGAGTTGGTAGGTAATCATCAGTCGTAAGTACAATTTTTTCTTTTTTGCGTAGCTATTATTTGTAGAAACAGTTGTATTATTTTAGTCCTTTATTAAATGGTGTAACTTTTAGTTTTTTTTGTCTTTTTTTAATGGATTTTTTTGCTTTTTAAAAGCGACTTAAAGGCTGTATCCAGGTTGGTAGGGTCTTATAAGTTGCATATTTTATCTTTTTTTTTTTTGTTCAATTATAATGCTTTTAGAAATCCTTAATTCTTTTTAGTTTGTGTGGGTGGCTAGTAATTTAATATTTTCAAAAATCAGGATATTGTTTATGATTAATGCAGTGTTGAACGAGTGCAGTTTTTTTTTTCTTCTCTCTTGTTCCAGTTTTTCTATATGTTGATGTAATCTTTTTATTACTCTATTTTTTGTGCTACCAATGTAAGAGATGTGGTCTCCAGAACTCTGAAGCAATAGGAATTTCATACATGCCTGCTGATTGTATTATATTAGTACAATCATCTGTTTGAAAAATACAACACACATAAAAATTGGAAAGGGAGTGAGACAAGGTGACACCATATCTCCGAAGCTCTTTAATGCCACATTGGAAAATGTCTTTCAATCACTGAACTGGGAAAACAAAGGGATAAAGATTAATGGAGATCATCTAACCCACCTTCGTTTTGCTGATGACATAGTCATTTTTGCAACTACCCCATCAGAGCTGCAGAGTATGATCCAGGAACTTGCTGACAAGAGTAAAGAAGTGGGATTAAAAATGAACTTTCAGAAGACAAAAGTGATGTTCAATGCTTTTACAAGAAATGAAGATTTATCGATTGATGGAGAAAAACTGGAGATAACAGATACGTATGTTTATCTTGGACAGCAGATATCAAGTGAGGGTCACATTGATGAAGAAATTAATCGGCGTACAAAACTTGCCTGGAGAGCTTTTGGAAGAAACAGCATAATTTTCAAGAGCAATATGCCATTATGTCTTAAAAGAAAAGTGTTTGATCAATGCATCCTTCCAGTGCTTACGTATGGTGCAGAGACATGGACCTTAACTAAAAGAGACATACAAAGGCTGCAGACAACTCAAAGAAGCATGGAGAGGTGCATGCTTGGTATAACCAGGAGAGATAAGAAGAGGAACTCGTGGATCCGAAAAATGACGAGAGTGGAAGACATCATGATCAGAGTTAAATCCCTGAAATGGCAATGGGCTGGACATACTGCCAGAAGGACAGACCATAGATGGACAGCCGAAATTTTAGATTGGATTCCAAGGGACAGGAAAAGACCCAGAAAAAGACCACATGGGAGATGGGTGGATGAAATTCGTAAATATGCGGGAGTGACATGGAGGAGACTGGCACAAGACAGACCGTTGTGGAGGAAACTTGGGGAGACCTTCGTCCAGCAGTGGATTGATAATGGTTGACGATGATGATGATGATATTTTCTTTATAACTAAATCACCAATATTCTGAACAGAATGGCCAAAAATAATGTGTTTCTTCATTGATCTTAAAAAAATTCCCACTTAGTCTTCTAATAAAAGGAAAAGAACTTGAAAATTTGTATTTCTTTTTTTTGGAATGTTTTTTACTAGACTTTTTAAAATTCTTTTTGTATTCAAAAATCAACCTTTAAACAGTTTTTGTGTCATACCCATATTTGTTTGGCTGTGTTAACAATCCATTGGATTTCTTCTTCTCAGTACTTTCTATTTGAGGAATGTGTGAAAGGCTTGTTTTACCCAATTCCTTATATTATTTGACTTTAAGAGTTTTTGGGTGTTCAGATTGATATGGGATCATTATAGGTACATGTTGGTTTTCTAAAAACTCCGTTTTAAAGAAAATGGGGATCCCATTGGCGTACTTCTTGCCTATAGATATATTTTTTTTTTTTATCAAACTCAAATTGTTATTGGAAATACAAGGTTAAAATATTAAATAACTTGTAATTGTACATTATTAAATTGAGATTTATTTTTAACTCTTATGATAATGTCTATGGCTTTTGGTACAGGGGTACTTGGAAAAAGTGATTTAACCTCTAAACTTGCCATAAACATACCAACCCATAACAATAGAATTCTCTCGGGCTGGTCATGGAGCAACAACATGCAAATACAAAATACTTTATCAGGTAATAATACCTTAAGATATTATGTATATTTAATCACAAGCGGTTTCCAAAATTTTAAAAAGATGGAAAATACATCCCCAGAATGCCAGCCCAATGTAACTAAGGACATAAAGTTATCAATTTCTAGAGGGATTTTTTTAGAATTTTTTTTTTTTCAAAATCGTATTTAAACACAGACAAATAGCACTATTCTAGCCAAGTTAACTAATTCAGGTGATTACTTTTGTTGTACAGTAAATGTATTTTTCATGTTAATTTATAATAATGAGTCATGTTCTATTCATCCAACATTTATTACAAAAATCTGACCTATATTACAAAAGTACGTTCATGTTTCACACAAAGGCCAATTTCTTTACTTTGTGAAATATTTCTGTAGTAGATGTTGAGATGCAAGTGAAAACTAACAAAAACACTACAATAATATTTTACATGTTTGCCAGTGAAATATGCTATAAACAATGACTAATATGCCTTAACAAGGCATATAAAATAATGTTTCTGAAATATGAAATATAACTATGATACACATTAAAACTTTACATTTTTTTCATAATGGCAGCAGCATTGTTTAGTCAACCTGAAATACAAATTTCTTTGAATTTATGGAACATGGATTTTCACAGGTGCAAGAGAAGAATGTGATGAATCTCCTTTCCTGATTTAAGATCTTCAAAAGTTGAACTTGCAAATGGTTCTGTAAAAAATTAAAAGAATGGAATTAGTTTTGGTATAGATATAAGATGTTGAACTAACATAACATGAAAATAAATGCACTAAATATTTCTAGTTTCCACAAAAAGTTCCTGTTGGCACCAGAATAAGTATCTTACAAACACACAAAATTAACTGTAGCATAAATAAACTCCACTTAAACGAGATCGGGTAGAGATACACCTTGACTAAATGACTAAAGAATCTGACAAATCTGTTTAATAGGCGTGATATGCAGATACAAAGGTAACTAAACGCAAGCTTTCACCAAACACGGTTGGCTTCCTAAGGCAAATGTTATAAAATATAAACAAAGAATTCCAAAGCAACTTATGGGAATTTACTAGGAATTTTTTTCCATTTATAGCAATTTTCGGAGAAAACTCTTCTCCTTCTTCAGGCTCTCTTGTTGTTGTCACTTTTTGCTTGTCACTATCATGGTTACGGTTTAGGTTATTTTTCAACAAATCCTGCCAGATGTTAGGCAGGGAAAATCCTTTGCAGTCATTGATGATGGAATTTTGATTTTTCTCAATCTCTATTCCTTCTTTCAGTTTTTCTTTTTGGAAATTGCTTTGAAACTGATTACTTTAAGGGAATTCCAATCCATGCTGTGCCAGTTTCTCTAACATGCCTATCTAATCCAGTCTTGTTGGAGCAATTTTTTATAGCTGCTTTATGCTCAGCTATACGAGTTTCTAGTCTGCGACCTGTTTCACCTATGTAAGATAGTCCACAACTACAATTTACTTCATAAACTACTCCTTGCATTTTTAAAATATCTTCTTCTCTTTGAACTATTTTAGGGAAAAATTTTTAACTTTGTTCTCTAAACTTGGAGCTAGCCTAATATTGTATTTTTTACTAATTCTCTTTAAAGCCTCAAATAAACCTTTGTGATAAGAAATTTTTCTAGTGAATTTTACTTCTTGCTTTTGTGGGTTCTTCGTACCATTAAAATTCAGAAGCTTCTCAATTTCTTCTTCAGGATAGTTATTTTCTGCAAGTATGACTTTAAGCTCTTCTTTATGGGCTTCTTTTTTATCTGCAGTAGAAACTATTTTATTAATTTTTTCTAAAAACTGACTTGCTACATTTTTCTTAATAGAAACTGGATGATACGAATTGAAATCCAGTAGTCTTTTAGTATTCATTGGTTTTTTATACCAACTAGTGAGGAATTTTTCATCTTCATAATAGATAGTAATATCTAAGAAGTTTATTCTTCTTTCTTTTTGAAGTTCAATAGTGAACTTAAGGGAATCATCTAATTCATTGAATGAGTCTAGAATTCTTTCTGGAACAATTTCTGAGCTATCTATTATAAATAAGATGTCAAATAGATAGCTCATATATGTAATAGATAGCTCAGAAATTGTTCCAGAAAGAATTCTAGACTCATTCAATGAATTAGATGATTCCCTTAAGTTCACTATTGAACTTCAAAAAGAAAGAAGAATAAACTTCTTAGATATTACTATCTATTATGAAGATGAAAAATTCCTCACTAGTTGGTATAAAAAACCAATGAATACTAAAAGACTACTGGATTTCAATTCGTATCATCCAGTTTCTATTAAGAAAAATGTAGCAAGTCAGTTTTTAGAAAAAATTAATAAAATAGTTTCTACTGCAGATAAAAAAAGAAGCCCATAAAGAAGAGCTTAAAGTCATACTTGCAGAAAATAACTATCCTAAAGAAGAAATTGAGGAAGCTTCTGAATTTTAATGGTACGAAGAACCCACAAAAGCAACAAGTAACATTCACTAGAAAAATTTCTTATCACAAAGGTTTATTTGAGGCTTTAAAGAGAATTAGTAAAAAATACAATATTAGGCTAGCTCCAAGTTTAGAGAACAAAGTTAAAAATTTTTTCCCTAAAATAGTTCAAAGAGAAGAAGATATTTTAAAAATGCAAGGAGTAGTTTATGAAGTAAATTGTAGTTGTGGACTATCTTACATAGGTGAAACAGGTCGCAGACTAGAAACTCGTATAGCTGAGCATAAAGCAGCTATAAAAAATTGCTCCAACAAGACTGGATTGGATAGGCATGTTAGAGAAACTGGGCACAGCATGGATTGGAATTCCCTTAAAGTAATCAGTTTCCAAAGCAATTTCCAAAAAAAGAAAACTGAAAGAAGGAATAGAGATTGAGAAAAATCAAAATTCCATCATCAATGACTGCAAAGGATTTTCCCTGCCTAACATCTGGCAGGATTTGTTGAAAAATAACCTAAACCGTCAAGGTTAACCGTAACCGTCAAGGTAAACCGTAAGTCAAGGTAAACCGTAACCATGATAGTGACAAGCAGAAAGTGACAACAACAAGAGAGCCTGAAGAAGGAGAAGAGTTTTCTCCGAAAATTTGCTATAAATGGAAAAAAATTCCTAGTAAATTCCCATAAGTTGCTTTAGATTATTAATTCAATTAAACTAGGAAGCCATTTCTCAATATGAGCTTTATTCAAAGAATTCCATTTAAATACACAGAGTAATGTGTAAAACAATGAATGATACAGGTGGTATGTGATAGGCACGCACTGTTACAGTCATAGAGCAGATGCGCATGGGTGAGAATTAAGTAGGGCACGCCAGGCATGGGGAAGCTCAATTGATGTTTCAGAGTTGCATACATCATTGCCTTGACAGTATTTCTATGGCTTCTCGAAGAAGGGTAGCTTGGGCCATGTGTACGGAGCTACTTTCTTCATATTCGACCATAAAGGAACAGCTGATCGGGTTGCAACTTCACGGGCCAGAGCGGTGGTGAGTAGGCCTCTCTTGGCACCCCGCTTATGGTTCTTGGAGTCTTATATACTCAGCGATTTTTTTGTCATACCAACATAGTTCTTAGTTGTTCTGTCTGGGTAGAGCAAAAGGGATGGTATATACCCCCGCCTCATTCAGGTTAACGCCGCTTCATTTGTAGCCAGTGCGACAGGCTGCGATGCTTCTAGGAGCTCGCATTCTTATACCCAGACCAAATCTCTTTAGGCTGTTCTTAAAAAAATAGGTAAAACCTGGAATATATTGGCAACTACCAATGTAAAGTAACTTCTGCGTTAGCTGCTGGTTTTGAGGGCCGAGGATTCTGGACTGCGTGTGTGCTATAATGCGGACAACCATATGTGTCGTGTATCTCGAAGAGTTAACCAATCCCTCGGTTCTTTTAGTTCGGCCAGGGTAGAGGCATCGTCCGAGGAACGCGTTAAGGCTCTTTTCGCCCCTGTGCCTGAAAAGGGCCATTTTTCTCTGCTGCGGACATGTCGAGGTAGGGAATTATCACATTGGGAACGTGGGTCTTCCTTCTTATAATACACTTCGGTGTGAAGATCGCCTGCAGAGGATTTCTTGATTAATACGTCGAGGAAGGGTAAGTAACCCTTCTTTTCCAGTTCCATAGTGAAATGCATATCAGGGTGTTGTTGATTAATGGAATCTAAAAATTAGTTGAGCTGTTCCCTCGGTTGGTTCCACACGAAAAAAATATCGTCCACGTAACGTAACCTTATACGTGGAACTGGTTCTGTCAATGTCATCATCCAAGCTTCGAGAGGCCGTATTACTGCTTCCGCTAGGACAGCAGAGTGCCGAACCCATGGGGACTCCTTTTTCTTGCTTGTAGATTTTGCCGCGCAACTGGAAATAATTAGAGCCTGTGACAAAGTCCAGGACATTAGATATTTCCAAAACAACAGTACTTAGTGTGAAAAGGGCAAGAGTTGGCGAGTGCCTGCTTTAAAATGTTCGTAGCTTCCGCAACAGGGATCGAAGGGTACATGGCATCCACACCAAAGCTTCCAAGTAAGTCAGTGGGTGCGATGTTTAATCCCTGTAGTCGCTCCACAAAATCCTGCGATGATAGTAGTACCGTATCGGAAGGGGGTAAAAAAAAAAAGGAGTTAAGAATTTGGCGAGCACTTTTTGAAGGCAGTATGACGGTGCCGATTTCCTGGAGACAATTGGTCTGACAGGGTTTCCCAGCTTATGATGTTTAAGGCGTGCAAAGATGGGAGGTATTTGCAGACCAGGAGGCAACTTTGCCTCCTTTCTGATGGAGTCAGGAAGCTCAGCGTTTTTTTTGAAACCCATTGTTTTAGTTGAATACCATCCTGACCCCAGAAGCAGAATCTTTTTCAGAAGTCTGCAATGCAGAAAGGAAAACCTAAAAACTTTCTGCAAGGTGAAAACCTAAAAACTTTCTGCAAGGTGCCTAAATGTTAATTTTGCCATGAAATTTATTGTTCTACACTGCAACAAAGAGAAGTTTTAAAAAATGAGTCAATTTCAGATTTTGGTAAAGTGCAAATTAGTATTTAGTTGAAACAGTCAAACTAGCTTTTTCCTGATAAGAAATGCTGAAGAAAAACTATTTTATTTCATTCAGAACTTAAAACATTCTTTAAATGCTATTGGATTTTTAAAAATAATTTTATACAAGGAATAATAAATAATTTGAAATCTACATTTTTTATTTTGCATTCAGTTAAATTGATTCAAATTAACTTCCTCCTTTGAGGGATGTTTTGCTTGATAAACAGTCAGCTCTTACTATTTCCTGCAGTCTCAACTATGCTGTACTAGGGGCTTCAACAGGTGATTGTGTAGGTGATGTATCAATTTTGGAAACAATTTTGCCACATTTAACTTGATTTGTAAAACGGGTCCATAAAAGATTTTTTGTTTGAAACCCAATTTGTGAATTGACCAGTTTTAAGAAAAATTTAGTGAATTTGTGAAAATCTGACAGGAGCATTTTCATTGATATAATAAAACCCCATATAATTAAAGTAAGAAAAACGGCAATGGTTTTTGTAATGCAAACACTTTTCAACTCGTCAATCTGAAGTGGACAGTCAGCTTCCGGAACACTATGTAATGCAGCCTTGAAAATTAAGCAAGGGGCATTAAAATGAGTAAAAATATGGTTTTAGTAAAAAAAAAAAAAGTGAAATAGAGCTATCTGGAAGAAAGAAAAAAAAAAAAAAACGTGGCCACCAACTTCAGAAATGCCGCAGAAACAGATAGGAATGTTGCAAACGTTTACAAATATGGATTTTGTTAAAAAAAGTCAGCATTAATCCAACTGAAACAAAGCTATCTGGAAAAAAAGGGGAAGGGGGAGGCAAAATTGCGAACTTAAGCTACCAGAATGCCTCATAATGTGATTGTGGAAAATAGAATATAAAAATGTGTAAAAATATGGTTAAAAAAAAAAAAAAAAAACCCATATCAATTTAACTGAAGTAAAGCTATCCGGAAGCAAAACGAGAGAAAAAAAAAGTTTTGAGGTCATAAAAAGAGTGATAGGCAATGCACGTAACTAACAAACAAATTAAGAAGATAGTAGTGTAGAACACGCTACGTTACCTATAAAAGTTTTAAGGCAAATATTTTCAGCCATTACATAGTTCGCACTGATGAAGGCCACAATAATGGCTGAAATATATTTGCCTTAAAACTTTTACACGTACCGTAGCGTGTTCTTACACTACCATCTTATTAATTAGTTGCGAGGTCAACCTATGAAATATGTTGATGGCCACGGAAACTGAGAATTTTGCTTTAAATATCTGATCAAGTTAAAGTTCTGTTTGAAAAATATGGAAGAATGAAAGCCAAAATAACATGGGGGGGGGGGGGGGGGCAAACAGTTGCTTTCATGATATATCGATTACAGTTTTACATCTAGAAAAGGGAGCCCCACATTAACGCACGAAAAATTCCCTTTGTTCAAAAATTTATAGAAATCTAAAAATCAATACTAAGAAAACAGAAAAACAGTCTGTACACCGTCCTGATAATCTGCAATGGGCGTTACCTCATCATGAGGTCCTGACTATAGAAAGAAAGCTACACACACGTAACAAAAACAAAGGCTGCATGAAAAGCACATCCTTAATATATAAATGGCATGCTTTCCCTACCTTTACCAGCATGGCTTCTTCCAACATCTCTTTAAATTTACTTTTACTCATTTTCAGAGATAAACCCAATGCAAGTCATAACTTTTAATTCCAAATGGGGAAGGGGTGGGGATTACATATAAAAATTAGTTGCACAAGAGGGCAACACCAACATTTGCTCCTAAGAGCTAATATGAGAAGCCATTTCACTTCTTTTTAAAGGAAGCACAACTAATTTAAAAAAAACATTCATAACTCCCTCTAAATGCATCTTTACAAAATTCTGCATGACATGAAACTTTTGCTGTAAAACATGCACCATATTATTTTGCAGCACAAAAAAGAAAATAAAACTGTAAACACTTTGTACTTTCCATATCTCCAAAAGCTTTAAAAGATTCCACATAATATATAAAAATCTCCATATTTTTTCCAATGCTTACTGTAAAAGAAATCTAATTTTTCTGCCACAATACACGAGAAGAAAATTCTCCAGAGAATACAACACTTCCTTCCATAAGGGATGAAAAATTGCAGTACCCGGCAACAGAAATCAATTCCTTTTTAGTAATGATTCCTTTTAGTAATGAAGTTACCAATAACATACCTGCCAACTATCAGAAACTGAAGTCCGAAAAAAATAATAGAAATTAATTGACATTTGATGAAAAATGTAATCGATATCTTCAATTCAATTACTTATCCTGCATATTGATTGAATGTAGCGAACACATGGAGTAAAAGTCTATATACGTTAGCGGTTTCATCAAAACCGGTCAATTTTCACAAAAGTTCCGACGAACAAATCTCGATGCACACTGCTCCCACGAGCACTGATAACTATTTCAAATAGGATTGGTCTACTACATATCCCGAACAGCATAACAAAATTTTGTCATGATGGGGTACAGATTTGGGCTGAGAAATTCTGCAGATGTAAAATCTGTTTGTATTCTTTTTCTATGATAACTACATTCTGAGATACCATTTTGAACTGGTAAGTAATAAAGACTGGTGCTCCGTTGCCAGACACCCCACGCCCCACGGAAGCCTACTAAGAAGTTGCTATCTGGGGGATGAACAATGCATTATCTGAAAATGGGGACGGGTAAACACAGTGAGATAGACAAGCCCAAAGCCAAGACAGTTCAGTTTACACATGGCATAAGCTCTAATGTTCAAAATGACGCAAAACGGTAACCTAAAACACATTTGGGAAAAGTACAGACTAAATTTTCCCACATAAGCACATGTAGTTGAAAACAAGCTTATTCATAACTTGCATCTGCATTTTATTTTAATTTCTAATGGTGGGGATGCAAAATCATCAGGAGAAAAAATAAATCTGGGTGAAACACTCCATCCATAAAATTAACGTCTTGCCCATAAAACAAGTCACATTTTCGTAAACTTTACATGGGTAAATTATAAAATATGGCAGGTCTGTAGAAAGCTATATTTATTTACAGATAATGGAATGGAGTAAGTTTATTTGAACAAGTTACCTTCACTTTTGTTATGTAAGCAAAATTTCAAATCCTTGTTCTCAATATTTTTACAATATTTAAACACAATAAGTTCCCTATGTTAGAAAAAGAATTTCAACTAAAAGAAAAGAGACATCTCTACACAAATTTTCTGCCATACACAGGTAATTAAGAAACGCATTTCAAAATGCTGAGTGAAAAGGCTCCTAGGTGGTTAGATGCTCAAAAGTACAATTCATGGGTTTTGATAAACAAAGCTCTTACTGTGAGCATGATGAAAAATAGCGCATAAGGTAAATTCTCATACTCAATGTGCAACAGTTTCAGAACGAGTCTTCTTTCAACAGATGTAACAACTAGCTAAAGAAAAAGTGGAATTAATTAGAAGTCTCCTGTATAGTGGAAAAAAAGGTTTTGACTTTTAAGTTGAAGTAAGAAAAAACAATTTTAATCACTAGCTGGTCAGAAATTAATGCATACCAACTGGAGCTATATCCCAATGGAGGCCAATAATTTGTGCTCTCTTGCAACTTATCTTTTTGAAAAGTGCTCTGTTGGCCCTGTAAACATTAAGATCTGTGCTTAAAGATCTGCAAAACAACAAAGAATCTCATCTGTTTGCATGCGCGTGTACACACACAGACACATACGCATGAAAAAAAAACTGGTAAGCATTCCACTAATTCCAGGCAATATGTACCTTTCTTTTCACTTGCCAATTTTTTTCTTTTTTTATTCTAAAAAAAAAAAAAATAGTGATGTCACTTCTGGAGTTTTATGTTAATGATGAAGTGTCAGTTCAGTCTCTGGTTAAACAGCATATACATAAATGGAAAAGCTACATGTGACCTTTTTTTCTTTGCTATGACTGTACAATTGATTTTCAATATCCATTCCACTAGATTTTAAAAGAAAAAAATTAGACTATTTTATGGAAAAAAAAAGCCCCTTTATATTGAATGTAAAATAAATCCTTCAGTTTTTACTCAGAACTTTACATGCTTTTTTTTTTCCAGACTCATTCCCTTCCCCCAGAAGAAGAGTGCCTTCAAAGATACATGCCTCACTTCTGAAATAGCATTTCGGAGAAATAGAGAAACCCTGTACACTACAAAAAGTCCTGTAACAATATTATATATACAAATTTTGAAGATGACAATCCGATTTTTGGCGTAAATATGACAAGGATGGTAAGTCAGATAATATCTGAAAACTTGAAAATTTTCATCGTCCTGGAGCGGGACTCGAACCCGCGTCTCCCAGAAACGCCTAGGTATGCTAACCACTACACCACCCAGAACGACCAAGTTTCAAGTTTTCGATCAATTTGAATTTAACCATCACAGGATTCGCTAGTCGAAGCAACCGGCATTCATGTTTAGCGAATCTGGAGGTTAATAATCCTATCCCGCGATTGCCCGGAGAAGCAGATAAATCATGAAAGAAATACGGGATTACGCCATATAATACAAATTTTGAAGATGACAATCCGATTTTTGGCGTAAATATGACAAGGATGGTAAGTCAGATAATATCTGAAAACTTGAAAATTTTCATCGTCCTGGAGCGGGACTCGAACCCGCGTCACCAAAAATCGGATTGTCATCTTCAAAATTTGTATTATATGGCGTAATCCCGTATTTCTTTCATGATTTATCTGCTTCTCCGGGCAATCACGGGATAGGATTATTAACCTCCAGATTCGCTAAACATGAATGCCGGTTGCTTCGACTAGCGAATCCTGTGATGGTTAAATTCAAATTGATCGAAAACTTGAAACTTGGTCGTTCTGGGTGGTGTAGTGGTTAGCATACCTAGGCGTTTTCTGGGAGACGCGGGTTCGAGTCCCGCTCCAGGACGATGAAAATTTTCAAGTTTTCAGATATTATCTGACTTACCATCCTTGTCATATTTACGCCAAAAATCGGATTGTCATCTTCAAAATTTGTATTATATGGCGTAATCCCGTATTTCTTTCATGATTTATCTGCTTCTCCGGGCAATCACGGGATAGGATTATTAACCTCCAGATTCGCTAAACATGAATGCCGGTTGCTTCGACTAGCGAATCCTGTGATGGTTAAATTCAAATTGATCGAAAACTTGAAACTTGGTCGTTCTGGGTGGTGTAGTGGTTAGCATACCTAGGCGTTTTCTGGGAGACGCGGGTTAGAGTCCAGCTCCAGGACGATGAAAATTTTCAAGTTTTCAGATATTATCTGACTTACCATCCTTGTCATATTTACGCCAAAAATCGGATTGTCATCTTCAAAATTTGTATTATATGGCGTAATCCCGTATTTCTTTCATAATATTATATATGTTTGCAAAGATAATTTCTAATTGCCAATTCAGTTGCAATGAGAATTCTAGTTGCATTTTCAGATTTGGTGAAAGCTATAATAAAACACAAAATTTTTCAGTGGAAGGTTGGGAAAAATTACACTGTGTGTGAATTTACTAGGATGCATGAACGTTGTGCATGCTTGTGGCAGTATATCATGTATAACAGCAAATGATTTTTTATGCAGCTAGTTTTTCCATTAGTGCAAGAGTTAAACTAGCAGCATAATTTGTTTTTTTGTTTTTTTTATTGGAGGTTTAACGACCACTGTGAGCAACTCAAAGGGGCTATAAGCAGTCGCCCTTCCCTAATTTAGGGTCACTGGTTCCAGGGAAGGGAGAGAGCCAGTGCCGTAAGACAAAGAACATCCATGCCTCACCGGGATTCGAACCCGGGCCTCGTTCGGACGAATGATCAGAAGCCATCGCTTAGACCACTGCGCCACCGAGGCGGCGCAGTAGTCCCATGTATTCATTTAATACATTTACGAATGCATAAAACCAAAATGTTCTCCCTGGCTTTTTTTTTTACAGCAGGGTGGCAAGAAATTTCAGCTGGATGGTACTTTTAATAACCCCTCTCCCAATAGAGAATAAAAAGAATGTTGTTTTGCTTAAATTATTATACTTATTAAAAATCTTTATTGGTGTGGTGGGTATTATTTAAACAGAAAATCGAACATAAATGGTAAAAAAATGAATTAACTAATAAATCATATTCGACACAGATTTCAGGCAGTTTTCATCAATATTTATGGTGTATGTGGAAGTAAGCATTTTTGCTATTATGTACTTGTGAAAACATTTATTAAATGAAATTTAGCTGGGTGGCAGAGAAAATTAGCAGGGTGAGCCGCCCGGCAAAAAGGTTCTAGGGAGAACACTACAAAACAGTTGGACAGTGCTACTTTGTAGGTTTATGCTGATGATGCAGTCTTGCTGTCTCAATGTAGAGAAGCAGGATGCAGAATTTAATAAAATTACAAATTCACACTGAATATAAATAAACTAGGGGAAAATCAAACTTTCTAAAAAAAAAAAAAAAATTGGTAAATGTGTACTTTTAGCGTCCTAAATTATTTCGTCGGAAATATGCAACTGTGTGGGAAAAGTGCGACATACAATTTTCAAAGCATACAAAATAATGGGGAAAGGTGCAAAAATATAGTATTTTTAGATAAAAGGAAATTATTTTTCCTAAGTATTAACCTAGGTTTGCAGCAGTTAGTGCGGGAGGCTAAAGCGACGCTAACGGCCACGACGTGAAGGGTCCATGCGTAGGAAGGGAGTAACAGTTGGTAGCGAATGCGTGGAAGAATACAACGGGATTGGTGTGTATGTGTTAGAGGAGTGTGATGCGTCGTGTAATCGAGTGCAAGAAGGAGTTCACAAATGTTTCATTAATTATTAATAAAGAAATACATAATATTTAAGGTATTTTTACCTGATATTGTCAAAGTATTTCGCATGTTGTTGCTCTGTGAGGCACATGCTACCAGCCCCCGAGAGGTCCCTTATGTTGCGAAATACTTTGGCAATATCAGGTAACAATACACCTTAGATATTATGCATATTTTAATCAAAAGCACGTTTATAACATAAGACAACCCCCTTAAGGTTGCCCTCATGAATTGTATTTTTCGTAATAAAGAATGTTCTAAATGTTTTTGTTTTTATTGTAAAAATGTCTGGGAATGTAAATGATATATGTGGCAGAAGTTTTGAGTAAGAAGCTCTGGTTTCGGTTGAACACCCTAAGTTTTGGTTATGGTATCGGAGATGTTAAGGGTCACTGATTTCTTCAAGCACCTCATTTGTAGTTCCGCTGTTATTCCATCCATCGTTCATCCTTTTTTCCCTCGTGAAACGGATATTGTGGAAAATAAACGATTTTCTTATAATCAAGAATCGTACTATGGCAGGGAGGCCCAGAGCTTCATGTCGAATTGTGGGGGATGATGAAATTCTAAGCCTTTTTGGCAATTTTCTACTTACGATTTCGCAAAATTTCCCTTGAAAAAATTATTTTACATTACAACGCAGCATAAAACCGACCTCTTTCCTTCAGCATATTCCTACAACCCGCTTTGATGACTACGTACTGCTGAACAGCTTCCTCGTGTATCCTTCCGCGCGTAAATTTCAGTTCTCAACGACGTTTCCATTCGCCGGACTCCACCTTCACGCCGTAGCCGTTCCATCATCTTAGGCCTACACAGCACGTACTCTTCCGAACCTTCGCACTCCAAGGTAAGTTCTTCGGAAAAATTTTTTTTCTTTTCACGTAAAAATACTATATTTTCACCCTTCCCCATTATTTTGCATGCTTAAAAAAGTGCATCTAGCACTTTTCCCACACAGTTAAATTTATCCGACAAAATAACGTAGGATGCTAAAGTACACATTTACTGAAATATTTGGTAAATGTGTAGATTAGAGTCCTAAATTATTTCGTTGGAAAAATGCCAGTACCTGGAAAAAGTGACATACAGATTTTAGAGTATGGAAATTAATGGCAAATTGTGCAGAAATTTCATATTTCAAGTGTTTTAAAGATTTTTATCGTAATATTGACTTGTGAGTGCAATGCTGTGAAGAGACGCTGCGGTAGGTCTAACGCATCGCTACGATGCGAAGCTTCGCTTCATTGAAAGGAAGATTTGCTGTGGCACGTAATTCGCACAGATAACTAGAAGTTCAAGAGCCTTTCTTCTTGCTAGGAGAGTGAACCATGTTGTACTCATACGCTACAGAATATAGTTCATTCATGTTTTGTCATTGTTTTTAAAGCAGATATTGAAGATATTTTTTGCTCTTTTGCATACGATTCCCTGATTCGAAATAGAAAGTACTAATTATGCTTTTCTGTGTTGTACAGAAAACTGGGGAACTATAACTTTCAGTTTAGGTTTGAACGGCTTTGCTTCCATTCGTAGCTGATTTGCTGTGCTACCGTACTTATGGTTCTCCTGTTAACAGCTTGTTCGCAGGTCAGTTTATATCTTTTGCAAATCGAAGAGGTTTTATCCGGTTTTATCCTGCTAACAACGTACAGGATACAAAATAAAGGGTGGATTATGTGGACCTATTTTCTGTAGCGTATCACTACATTTATCGCTCTCCCGCCAACAACATAACCTCTTTCTCTTGTACTCTTCCGCCTGTCATTTCAGCACAGCAAGGAACCTTCCTTTTAACAGACCAACCCTTCACATCTTCGTCGGAGCGATGCATTAGGTTTACCGCACATTCTCTTCACGGCGTTGGACTCGCAGGGCTATATTATGATAAAAATCTTTAAAACACATTAAAAAAAAAAAAAAAGAAGACATTTCTGCACCATTTGCCATTAATTTCCATACTCTAAAATCTGCACGTAGCACTTTTAAGAAGTACATTTTTCCGACGAAATAATTTAGGACGCTAATCTACACATTTACCAAATATTTTTCACATAACATGCATCACATCAGAAAACTTATCGCCCTGGAGCAGGAATCAACCTCTAATATAAATCAGGAGTGGACAATTCAATTCGCGTTCCAGGGCAAGGAAATTTTCAAGTTTTCTGATGTGATAAATGTTACATATGAGAAATGGCAAATACAAGCAATTCAGAGATGTTTGATTCCTGAGTTAATTATAGTGAAAAAAGATGATTGGTATTAAAAAGAAGTGCAATGTTTGTGATGTACAAGTGCAAAGTTTGATTTGTTTAACCAAGGCCACCACTGTAAATGAAGGATTTCAGCCTGGAAGAGCTGCTTTTTTTTTTTTTCTTCTCTCTAAGAGCTCACTTCTGCACACAACACATGCATAATCTCAAACAAATTCATTTCCTTTATTCCCCTAAACAGGTAACCATAACAACCAACAGCCTACATTTTTCTCGTGCAAATAAAAATTCCAAATTTGGTATTCCTGCCTCCAAGGATGACAATTGGAAACAGATCAAAATAAAACCATGTTTGATCATCACTGCAATGCATATACTACTTTAAGACTTTTTAAGTCTTCCTTTTTTTTTTTTTTTTCTCCCCTATCACCATTGGTAATTCAACGGATAAAGTCAATTAGAAAAATAATAAAACCGAAGGCTAAGTTAAAGAATAGATTCCATACTTTTTTCAGGTATAAATAAATATGTTTACCAATAACATGAAACATTTTTACAGAGGAAAGTGCCTGGGTAATGTGGTTGACTATTATTATTAATTTAAGATTACAGTTGCGACTGCTTATAGCCCATTGAGTGTAGCTCATGGTGGTCATTAAACCTCCAATCAACCACTTCCAACACCCCACGGAAAACTACTCTTTATCCATTTTCCTATTTCAGAGTTGTGAAATTTTACAGCATGCTTTCCCTCTGCATGCAAAGATATATTTTGCACTTAAAGCACAGGAGAGAAAGAAAATGATCACCTGTCGATTGATACAGAGTAAGCATGAGCCATAATTACAGGTACAAAATAATTAGAAAAATTCACAAATAATATGCAATAGGAAAATCCTGTAAAGTTATGAAGCCACTGCTCAACACTGTTACAAAAAACAGGCAATGGAGGAAGGAATAAATCAAATATCCTTTCTCTTAGCTTCTCAGGTAGCATACAAAATGCTTGACATCACTAAGAACATTGGTCAAACACCAGACAAAACACTTAGACCACACCATCCTCTAATGAACAACTACCTTAAATGCAAGGATAGCCTTCTGATTATCTGTGAATTAAGTAGTTCCATTGAAGGGGTTAAGAAATTAGTAATAAATCTTTTTATTCTTTACAGGATTCTACTTATTAGCATTCTAATTCAAACAAAAATTTGCTGCACATCTATGGAAATTAGCAGCATATCAAGTAGTTCCGTTAACTGGGCCAAGAAACTAGAAAAAAAAAGGTTATTTTTTTCTCAACATTTCGATTTCAAAAACTATTATTATTGGCAGAATCCTACTTATTAGCATTCCAATTCAAACAAATATTTGCACAAATTGTACAGACATCCCACAAGACAATTAGGCCAGCCAAATGCAATTAATCCATATTTTACCTTTTAGAACAGTTAACCAATATTACAGTAATTTTCACACAACCTTTGTTTTAACAGATAAACTGCTAACATATGAAAATTACATATGAATTAAAAAAAACATACCTAATGTTTGAATGGTATAACACATTTTACGGAAATATAGTTCATATTTAAGATAAACACTTAGGTCAACCTTCAGGAAGCTCCTTTTCCTATGCACCTCTCTAAAACATCAAAGCCTTTAAGAATTTATGCACTGTTTGCAGAAATAAAAAATCTTTAGATAACGAAAATTAAGAACTTCGACCTTATTTATAATTTGATACATAACCAAATTATACTTAATACAATTGTTCAGCCATTCATAGAGACTAATATAAAAAAAAACGCCTCTTCACGGTAATAGAATACTGTTCCAAAATTTTTTTTTTAATATGTTGTCTGCTGTACCTAATAAATTCTTCACTGCTTTTGAAAATAACTACAAGGCTACAAAAAAGAAGTAAACAACGTTATACTTACATACAGATGACAGGCTTTTCTCCCTTCTTTAAAAATAAGTCTTTTAAAACATCAGAAAAAGGAGTAACGAATGAGAATGAGAGATGACAGTTCCAGGAGATAAAAATGCGATGTAACGATGATGATATTTAACAAGACTGTCCGTTAACGGCTGAATGCTGCAATTTTTTTTTTTTTTTTTTTACTTCTTCGCCCCCTTCTTTGGTGCTGCCTTCTTGACCGGGGTCTTGGCCTTTTTTGGCTTTGGGGTCTTGGGTTTGACAACTTTGGCCTTCTTGGTAATTTTAGATGCTTTTGGTTTGACAGCTTTTTTGGCTTGTTTCGGCTTCTTTGCTGCAACTGTTTTCGGCTTCTTTACTGCCTTCGCTGCTGCGGGTTTCTTTGCTGGTTTAACCTTCCCTGTTGTAGCATTCATACGGAAAGATCCAGTAGCTCCTTTTCCTTTGGTTTGAACCAAGTTTCCACTTGCTACAGCACTTTTCAGGTACTTCTTGATAAATGGGGACAACTTCTCAACATCAACTTTATGATTAGCAGCAATGTGCTTCTTAATTGCTTGCAAGGAAGATCCTCCACGCTCTTTCAACGACCCGATCGCAGAGTTGACCATGTCGGAAACTTTGGGATGAGATGGAGCCGTCTTGGATTTTTTCGGTTTTGCCGTTGTTTTGGATTTCTTTGCCACTGGAGCAGCAGCAGGGACTTCTGCAGTTTCAGCCATCCTAACAAAAATCAGCAGTTTCAAACTTAAAATTCAGAAAAGATGCTCGCCTTCGAACCACTTCCAACAGCAAAAAGAGCGAGAATGATCCCAAAATCTGGCGGAGGTTCTATTTATTACTTCTTTGCGGACGTCGCAGGAAGCGTAAACTCCATCTGCGCGCACCAGCCACGAAAAGATAGTTGTGCTCGGTATTGAACTTTCAAAATGTGTTTCTTGTATGAAATAAAAACCCCTTAATTTCTTCAGTTAGTCACCCCAGTCATAAAAAATGGTGTCACATGAAAGGTATGATTTATAGGGTTCGACTGGAGGAGTAAAAAGTGCCCTGGGATTTCATGGGCGTTTCTGAAATCATTTGAATCAGAACTCTGCTCGCTGCGCTAATACAATTGCGTCAATATATATTTAATTTTTTTCATTAAAATTTACTTTTAACATGGAAAATACAATTGCTGTATAAACACACGAATCTTGTGTGCACATTCATGAGCAAAATTTTGAAGTGCGAGCGATTTTAAATTATAGAAACTAGTTATTTTGTGCACACCTTAGCACACATTCGTGATTTTCCCATCAGTATGAAGTACAACTATTGAAACATCTACATACATAAAAATAATTCTTGAAAACATTTAGTTTGCGAAGTAAGATTACCAGAATTAAGTGGAATCTTTGCGAATTCCACCTCCTTTGCTGTTTTGGTTTTGAATTTCGTCTCTGAATGAATTCTTAAGGTTTTTGCAAATCAGTATATTAGACTACGTAGTTGTGGATCGTGCGTCACACAACTTACAAACATACCCGTGAGGAGGGCCATTAAACAATGCAATGTATCAAAATATATTGCAAAATACATGCATACAGTAAATAAAGATCAACGAATTACCCCCCCCCCTTTTTTCGTGACGAGAAGTTATACAGTCCTTTGATACCCTTCAAGGCATTTCAAAATGGCTGTGGAACAGGCAATTTCATTTAGCCCTTACAATTTTTTCTAGTATCCTTTATGTTTCGAAAAATACACGAATTAAATAAAAAACGTCAGTAGTGTTGTTGCCTTAGTTGTTGCATTAAGAAGCGCAAATCATAAAGGTTATATATATATCCCCCTCCCCCCTCCCCGTAAATGAGAGAGTATGGGAATTAGGGAAGTGTTAAAGCTAAATACGACATGTTAATTTTTTTTTTCACAATTCAGAAATGTTGAGGAGTGGAATAAAACTATAAAAATTCTCGACGCTTTAACATCTTTCTAAAGTGAAATAATAAAAAAAAAATCCTGTGATAATTAACAGTCACCAGTCACTAAATTTTGTTAAAATAATTGATCAGGAATCTTTTATCAATGAAAGCGTTTTATGCGCTTTGTTTTAGTTTTCAAGCAATTTAACATGGTGTTTGAGGAAAGCAAAGCAAACAAATATTTAATTTAAAAGAAGTCTGCTTTGTATTTTCTTTACCCTCACTCCAGGGGAGACCCAAATACACTTGCCCCTCTTGCAAAAGAACATTTTAAAACTTATCCGTTTTTACATGAAATAAACACCTTTAGAGACATCATTTTCTAATTTCCTTAAAATTAAGAGCTTCCATAAAACACAATTGCCTTATATAAAACTGAAGAAAAAAATAATCTGTGAAACTCTAGTTCAGAAGATGCTGCTGAATAACCCAAGAATTGTCGAATTGTCAATTTACACATAAGTCCGCTTTACGGGTAAAAAAGTTCGGTTATGTACGATGACAAGTTTATCACAGCATCCCCCTACTGGGGGGGGGTGTTGTGATATATATAACATTGAACATGAAGGGCGTATCCTTAATTATTCTAACCACAAATCTCTCACATGGATCAGGGGCGTCGACATCACCAAATAATGGGGGGGCGTAAAGAGTTCAGACGTGGGAGGGGCACGTCTCTTCCATTTTCAGGAGGAAAATAAGAAAAAAGGGTCAAAACGATAAACTACGAGGTTCGACGTATATTTTAAAATGCAATTGTAAATGCTCATCAGAAAATGAACAAGGAAACAGAAATATTCGTTTGCTGAATATTAATATTTAAAAAAGATAAAATTCAGCAGATGATTTTATAAAAATATCCAGAGATTTTATTTCCAGACGTATATAAAAAATATGAGAGATTTGCGCAGTTACTCAAAGAACGAGAAGCACAAAAAATAAATAGATAAATAAAGGTGCTAGAGATTATACATTTCTGTATTTTTATTTATTTATTTTATTTTTGATAGTTGTTTTAAACATTTACCATATATCACGAGAACATGTCAAGCACAATATGGGGCTGGCAATCAAATGACCAATGCTGAGGAGAGAGAGAGAGAGAGAGAGATAGATAGAGTTTTTACTTATTTTGTTATTTATTATTTTTTTGGAAATAAATCGCTTTGGCCTCATAAGGTGGAGCTTGGTCCATCTTATAAAGAATAATACATTTTTATAAAGGAAAGAGATGAATTTTTACAATTAGCACAGCACACGGTAGGCCAAATAGCATGGGAAAACATTTTGTCTCTGTAGAAATCTTTTAACTCATGCATTTCAAAATGACATACAAAAACAAAAACTTATTTAATTAAACAGGGTGAAAAATATTGGATGGGCTGTGCCCCATCCCAGTAAAATTATGGAGGGTTGCCCCTCCCACACATAGTCGGCGCCTATGATATCGGACATGTACAAATAAGTTGTATAAAAATAAAAACAGAATTCGAAATAACTGGTGTTCATATTAAATAAAAATATTTTTTTCCTATGAACTAAAAACAAGCTTCAAAAAAGCACGCAAACAATCATGCTTAGTTTTAGCCAAAATTAACACCTTTCTGGCTTTTTTCTGTTGCAAACTTTTTAACAATGTCCAAATTGTCCAAGTCTGTAGCAACTTTGTTTTCAATACTAACGATACTTTTATTTGAAAGTCGTTGGTGTTTCCTATTTGATCAAAAGTAACTTTTCATGATTTTATGTTTAGATTTTATCAATACCCTTATACATGTAGCATCGATCCCACTTTCCCATCTTGTTTCAGAGGACGGTTTTGCGATCAATGTTGGAAGCACCTTCTTTAACCTTTGCCAATGGGAAGATAATTCATAAATTAAAGCATGCATTTCTTGAACAATGCTAAAAAGAAATTCTCAATTTCTAGAGAAACTGTTTCGTCGTCATGTACGACCAGATCTGAAGCATGAGCCACTCAAAATACACAAAATGTTTAAGGGTTTTAGGTTGAAAAAACAATGTTTTTTGAAGTTCTTTGTGTTTTTCCTTCATATTGGCCCCATTGTAATAGCACTGGCAATGCATATTATGAATCACGAAATCTTTGAAATTTAAAGATTTTTGGAGTTGTTAGTCCTTTGCCCAGTACTGAACAAAACAATTAATTTTTTCTGTGTTTTTCAAGTCGTTTTCTATTAATGGATTATTTTTACTTCAAAATAAACTTGGAAGTATGATTTCTCACAGTAAAACCTTTTTTTTTACTTTTTCCACGTCTCTGATATTAATTTATTAACCGTAAAATTTGACTGGGCTTCCTGTCGCTCCCCGGAAAGTGGCATATGGATGCTGTGCATGCTTGATTGGCGCGTCCCTGCCTCACTCAGTGTGATGTTTTACCCTGAAACAGTGAGGATGTATATTCGAGCAAAAAATATGTTGACATAAGGTGTTCTTTTGTAACTGGATTGTAGAATGGGCAGTATAAAATCATATCCGTTTCACATTATTTCAAAAAAATATGTGGTGGATTTTGTTTAGCGATTATACAAATATTCAGGGTCATAACGGTCAGCGTCAGAGGAAGTGCAGTTATATAAGTCAGCATCAGAGAAAGTGCTTGAAATAACCATCCTGAGCAGCAATACACGCATTTCATGGAGGAGGAACAACAGTGCATGCGGAATTGCTAGAAGACGTTCTATTAGCAACACCTCGTCTAATGAGACTCATACGAGATGGGGCTTCAGCACATTTCACCTGCTTCACCGCTCGAGGGCATCTCAATGGTACGAATCCTACCAGCTGGATTGGTACAGCAGGATCAACTATATGCACTGCACGCTCTCAGAGTGTGAATGTATTGGCTCTTCTCCGGTGGAAACACCTTACAGCCATAGGCGCCGACTTCGTGGGCTCGAGACACTTTTTGAACCCCCAATGATTTTGTTGTGGGTTCATCGAACCCCTAATAGTTTTTGCGTGCATTTCGCGGGAAAAAATGCACGTACGCATATGTACATAAATTTTGTTTTTCGTTATCAATTCTTCAAGTTTTTTATTATTCATTCCCCGTTTACTATACATAGAAAGTGTGTATAGAAATTTACCTCTCAGACTGTTTATTGCGCCTCAAAAAAGAATTAGTGTTTGTTCGTGCTCATCAAATTTGATGCGACAAACAATACCTCAAGTATCATTGTTTAAGAGCATTTAAAACTGCCTCCTGATTCGGTTTGTCTGGATTCCCACTAAATAGAAAAGTCTAGCTCTACGTTCGGAGATGAAAACCTATTCGAGGTCATAGTGATAAAGGCGGAAATATGTTGTACAGTCAGTTGACCCATCCTATCTTCGGGCACCAAGGAAGTTAGAAGAGAGAAGATGGCATCAACAGCCGCTGGTGAAGCAAAATCTGATCATCTGGTTTCTTGCGCCCTCCGGCTGGGGAGGGTTTAGTGACGTGACGTCACTTACTGAAGACTTGTGCTGGAGCACAGATTGATAGCCGCCGTTCCTTACTCTCTGCAGCAGCCCCTGAAGGTCAACAAGGCTCCCACAGCTTTAGCAAGGCCGTGACACGTTAATACACAATATGCACTTCCGCTCGACGAAGCATAATTTTGTTTATTTTTTTAGAAAACACTAAACAGAATTTCCGTAACTTTTTGCAAATTTTTAGTTATGTGCATGTATATTTCTTTCTCATTTTTTCCTGACTGTACATGCTGCACAAGTGCCTTTAAAACCTCTTCGAAGTCAACGATTTCCCCATAGAAAAGTACAGAAGCAGCCCAAATTGGGCATAGGAGGCATACACAGCTAATACGAAGTAGAGCCCACGGAAAACGCAGGGAGTATTGGCTGATACCATGTCCTCTCCCTTCTAACCTCCTATTTTCACTCAGAAATCATTTGAAGAAAAAACTTGTTGGCATTTTTAAAATTGGTAAAAAAAAACCTTAAAGTAAAATTTTCAGGTTTTTATTACTTTTATAAGACAATTGAGTCAGAAATTCAGTATCTGTGTATTATATATAGTAATGTCGCGTCTACAAAAGCAAAATAAATGAAATAAATAATTATCTAGAGAAAAAAAATTCTGTAACTAACTATAATTTGCTTCATTTCAGAATTTCAGGCGTCTTATTGTGCCAGATAATCTGACTGGATGAAATTTAAATTAGACTTAAATATTTTGAAAAATGTATGGGTAATTCGATTAAAAATTTCTGGAACCCCCAATAATTTTTCAAGTCGGCGCCTATGCTTACAGCTCATGTTTATGTTATTCAGATTCCTAATACACACTGAAGTAACAAATTATTCAGAACACCTACCTAATAATGCGTTAGGCCGCATTTTGCTTTCAATACAACCTCTATTTAATGTGGCATGGATTCAACGAAGTGCTGATACCGTTCTACAGGTATCTTCAGCTAAGCGGATACGATGGCGTCTATTAATTGCTGAATGCTCGATGAAGATTACTTACTGCCAGAGGCGTAACTAGGCATTTCTGCGCCCGGGGCAAACCACAAAATATTTCGCCCCCGGAACCCCAACCTCCGCCGACGTCATTAAGAAAAAAGCTTTACCGAGTGGAAATATTATAATCATGCTTGCTACATGAGTTTTTAAGATACTGGGTCGTTTTATAATTATTGGCCAATTCGGACACAAAGAAACAAACAGCAGTACCCAGCAAAAACACAAGTGCTGGGAAACTGCTGGCCACCAGCTGGCAGTGATGGGTCACTGCTGGCTGAAATCTGCCGCTCACGGCCCGGTAGTGGTCCGTTGGTGGCAGCGCTATCATTTGGCGAGCCATTGATGGCCCTGCAGCATCGTCGTGAATTGTGGGCCTCCAAGCAAGTGCCACTAGTGGCCCGTTGCTGGCAACCAATGCAACCACCAACAGCAGGTGGAAGCATTGGGACTGCGCATGCGCAGAAGCAACACTTCCTGTGTCTCTCATGGTACCAGTTAGTTGAAGACGACGCTATCGCTATCGTGTTATTTTAGTGGATGTTAAGAAAAACATCCATATGTGGAGAGGCAAATTAATTTCCTAATGAAATTTTACGTCGACGAAGATATCAGATTAAGCTGTGAAATACTAGATTACAGCCATGAAATAGTAGATTACAGCCATGAAATACACCCACTCCATTCCCATGAATAACAATTCATGGAATGGAAAATTTGAAACCGCTTGAAACACATATCCTGGAAAACCATTAAAATAGCGTTTGTTGGAAGAAAAAAGAATTATACGTGTACAAAATTTATTAATTATTTAAAAAAAAAAAAAAAAGCAACGCTATGTGGTGTACTCATCCATGGGTTGAATACACAAGACTGGGAGGAATTCGCTTCTAAAAATAACGAGAAGTAAAATAAAATGTCTTTTACTCTTTAAAACAAATGTAGCTTCTGACAACGGAAAGGAAAGACATAACGTTAAAAATATAAGAGAATGTGACATGAACCCCGGTAAATATATATTTATTTAACAATCCCTTTTCAAGACGGCAAGGACAGTACAAAACTTTGGAAAGCGACTCTAAGTATGTACACGCCTTGAAAATGAGTGAAGTTCCCTTAAGGTAAAAAAAAAAAACTATCGTTACGTTGAAAGAATTCATTTATCAATTATATGAAACTGACTTTTATGAAAAATACCTCGCAGTATAATAAAATGAAAGAGGGAAGCATTCGATTACAAATTGCACACCAAACAGATAGCTTCCAGCACGTACGCTAGTGTCGTGAATTAGTCCGGTCGGTAGCGAGCGCGGCTTCCACGTAAACGGCGCAGGATCGAATCTAGTCAGATGCACACAGCGTTTTTCCGGTTTGTCGAGAAAATTTCCCCAGCGCAGTGCGTCAATTCACAAGCTTCGTAACGGTAGAAAAAAAATTGTAGCTTTAGGAAATTGCGGTTATCCTTGCTTCTTTTTTTCTTTTATTATTATTGCTACTATTGGGAAATTGGCGGACAAGATTCGGCAAGCCACCAGTTACGTCACGTGGTTGCTGGCTGCCACTAGCGGACCACATCAGGCTAGCCATCATTTCTGGCAAGTACTTGCAGGGCCACTGAAGGGCCACTTGTGGCAGCTACTGCCTGTGATGGACCACTGATGGCCCTGTTGTGGCATATGACAACTGATGGGGTGCCAACTGTTGGCCAGCTGTTGGCCTGAACTGCTGGCCCTTCTGTTGGCCGCCCGGACATTTTATTGACGGTTCGGCAGCGGCAACATAGTGCTGGGCCATTGCTGGCAGTGCTGGCTGGAATCGCTAACGGCGGAAATCACAGCATCCTTGTTAGCGAACCGTTTTGCCCCTCAAGAAGTGGTCTAAATGGCGAAACATGTGAAAGTCTGAGGGGGCCAAGTCAGGTGAATAAATAGAGTGAGAAAGGACCTCGTGCCCCAAGGCGTTGATTTTTCGCATGCTTCCAACAGCCACATGCGGTCGTGCGCCATCCTGAAGCAGTATGGTACCCAAACCAGGGGCGCACACAGAATTTCCTCAAGAGAGGGGGAGGGGAAGGTTCGACAAAAAAATGCACGGGACAAATGAAACTAGAAATTGGGCGCGCACACACACACACGCACACACATATGGATTATATATATATATATGTGTGTGTGTGTGTGTGGATTCTATTTGTTAGCATAAATCAGCACTGATGTGTTCACAGGTTAAGAAAACCTTACTCTTTTGAATAAGTCTCCTAAATTAAATGTGCATTAATATTTATGTAAGACCTTAAGACGTACATAAAAATAAAGTTTAAATCACTTCTCTTATTGTAATGCAGAAATATTTTCATCTTAGCTCACTTTAAATAATATATATAAATTATATGCTTGCCCTGACAGCACTGTTCATTACACTGTTAAAGAGCAGACACATTATCAATGGAAAACGAAAAAGTTAAGTAAACAATAATATTTAACTCACCTAAGTATTCCTCATCGAACTTTGAAAACTATTACAGTTGTCGAACTACCTTTTCAGAGAGGGAATTGAATAAATCTAAAACTGAATAATCCATGAGTTTACAATGAAGCATACTTCTGAGTAAAAACAGTCATTCGCAGTTCGGTTAGAAAAAGTCATTCATAAGCAAGCTGCTGCTCCCTCGAAAAATAACAAATTCAGGAAGTTAGTCTCTCATGTCCTAAACGGATGGAAATCAACAGATACAAATATCAAGAACAGACGCAGACCTTCTTAACAGAAAATAGTGTGTTTACATCCAGGCCTTAATCTTGTGTATCCCCCTCCCCTCAGAGGAGGAACGCCCATTAGCACCCCATATGTGACTGAGGCCCAAGCCATGGAGAAATTTCCTGGAAAAGGTTATGGGAACATGAGAGACTTGGAGGGTGATGGATTCCTGGCTCCTCAAACACTCTGGGGTTTCACTAATTCACTGCTTCAATGCTTGCCATAGTCAGCCATCCAAAACAAATGCAGCATTCTTAAGGCAAAAGAGCACTCTGATTTCTGTGATTGATACAATCACACCACAGCCAGCTCGTTACTATAAACATGTGCAGAAATATTTTTTTTAATTTCGCCGTAGTCGGAATGAGGTATTTTAAAATTTTTGGTGTCCGGACCCGACGGACCCACCCCGTGTGTGCGCCCCTGACCCAAACGATTGGCGAGCGATGGTTGTTTGTTGCATAATTTCTGGTGACATTCGTTCGGCTGACGGGGGTCGTGGGTGGCCAAGTGGTCAACGTTCGTGACTGCCACGGAGAAGACCTCGGGTTCGATCCCAGCAGGTACGAACGCTCGAACCACTAAATATCCGCCGTGCGTCGGATGGGTATGTTAAGCCGTCGAGCCCCGGGTAGTGGCCCCCCGGTAATAAATAAAGGCGTCTTCCTCCCCGTTTCTATTTCGCTTCCGCGTCACTTTCCTATCGGGCACTCTAGCCCAAATCTCCTAGCTTCCTGTTTTTAAGGGTTGCTTAAGACCTGGGATCAGACACTCCCTTCCTAAAATCCTCTACATCTGATCTGTTCGGCTGACGGCAGCACACGTCCGTTGTGATTGTTTGACCTCGCGGCAAAAACTCATAATGAATCACAGTCTTGGCAGTCCACCACACAGAGATCAGAACCTTCTGTGGGCGCAACTCGGGTTTGGACATGTGTTTGGGTGGCTCCCCTTTATTGAACCACGGCGCCGTTCGCTTCCTTTTGTCATAAAGTACCCATTTTTCATCAACCGTAAGGATCCGATGCAGAAAGAGAGCGTTTTTGGAGGGCAATGCATGTTTCCAGACGCTGTATCTGCTGCTGTTCCGTGAGTTTCTGTGGAACCCAGGTATCCAGTTTTTAACCTTGCCCATAGCTGCCAGGTGTCTGGAAACTATCGCTGATGATACGACAAGTTCGGCACTGATCTCATGTACTGTGGACGTTGGTTTTTCTTCCACTTTCCGCCTTAAATGTACAGTGTCATACAGAACCGGACGACCGGCTCCTGGCTTATGGTCGATGGCAACATCGCCGGCATGGAACTTGGAAAACAGTCTACGGATAGTTCTGTCACTCGTCGTTCCGACAACCCACGCTCTATTGACATTTGCGACCGTTTCGGACACATTCCGGCCAAGTTTGAATTCGTGCAAAATCACTGATCTCACGTCGGGTTGCTCCATCACGTCCCCAACTGCTGAGATCTGTCTGAAATACCGTTTTATACACATGGACCACACCGTGACGTGGACTGAACCGATTTAATTTGCATGGGCGTTTAGAATTTCCTTTTATGAGGCGTCTCTTGTAACCTGCTATGCAAACTCGCCTTGTTGGCATCGGCCAACAATTATGAAACGACCCAATAGTAAAACTGGCTTGTGTTTTGATTGCGCACAGATTTGTATTATTTATTATTCCCACGCATATGCAATCATAATTTTCGGAATAAAAAGAAAAAAAGAAAAGAAAGAAAGAAAAACTAACAGTGGCCACCGAGAGTTGCTTCTGTCATTTCGCTTCACACTACACTGTATACTTTCTTTTTCTTTTAATCATATTCTCTTGTAGTTAATTGATAACTAATAATCACTAATAGTTCTACAAACATTTTTAAGTAGGGGGCAGTTTTTCGGCAGACCAGAGGAAGATCTTTGCGAAGTTACCGCTGCAATCACTGCTATTTTCACTGTAGTTTAACAAACTAACTTTTAAATATTTTTATTGAAGTGTGATGCTACAAATAGGGTATTAGGGAACTAGGTGTCATTTCTTATCCCAAACGGGAACGGCATTTTACCCTCATTGAGTTGGAAAAAATAAATAAGGAAGAAATGAGGGAAGGAGCACTCAGCATGAGGGTTTTTTTTTCATTGGAGGTTTAACGCCCACCGTGAGCAACTCAATGGGCTATAATCATTTGCCGGTCCCTAATTTAGGGTCACTGGTTCCAGGGAAGGGAAAGAGACAGTGCCATAAGACAAACACAACATCCACGTCTCACCGAGATTCGAAACCACACCCAACTCGGACGAATGATCAGAAGCCAGCTCTTGGACCACTGCACCACTGGAGGGGTATACATTTTGAGAAAGAAAAAGAAGAAGGAAAAAATGAGAAAGAAAAGAAGAAGGAAGAAAAGGGTATACATTTTGAGAAAGAAAAAGAAGAAGAAAGAAATTTTGAGGAAGAAATGCAAGTTTTAAGCCCCCAAGCTACCGCAACTGTCGAATGAAATTATTGGTAAATTCAGTAATTCTGTACTAGGAACTGGTGTAAAAGTTTCAATTTCAACCAGATTGTACACAGTGATTTTTGCCCCCACTTCTCAGCTGTACCTGGGGCACCTCTGCTAACTGCTCGTCGTGTTCTTGGAACCATTGTACAACGATCCGAGTCTTGTGGCATATGGCGCATTATCCTGCTGGAAGTAGCCCTTTCCATCAATCCATCAATGCTTCTGTTTTCATCAATAATGTTATTAATTCCGCATATTGATATACCTCATGGCATTTAAATGATGTTCCAGAGGTATTAAAGAGCCCAATGCCCGCCATGAAAACTGGTCCCGGGTAGTTGCATCGTCTGCACGAACTTGTACATTTAACACCAGGTAGCTGAGATCCATCGATTGGTGCTGCTGATGTCCTATTCTGGCCAGTTCATCGGCGTGTATTTATTAAAAACGTGATTCATCAGACCAGGCGAGCTTTCCCGTTCTCACGGGTCCAGTTTTGGTTCTTCCGAGCCAATCGCAGACGAATTTGTTGGGCTTCAGCAGCGACGTGTGGTAATTGAAGAGGATGTCTGCTGTTACAGCACATTCGCACCAATATGCGGCGAGCGGTGTATGCTTAAATTCTTCTCTCGATACCTACCACTGTTGTATTGAGTGGGTACTTGACACAATGTTGTTCATCTCTTACCTCACACAATCTTCTCCAGCTACCGTTGCCCTAGAACATCGACCAGTCGTTTTCGTCTACAGGAACACCTCTGACAGCTTGTTTTGCATTTGTGCAGCACTCATTTGTATGTACAGTTGTTCTTGCGCAACTGAAAACGTTTTCCGTTTCTGAGTTGCTAATTGCTTGCACCAGCGTCCACTATCATGCCTTTTTCATCTGCACTTCTGTTCTCCTCCGCCTGCTGCTAAGTGCATCTACCAAGGAGAGGTGTATGGACCAAATCTTCTACTTCGTGCCGAACTGGACTGTACTGACTGTTTCTTGCTGAACTTTGGTTCTCATCAGCCTGCCGTCGGTTGCATCGGCCGAGGAGGGTGTACGGGTCAAGTTAACTGTTTCGTGCCTCTTCTATGGTGTAAAGGCCCCTCAAGTTCATATCTAATTCAAAGCTAATGTTACATGGAATTAAACAGTTGAAATCTAAAAAATCGTGTTTGTTAAAAATTCTTGTGCACTGTTGATATCTTAATTTAGCATGTCAACTTAGTTTAAGACAGTGCTTCCTGCGGCGTTTAAGCTAGTCGGATCGGGTGAAACAGCTAGGCAGGTTGAACCGTCGCAAACTCTTCCAACATTTCAAGAAACAAAGATGAGGCTTCTCTGGACTAGACTGCGTCAGGAGTTGAAACATGGGCCCACCATTATGACCCAAGTTACAGAAGACAGTTCATAGAATATCGCCATAAAGAATCGCCGTAACCAAAAAATTCAGAACACAAGCCTCAGCTAGGAAGGTCATGCTGCCTACCTTTTGGAGTAGTGAAGGACTTGCGTTTTCTAATTTTCTAGAAAAAGGAGTAACAACAAATTCTGTTCATTAAATTGAAACTCTGAATAAACTGAAAACTCGTATCCGAAGGCAGAGTAGTAAAACATTTCTCCAAAATGGCAATACAAGGCCTCAAACCATAGTTACCATAGCTGTCACCATCGAGCCTGTCGGGTTTACTGTGCCGCCACATCCTCGGTATAACCCAGATCTCGCACCTAACGACTTCCATGTGTTTCCTAAATCAAAGGAGTAGTTGAGAGACTATGACTTCATAACTGACAAAGGAGTGCAGCGCAATACGCGCATGGTTTTAGAAACAAAATTCTGAATCACAGTAATCCCCCGATTCACGTTGTCTCGACTTACGTCACCTTGCACTTACGTCGTTCGGCCCAAACTACAAAAAGGGTTATATTTTTTCGCGCGCTTTTGACATCAGGCGCTTGGAGGGAGGGATTTATGTTTCACCGTACCGTCTAGGAGGAATGGCGTGGAGGGGGAATGCAGAGACGCAGCTAGAAACGTTGGGATGCGGGGTAGGTATTAATCACAGATGCGTAAGTGAGCGGAATACGTGCAGGGCCGGAGTAAGGCCTTAGTGGGCCCTAGGCTAAGACATCTGAGTGGGCCCCACAGGTTTATGATGGGGAATCATTATGAAGTCTGTTAAAACCCTAAGCTGTGGCAATATGCTCGTGATAATTAATACGCAGTGCATTCTTCAAACTAATAAATTATCTGCAGAGCTTTCATTATATAAGTCACTGTATTTTTCATCGTTCTCATAAGAGCATGTGTTAAAAGCTTAAGATCCCTAGATTTTGTCTTGGATTTTCTAATGATTTTTTTTTAATGATTTATTGGACCTGGTGGTACAGACACATGACAAACATAGACAGATACAGATATTTCACATCAACAAGTACATATCATACATGGTTTACAGCATGCCAAATGATCAATTTACACAGAGATAGCCAGTGTTGATCAAGTAACACATGGTGAACAAGTACACATCAAACATGGTTTTACAGTATTCTAAGTGACCAATGTACACAGAAAGCCAGTGTTGATCAAGTAACACATTGAGAGCCAGTGCCGAAAGACAAACACAAACATCCATGCCTCACGGGATTCGAACCCGGACCCAACTAGGACGAATGGTCATAAGCCTGCGCCACCGGGGCGGCCTAATGATTTAGCATTGCATACTTTTCTTAGCACATCTTTTTTGTTATGCAATGTGAAGCCACTGTGGATTTTGCAAATTAGGAGGCGTGGGAGGATGGTAGTCAAAAAGCTGGAACTATCTCGCCGACCACACTGTACACAGCGACATGAAACCTGTACCCTTTGGAAATTATTGCCTTGAAATGAGTTTGTCTTTCAGAGTCTGTTTCTGACCAAGTGGAAATCACACGAGACAAAAGTAAAGCTATTTTATAAACCTCTCTCTCTCTCTTTCTCTCTCTATTATTTGCCCAGGCATGCATCCTGGCCCTTAGTCATGGTGGGTCCCATGCACTTCTTTGTCAGATATGAAGTCATAGTCTCTCACATATTCCTTTGATTAAGGCCCCTATAGACAGAACCCATTTAAAAGGAGGAGGCTAAGGGGGATACAGCCGCGGTTCCCGCATTTTCAAGGGCCTTCAGAAACATGCAGCATGCTTGAAGAATTGACTGAGTTCTACAGTCTCTTTTTTTTTTCTTTGCATATAGCACAGCGATGACAATAAGAAACTGCCTTGTGACAAAAAATTTCCATTTCTTTCCCTCTTTTTAGAAGGAATCTGCAAAAAAATATAGTCTCTCCCCCGTCCATCCTCAAATCTTTCGGAAGCATTACATATCTGTAATTGAGTAAAATTTTCATACATCAAGAATTCGTTTAAATCATGAATCATGATATTTGGTTCATTTCATTTTGTCCACTACTTTTTAATAATTTCAACAAGCTGAACCTACCCGGGAGGGAGGGGGGGGAGGTTACACAGAACTGAACTGGTGTCCATTTTTCAACCATGCATTTTTACATTTTTTTACTAATACTGATTCTTTCATGAATCATGGGCTACACACTTCAATATGGCAGGGATATTTCTATTGCATCCTCATCATATTTCTGGAAATGTTTTCTCCTGGGTATTTTTATTCGGCCACCCATACTCAAATCCTAGTCTCCTAGATACGCCACCAATACTAGGGAATCAAATTACTGCACAGCCCCGGGCCCCCTGTCTCCTTAAATGGGCTCTGCCTATAGACCCCCACCCCTTAATCCTTCCTTGAGCACGTGGCAGCGATTCATTTTGCAGTCCGTGTTTGTCGAGTAACTAAGAACTATTTTTACACGCTTTTTTTTATAATAACAGAACTTAATTTAGATGTCAATGTTAAACATGTTTTAGAATTCCTGAATTCCCATGATCAGGAACTCATGCCCGCCGATGTAGAAATTCGGAATCAAAGCGTTCTTGAAAAACCGAGGAATCTGACCCCTAAGCCTAAGGAAAGTACAAAGACGGTTTCAAAATTGAACGAGGGGCTAAATCTCATCGAAGCTGGAATGAAAATCCTTGAGGACATTGATTCTGAAGAGCAGCGTGTAGCAACAACCAGAAAAGAAATAAAAAAGGATGTTCGCATTCTATGAGGAGATTCTAAAGGGGAAAAAGAAGTCTTTGTCGGTTCAGACTTCAGTGCTGAATTTCTTCCAGTCTTCAAAGACTTGTATCGCCACAAGATCATCTAATCTCATGATTATGAACATAGTATATGTGAGTACTAATGATCTTTGTAATTGACACTGACAGTTGTCATACATTTTAATTCTATTAGGAGAATTCAAATTCGTGCAGAAATAGTCCAAAGTAATCGAGGTAGTTGCCTTCAATGCACGATCTTAATAATAAGAGTCACTCACAATACAAATTTAAATTCGTTGGCTGAATTTAAAGATTTTATTGTATAAGAACTTTCGGGTTTCCCTAGAACCCATCATCAGATACAGAAGAAGGAATAAGTTTAAATAAAGTGTTACGTTAACATAATATAGATATCAGATATTAATATGACATATTGTCACGTGGCATCAAAATGGCAAACGACGTGGCATGTATCATGAAATAAAGAAAATAGAATGCAGACAATGTTCCAGTATCTGTACCTACAATCTGGAAACTATTTACAGTTCCGAATACGAGACAAACTGAGGACGAAATCACTTAATCTGATTTCTGCTATAGTGCTCCTTGTTGTATCTCCTGATGAGAACAACACAATTGATTTAGTTACCTACTAACCTTCCTTTATTTTTACAAGGCAGTATTTTATGTATACCTGCATTCTATTTTCTTTATTTTCTTTATTTCATGATACATACCACGTCGTTTGACAATTTGATGCCACGTGACATTATGTCATATTAATATCTGATATCTATATTATGTTCACGTAACACTTTATTTAAACTTATTCCTTCTTCTGTATCTGATGATGTGTTCTAGGGAAACCCGGAAGTTCTTATACAATAAAATCTTTAAATTCAGCCAACAAATTTAAATTTGTATTGTGAGTGACTCTTGTTATTAAGATCGTGCATTGAAGGCAACTACCTCGATTACTTTGGTGTGAATTTTAATTCTATTCATGTTATCTCTAAATTTTCGTTAAGTTCAAATAAATAAGTTTTTTTTTTTTTTTTTGTGAAACTTAATCATCCTGTACGACCTTCCCTATTTTAGCATTGAGCCTATGGAAAAATCGGCTTCGACTTACGTCGTCGATCAAGAACGAATTATTACGTAACCTCGGGGTATTTGTGTATTTAAGAACGGATTTCGAAAATTATTGTAGCAGAAGTAATTATGCGGCTATTTTTCTCTTTCAAATAAAATATAAAGGTAAATTTTGTTTTGGTTGCATTTAAATTTTTTGTTCAAGTGGGGACAAAATATTTCAGCCCATCAACGTACAACTCGCAATATTCATAGGAATTTCTTTCATTACTATGCCCAGTATAACACGTTCCTTAAGTTTCACTGGAGCGTTTGGGAAAACCAAGTATCCGTTCTCTAGAGAAGTATTTTGCTAATAAATACATATGAAATATATCGGTGCGAAAAACTTGAGAAAAGATTTCCACCCAAAGATGCAGTCAAGTAGGACACCAAACTCCTCACTGAAAAGATAACAGAAGTAAAAAATATATGTATATTTATTAGGAGTGGGTGATTAGGTGAATAAGAAATTCTTAGTTTGCTTAAGAAGAACTTTTCAGAAAATAAGAATCTTCCAATTACTGTTCCTTCACGCAGAAAATTTCCAGAAAAGAAAACAAAAATTGTTCCTCTTTCTCAACGTAGGGTGTTTTCAAGTAATATTTTCTGAGTACAAAATTTTCCAAACACCGTAACCCTCAATAGGTGTTTTCCGACAGCAAGAATTTTTCGATCATAAATTTAAAGGAACGGACATATTTGTTTTACTTCGAATTGTCTTCCTGTAAAAAACTTTACGAAGATTATAAACATTCAGGCTTTCTTTTCTCCCAAATGGCTAATGAGATGACTGAGAAATTCGAATTTGAGTTATGTGATAGTTACCTCGTATTGAATGCATGTGGATTATGAGAAAAAAATTATGTGTTCTACGCCCGTCTGTACACTTAAGGAGAAAAATGTGTATGAATTCAATTATTTAATGGCGAGTTGTGTACCCTTATAGGTTCCCACTGACACGAATTCCAAATCGTTACAGAATTTCTTTTTCTAACATTCGGTTTTCGTGCTGTTGAAGTGGGATTTGGTTTCCTCACCCGCATTGTAGCGTCAGTCATAATTCACTTCAGACCATTATACCCAATACTGATGCAACACCGCTTTACATACACGATATTATCAAAAGTGTTTGTATGTTGCTAAATATTTGCAAGGTATGCTGTGAGTGGGGAGGAACACATATAAAGCTCAGATGTTCTGTCGTGTTATCAGTAACTTTGAAGAGGATATGCCGCGTGGACGTGAACTTTCTGAGTTCCAGCGTGGGCTGTCATTTGAGTAACGTTTCCAAACGGAGCATTGCATCTAAACTAAACATACCAAAATCGATTGTAAGTGCATGATGTCATGAAAAAATGGAAGCAGGACAGCGCAACTACAGCAAAAAATACGAAGGTCGTATCGAAATTAATGCAAAAGTGGGCATAACTTTTTTATTAACTGACAGAGGTCATTCAAATTGCACATGTTGGTAGAGTAACTTTTTCTCTATGGAAAGGTACTACTCAACATAGTCTCCATCACACGCGATGCACTTGCGCCATCGTTGACCCTTTTAAAAAAATTCAGATGTGGACTGTTGTACCCACTTCTTCACAGCCACTTTCACCTCGTCTGTTATCAAATCGTTGTCCTCGCAGACTGTCCTTCATTGGACCGAACAGGTGGAAGTGGGAGGGCGCCAGATCTGGATTGTACGGTGGATGGGGACCAATTTGCTGACACCTGATTTGTTGCCAAAGATGTGTATGGCCTCGCATTGACATGGTGAATGTGGATTTTTGTCAGATTCGTATTCGGTGTCTTCCTCCTCATGGCTTCTCTAAGCTTCTTGAGTGTCTCAATGTACCACTCGCTGATTACGGTACGGCCATGTTCCAGAAAATCAAGGAGAATGACACCCCTGTCATCCCAAAAAAACAGTCACCATGACTTTCTGCACTGATTGTTGGTTCTTGAACTTCTTAGGTGTTTGTGAAGAGGTGTGATGCCATTCCATGGATTGATTCTTCGTTTCCGGATCGTGAAGATACATACACCCACGTTTCATCTCCTGTCACCAGATCGAAAAAAAAAAACAAAAAAAAGAAAACGTGTCTTCATTGGCTTCAAACGCTTCCAGCAGATCAGAACAGACTTCTAATCTTCTCTCCTACAAATCGGTCGTCAACTGCCGAGGAACCCACTTTGCACACACTTTCCGATACCCTAAGTCTTCCACCATCTTCTGTATAGCATTTTGACCACAGTCCAGTTGTGCAACAAGCTCACGGATTGTGACTCGTCTCTCCGCGTGAATCAATTCCTCCACTCGCTGACGATTCGTGTCAGTGGTTGCAGATGATGGTCTCGCATTGCGAAGTTTGTCTTCATCGCTGGTTTTCTCTTCTTTAAACTTCTTCATCCATCTGTGAACATTGCTCTTGTCAACGATGTCATCTCTGTAAACGTTTGAGCTGTTTTCCAGTGAACATTCCTTTTGCTGGTTCATTACTTTTCATTCTGTCAGGAAAGCATAGAAAGAAAAAGAAGCTGCTTCCATCGTGAAAACACTCGGACACAATGCAATTTGATGTCACATCTAAATAAACAATCACAGTACAGAACATCCCTTCCCTATCTCCCTTGTTTGGTCATTGCACACATAATGTTCATAAAATTCTGTGAATGTTTACAAAATCTGTTGAAAAATCAATCTTTTTTTCTTGGAAAATTAAAAAAATTAATTTTCGTGTGGCCATATTACGTACAATTTCTATAAAAGTTTTGCATACAACCACATTAGTCACGGAATGTCGCTTGTTCCCGTAACATCGAGTGATTTCTTCATTTGTGCACCTGTTGGAAAAACAGCCAACGTTCCTTTCGAAAAAGAAAGCCTTAGAAAAAAGAAACGTTCTATGTCTTACGAAATGCGGTCAACTCCACTCGCAAAACGTTACTGAAATTCTGACATGTGAATGGAGGTCGAAAACCAAATGAGGAAACAAAGGTCACGTGTGTCTTTTTATTTGCGTGTTTCGCATCCCTGGGGAATGGACAGATAACAGCTAGTCCAAGATAACTAACCTACATCGAAAATTGAAAAGCATATTTGGTGTCATGACTTTATCATTCTTTCCCTCCCTTACAGCCTGCCCTTTTCTCAAAGTACATACTAATCTTTTTACTTTTTTTCTTCTTTTGAGTTATGATTCAAGAACAACTGAAAAACAGTTTTTGCCAACTTTCTTTTGGGGATTTAACAATCACCACGAGCAACTCGGAAGGCTATATGCAGTGGCCCGTCCATGGGCGTTCATAGCTTAGTTTTCAGAAGGGGGTAAAAGAAATTGTAACTACGAATAAAACATATACAAACACCACATGCGAATTTCCCTGTGGATTCTTGTTATCCAACCGTTTTTACCACACTATCAACACATAAATTAATCGGAAAACAGAAGACCCAACATCTGCCTAAATAAAAGGTGACTGTAAAGAAAACTTGACTGCATATCAGGAAAATAAGAAAATTTCTTTGTCGTTTCTTTGAAAATTTTGACTACTTGTGTCACATGTGCCACGAAACCCCCAGAGATCACGCAATTGGTTATCCAGAATGAGAACATACCTCCAAAACAAATTTCTGGGAAAAATTTCGAGAGATATTTGTCCAACAGTAAAACGTTTCTGCAGAGGACGGCGTATTTTTCATTTCTTCTCCTTTCATACCTATATATACGTTACACAGAAAAATTTCTGAACTAGAAGCGTTGATTGATAAGTAAGGTCTCCATGGGCGCCTGCAGGAATCTTTTCAAGGGGGTCAAGTGTAATTAATAAGGTTTGGCTAATACACTGGCGGAAAGTGAAAAAAGAACACCAAGCAGGAATTGGCGGACTATCATGAAACTTGCATATGTTAATGGGGTCGAGCTTACGTAGGTGTGATGTTAATTTCGGGACCAACCGGCGAGCGCTTACGCCACAGCACGGCATAATATGCAAATCATCGTCGGTGGTATTTAAGGAGTACGGCAAAGTGAATGTAATCAGTCGTCGACGTACGCACACGTGCGAAGATCCTGAAGAAGCTGCAATGCCTGGATATGGAAGACGTGTACCAATTTCAGCAATTATCGGACTTTGAGCAAGGTCGTCTAGTCGGACTCCGCGAGGACGGGTGGTCGTATCGTCGTATTGCGGGGCGAATTGGACGGGAAGTATCGGTGGTGGTACGATGGTGGCGTAGATGGTCCGAGGAACATTCCCACACGAGAAGACGTGGAACCGGGAGTCACAGACGGACTGATGAGTGGACCGATCGACGCATAAGAAGAGCGGCGTTGTCAAGCAGAACATCCACTGCGACGCAAATCCGAGCTGCCGTTGCACCTGAGGGGACTGTGCGAACTATCCGCAACCGTCTACTGGATGCAGGACTACGTGCACGTGCGCCTCTGCCATGTGTACCTCTGACTCCAGCCCACCGGCAGGAACGGCTGCAGTGGTGTCGCCAACGTCTGCACTGGAGAACGCAATGGAGATCTGTCGTGTTCAGCGATGAAAGCAGATTCTGCTTGGGAGCCTCCGATGGCCGTATGCGTGTTCGCAGACGCACAGGGGAGCGTCTCCACCCTTCTTGCATCCGCCAGCCACACACAGGGCCTACACCTGGTCTCCTGGTGTGAGGAGCGATCAGCTATCGCTCCCGTACACAACTAGTGTTTGTACCGGGTACGTTAAACAGCACCTCTTACATCAACAACATCATTCAGCCCGTTGTTGTGCCATTTGTAAGGTCGGTCCATCGTGGTGTTTTCCAGCAAGATAACGCACGCCCACACACGGCGCGTGCAATGCAACATGCACTTCAGGGTGTGAGACAACTTCCATGGCCTTCGCGTTCACCGGATTTGTCCCCCATTGAGCACGTGTGGGATTTTATGGGACAACGACTTATCCGGTCTCCACGGCCAGCCACGACCATCCCCGAATTACGCGTCCAGGTTGAGGATGCTTGAAACTCAATACCCCAAACTCACATCCAACATCTGTACGACAGACTCCATGCCAGAATTGCACAGTGTGACGCAGTTCATGGCGGTTCAACCTTGTACTAACCATGCTACATGGAAATGTTATTTTTCAGTTTACCAGCAAATACAGCTGTATTTTGCCATAATGTTTTGATCACGTTATCCCCTGTATTCCGTTATTATGCTGTATAAATTTTGTTGGTATCAGACGTCTCCTTCTTGGTGTTCTTTTTTCACTTTCCGCCAGTGTATGTAGAAAACAGTGATTCGTGAAAATGAAAGATTATTACTATTACTGCAACTTACTTACTACACTAGAACACTACTATACGCCGCCCCGGTGGCGCAGTGGTCTAAGCGATGGCCTCTGATCATTCGTCCGAGATGGGTCCGGGTTCAAATCCCGGTGAGGAATGGATGTTGTGTTTGTCTTACGGCACCGGCTCTATCTCTTCCCTGAAACCAGTGACCCTAAATTAGGGACGGGCGACTGCTTATAACCCATTGAGTTGCTCGCGGTGGTCGTTAAACCTCCAATAAAAAAAAAAAAAAAAAAAAAAAAAGAACACTACTATTATTATTAATTGATGCTGCTCTTGAAGAAAGTGTATGTTAGTAATAGTCATGTATTATCATGTAACAGTGTCGAGCAGGGCCACGCCAAGCCTTTTAAGTATAGCACACACCACCCTGAGCGGAACTTCTTTGGGCGTACTACCTTACGGTTTGCTAGGTTTTCCACTTTCACGTTACCGTTTTCCAATTCCAAATTTCCAATAAAATTGGGATATTAAATTAAACGCCCCAAACTCCATCTTTCCTTGTGGTCCAGTTCTGTGAGTGTAAAAAACAAACAAGATGACACCAAGTTTTCGGGTGTAATAAGCACGTCTTTTGAATCCGTTCTGACGCAAATTAAATTTATCAAAGCTATTCAAAGTCAATGGAACCGGTATGGAAAACCATAGTATCTGACGGAAGAAAGAAGTTTTTCAATCCGGTCTTTAATCCCTCAGATATTGCTGTAAACGGAATCGTGAGCTTACGAACTCTTAGAAACAGAGTTATCGACAAAAATAAGATGTGACTTTACGTCCCCTGGTGGGAAAACCATGCATTATTTTAGGAAGAAAGTATTCACAAAAGGTTTATCCATATGAGCGGTATCGATCCGAGAAAAAAATTTTTAGGCGAGTTTTCAGGAGCCCAGATTTTGTTATAAATACATCAGAAATAGAAATTAACACTTATGACCTCTGGTAGCCAAAAAATTCTTTACCAAACATTAGAAATTACGTGAAAAATATTTTCCGTCAGGTCTTGTATGCGATACAGGAAGAATTTTTCAAATCGGAGTTTTAGGAGCAGAAAACGCAATTTACCATTGTGCGCCTTAGCGGAAAGTCTATGATTTACTTGAAAATTTTGAATTTATAGGAAAAACATTTCGCATCGGAAACACTATTCAACAAAGAAGGAATTTTTCAAATCGGACTTTTAGAAGTAGAGATATTGACAAAATAAGATATACATCTACGCCCCCTGGCGTAGAAACCGTGCACTATTATAAGAAGAAAATGTTTCTAAAAAGTTTGTCGACATGAGTAGTATCGGTCTGCAAACGACGTTATTGTCAATCGAGAATTTAGAAGCTCATATTTTGCTGCAAATACATCAGAAGCGGAAATTAAGGTTTACGCCCCCTGGTGGCCAAACCATTTTTTTACAAAAATTAGGAATTATGTGCAAACGATTTCCCATCAGGAGCTGTATCCGGTGCAGAAAGAATTTTTCAGATCGGAGATTTAGAAGCAGAGATATAGGGGAAAACGCAATTTACCCTTACGCCCCTAGCGAAAAGTCTATGAATTACGTGAAAATTTTGAAATTATATGAAAAACATGCGACACGGAAAACACTATCCAACAAAGAAGGAATTTTTCAAATCGGACTCCTAGAAGTCGAGATAGTGACAAAAATAAGATATACATCCACGCCCCCTGGTGTAGAAACCGTGCACTATTATAAAAAGAAAATGTTTATAAAAAGTTTGTCGGCATGAGTAGTATCAGTCTACAAACGACGTTATTTTCAATCGAAAATTTAGAGTTCATATTTTTCTGCAAATACATCAAAGCGGAAATTAAGGTTTACGCGCCCTGGTAGCCAAACTATTTTTTTACAAAAATTAGAAATTATGTGCAAACGATTTTCCATCAGGAGCTGTATCCGGTGCAGAAAGAATTTTTCAGATCGGAGATTTAGAAGCAGAGATATAGGGGGAAACGCAATTTACCTTTACTCCCCCTAGCGGAAAGTCTATGAATTACTTGAAAATTTTGAAATTATATGAAAAACATGTCACACGGAAAACACTATCCAACAAAGAAGGAATTTTTCAAATCGGACTCCTTGAAGTCGAGATATTGACAAAAATAAGATATAAATCTACGCCACCTGGCGGAGAAACTGTGGAATATTTTAGGAAGAAAATGTTCCGAAAAGGTTTATTGCTGTGAGTGGCATCAGTCCACGAAATAATTTTTTCAGTCGATATTTTAGAAGCTCCGATTTTATGGCAATTACACCAGAAGCAAAAATTAACACTTACGCCCCCTGGTGGCCAAAGTATTCTTTACCAAAAATTCGAACTTATATGCAAAAGATTGTGCATCAGGAGATGTATCCGCTGAAAAAAATTTCAAATCGGAGTTTTAGAAGAAGAGTTATCGGAAAAAATGCAATTTACTTTTACGCCCCCTAACGGAAAATCTATGCGTAATTTGAAAAAGAAACTATATCCAAAATACTCTTCGACATAAATGGAATCGAAAGATAAAATATTTTTTTCAATCGGATGTTTAGGAGCGAATATGTAGAATAAAACGTATTTTTGAATTCGACATCATCTGTATTTACGCCCTCTACCGGCAAAATTGTACATCGTAAAAAAAATGAAATAAAGGATCATCATTCGCATATTTCAAGCTTTCGAATGCAAAAAGAATTTTTCAAATCGGACTAATAGTTGCAGAGATACCGTGGGTATGGACGGACGGACAAACCGATAACATAAGCACGATCTTTTTTTACAAAAGACGTGCTAAAAAGTAATAAATAAAATAAAATAAAATAAAATAAAATAAAGGGAAATATAATTCTGCAGCGGGGTCAAGTGACCCCTGTGACCCCACTGTCGGCGCCCATGAAGGTCTCCAGTCGTATAAAATAAGTTTCCGACAAAATAAAATAAAATTTATTTCCCTTAAACATTACAACCTTTTTTTTCAACATAGTCACCTTTACCGCTACACATTTTCCCAAAAGGGCTATCAACTCTTTCATTCCATCCACGAAAAAAGTTTGTGGTTTGCTTTTGATCCATTTGCGCACAGCAACTTCAACTTCAACATCCGATGAAAAATGTTGACCTTTCAACATATCTTTAAGTTTTAGGAACAATTAGAATTCGGACGGTGCCAAATCTAGGCTATACAGAATGTGTGGAACAAGCGTGAATTTCAGGCTTGTCACTGTTTCCATCGTTTGTCGACTGCAATGTGGCCTTGCGTTGTCGTGATGCAATAAATTGCTTTCATACTTGCTTTTACACGTCATAAATTGCTTTCATACTTGCTTTTACACGTCATAAATTGCTTTCATACGTCTGTGAATTTCGTTTAGCGCGCAACCTTCTAGTGTTAAAAACTCTGTTACTGATCGCTGCTTATACGTAACTCGGAAGGTAGCGCTCATGACTAACGAACGCTATTACTCAAGGACGTCAAACAGTGACCTGAAACTAATCTCGTTTTCACTGCACAGTATCGGCTACCAATTGCATACGCAAACGTTTTCCTTCCCCAACTACTAGCATCGCCACGCAGTAGGAGACAGCCCTCGTACTTCGTATCCCAACCCTCGTACTTTCTGCTGTAAATTTCCGCTTTTCCTCCTGGAAATTCCCAACGGTTTTCCAATTTCTACTGCATACACACACATCCAGAAGTTCTGCAAAAAAAAAAAAAAAAAAAAAAATTAGCTATCAGAATTAGTTTAATCAAGAAAATCTATGTAGATCCATCCAAGAACGAAAAGGGCATAGTTCGATTTCCAGGAGGGGGAGGGGCAAATGCCCTCTCTTGCCCTTCCCTAATTTAGAGCCACTGGTTCCTCGTAAGGGGAGAGACAGCGTCGAGGCCCACCAGCCTCATCCGGGACACTGGAAGATCCGAAGCAATGTTAGAACGTCAAAGGAATTGAAAAAGGGAATCGCTGAAGCCCATTACTTCCGGAATAGAAATGCCATTTTCATTTTTCATCTCTGTGGCGAACTCTTTCAAATTCTTTGAAACTGTGTACGTTTGGAGCAGGTATCGAACTCGCATAACCTTATTTCCGTCCAAGCTACGCGTAGGAATGTATGACTTGATAGCGTAGTCTGGATGCTTGCTCAAATCCTACTCTTTAGTAGCTTGGAAATGCACTGTGTTGACAGTTGTAATGGTAAAAAAGTCGAGAATTCTTATGGTATTTCTATATTCCATAAAACTTCCAAAATAAACTGGATTTTTTTTTTGTACGACATTGCTTGAATTGAAAGCGGTGACTCATGTGACAAAATAAGAAATCCGTGTCTCATTTAAAAAAAAATACAAAGAATTCCAAATTGCTTCAAATAAAATAGCGGACAACGTAAATTACGAAGAACATCAAATTCAAGCAAATATGGAAATTCCAGTATATGTAACAGACCAGTAAAACATCTGTATCACGAGAAGTAGTATCTGTGGGAACTAACGTATGGAATACATAATGGACGTGAGCAATGTCTTTTTTTTTTTTTTTTTTTTTCTGTCTGAGAAGCCTTACATGAAGCTTAGGAAGTTGTTGAATATAACGTCAAAATACTCGAAAGAAAATAAATAGCCTTAGATATAATGAAGACACAACTTTTACATCTGCTTCGAAAAATACGCAGAAAAGACTGTAAAAAGAGTTTCTGACAATAGTTATGAAAATATTAGGCGATATCTCCCAAGCTCTTCAATGCCACATTGCAGGATGTCTTTCATATGGATTGGGAAGAGATGGGAATAAAAATCAATATAGATTATTTAACCAACCTTCATTTGAAAAGTATGATCCAGAAACTTACTGACAAGAGTAAAGAAGTGGGATTACAAATGAACTTTCAGAAAATAAAATTTATGTACAATGCCTTTGCAAGAATTGAAAATTTAACAATTGATAGGGCAAATATAGAGGTGACCAATACCTACATTTACCTTGGGCAACCGATATCAAATGAGGGCCACATCAAAGAAGAAATTAATAGGCAAAAAAAAAAAAAAAAAATTGGTTGCGAAGCGTTTAAAAGAAACAGTATAATTTTCAAGAGAAATATGCCAGTATGTCTTAAAAGAAAAGTGTTTAAACCGCGCCTTCTAGGTCGTTCTTATATATCAGAGACGTAGACCTTATCTAACAAAGACAAAAAAAAACAAAAAAAACAAACAAAAAAAAAAAAACAGAGGTTGCAGCAAGTGAAAAAGTGAAATAGGCATGAAGAAGTGCATGCTTGATGTAAACAGGAATGATAAGAAAAGAAACTCTTGCATCAAGAAATAGACAAGAGTGGAAGACATCACGAACAAAGTAAAATTTTTGAAATGGCAATGGACTAGGCATATTGCTAAAAGAACGGACCGCCGATGGACAACTGAAATACACTGCTGGACAATTGCTAAAGACGGATCATAAACGACTATATAGCGCATAAAAAAGTAAGTGTGGTTGGATATCAAGTGAAATAAAATAATGTCAGAATGCCAGGACATTACAAGAAAGACAATTTATTGTGCTCTGAAATCCAGAAGGCTTTGGAACGTGTTCAAGGGACGAACAGGCCATTTTGTGCAGAATACGTAAACGTGAAAAAAATGCAATTACCGTCCGCAGGCGTTCCGGCGTAAGATGTCAATACGGGATATGGCCACCATGGAGGGCGATGCAAGATTCCACACGTCGTGTCATGCTTTGCACAGCATTATCAAGCAGCTGTTGGGGCAATTTATCCCATTCCTCTGCCAGTGCACGGATGAGGGTGTCCTTGTTTATTGGAGGGCATTGGCGACCAGCAAGACTCCTCCCCAAAGCATCCCACACATTTTCAATGGGATTCAGATCTGGAGAACGCGCTGGCCACACGAGGCGTTGAATATCCTCGCTCTCAAGACACTCCTGGACAGCGACTGTTCGATGACATGTTGCGTTGTCGTCCATGAAAATGAATCTATCACCGACAGCACCACGGAACATGCGAACATGAGGTAGCAGAACATCATTAATGTATCGTTGGCCAGTCATAGTCCCTGTTGGAAGCACATAGAGGGACGTACGGCCATTGATCATGATGCCAGGCCATACCATGACACTACATGTCGGATATCGGTCCCTTTCCTGTATGTTTGCTGGACAATATGCAGTACCACTATCACGCCAGATCAGTTGTCGTCGACAATCAGACGATAGACTGTATCTACTCTCATCTGAGAAGAGGACAGCAGACCAGTCGTTATCAGTCCAATTGCGATGTTGATGGCACCATTGCAAACGGGCGGTACCCTGACGTCTGGACAAAGGGATGCACACAACAGGACGGCGGGCGTATAGTCCTCCTTCATGCAAACGTCTGGCGACAGTTTTTCGGGAGATCCGCTTGCCAGTAGCAGCCATAAACTGATTTGCTACCTCACTAGCTGTGCTGCGCCGGTGTCTTTTTGTTAATAGCACTATGTACCGATCTTCTGCAGGTGTCGTACTACGAACACGACCTCCCCCGTGACGCTTGCTACACTCTCGATTTGTTTGAAATGATTTCCAAAGCCTTGAAACAACACTGTGGCTGACGTCGAACTCCCTGGCAACATCTGTTATTTTTCGCCCTTCTTCAATCTTGCCAATAATACGGCCACGCGTAAAACCATCTAGGTGATGTCGGGAAGACATACTGAAAATTGCAAGTTCGTCAATTGATTCTTTCCCTTTCAACTTTGCGTTTGAACAACAACGGTCAATACGCGTCAAATCCTTTATATCTCTTATCAGCGCTATGACGTCACGAACAAGTTCGGCAATCCAAAATTTGCATACGCACAACACGTCTTACTGTATCCCACACTTATGCTAATTTCCACATTTTCCTGCCTTCTATTTTATGGTTGCTATCGTTGCTATTGTCATCCGTCCTTAGCAATTGTCCGGCAGTGTATTAGACTGGATGTCGAGGGGCAAAAAAAGACCCAGAAGAAAACCACGTGGGAGATGAGTGGATGGAATTCGACTTTGATGGATTCATACGGAGTAAACTGACTCAGGATAGGCAGTTGTGAAAGAAACTTAGCAGTGGATTCATAATGGTTTATGATGATGATGATGTTGAGGGTAGCTGTCCCCAGTTGTGAACTGATAATGGTTGTTGATATATACACATATAAAACTTGATTGGAGGGCTTTTGGAAGAAACAATACACTTTTTAAAAGCAATATGCCATAATGTTTTAAAATGAAAGTACTTAATTAATGCATCCTTTCAGTGCTTACGTACGTAGCAGAGACGTGGACCTAAAAAAGACATACAAAGATTGCAGCCAATTGAAAGAAGCATGGAGAGATGCATGCTTGGTGTAACCAAGAGAGATAAAAAGAGGAACTCGTGGATAAGGAAAACGACAAGAGTGGAAGACATCATGATCAGAATAAAATCCCTGAAATGGCAATGGGCTGGACATGTTGCCAGAAGAACAGATCACCAATGGACAACCGAAAGTTTAGGCTGGATTCCTAGGGATAGGAAAATACGCAGAGGTAGATCACATGGGAGATAGGTGGATGAAATTCGAAAGCATGCCGGAGTAACACGTAGGAGACTGGCTCAAGACAGACAGTTGTAGAAGAAACTTGGGGAGACCTCCATCCAGCAGGGGATTGATAATGGTTGATGATGATATATATATATATAGTCATCGTCAAAAAAATAGTTGCACCCAGAAGGAAGTAACTGACAGGAATGAAACTTGGTGGGTAGGTTTGACATCGTGAGACATGCAAATGATTCAAGTATCACGCTCTGCCGCGCATGTGACGCAAGCAAGGAGGGGTCGCAGGGCTGTGCCTGACCGGCTGTATAAGGTCGTACCGTTCCGCGTGCTTACCATTCTGACTCATGCTGTTGTGTTGGTTGCATCTTTTGCAAGTGAAGTATGCCTCGGAGAAAAGTTCGGAAGCAATTCAAGCAGTTGGAGAAGTTCAAGAGGGGCCGCGTCGTCGGGCTTCGGGAATCGGGATGGTCTTATCGCCGTATAGCGCGCGATATCGGTCGTGCAGATATCACCATAGCATGCTGTTGGCAGCAGTGAATAGAACAAGACGTGCAGCAGCGACAGGAAGGGTCGGGGGACCTAGACGAACCACGGAGAGACAGGACCGACGGGTTGTCCTACATGCGCCGAGTGACCCAACAGCCACGATTGCGGATATTCAGCGAGCAGTGGTGCCCTCCATGCATCGTCCGATTAGTGCCATCAACATTGGCAGACGGCTGCACGACGTCGGACTACACGCAAGCACAGACCGTTACGAAGACTGTCCTTAACAACAGTGCATCGTCGCCAAAGACTGCAATGGTGTCGTGCCAGACTGTCACGGAGCCACACAGAATTGCAGCGGGTGATCTTCAGTGACGAGTCCCGCTTTTGTCTTGGAGGAGACGACCCCCGAAGTCGTGTGTGGAGGCAGTGTGGTCAGCGTCAAGCTGAACGGTTTGTTGTCGAGCGTCATATGCACAGAAAGCCTGGTGTCATGTTGAGGGGTGCAATTGCCTACGATGCCAGATCACCTTTGGTGTTCATTACATGCACTATAACATACAACTTTGTCCGCGCCGGGCATCGAACTCGGGTCCCCTCACTGTAGAGTAAGTCGCTCTCCCAACAGAACAACGCGGACCTGTGCTCTCACTGCTATCCGCCTTTATCTCATGTGCGTCCTGCGGGGCAGGCATGTCACAGCCCTTTTGATAGCCCAACGTTAAGTTAATAAGGTCCTGCTGCCAGTGTCCCTATCTTTTCTGAACGCTCACTCCGGCGCGATTTTTCAACAGGACTACGCTCGTCCGCATACTGCTGCTGTCTCGAGAGCTTGCCTTCAAGGCACTGACACTCTGCCATGGCCAGTCGCATCGCCAGACCTGTCGCCGATTGAAATTGTGTGGGATGCTATTGGGCGCGCTATCCACACTCCACCTCTATCGCACAATCTGCAGGAACTGCGTGAGATGATTCAAGTTGCAGGACACGGCTTATCGCACGACACGGCTTATTGCAGGACACCATTAGGAACCTGTACAACTCCATGCCGAGACGCCTGGCATGCTGTGAGAGCAAACATGGCGGCCCGACGCCATACTGAGAGACACTACTTATTGGTGTGTAGCTCAATAAATACTGCCTATATCATTCTCAATGTTTAATTATTTATTGTTCCTGGTAACCTTTACCTTCCTCCCGAATAGCATTGCAATCCGACACGTTCTTCTGGGTGCAACTAATTTTTTATCTTCATAAAAAACAGAACACCTGAAAGGAGTCGAGCTGCGATTTTGATTTTTACAAGGTATGTTCCTTGTGACTTGTATTACCTGCTGTACGCACTGAGTCATCGAATAAAACAACGTGTGAATGGTGTCCTGTGGTGGAATAGTCGTCCAGGTTGTGATGACCCGCGTCCAAAGTACATCAATAGTTTCTGGAGGACGGTCGTACCGATGTACCTGTCGTTTGAGCATGCTCCAGATATTTTCTACGGGTGATAAGTCCTGCGATGTAGCCAGCCACGGCAGAAGTGGAACATTGTTATCCCTCAAGAAGGAACGTGTTGTAACTGCAACATGCGGTGTGGCATTGTCATGCTGAAATGTGGCCCCGGGAACGTCCTGAAGGTACGGAAGGGCCACCGGTCGTAGAATGTTATTGACGTAACGAGCACTCGTTATGCTGGTACTGACTGTTATGAGAAGTGATCTACTTTCGTACCCGATAGCACTTCAGGCCATAATGCCTCGTGTTGGCGTGGTATGCCTGTTGCGAATACACTCTTCCCGACGCCTCTGTCTCTGTCATCGGTGGGCACAGACGCGCCCATCATTTTCTCCTGAACAGAAGAGCTTTGCGTCCGAGAACAAGATAGTTTTCTATTCGTCACCCCACTCCTTTCGTTCGATCCATCATTCCAGACTGGCAGTCCGCTACTGTTGTCTCAAAGGCAGCCTGAGAAGGGGCCGACGAGCTTGCAGTCCGAACTGTAATAACCGCCGACGTATGTCCTGAAGGTACGGAAGGGCCACCGGTCGTAGACGTACTGTTACAACTGACATGAGAGATTGCGTCACATTTCTCCATTGCTGCGGCAACGCCGATGATGATGCAGAACGGTCACTCAACTGACATGGGAGAATGCGTCACAGTTCTCCGTTGCCGATGATGTGCAGAACGGTCACTCAACTGACATGGAAGAATGCGTCACCGGTCGCCATTGCTGCGGCAACGCCGATGATGATGTAGAACAGTCACTCAACTGACATGGGAGAATGTGTCACAGTTCTCCATTGCTGCGGCAACGCCGATGATGATGCAGAACGGTCACTCAACAGACATGGGAGAATGCGTCACAGTTCTCCATTGCTGTGGCAAAGCCGATGATGATGCAGAACGGTCCCTCAACTGACATGGGAGAATGCGTCACGGTTCTCCATTGCTGCGGCAACGCCGATGATGATGCAGAACGGTCACTCAACTGACATGGAAGAATGCGTCACGGTTCTCCATTGCTGCGGCAACGCCGATGATGATGCAGAACGGTCACTCAACAGACATGGGACAATGCGTCACAGTTCTCCATTGCTCTGGCAACGCCGATGATGATGCAGAACGGTCACTCAACTGACATGGGAGAATGCGTCACAGTTCTCCATTGCTACGGCAACGCCGATGATGATGAAGAACGGTCACTCAACTGACATGGGAGAATGCACCACAGTTCTCCATTGCTGTGGCAACGCCGATGATGATGCAGAACGGTCACTCAACTGACATGGGAGAATGCGTCACAGTTCTCCATTGCTGCGGCAACGCCGATGATGATGCAGAACGGTCACTCAACTGACATGGGAGAATGTGTCACAGTTCTCCATTGCTGCGGCAACGCCGATGATGATGCAGAACGGTCACTCAACAGACATGGGAGAATGCGTCACAGTTCTCCATTGCTGCGGCAACGCCGATGATGATGCAGAACGGTCACTCAACTGACATGGGAGAATGCGTCACAGTTCTCCATTGCTGTGGCAACGCCGATGATGATGCAGAACGGTCACTCAACTGACATGGGAGAATGCGTCATAGTTCTCCATTGCTGCGGCAACGCTGATGATGATGCAGAACGGTCACTCAACTGACATGGGAGAATGTGTCACAGTTCTCCATTGCTGCGGCAACGCCGATGATGATGCAGAACGGTCACTCAACTGACATGGGAGAATGTGTCACAGTTCTCCGTTACTACGGCAACGCCGATGATAATGCAGAACGGTCACTCAACTGACATGGGAGAATGCGTCACAGTTCTCCATTGCTACGGCAACGCCGATGATGATGCAGAACAGTCACTCAACTGACATGGGAAAATGCGTCACAGTTCTCCATTGCTGCGGCAACGCTGATGATGATGCAGAACGGTCACTCGACTGACATGGGAAAATGCGTCACAGTTCTCCATTGCTACGGCAACGCCGATGATGATGCAGAACGGTCACTCAACTGACATGGGTAAATGCGTCACAGTTCTCCATTGCTGTGGCAACGCCGATGATGATGCAGAACGGTCCCTCAACTGACATGGAAGAATGCGTTACAGTTCTCCATTGCTGCGGCAACGCCGATGATGATGCAGAACGGTCACTCAACTGACATGGGAGAATGCGTCACCGTTCGCCATTGCTGCGGCAACGCCGATGATGATGTAGAACGGTCACTCAACTGACATGGGAGAATGCGTCAGTTTTCCATTGCTAAGGCAACGCCGATGATGATGCAGAACGGTCACTCAACTGACATGGGAAAATGCGTCAGTTTTCCATTGCTACGGCAACGCCGATGATGATGCAGAACGGTCACTCAACTGACATGGGAAAATGCGTCACAGCTCTCCATTGCTGCGGCAACGCCGATGATGATGCAGAACGGTCACTCAAAGGCATCCGCATGGAGGGATGGTTGTCCCTCGGCGTTTTCTGTTTATGACGTCCAGAACCTTGTCTTCGCATCCTACGCCCTACTTTGTACCATTCCCTGCACACTCTTTCCACGACGGACGCGCTGCGCCCCAGATGACCAGCAATCTCCCGGAGGGAAAGCATTGCAATCTCTCATGCCGATAATGTGACCCCTGCCGATATCGCTGATGGGACTGTATACGACTGTCTTAATGACGACGAATCATCCTTACTCACTGCTGAAAAAGCAGTAACTCATGCCGACCGAGCACTTGGTGTTTATAACAGAAAAATGGCCGGTTTCTAGTCTGCGACGTTGCGCGATCTGATTTGCCTAGGCGCTGCACTCATGCACCTATGGCGCCGAAATGCTAATTATTTCTGCGATATTGCCTGATTACAGCAAATCCTGTAAAAATCAAACTCGTAGGTATACTCCATTCAGGTGTTCTGTTTTTTTATGAACATGAACATGAGTATATTTATTATTGTAGGCGCAATCCTTTTATAACCCTTTGTTCAAATACCTGTATGGAACCTGCACTTTGTTAGAAAATTTTAACCTATTTATAGTGATGTTGCACGATATTGGTCTTGTACGGGACGCAGGTGGCCTAGTGGGCAACGTTCGTGACTGCTGCGGAAAGGACCTCAGGTTCGATCCCAGGCAGGTACGAACGCTCGATCCACTAAATATCCGCCGTACGTCGGATGGGCACGTTAAGCCGTCGGACCCCGGGTACTGGTCTCCCGGTAATAAATAAGGGCGTCTTCCTCTCAATTTTTACTTCGCTTCCGTGTCACTTTCCTATCGGGCACTCTAGCCCCATCTCCTAGCTTCCTATTTCTAAGGGTTGTTTAAGACCTGGGGGTCAGACACTTCCATTCTAAAATCCTCTACATATGATAATTTGGTCTTGTAAGAAAATCGCACGTACGGATCTAGTCTCTGCAACTATTAGTCCGATCTGAATGTATATATATATATTTTTTCCCTGCATTATTTTTTTATTTTTTGTTATTGGAGGTTTAACGACCACCGTGAGCAACTCAATGGGCTATAAGCAATCGCCCGTCCCTAATTTAGAGTCACTGGTTCCAGGGAAGGGAGACAGCCAGTGCCGTAAGACAAACACAACATCCATGCCTCACCGGGATTCGAACCCGGACCCCTTTCGGACGAATAAACAGAGGCCATCGCTTAGACCACTGCGCCACCGGGCGAATTTTTGCATTGGAAAGCTAGAACTGTGAGAACGATGATCCTTGCTTTCGTTTTTTTTTTAATGCAAAACTTCGCGACTACAGGGCGTAAATGCAGCTGCTATCGTATTCAAAATAAATTTTATTCCATATAATTGCTTACAAATATCCGATTGAAAAAAATTATTTTTTCCTTTCGATGCCATTTGAAACACACTCTATTTTGGGAGCAGTTTCTTTTTCAAGTAATACATATATTTTCCGCAAAGGTGCGTGAGGGTAAATCGCGATTTTCCCAATATCTCTGCTTCTAAAAGTTCTGTTTCAAAAATTCTTTCTGCATCGGATACAGCTCCTAGTGGGAAATGTTCTGCATATAATTTCTAATTTTTGGTGGAGAATGGTTTGGCCTCCAGGGGGCATAAGTGTTTATTTTCTGTTTCTGGAAACTCGATTTAAAAACTTCTTTCGTGGACCGATACCGCTCATCTCGGAAAACCTTTTGAGAATAATTTCTGTTCAAAATGGTGCATAGTTCTTTCGCCAAGGGCGAAGATGTATATCTTATTTTTGTCGATATCTTTGCTTCGAAGGGTCCGATTTGAAAAATCCTTTCTCTTTCGGAGAGCGTTTCCGGTGAGAAATGTTCTGATATAATTTACAAATTTTCTTAACGCATAAGTGTGCCACGAGTTTCCCTTTGCAGCATATTTGCAGCAATACCTGCGGGACTAAAAATCCGATTGAAAAAATTATTTTTCCGTCAGATAACTATTAACTATGAAAACAATTATTGTGTATTTCCTTCCCAAAACGATACACAAGTTTCCCACTAGGGGCGCAACTATTTAGACTGTTTTTCTCGATATGTCTGCTTCTGAATGTCCAATTAAAAAAAATCTTTAAACACGGGATGCCATTTACCTCGTGAAACACTTTAAACTTGTATTTGTAGAAGTATTGTTTATACACTGAGTGGCCACTTTATTATCACCACCCCCTCAGTGCTTCGTTGGGCCACCTTTTGCCTTTAATACTGCGTCGATTTTTCGTGGCATGGACTCCACGAGATGTTGATAGGTGGTTTGTGGAATCTGAGACCATGTTTGATGAATAGCACTTTCCAGGAGTGCGAGATTGCAGGGTTGTGGATCCAGCTGTCTGATGGCTCGTTCAACTTCATCTTACACATTCTCAATGGGGTTGAGATCTGGAGATTGTGGGGGCCACCTAAGCAAAGTAAACTCACCGGCATGTTCCTGAAACCAATCCTGTACAATATGAGCGCTATTGCAGGACGCATTATCTTGTTGAAAGTAGCCATCGCCATTGGGATAAACCATCCACATGACAAGATGCACTTGGTCTGCAACGATGTTTTGAAATGATGTGCCACTCAGACGTTGATCAACACGAATTAAATGGCCCAAAACATGCCAGGAAAACATTCCCCAAACCCTAACGTTGCCACCACCAGCTTGAAGGGTTGTAGCAGTGCATTTGTGGTCCATGCTTTCGTGCTGTTTCCGCCAAATTCTCACTCGGCCATCGTCATGGCGCAACTGAAAACGTGATTCATCGGACAACATAATTTGTTTCCAATTATCGACTGTCCAATCCTTGTACTCCTGTGCGAACTGGAGACGTTTTCTCTTTTTAACTGCAGACGGCAAAGGTGTTCGAACAGGCCTTCGGCTGCCATATCCCACCCGATGCAGTGTACGGCGAACAGTGCGTGCAGAGATCATTTGAGGGGATCCTTGATTAAGATGGTCTATAATTTGCTGCACTGTTGCCCTTCTGTTGTTTGTTACCAGTCTGGACACTCTCCGTGCCGCCCGAGCAGTCACTAGTCGATGACGACCACACGTTGCACGTAGAGACCCAGTTTTTTGGCTGGCATTCCAGTCCTTGAACACTTTAACAACAGCTGCTCTGGAACATTTCACGAATGCGGCGGTTTTGGTGATACTCGCTCTATGGCTCCTAGCTTCTACAATCATCCCACGTTGGAAGTCCGTCAAATCGCATTTTTTCCCATCTGGTCACCCAAAAATCACTTCTACTACTGTCGCAAGCACTAAGCTTTCCGTTTTTATACTAGCCTCGCCCTCTGGCGGCAACAGCGTGCAGCCATAGCTCATTTTCTTAAAACTGTCAGGTGGTCATAATAAAGTGGCCACTCAGTGTATATAGTTCACAGTTCTATTGCAAGGTGGTGTTTGTGTACTCCTGTTTACAGTGTATCTCTGCTTCTCAAAACGCTACGGAAAAAAATCTTTTTTTTACTGTATGCCATTCACTACAATAAAGATGGTGAGCACTATCCTCTTTGAATAATGCACAGCTTTCCCGCTAGGGGGCGTAACCTTTTTCTCGCATCTCTGCTTCCGGGAGACGTATTTGAATAGTTCTTTTTTATTGGCATAACTTTTGCCATGAAAATTACTTTTCGCCTATTTTCAGCTTTTCCATTAAGCAAAATTCTTTCGCTAGAAGGCCTAGAGTTGAATCATGTTTCCTTCTGTATTTCCTCTTTTAACAGTTGAATTTGAAAATATCTTTATCTTTGATACCTTCGTTGTGCTATGAGAAACTTTTTGTGCACCATTTATTAATTTTCGTATCATACTTTTTAGCCGCTGGTGGAAGTAAGTAATTGTTTCGATTTTGGGATGCATTATCGGTTGTAAAAATCCGGTTGATTTTTTCCGTTTGTTATGAATAACTTTGAAAATTTTTATTCGCGTCGAAAAGAATTCAAAAGATGTGCTGATAACAACCGAGGACTCTGTGGCATTTTTTTTTCTTTTGTATGGTATGGATCAGTTCATGGCCGAAAAGAGATGCGAGATAAAGGAAACAGTATGCCTCCCGGAAAACACTATTTTCCTTTAAAACCTTTTAACCCCCTTTTTTTTATATATATATATTCCTGCAATTTTCTTTGGATATCTACTTTATTTCAGACAAGACATGTCAAACAGGTTTTCTTCAAAGTTCGTGATCTAAGAGCAGTGATTTATGTGACCCACCATAAGTTAAAGAGAATTTTTAGGGTAAACTTGTGACCTCAGAATATGCTAGCTGAGGAAATATCAAACCTGATCCATTCGGAGGGAATCAAGTCATTCCTTTTCAGAAAACAAATCCCGCGTCACACTTTTCGCTCAAGCCTGCAGGGGCGTATTTAGAGGGGGGGGCTTCCCGAAGTGTTTCATTTTGTTATGTTTTTGGTTAAAACGCGACCTACGTTAGAAAAAATTCATTAATTTAATAAAAATGCATCAACTGACATTAAAACAAATGCTTTAATATTTTTATTTTATTTTTCATTAACTTTCATTTGGTCCTGATGGATTTCAAAAACTTCTATTTTTGTCCTCTCTCCCGAAAAAGCATTCTATTTATCAGGGGCGTGAGATGAATGCTTGCCTCTGGTTATGCAATCCGAATGTTTCGCAGATTTTCTATTTATTCATTGCAACTCTTATGCCGAAATCGGCGTTTGTACAATTTGTTCTTTCAATAGATTGATTTGATATTTGAGAATTAAATCAAAATAAGTTCCTGTATAATGGAAAAATTCCGAGTGAAACATTGCAAGGTAAGATATTTTTGAGGCGCATAAATTAAAAATAGGAATATGTCGATCACAAAAGGATGCCGAACCAGTGCCACCTAACTCGTTGGGGTAGTGGGAGCATATGCCCCAGAGATCAAAGGCTGTGTGAGCACTGTCCCACAGAGTCTTATAAGGCAGCATATTTGCACGTTTTTTTTTCTTCTTTTCTGTATTTGCATAATGGAACATATACATGCTTTAGGTATTCTACTGATGATTCGAACTTTATTTTTCCCATGAAGTTATGTTTAGCTATGTTCCTTTAACTTAAAGGACATTTTCTCACACGCGCCTCAGGGCCGCATCTACCTGTGTGTTCTTATCTATGTCCATACCCCTTACATAACAATAAATTAGTTATACGTTTTCTGCACTTTCGGCTACAACACAATGACAGAGGACAGCTTACCGCGTCGTAAGGGAACATAAACACTTCTCTCTTGCAAAGAATGGAGACAGTCCTTTATCTTCTTTTTCGTTAAGACTAAAAAGTGCCGGAAACACATGAAACGATTCCATCAGCCTAAAGTACCATTTATTGTTTATCATGGGGTGTGGTAGCTTTTTTCTCACTCTCTTTCCTCCTGGGGGTATGAGAAGTTTCCGAAGTCCGAACATTTCTCGAGGAGGTAGGGCATATGCGGATGACCTAACACCTTAGAGGGAAATTTTGCGCAGTCACTCAAACTACTAAACATAAACGGAAAGCACTTTGCTTATTTTGCTCCAATGGAAAGGTTCGATTTCCGTTCTTGGGCAATGTAATTTTCGAATTTTCCGAAGGATGGCGACATGGGAAACAGTAAAATACGTGGTATCTAAATGCCGAAAATGATTTGTACATGCCTTTCCTGTATTTGTAAAGAATTAGTTTTTCCGGGGATTCACTTCCCATTTATTTTTACAAAATCGAGCAGATGAAATGGAACAAGAACATGAAACCAGAACCTTGTGTCACGAACTGTTCTCAGGAAGTTTCTTCCGAAAATTCTAATATTCTGTTCGTAACATCCACTCGGTTTTGGTAAGTGCCCCACGTAACAACGGTTATAGCGAAACAAGCCCTTTTTGCCGGTGGTGGTATTTGAACCCACACCTCCTAGCTCTGTAGCCAGTTGTTCTCCAAACTAAACTACACCGACGAAGCTTACCACTGCAAATTTGCCGTCTTGACACCTGCGTTTTCCCTCAGGTAGATACGTCACATATATGCCCCCTTGAGAAAGGAGGGGGCACAAAATTTGCAGGTTTCGGATCCGGCGCAAACCACTTTTGAAGGAGCTCACTATAGAAGAAGGAATTTTAATTAATTCCAGACGATGTGTGAAAGAATCTCCATACATTTTTCGAATCTCACGGCCAGGAGATTCATTTAACGTTTGGGCGCCAATGTGAAAAAAAGCCCATTTTGCTGGTGGTCGGATTCGAAACTGCGCCTCCTCGCTCCGGAGCCAGTTGTTCTTCCAACAAAATTACACCGACGGAGCTTATCGCTGTAACTTTGCCGTCTTGGCATGTGCGTCACCTCTGAGGTACATGTACGTCACACGGTATTTTAGAATACTTGATTTGTGCCACGCGCAACGTTACAGGTGGGCTAGGGTGAGCTTCAGAACACCCAACATTTCTTTGAGCCCACCCTTTATCTCCCCTCCAAATAATTAAACAGTTCATACACATGGCGAGTGCAAACATCTAAGATTTAAAAGGGAACTTAGTAAACGTATGTGAATTTTTTAAATTCACCTAAGTTTTGTTATATAAAATGAATTTCTTGTTAAATTTAGTGGTGTGCCATTTTGTCAAATTAAGGATGTCGTCTGAGCGAATGTCTAAGAGAGCAGTAGAAAGGAACCGTTTTCGAAATTGCAGTAGAAAAATATGAGAAAGAAAGGGATATTACTTCTCAGGTTACAAACTAAAATTAATAAACAGCCTTATGACAGCAAATATTAAAAATAGATAAAAAATTGTTAAATAAGCTAATATTGAGAAGAAATAGTAACTTGTCGAAGGCCGTGGAGGTGCGTATCCGGAGTTCCCAGTACTACATATATTGAAAAAAAACCAAAAAAAAAAAAACCAGGTAGGCTCAGTTCTGATTGAGCCGTCAGTTTGGAATGTAGGACTACGACCTGCAGATCGGAGAGTTGAAATGAGCTAGTCGAGTATAGTTTCAAAGCGTTTATTTAATTTGTTATAGCCAACACAGGTCAATGATATGAAAAGTAGCTTACATAATTTTTACAAATAATGTTGAATACATTGCGAACACAAAGTAGAGTTCGAGATGGGCCGGGTACGGGTTCGATCGGTGTGTCGGATTTTGTTTGGCGGCGGCTACTTTCAGGCGTTCTCGGTACTCTCTAGTTCGTTGGGCTGCAGTCTTCTTGGGCTTCTTACATTCACCATCACTTGCTCTTGCCTCTCGTTTTGATTTTCTCCACTTTTGCTTGCGTTCATTCTGCGAATTTCGCGGCATTGTCGAAAATGTTAACCCGTTCACACGAAAACAATTTTTAAAAATTTTAGTTTAAACCGCTGCGATATGTTCTTTATATGTTTGAATAGATCTCGTCGAGAGCTTAAAAACGATACAACACACAGTCGATTTGCACTCACGGTTGTCCAGATAAACCGCGATAGTGTGAAAAGTGTTCACCAGGTCACAAGAAAACAATTTTTCAAATGTTCAGTACGAAACACTGCGAAATGTTCTTTATATATTTGAATAGATCTCGTCGAGAGCTTTAAAACGATACCACGCTCAGTCGTGTTGCGCTCGCGGTTGCCGAGATAGACTGAGTCAAACGCGGCGGCACATCCAGAAATATTTCATCATCTCCCCTCACACAGGGAGCGAGGGGAGCATCGCGCACATGATGTATTGCGCAGAACGCGATTTGAACTCCGTGCTGTTTACGAATATACTAACGCGATTAGTGCGCGGCGTATAGTTTTAACGCTATAATGATTTCAATTGGGACCTATTTTTGTCACAGGTGGTCGGCCGTAAGTCGCCCCGTACTATCCGCGGAGTTAGACTTAGTCATACGTCAAAATACTATACTTATAGCATGTACCTGAAAATCTTTTATTTTTTTTGCATTTGTTTGCTGCGGATAACATAGCGTCTGTTAAAATCGACATGAATTAAAACATTTAACTTAGTACTAGATAAATCTGCATAGTTTCCGATAAAGAGAAATTGAAATAAAAAAGTGACATAGGTATGTATTTGAAAGTTTAGAAGTATTTGTCCTAGTAAAAAAAAAAAAGAAAATGTAGTGATGCTCTACTGTACGGAACACAAGACTTTTTTTTTTTTTCCTTTGTTGCTTTAACTAAAAACCTATCACCAAAAGTGCAAAACGGCGCTATCGATGTACGGTCAAGCCGCCACCGTTTGTTTCATTCCATTGTGGCGTTTCATCAAATGTGTCAGTTATTTTGAGTAACCGAAATTTTGTTAATTACGGTTCCTCGAATACCATAATTTGCATTACATTAAAAATAAAAACATGTTAATCTGAAAAAAAAAATGCGCTTATATGTTTTGTACTTAGTATAAGTTCGAAGCAGGGACGTCGCTAGACTTCGAAACGAGTATAGGCGACGGGTGGGCGAGCATTATTTTTGCTGGAGCAAGCTTGATAGCAACTCTTTTTTAGGAAACACTGAAACAAAGAATTTTTAATGCTTTTTTTTTTTTTTTTATTGAAGGTTCAACGACCACCGTGAGCAACTCAATGGACTATAAACAGTCGCACGTCCCTAATTTAAGGTCGCGGGTTCCAAGGAAGGGAGAGAGCCCGTGCCGTAAGACAAACGCAACATCCAATATCCATGCTTCACGCCTCGAATCTGGGTCCTTAGCATACGAATGTTCATAAGCCAGCGCTGAGATCACTGAGACAGCTTCAATGCTTTTCCCTTCCGGCTACAAAGGAATTCGGGCAATCCGCAACCCCTTCAACTGGACACACATACATACATGGACCTGACCAGTTACGACGCTAGTGTAAGATACAAGTGTTCGTAGAATGTCGCCTTTAATTTTTTGTTTGCTCTGAATGCATTGTCTTAAATTGCTTTTCAAAACTTTGTTTACAGAAATAGTACTGCATGTACTTGAACAATTTATTTAGAAGAAAATGCCGTTTTTGTTAGGTAAATCGAATTTTAACGTCGTGTCACGCAGACACAATACCTCCGCTCTCCGTAACTACCTACCTTCAAGCCAGCGACTTTGCATTTGCGCTCCTCTCCTGCAAAGCATGGTGGTCTTGCGTCTGGCGCTCTTTGGCTAAATATGGCCCTTGTGCCACTAAAATCGATCAACCAACCAATCAAAGCATCGTCAGCCACTTTCTGCACTTTCACTGTCCCAGGGCCGTCTTAAGAGCGTTAATGTAGCTTTAGACTCCACTTTCCGTGCAGAAATCCCCTATTTTCTGAAGAAAACAAACTGAGCAATTAGTAGTGACCCCCTTAACGAATTGCAATCCACCCTCCTCATTGCCCCCTGACCATACAAACATGAAAAAGAGGCTCCGCGGATGCTATTTTGATATCTTTTTTTTTTTTTTTTTTTTTTTTTGGAGACTCAAACAACGCGCTTTCTAGGCGAAAATACGTAGGGATACATGAAATACACAACACTTTTTACTTGGCAAAGTCCAGATTATATTTTATATTTTAAAGTTAAATATACTGAAAAATGGTCCATTTTGAACTTGGTGGGTGGCAGGGTGGGCTTCAGCCCACCCTCTGAACCCTTTGGCGACGTCCCTGGCTCGAAGTGTCCGTTTCCATCTCCGAAGCTGCTGGTATGCATTAAATGTGGAAAATTCCTTTTCATAGTAAGAAGACAAAGTTAACATTTTAACAATGAGAAAATAAATAAAAAATTATGTTACGTTACTAGAACTTTATCAAGCGAAAATTGATTGCATTGCACAAAACCATTTTATATATCTTAGTGTAATTTAAAAACATTCTCCAATTTAATTTGTGTTTTAGATTTCAAAGTAATTATTTTTAGAGCATAATCTAATTGTGCGTTCGAAATATCGCCATCCTGCTAGTTTGCTTAAATGAATCTAGAACACACTAATTCGCACCTTGATTGAATCAGTGTCTTTAACATTAAGGTTTGTCAAACCTGAATCACGGTAAAAAAAAAAAAAAAAAAAAAAAGAAAGAAAGAAAAAGAAAGAAATTTTACACAGTTTGCAAGTGGCGGTATATTAAGTATGTTTTGTGTTGGGAAAGGTAGGTTGGCGCAGTGATTTGGATTAGCGGTTGGAGGTTGCCAAGGGTGTGGCAGTATATTAAGGGATGTTTTATATAGAGAGAATGTCTGTTCAGACCCAAGGAGTGGCGTCATGCAACTGTGGCGGTACATCAAGAGTTAACTGTACTAATAATCGGCTCGTCAATGAAGAAACAATATTAAAATGTGCTGTATTGTGGTAATACTTTTTACACACGCGCATCAAATGTTTTTATTAAATGCAATAGCAAATGTAATAATAATTTATAAGTTCGCACTCTTCTCGTTGAAGAAATAATAATAAAGTAAGCGGAGAAAATTTCTACTCAGCAGAAGCACGTGGTCAATATGCATGCGCCAGGCGAAGCAATGATACCTTCGCTTACTTTCGTCAGCGACGCTAGGAGATGACGATCAGTGAGACACGCAATAAAATATCCCAGTGTGCTCGCTACGAAGCAACAAATTGCACCAAAATGAGAGGAATTATGTTAAGGGCTGCGAGTTGACTAGTTGTTAGATAAGCAACTTCCCGACCAGGTCGCAGGATCGATCCCAATAGCTTAACTTGCTCTGACTCACTGAATGTTTGCCGAGGGTCAGATGGGCACGTTAAACAGTCGGACCTTGGGGTATTGAATCCCCCGTTACAAATAAGGTCATCTGTTTCTTACCTCTGACCTTGTTCTCTCTTCCTGGAAGTGGTCGTTGGGATGTCATGGTTGGGCATTCCGAACTATGTCGACTTGCACTTCAATCTGTCACTCCTACGTCTCTTACCTGTCTAACCTGTGCGTCCCATCTGAGCATCTAGGTTCAATCTAATGTAACCGTTTCTGATATGCAGCACGAAAATACTATGGGACATTCAGTAGTAGCCAAAATTGTGGACACTTTTTGAAACTTCTATGTTTTGCAACTTTCTAGACTTATAGGAAATGTTATGTTTCACTAAATGCAAATGTTTATACAGTATATCAATCGAAAGAGAATTTAATGCTGAATTCAATACAAAAACCAGAATTCAAATATCTGCAGTACAAAGGAACACATCTATTCCGAGCTAACCAATCATTCAACCAACTCTCAATCCTGACCTATTATCTCATTTTGTGTCTCTCTCTACTATAAACACAGTAGTTACATTTATTACTATTGTTATTGAAAAATATATATAAAGAGAAGATTTCACCCCTTTCTGGGGGATTTTTCTCCACGAGTACGATGTACCAGATTTGAGAAGTGGTACTGTTTTAGTTGTCCAGGGACTTCCTTACTATCCCGAAAGTATTCAGTACCTGCCTTCAGTAGTTCCATGTAGGTGTTAGCTTGAAGGCCTAGTGTCTTAATAGAGCTGTGAATGGTCTTAGGTATAGGCTACAACTCCTGTGTCTGATATTACTATGAAAACAGTGGTGACGTTCTCCGTATGCCACATTTCCTTGATTTATTATTCTTATTATTATTCTATTATTATGTTAAAGATGCTTTAGTGTATTTGGAAGTGTTTCTTTAATGTTTTTTATGCATACGAAGACACGAACACTACGACAAACATTTGACTAACTGATGTTAGATACCAACCGTATCTAACTTCCGACTTACAGACTGACTTAACATTCGTAATCCGAGGAGTGCCTGTACGCTTACCACACTGTAAACGATAAATGGTGTGAATTCACGGATAAAAAATTCCTGAAAATAACGTGCAGCAAAGTTGCTCGTAGGTGTCCGTCTTTTAACGAAATTTTCGTTTTTAAAAGTTTCCGTTTCATCTAACTTCAGTATTTTGACAGAATTTCCGTACTCAGTAACCCCCTTTTATTTCAGAAAACATCATTTCGGGGTTTTCCGTATTTATAAATAGGAATTTCGCAAAATCTTAGATTTTTACTTTTTCAGCTCTTTTACCAGAGATCCTTATTTCCTGAAGTGCGAATTTTCCCCTTTTGCACCAGGTAGGGAACGAGCCGGGGTCGTCTTTGTTTGTTTTCAAAGGCTGCTGCCACTGCTACCGCTGAGCCAGAAAGACCCGTAACGCGCGGTCACGTACCAGGTAGAACTCTAATCGCGTGATGATGAAATGTTTTCAGCTATTAATGAATTGGTGATTTTATTTTCTGTTGGAGTTTTTTTTTATATTTTTTTTTTCTGGGTAGGTTTGCAATAATTTTATTTTTTCTATAGGCGGACTTTTGAAAAATTACGTATTTTTACTAAACAACAGAATACATAAACATCACGCAATCACCTATACAAAAATTTAAGTAACCAGTTTCTTACAGTAACACAATATACAGTAGATGGTGCACAAATTGGGGAAGAGAGAAGGAGAAATATCGTGAGCCACAATAACCGAAATTTCATGCGATATGCTATCCACAATATTTGTTCTCGCTACAGAACTTAAAAATCAGATTTCCCGACTGACGATTGAAATTTAATAGTTAGTCAAACCTCAAGTATATTCCCTGGAATCGTTCCTATTACCGGAAATTTTCCGTTATATGGATACGAAAAAATGAGAACATAATTTTTTTCGTTAACATACGAAAGGAATTGCTGAAAGGTTCCTGAAAATTCAGAATTTTCCTGGCGTACGGAAAATCCGTGAGATTCAGTGGTTTTCCGTTCATTTCACGGAACAGGTTGTATCAGGAATATGCTTCGTTATTCACGAAGGAAATCACGAGAAATGGCTCGTTAATTTCAGAACTATTTTTACAGTATAGGTTCTTTCCCTTAATAATAATAGACTTATCTCATCTCCGTGAAAGACTATGTATTGCAGCCATCTAGGTGGATTCGGCTTGCTATCGTATAGCCACGGTAAGGCACACTCCAGCAGTTTTTTTTTCTTTTTTTTTTTTTTTTTTAGTTTGGAGGTTTAACTACCACAGTAAGTAAATCGATGGGTTATAAGCAGTCGCCTGTCTCTAATTTAGGGCCATTGGTTCCAGAGAAGGGAGAGAGCGAGTGCCGTAAGACAAACAAACTCAACATCCATACCTCACCGGAATTCTAACGTGGACCCATCACGGACGAATGGTCAGAAGACGGCGACTAGACCACTGCGCCACGTGTGGATGGCCCTGTAGTTTTCCATCTGTAGTAAAATTATTCTCTCTTAAATATTCCTAAAGAGATCCAAACAAGTGGAAATCACTTGGTCGCCAAGGTGGCACAGTGGTCTAAGCGTTGGCTTCTGACCTCTTGTTCGAGATGAGTTCGGGTTCGAATACCAGATGAGGCATCGATGTTGTGTTTGTCTTACGGCATTATTTTTCTCTTCCTTCTGTGTAACCATTGGACCTAAATTTAGGTCCTATGCATCGTTGAAAGGTAGAGTATGGCTCGTTGAAAGATAGAAAAGTATGCCTTGTTGAAAGGTAGAAGAGTAAATTTCCGTTATATGGATACGAAAAAAATGAGAATAAAAAAAAATGAGAAATATGAGAATAAGAAATCGATGTATCTTTTTTTAACGGATTCTCATTATGTAACACCTCATCCGTTTCTCTGCTCACGAGTAGCCACTGTAAAACCGCACAGATTATTCGGTTGTAGTAACTGATGCAAAGATAGGAAAAATCCAGGATTTGCCGGAATTCAAAAAGGTCTAATTTTTGGCGTAAGTTTGCCGGATGCCACGATTAACAGGTTTCTCAAAGCAGCCATTTCGAAGTTGTTTAATTATTAGAAGACAAGCGGAACTTCCATATCCAAAAACATAAATGTGACCTGAAAGCTAGACTCAAAGGCAGGGCCGGATTGAACTTTTGCTAGGCCCAGGGAGAAATTTCACATATAGAGGGCCATAGGAAATGAATCTCATAGTTTAATGAAATCATTGTATGAAAAATGAAAATAGACAAAAATTATCATAAAGGAAAATTATTATCTCAAATTATTGTGAGCTTAAGAAAAAGACCATCATATGGATTGAAAATTCAGGGAGAGAGAGAGAGAGAGAGAGTGTAAACAGTTTCTTTATGATAATTTTCGTGTATTTTCATTTTTCAGAGACAGAGACAGACAGACAGACAGACAGACAGATAGAGTGTGAGAAAGGGAGACAGACAGACATTGAGTGGGAGAGAGACAGACAGACAGAGTGAGAGAGAGCCAGATGCACAGAGTGAGAGAGAGAGAGAGAGACAGACAGACAGAGAGACGGGCGGACAGACAGACAGGCAGAGAGAGAGCCAGATGCACAGAGTGAGAGAGAGAGAGAGAGACAGACAGACAGAGAGACGGGCGGACAGACAGACAGGCAGAGAGACAGGCAGACAGACAAAGAGAGAAGAAGAGAATAAAAAGTGCTGAAATCTACGACTTTCTTTCCGGAGAGGAGGAAGTTTAGGTTGCTTTATTATCTTAATAAAAACTTTCCTACAAAATGATAAAAAAGATAGCTTTAACTAATCTGCGTAACGAATATTTTTCCATAGCAAACATTTTTGCGTATTGGATAATAACGATCCCTCTTAAATAAATTCGTATATATATATATTTTTCCTGGTACGTTTTAGTGATTGATTTTTGATGGAAAGTGGAATAACTGGTAAATTAATGACTTTATTCACCTCTTATACGCGCTCATGTATAAAAATTGCTTTATTTATTTATTTTTTTATTTCCAACACTGTTTCTAAAGTCACTGAACGATTGGCCTCCATATACAGCCAGATACAACTTTGATATTGTTCTTTTTATTTTTTTTTTAATTTCAGTACCAGGTTTACACACAAATTGTTGAGTATATAATAGGGAGTAACAAAACGTGATGAATTTTAATTTCTTATTTCATGAATATGGAAAAGTTTAAGGTTTAAATAAGTTGGGGGGGGGGGGGGGGGGTCATAAACTGAAAAAAACAACAACATTACAACAAGTTAGTAAAATCATGCAATGCATTGATTAATTATGATACGCTTTCCAACATACCAGAAATCGCGCGCAGACAAACTCTCCTCCCAACCCTGGACTATTGATCCGTTCAGTATACCTCCGGAACAACATACTAAAGTTTTGTCGCAATAGAAGCATTTTTACTCAAGTTATGATGATAATGGCTGTGAAATAAATCTCGCTCATGTGCCATGACCTTTGATCCCATTTCGATGATATTAAATATAATTGGTTCAGTATACCTCTGGACCAACATACTAAAGTTTTGTCGCGATAGAAGCATTTTTACTCAAGTTATGAGGATAATGACTGGGGAATAAACCTCGCTCCTGTGCCCTGACCTTTGATCCCATTTCGATGACATTCAGCATAACCTGTTCAGTTTACTTCCGGAACAACATGATAAAGTTTTTGTCGCAATTGAAGCATTTTTATGTAAGTTATTATGGAATGGAGTTTTTTGGAATGGATCCCGCTCCTATGTCCTGACCTTTGACCTCATTTCGCTTATTTTCAATAGGGTTCGTCCCCAGGTTGTCCCCTACCAAATACTAAAATTTAATTGAAATTGGATAATTTTACGCGAGTTATCGGGTGGACAGACAGACGGACAAAGCTGGAGCATATACGCTTCTTCAACCTACGGTTGGAAAACGTAAAAATATATTTTTGAGGGCCTCGCGCCCCAAAACTTAAAAAAAAAAAAATAACAATAAATATAGAGAATTCTAGCAAAAACAATTTTATTTTTGTTTTGTAAAGTGCGGGGCCCAGTGAAAACGCGGGGCAACCGGGTCCAGCCGGCCCTGCTCAAAGGACGTGACCATTTTACTGCGAGTAGGATTGCACGGAAAAACGAATGGGTCTTACAGTGTGCATCAGGGGACTGTCGAATTCAACCAAGGCGGGAAGCAGCCCATTTCCATCCGAATATTATTACATAGGGAGTTAAAGAAATTGGGCCTAGAAAGTGGTCTGCTCAATCGGCAGCCAATTGTCTCAGAAATATGTAGAAAAAATCCTTTTACAGTATTGCCAAGAACTCCTTCAACGGACAATAGAGCAATAAAAGAAAGTGACGTGGTCAGATGAATTACATTACACATTGTTTTTCATTTTGCACTGATGGTCGGTAGAGAGTGTGGCGATGATCTCATGAAAAAATGGAGCCTGCATGCTTTACGAGCACAATCCAAGCATTTGGAGGTGGCACCACGCTAGGGTCTATTTTCTGTTGGTACGGACTGGGCCCTCTGATACCAATGGAAGGAAAAGTGACATCCAGAGAATACCTGAGTGTTACAGCAGACCAAGAGCACCCTGCAATGTTACACATTTTTCCTGCATGTGATGGCATCATTTTGATGACAATGCAACACACACATCGTGCAAGAGTCTGGCAAAAATGATTTGATGAGAACGAGAAAGACTTTACGGACTGTATCCGTTGATTTAAGTAGAAAGTAAGGTGACATCCAGGAAACACTGTATTTGTAGCAGACTAAGAGCAGCCTGCAATGCTACACTTTTTTCATGCAAGTGATAGCATCTTTATGGACGACAATGCAGGAGCACATCGTGCCAGAGTTGTGTAACAATGGTTATATGAGCACGAGGAAGACTTTACGGACTGTATACGCGGATTCCAGTGGAAAATAAAATGATATCCAGAAATGCTGTAGTGTTGTAGCAGACCAAGAGCAGCCTGCTATATTACACTTTTTTCCTGCATGTGATGACATCTTAATGGATGACAATACAACAGCACACCGTGCCAGAGCTGTGCAGAAATGGTTTGATAAGCACGAGAAAGATGGTACAGACTGTTTCCGCTGATTCCAGTAGAAAGTAAGATGGCATCCAGAAAATACTTTAGTGTTCTTGCAGACCAAGATAACCCTGCTATATTACTTTTTTCCTGCATGTGATGACATCTTTATAAATGCCAATGCAACAGCACATCGTGCAAGAATGGTTTGATGAGAACGAGGAAGACTGTACGGAGTGTATCCGCTGACTCCAGTGGAAACTAAGATAACATCCAATAAACTCTTTACAGTGTTGTAGCATACTAAGAGCAGCCTGCAATGTTACGTTTTTTCCTGCATGTGATGGCATCTTTATGGACGATAATGCAACAGCACGTCGTACCAGAATTGTGCAATATTGGTTTGATGAGCACGTACAACTCACCATCTTCTTTGGCATCCACAGTCTCCTGATCTCAATCTTATTGAAATGTGTGGAACATGCAAGAAAGGGCTGTTCGGCATCGATGGCCTCTTCCATCAGCTCTGACAGAGTTGCACGATATTTTGCAGCAGAAATAGCTATCTTTGTATCAAAACGAACTTAAGCACATCACAGAATCTATGTCGCATCGCATACTTGCCTTCATTCGTAAAAAAAGGTTGTTTTGCTGGATATTAAATAAAGGTTCGTATTTTTTTTTTTTTTTTTTTTTTTTTTTTGGCAAGAGTGAGTATTCATTCTAGAACTCAATGGATCGTTCAGGTTCCCAAAATATTCTTAGGGCCAGATAGATGTATGCAACTTTTGCACTTGAAGTAGTATTCAACTCTACTATTCTTTTGTTCAATACTTTATCATTTATGAAGTCCTGCTTTTCCATGGAAGGTACAATTCAGGTAAAATACTTGCTTTTCCCTTTACAATTCAGGTAAAATACTTGACGTATCCATAGGAGAATAAGCAGCACCTCTCTTTCAGATCCCTGCGTGAATTTCAGCGGCGTAACGTAGCATATTATTGTAGTATTATTTCCGGGATAACCATATTATTTCCGGGATAACCATTCTGTTCCTGGATTTCTTCAGCTCGTAACAGAAAGATAAACTTTGCTCGCGAAAATAATGCTAGTGTTTCTCCTCAATCCTTGTACGAAAAAATGACTATCGCGAAAAAAAAAAAAGATCTTGAATCCGAATAAAAGGCAGCACACTAAAATAATAATAATAATAATCAGGAGACAAATGACATGTGGCATCTGTATTGGTATCTAGGCCACAAAAACGTAAAATTCGTCTTTATCTACGGCGACCAGAAACGACAATAATAACCCGCGCAGAAAGCGCGCTTATTGTGTATATGTAATAAAAGTTCTAACAGAAAAAAAAAAAAAAGAGAAAAGAAAGAAAGAAAGAAATTGAAAGGCAATGTGATTTTTTTCAAATATGTAACTGAGCTTCGTCGTTCGAAATGTGTATCCGTGCTTTCATGATGTGAACATTGCCTGTGTGTTGGGTACTTCGCCATTTTTTTAAACCATGGCCGAAGCCGTCCGCGAATCAGGTCAGTTTTGTCGGAATTAATTTATTTCTAAAAGGGGTAAGCAGCGGCTTATAACAGGAATTTTTTAAGAACATCCCAAGGAAGCAAGCAGGGGTGGGGGACTGAAAGTAAATAGATACGACAGAATTCTATCGAGAAGGCTTCCTTTCTGTCCAATAAAAAAAAAAAAACAACCATGAGTTTGTAAACAGCAAAGCAATTTGTAAATAGTATTCTACGTCTGCCTGCAGCTAAATGCGATGTCTGCCGATTGGCTTAGCAAGTGTCTGTAACTCGACCATTGGAACTGAGATTTAGGTCACAACGATGCAGTTGTATGGATAAAGCAACAACTTAATGGGAGTTGGCCAACTATACGGTTTTGTTTGGCACATTGCCACGAGAGGCTGATGACGAAAGAATGAAAATAAAAATAAAAAAGTACACATGCTGTTGAGATTTACTTAAGCGCGAAAATTCGAAGGACATTAGGGCATTATAAATTAGCCTAAATTTCACTGCTGGTGAAGCTGTTTTCGCCGGATTCTTCCCATTGCCTCCGAAAATCCATGCCTAACTTTTCCCCCCATGATTCTATTTCATTTCCTACCCAAGTACAGTGACAAAAGAAAAGCGACGGACCACAGCAGAGTTGTCCCTCACATTTCTTTATGAGCTCTTCTAGAAATGCAGAATAATTAAATAAATCAGTAAATTTCACAAGTTGCGAAAAATTGTGGGTAAATGGGAATTCCTTTGCCAAAAGGATGCATTTCTTGCAATTAACGGATTAGTTCTCAGAAAGCTGTCAACTATCTATGTATTTCAATAATTTCAGGTGTTTAGGTGTTTAGATGTAATTATAGCTCGCTTCGGAAGATACCGTTGATTGGATCAAGACTGTCACTAAAAAAAAAAAAAAAGCTTCGTATCACTTCACTGAACGAAACGATATTTTTACTAACCTACTGATTTTTTCCCATTTTGTTAATAAAAACATTTTTTCGTTTCACAATTCTTTTTCTTAATAAGTAAAAAAATCCTACTTCGTTTCTTTAGTAAATAAAAACGGAAATAGAACGGACATATTAAAATGTATAAAACAAATTGTCTAACTTGCTAAACCTTTCGTTTCGAGATTCGCGATACTAAACGTAGCTCACCAAGTAAAAGAACTGATTAGCAAAAATCTTCGTCAGCAAAATATGTACATTTAATTGTATGAAAATTAAAAAAGCAAAGCAAAAGCAAATTAAAAATGCTTTACTAAAGCATGACGAAACTGAAATTACAAAAAATATATGCTTAACACCGACAAAAACAAAACAAAACAAAATAATGAATATAAATAAAATGCTCACATTTGCTGCAAGTTTCCTGGCTCAATCCTAGTGCACATGAGTTTTTACGCACACTTCTGGATCTGTTTTGCTTAAAAAAAGGAGCTAAATTTCCGTGATCGCAACGCTGCTTATGAGACTGAGTTAAAAATTTCAACTCTTTGGCCCCAAAATACAGAAATCGCGAAAATAATTTCAAAATAATGTATTGTTTAACTTGAAACCTTTACATCACATAGCCTGTAGAGATCAGTTTTTTGAATTTTGTTTCTTTTTTTTTTTTTTTTTTTTTACTATCCGAGTTTGCGCTTGTAGCAAAAAGTTTACCTAGCAAGGTTTACATACAAAACTATTTCCTTTTTTGGCATGAATAAAAATTATATTGAGTTTTTTCCTCACAGTTGGGAGAAATATCTTTTATTTCTCTTCTTTCAAAACTTGTTTTGAGCTCTACTAATAATTTTTGGTTTCTCTCAGATATTTCATTGCAAACTGTCACAGAAAATCTTTTAATTTCTCACCACTTTCTGACGGATTTTCTTGTACTTCTTCTAAATTAGTTGTTTCCTATATGTTATACGTATATAAATTCACATGTGTGTATGTGTGCTGCATATAAGATCTAGTTCGTTTTAACCGGCTGAAATCAGCTAACTCGTTTTTTAAACAACCCTTAGTAATAGCAGGCTAGGAGATTAGGGTTAGGGTACGCTATAGGAAACAAAAGAAGAACAATCTTAGACAGTAAATGTAACTACATGGTTAGCTGGCCGCGCTTCGGAAATTTGGAACCGAACCAGCCTGAACCAAACCAAAAGATACCGCAACCAGCGGGGCTCATTCCAGCAACCACTTCTGAAGCCCCCGAGTGCGACTGAAACATATACGGAACCTCACTTCTCATAGAAATGAACTTTAACACCTTTCTTTTTTTCCGTTGCATTAATACTCACCGTAATCCAACAAATCCTGCCCAAGGCACAGTTCCTTCCATATTCTGTGTCCCTATCTTATTCCTCTCGTCGAAATACCGAAGAACTACGTAAAATACTAAGCGACATGGTGACCTTTAGGACTGACTGGTGTGATCATTGAGTATTGACAGCTGTTAAGAGGTCCCGTTGTTCGGAGGTTATCGTTAATGTTAACCCTACGGCAGTTGTTCTGTACCAACAAAAACTTGCCGTTTCTCTGAAGTTATTTTTATTCGAAGGTACCGTTTCTCCGAAGTTACCTTTGTTCGAAGGTGCCGTTTCTCCGAAGTTACCTTTATTCGAAGGTGTCCGTTAATGGAGGTTTCACGGTGTAATGTTTTGAATGTTTTTACGTTCGTGTGTTGAAATAATACTAAATGCTGACACAACACCTAGACGACCACTAACTGTCTCAGGGATCGATATAGCAAGAAATAGAACTTATAACGACTTGTTTACTCGCTACCTGGTTTCTGTATTACAGCCAACAATCACAATTCCTCCTTGAACAACTCACATAGCTTCCTAACTTACTCACAAAATCAGACTGGTAGATAAAACTTATTCAGCGCACCGCACATCAAGATAGCATTCGTCAAAATACAATCAGTAAACATCTTTCGTCCTACCATCACTACACTCTTTACACACTGCGTGGCCTTTATTTTTATTTTCGACTCCCTGTAAGTCGTCACCAGAAAGTATATAGAAATTTTGAGAAGTGACGTGCCGTTCAGAAAAAAAAAAAATCCAACAGAGAAATAACAATTTCTCTGTTGGATTCTCTGTTGGGACACAAAGAGGAAGGTTAAATTTGAGATATACGCCACAGATGCTGTAAAACTGAGTGTGTGTGGGTGGGGGGGGGGGGATCCCTGAATATCCACGTCTAGCTTTGAATCTCGTGCGCCACCCACCACCAAAAGGAGGGGCTTTGACTCCCGATTTTCTAAGAAAATCTAAAAGCGAACTTCAGAACTATTAAATTCTTAAATTCCTTCCATTTGGGTATCTTCAACTAAAGAGCTTTTACCTATGAAAATGGTAGTGCAAAGGTTCGGCTATTTCAGGATACAGCACCAATAAAAATTGAAAAGAGAGTGAGACAAGGTGACACCATATCTCCCAAACTCTTCAATGCCACATCGCAAAGTGTCTTTCTTTTTTTTTTTTTTTTTTTTTTTTTTTTTTTATTGGAGGTTTAACGACCACCGTGAGCAACTCAATGGGCTATAAGCAGTCGCCCGTCCCTAATTTAGGGTGATGGTTCCAGGGGAGAGAGCCAGTGCCGTAAGACAAACACAACATCCATGCCTCACCGGGATTCGAACCCGGACCCCGTTCGGACGAATGATCAGAGGCCATCGCTTAGACCACTGCGCCACCGGGGCGGCAAAGTGTCTTTCAATCAATGAACAGGGAAAACTAGGGAATAAAGATTAATGGAGATTATTTAACTCACCTTCGTTTTGCTGATGACGTAATCATTTTTGCAACTACCCCTTCAGAGCTGCAGAATATGATCTAGGAACTTGCTGATAAGAGTAAAGAAGTGGGATTAAAAATGAACTTTCAGAAGACAAAGCTGATGTACAATGCTTTTTCTAGAAACGAAGATTTATCGATTGATGGGGATAAGCTGGAGATAATCGATACCTACATTTTTCTCGGATAGCAAATATCAAACGAGAGTCACATTGATGATGAAATTAATCGGCGCATAAAACTTGGCTGGCGAGCTTTTGCAGGAAACAGGGCAATTTTTAAGAGCAATGTGCCATTATATTATGTCTAAAAAGAATAGTGTTTTATCAATGCTTCCTTGCAGTTCTTGCATACGGAGAAGAGACATGGACCTTAACTCTAAAATACATACAAAGGCTACAGACAACTGAAAGAAGCATGGAGAGATGCATGCTTCGTGTAACCAAGAAAGATAAGAAGGGGAAGTCGTGGATCAGGAAAATGACAAGCGTGGAAGACATCTGATCAGAGTAAAATACCTGAAATGGCAATGGGCTTGACATATTGCCAGAAGAACGGACCACCGATGGACAACCGAAATTTTAGACTGGATTCCAAGGGACAGAAAAAGACCCAGAAGAAGACCATACGGGAGATAAATGGATGAAATTTGAAATAATGCTGGAGTAACCTGGAGGACACAGGCTCAAGACAGACAGTTGTGGAAGAAACTTGGGGAGACCTTCATTCAGCAGTGGATTGATAATGGTTGAGAATGGTGATCACACACACACACACACACACACACACACACACACACACACATATTTATTCCAGCGGTTCTGCAATTGTTGGAAACACCCATAAAAGTCCTATTCCGGAATGTCCTTTAAGATCCTGGTTACATTACCTTTGATGTCTTCTTCCACGGAGTCAAAACGTTTACCTTTCATAGCTGGCTTAAGTTTGGGAACAGCCAAAAGTCACTCGATGCTAAATTCGGTTATTACGGGGGGAGGGGGGGAATAAAAAGCACCGGAATGGATTTTGCCGCCAAGAATGAGATGATCGGCAGAACAGTGTGACTTGGAGCGTTGTCGTGGTGAAGTATTCATCCCCTAGTCTTCTCCAGCCTCTTGCGATGGACTGCAGTCTTCAGGTTGGGGGTTTTAAGATTCCCAAGTAACGTTCAGCATTAACAGTGGAGCCACATCGTAGAAATTCCCAACGTACCAATCCTTCGATATCGAAAAATCACACAAGCAGGACTTTAACGTGCGATCGAGACTGACGTGCTTTCTTGGGTCTTGGGGAGCAAGGGGTTTCCTACTCAGAGCTTTGGACCTTTGTTTCAGGGTCGTAACCATAGACCCAGGCATAGGCGTAGCCAGGAGGGAGGGGGGTCTTCAGGTCCGGACACTACTCCCTTGAGAAGGATTGAACACGAATTTAAACCGATATATGTATTTAAAAAAGTTTTTTTCTCAGCAATGCTCTTCTCCTTTTTTGACTTTTAAAGATTTTGGGCTTATTCCAATTTGCAGAATTTTTTCCAGGAGGCTTTCACCAATAAACCAAATACATGGACCCCCCACCCAGCCCTTAAGAAAGTTCTGGCTACACCACTGGACCCAGGTATCATCATCCGTCACAACTGTCCGTAAAAAGTTTGCATCTGCTGTTGCACGTTAAAACAACTGAGACGAAATTGTGACACAATTACTTTTCTGGTCGTCGTTTAGAAGACGAAGAATGTACTTGACACTGACACGTTTCATGTTCAATTTGTCAGTGACGATGGGTTGAACAGAACCAAACGACAGACCAGTCTCTGCTGCAATTTTTCTGATGGTGACGCGTCGGTTCTTCCTAACCACAGCGCGAATTTCCATTACGTTTTCTTCGGTTACCCCAGTTGATGGTCTGTCTCGACAAGATTCTCCTTCGATGGAAGAAGCGCCATCTTTAAACCTGGAAAACCGTTTAAAATTTATTCTTTCGGGTCACAGCATTTTCATCATAAACAGATGTCAGTTTATATACACTGCTGGCCACCCAAAATGCAACACCAAGAAGAAAGCATCCGATTGGCCTGAAATTCGCAGCATGCATCGCCCGCGAGAGGACATGCAAACGATTAGCATTGCAGGGCATATGCAAATCATGTGCGCCCGGCACGCTACCGAGAAGCACTATAAGAAGGGATGCACAGAAGGTGGAGTGTAAGTAGTGGAAGTGTGTTGTGCTGCCGGACCTGTGCGTGGGAAGCATCCTGATGCCTCGTCGCAGAATACGGCAGTCATTCCAGCACGTTTCGGAGTTCGACGGAGGACGAATAGTGGCTTATCGCATCAGCGGTTCATCGTACCGAGACATCGGCGCCCGTGTGGGATGACATCCAGCCACAATGAGGCGAGTATGGATTCGGTGGGTGCAGGAGGAACGGACGGACCGACGTGAGTGGTTGCCGCAGCCGTGGCGCACCACCGAACGAGAGGACCAGCATGTTGTGCAGCGGGCATTGACGGCTCGCACCGCCACATCACGAACGTTAGCGCAGGAATTAGGGTGTGTTGCGCAACAACCTGTGTCAGCACGTACCGTTCGACGTCGTCTGCAGGAGCGGGAACTTGTCGCACGGCGCCCATTGCTCCGATTACCATTGACGTTACACCACCGGCGAGTGCGGCGGCAGTGGGCCGTTGAACGCCGCACCTGGACTACGGAATGGCAGAACATTGTCTTCTCCGACGAATCCCGCTTCTGCCTGCAACACCACGATGGTCGGATCCGCGTGTGGCGGCACCGCGGCGAGAGACTGTATGACGCCTGCATTATGCATCGCCATACCGGTCCGTTGCCTGGCGTTATGGTTTGGGGCGCAATTGGATATGACACGCGCACCTCTCTGGTACGCATCGCCGGTACACTCAACAGCCAATGCTACGTCTCCGACGTTTTGGAGCCTGTAGTCCTCCCTCACCTGCAGGACCTGCTAGCAGCCACGTTTCAGCAGGACAATGCGCGCCTGCACGTGGCACGCATCGTACAACAATTCTTCACGGCCCACCAGGTGTCACTGCTGCCGTGGCCTGCCTGTTCTTCCGATATGTCGCCCGTCGAACACGTCTGGTCGCTGATCTGCAACCGAGTGGCCCGGCAAGCGCCACCCGCGGCTACGCTTGATGAACTGTGGCAACGTGTGGAAGCAGCCTGGACCGACATACCCCAAGCCCACATCCAAAGCCTCTTTCGTTCGATGCCGCGGCGTGTAGCGGCCATTATTGCCAGCCATGGGAGCCACACGAACCATTGATGTCTGCGTGTTCCGCAAGTCGCACGGGCCTGTAAGCTCAATCGTTTCATCTTTGTATCTGTTGTTATGTGTCCAGTAAATCTGGCTTTGCTATCTCGTGTCTTTCTTGGTGTTGCATTTTGGGTGGCCAGCAGTGTATATATATATATATATATATATATATATATATATATATATATATATATATATATACAGCAACAAAATTAGCTGGGTCTAAGAACAAGTTGCATGTAAACAAATTATCAGGAAAAACCAAAATGTTGATGCAAAAAAGAAGAGAGATGAGGACAACTAAAGAAGATGTGACTTCCAAAGTGGAATATATAGAGCTATGCAAGACAGTACGAAAAAGTATCACTGAAGACGTAAGAAAATTCAACTGTGAACTAGTGAGGAAAGCAATTGAAAACAACCAAAGCCTAAAGATAGCAAAGGGACATCTCAGTAAGGGAAGAAAACAGATTATGGCTCTGAGAAAAGAAGATGGTTCTATAACAAGAAATAGAGGCGAAATTTTGACAAGAGTGAAAGATTTCTACTCCAAATTATATGAAAGGGATGATACATGTACTCCAGACATCATGAAAGGTACCAGAGTTCTTCCAGTCCTCCCAGCAGAAGTTGCACATGCAATCAAGAACATGAAGCGGGGGAAAGCTCCAGGAGAAGATGGAATTACTATAGACATCATACAAGAAGCAAGTGGAGAAATTGAAACAGTACTCGCCCAAATTTTCACTCGATGCCTTAATGAAGGGAAGATTCCTGAGGATTGGAACAATGCTACAATGATCCTGCTACATAAAAAAGGTGACATTGAGGATCTCAGGAACTACAGACCTATCAGCCTCCTATCAGTGGTTTATAAAATCTTCACTAAAGTTCTTTCACACCGCTTGAAGGTAACACTGGACATGGCTCAACCGAGAGAACAAGCTGGATTCAGGAGTGGCTACAGCACAATAGATCATATCCATGTGCTGAGAGAACTAATTGAAAGAGCGAGGGAATATGAACTTCCATTGTGCATGGCTTTTATCGATTATGAAAAAGCCTTTGATTCGGTGAAACCATCAGCAGTTACCACGGCTCTGAAATCCTGCGGTATTGAAGATGCATACATTAATATTATTAATAACATCTATGAAAATGCAAGTGCAAAGATTCGGCTGTTTGAAAATACAACACACATAAAAATTGGAAAGGGAGTGAGACAAGGTGACACCATATCTCCGAAGCTCTTTAATGCCACATTGGAAAATGTCTTTCAATCACTGAACTGGGAAAACAAAGGGATAAAGATTAATGGAGATTATCTAACCCACCTTCGTTTTGCTGATGACGTAGTCATTTTTGCAACTACCCCATCAGAGCTGCAGAGTATGATCCAGGAACTTGCTGACAAGAGTAAAGAAGTGGGATTAAAAATGAACTTTCAGAAGACAAAAGTGATGTTCAATGCTTTTACAAGAAATGAAGATTTATCGATTGATGGAGAAAAACTGGAGATAACAGATACGTATGTTTATCTTGGACAGCAGATATCAAGTGAGGGTCACATTGATGAAGAAATTAATCGGCGTACAAAACTTGCCTGGAGAGCTTTTGGAAGAAACAGCATAATTTTCAAGAGCAATATGCCATTATGTCTTAAAAGAAAAGTGTTTGATCAATGCATCCTTCCAGTGCTTACGTATGGTGCAGAGACGTGGACCTTAACTAAAAGAGACATACACAGGCTGCAGACAACTCAAAGAAGCATGGAGAGGTGCATGCTTGGTATAACCAGGAGAGATAAGAAGAGGAACTCGTGGATCCGAAAAATGACGAGAGTGGAAGACATCATGATCAGAGTAAAATTCCTGAAATGGCAATGGGCTGGACATACTGCCAGAAGGACAGACCATAGATGGACAGCCGAAATTTTAGATTGGATTCCAAGGGACAGGAAAAGACCCAGAAAAAGACCACATGGGAGATGGGTGGATGAAATTCGTAAATATGCGGGAGTGACATGGAGGAGACTGGCACAAGACAGACCGTTGTGGAGGAAACTTGGGGAGACCTTCGTCCAGCAGTGGATTGATAATGGTTGACAATGATGATGATGATGATATATATATATATATATATATATATATATGGGATGTAAGGTCAGGTGATGCGTAACATCACAGCCTCTCCTTGACAAATGTCAACCCCGCCTTCTCGTGGTGCATCCTGTTCCCACTAAAGGGGCTCTGACGACCGCAAATAGCGGTATAGCTATACCATCGGGATCAGAGGAAATGCTATCCCACACTCACCAACCCGCTTGGCCAGCGTGGTGAGTTATGGCCAAACACCTCCAAAATGACTCTACAACTTAAATCTTGGCCCTCAGTCTCCGGCAGCTGGAATGTACCTGGCCAAGGCAGCGGCCAGTGCGACATGAAGGCAGAGGGTGCTAAGAATCCCCGGAGGACCGGACTAGGCTGCCATTTGATGCTGACCTTGGCTACCTACAACGGACGCTCCCTATCTTCTGATTCAAGGCTTCTTGAATTGGAAGAGGAACTACAAAGGATCAAGTGGGACATCGTCGGGCTGAGTGAGGTAAGGAGAAAAGGAGAAGATCTCATTGAACTGAAAAGTGGACATCTCTTCTATTATCGTGGGACAGATACTGGCAGAACTAGTGGTGTTGGATTTATAATAAACAAGAAACTGAAGGATAAAGTGGTAGAAGTTGAAAGTTCCTCTGACAGAGCTGCACGACTCGTTATCCAACTATCGAGAAGATACCAGGCTCAGATTATTCAAACTTATGCACCCACCACAAGTCATCCTGAAGAAGAAATTGAAGAATTTTATGAGGAAATTCGTCATCTAAATAATAAAGGTAAGCAGCACTTGAAGATAATTATGGGAGATTTCAATGCAAAAATAGGGCACCGGCAACAGAATGAAACTTCAGTAGGTAAATTCGGTCACGGCAACAGAAACCAGCGTGGAAATACTCTCGTTGAGTTTGCAGAGGCAGACGGATTTTTCATCTTGAATTCCTTTTTCAAGAAAAAGCCACACAGGAAATGGACATGGAGACATCCAATTGGGACGACAAGTGAAATTGATTTTATTATGTGTAACAAAAAATTCGTCATCGAAGACTGCAGTGTGCTAAACAAGTTCAACACAGGTAGTGACCATAGATTGGTGAGATGTAAGATGCACCTCAACACTAAACTTGAACGTGGCAAGCTCATAGGACAAACAAAATGTATTGACATAACCAACCTTAAAAAACACCATAATACTTTCAAGTTGGAACTGAAGAACAGATTCTCTGCTTTAGAAGGCCTAACATCGGAAGAAGTGGATATTTCTGAAGTTAACAGAAAAGTAACCAAAGCTCTTATGGAAACAGCAACAAAATTAGCTGGGTCTAAGAACAAGTTGCATGTAAACAAATTATCAGGAAAAACCAAAATGTTGATGCAAAAAGAAGAGAGATGAGGACAACTAAAGAAGATGTGACTTCCAAAGTGGAATATATAGAGCTATGCAAGACAGCACGAAGAAGTATCACTGAAGATGTAAGGAAATTCAACTGTGAGCTAGTGAGGAAAGCAATTGAAAACAACCAAAGCCTAAAGATAGCAAAGGGACATCTCAGTAAGGGAAGAAAACAGATTATGGCTCTGAGAAAAGAAGATGGTTCCATAACAAGAAATAGAGGCGAAATTTTGACAAGAGTGAAAGATTTCTACTCCAAACTATATGAAAGGGATGATACATGTACTCCAGACATCATGAAAGGTACCAGAGTTCTTCCAATCCTCCCAGCAGAAGTTGCTCATGCAATCAAGAACATGAAGCGGGGGAAAGCTCCAGGAGAAGATGGAATTACTATAGACATCATACAAGAAGCAAGTGGAGAAATTGAAACAGTACTCGCCCAAATTTTCACTCGATGCCTTAATGAAGGGAAGATTCCTGAGGATTGGAACAATGCTACAATGATCCTGCTACATAAAAAAGGTGACATTGAGGATCTCAGGAACTACAGACCTATCAGCCTCCTATCAGTGGTTTATAAAATCTTCACTAAAGTTCTTTCACACCGCTTGAAGGTAACACTGGACATGGCTCAACCGAGAGAACAAGCTGGATTCAGGAGTGGCTACAGCACAATAGATCATATCCACGTACTGAGAGAACTAATTGAAAGAGCGAGAGAATATGAACTTTCATTGTGCATGGCTTTTATCGATTATGAAAAAGCCTTTGATTCGGTGAAACCATCAGCAGTTACCACGGCTCTGAAATCCTGCGGTATTGAAGATGCATACATTAGTATTATTAATAACATCTATGAAAATGCAAGTGCAAAGATTCGGCTGTTTGAAAATACAACACACATAAAAATTGGACAGGGAGTGAGACAAGGTGACACCATATCTCCGAAGCTCTTTAATGCCACATTGGAAAATGTCTTTCAATCACTGAACTGGGAAAACAAAGGGATAAAGATTAATGGAGATTATCTAACCCACCTTCGTTTTGCTGATGACGTAGTCATTTTTGCAACTACCCCATCAGAGCTGCAGAGTATGATCCAGGAACTTGCTGACAAGAGTAAAGAAGTGGGATTAAAAATGAACTTTCAGAAGACAAAAGTGATGTTCAATGCTTTTACAAGAAATGAAGATTTATCGATTGATGGAGAAAAACTGGAGATAACAGATACGTATGTTTATCTTGGACAGCAGATATCAAGTGAGGGTCACATTGATGAAGAAATTAATCGGCGTACAAAACTTGCCTGGAGAGCTTTTGGAAGAAACAGCATAATTTTCAAGAGCAATATGCCGTTATGTCTTAAAAGAAAAGTGTTTGATCAATGCATCCTTCCAGTGCTTACGTATGGTGCAGAGACGTGGACCTTAACTAAAAGAGACATACAAAGGCTGCAGACAACTCAAAGAAACATGGAGAGGTGCATGCTTGGTATAACCAGGAGAGATAAGAAGAGGAACTCGTGGATCCGAAAAATGACGAGAGTGGAAGACATCATGATCAGAGTTAAATCCCTGAAATGGCAATGGGCTGGACATACTGCCAGAAGGACAGACCATAGATGGACAGCCGAAATTTTAGATTGGATTCCAAGGGACAGGAAAAGACCCAGAAAAAGACCACATGGGAGATGGGTGGATGAAATTCGTAAATATGCGGGAGTGACATGGAGGAGACTGGCACAAGACAGACCGTTGTGGAGGAAACTTGGGGAGACCTTCGTCCAGCAGTGGATTGATAATGGTTGACAATGATGATGATGATGATATATATATATTTTACATATATATATATATATATATATATATATATATATATATATTTTACATATATATATATATGATACATGTACTCCAGACATCATGAAAGGTACCAGAGTTCTTCCAGTCCTCCCAGCAGAAGTTGCTCATGCAATCAAGAACATGAAGCGGGGGAAAGCCCCAGGAGAAGATGGAATTACTATAGACATCATACAAGAAGCAAGTGGAGAAATTGAAACAGTGCTCGCCCAAATTTTCACTCGATGCCTTAATGAAGGGAAGATTCCTGAGGATTGGAACAATGCTACAATGATCCTGCTACATAAAAAAGGTGACATTGAGGATCTCAGGAACTACAGACCTATCAGCCTCCTATCAGTGGTTTATAAAATCTTCACTAAAGTTCTTTCACACCGCTTGAAGGTAACACTGGACATGGCTCAACCGAGAGAACAAGCTGAATTCAGGAGTGGCTACAGCACAGTAGATCATATCCACGTACTGAGAGAACTAATTGAAAGAGCGAGGGAATATGAACTTCCATTGTGCATGGCTTTTATCGATTATGAAAAAGCCTTTGATTCGGTGAAACCATCAGCAGTTACCACGGCTCTGAAATCCTGCGGTATTGAAGATGCATACATTAATATTATTAATAACATCTATGAAAATGCAAGTGCAAAGATTCGGCTGTTTGAAAATACAACACACATAAAAATTGGAAAGGGAGTGAGACAAGGTGACACCATATCTCCGAAGCTCTTTAATGCCACATTGGAAAATGTCTTTCAATCACTGAACTGGGAAAACAAAGGGATAAAGATTAATGGAGATTATCTAACCCACCTTCGTTTTGCTGATGACGTAGTCATTTTTGCAACTACCCCATCAGAGCTGCAGAGTATGATCCAGGAACTTGCTGACAAGAGTAAAGAAGTGGGATTAAAAATGAACTTTCAGAAGACAAAAGTGATGTTCAATGCTTTTACAAGAAATGAAGATTTATCGATTGATGGAGAAAAACTGGAGATAACAGATACGTATGTTTATCTTGGACAGCAGATATCAAGTGAGGGTCACATTGATGAAGAAATTAATCGGCGTACAAAACTTGCCTGGAGAGCTTTTGGAAGAAACAGCATAATTTTCAAGAGCAATATGCCATTATGTCTTAAAAGAAAATTGTTTGATCAATGCATCCTTCCAGTGCTTACGTATGGTGCAGAGACGTGGACCTTAACTAAAAGAGACATACAAAGGCTGCAGACAACTCAAAGAAGCATGGAGAGGTGCATGCTTGGTATAACCAGGAGAGATAAGAAGAGGAACTCGTGGATCCGAAAAATGACGAGAGTGGAAGACATCATGATCAGAGTTAAATCCCTGAAATGGCAATGGGCTGGACATACTGCCAGAAGGACAGACCATAGATGGACAGCCGAAATTTTAGATTGGATTCCAAGGGACAGGAAAAGACCCAGAAAAAGACCACATGGGAGATGGGTGGATGAAATTCGTAAATATGCGGGAGTGACATGGAGGAGACTGGCACAAGACAGACCGTTGTGGAGGAAACTTGGGGAGACCTTCGTCCAGCAGTGGATTGATAATGGTTGACAATGATGATGATGATGATATATATATATGTAAAAAATATATATATATATATATATATATAGATAGATAGATGCTTTTACAAGAAATGAAGATTTATCGATTGATGGAGAAAAGCTGGAGATAACAGACACGTACGTTTATCTTGGACAGCAGATATCAAGTGAGGGTCACATTGATGAAGAAATTAATCGGCGTACAAAACTTGCCTGGAGAGCTTTTGGAAGAAACAGCATAATTTTCAAGAGCAATATGCCATTATGTCTTAAAAGAAGAGTGTTTGATCAATGCATCCTTCCAGTGCTTACGTATGGTGCAAAGACGTGGACCTTAACTAAAAGAGACATACAAAGGCTGCAGACAACTCAAAGCAGCATGGAGAGATGCATGCTTGGTGTAATCAGGAGAGATAAGAAGAGGAACTCGTGGATCCCAAAAAGGACAAGAGTGGAAGACATCATGATCAGAGTTAAATCCCTGAAATGGTAATGGGCTGGACATACTGCCAGAAGGACAGATCATCGATGGACAGCCGAAATTTTAGATTGGATTCCAAGGGACAGGAAAAGACCCAGAAGAAGACCACATGGAAGATGGGTGGATGAAATTCGAAAGTGTGCGGGAGTGACATGGAGGAGACTGGCACAAGACAGACCGTTGTGGAGGAAACTTGGGGAGACCTTCGTCCAGCAGTGGATTGATAATGGTTGACAATGATGATGATGATGATATATATATATATGCACAAATTTCGCGATCGCCCTGATATAGCGACGGAACCCCCGCGCTATATCAGGGTGATCGCGAAAGATATGCATATATGTTTATACTTCAGAGATTTAATTAAGTTCATTAGTACTATCGTTAATAGATTAAATCTTTCAGGTATATTCAACTTGACGGCCAAGTGAGGCCGACCGATGTTACCCGGACCACATTTTCATCTTTCAACTGGACAACGCACCGTGTCATCGGGCTCGTATAACTACTGAGTGGTTGGAGGAACACGACAACAAGTTCACTACATAGCCTTGACCCCCAAACTCCCCTGACTGTAACCCAACTGAACATTTGTGAGACATGCTAGAACGCGGTGTGGGAACTGCTGATCCTCCTCCACGTAGTGTGAACTGATGGAGCTGCTGCAGCGGACGTGGGTCAAGTTGCTCATGGGGGATGTTCAACACCTTGTAGAATCTATTCCGTGAAGCACTGAAACTAGCAGAGAATGAGATTCTGGTAAATTCGGAAATTTGGGAATTCAGAGAGGGCAAACATTCCTGGTGATGCAATGAGAAGTACAACAGAAAGAAGATGGCCATTGATTCTGCTCCCATATCCTTCCGTGCAGTTTGACTAGTTTTCTTGCTGATAAAAACCCAGAGATATTAAAACGCGGTCAGGGACTTTTCTCCCGCATCCCCATCTTTGTGTGTACGTGAGTGTGTGTTCAGTGTGGATCATTTTTTTTCGAAGTTTAACTTTAAGTCATTTAGCTATGGGGAAGAGAAAAGGCTAGAATCTTAAATCGAGCTCAGCGCGCGCATCCTACTTTGAGATTGAACTCACTCTGTCCGGCGCCAGAAACCATCTTCCCAATCACTTCACGAGGTGCAGGTGCTCAGTAAGCTAAATCAAATCAATGTTCTCTTCTTCTGTTCTAATCAATACAAAAATGTTCTACTTTCATCATGAGATTACGTGCTATTATTTCAACATGCACGGGGACAGGTGACAAGGATAATCTTAAACTTTATGTCCGCTCAATTAAAATACAGGAGTCATTGCCTTTCTAGCATTTAAAAAATCGAGAGAGAGCACCCTGGTACCCTTTGTAGATTATTTATGCTATGCACCTTTCATATGCCAAGATAAAGATTAAAAATGGAGATTCGATAATTCCAAGATTAAAAATTGAGAGAGTACCCTGGCATTCTTTGTAGATAATATATGCTATGCATCTTCCGTATGCTAAGATTATAAATCGAGAGAGTACTCTGGTACCCTTTGTAGATAATTCATGCTATGCATCTTCCGTATGCCCAGATTAAAAATGGAGATTCGATGATGCCAAGGTTAAAAATTGAAAGAATACCCTGGTACTCTTTGTAGCTAATTTATGCTATGCATCTTCCGTATGCCAAGACTAAAAATGGAGATTCGATGATGCCAAGATTAAAAATGGAGAGAGTACCCTGGTACTCTTTGTAGATAATTTATGCTATGCATCTTCCGAATGCCAAGATTTTTGTGAGTGTGAAATAATACGAGTGATTTGAGAGTATACATTTATTTACGTACAACATATTGCATTTATTCGAGTCACTTACGACCACACCTAACCACAGTCCAGTATTGTTTTCACAACTTAGGTAGGTGGGTTAATTAATTTTTTTTTGTGTGTGTAAAACCAATGAAAGAAGGTTTGTCAGTCATGAAAACAAATATTTGTTAAACTATGGAAGCGTCAATGCCAAATATTTAGACAATTTAGTTTAAACAAAAAACAATATATTATTATTATTATTCAGATTTAAACGAACATAAGAAAAGACCCGGTCATCGATGAAGTGTGGGGTAGCTGCGGAAGTCCGTCTGCGCATGCACAAGCTAAAATCTGACTTCAAGATAGAAAGAACAACTAAATCGCAAGTATGTTAGTGAGGGCGAGCGATTGATAACTTTTGGTTTAGGATATCTAAAGGTTACATTTGTGTCATGCATCAGTTTAAAGCTCTCGCCAATAGTAGGACCCCCCCCCCCTCCAAAGGAAGAGCCCAGAGAAAGGCAATTTTCGCTACGACGCATACTTTACCACTGTTGGGAAAGATGATAACATCAAAATACATTTTTGCAATGGCTTTAATCACATTTGGCAACAAGTTCCCGTATTTTCTGAACATTGCAATGAGATCTTGTTACATTTATGTAAAACGTGATGAAATAATGTTCGGCGATGGTTTAGTAAAATATATTATTGAGTAACAATGAAATTTACTATTATTGTGTCACGATGAGATTTCAACAATAGTTTTGAAAATGACGCCCCGTCACCCATTTTCGTTACATCGAAATATTTTACTTGGGATTTACTTTACTGTCGGGAATGATGCATAACATCGAAAAAAAAATCGCTAATTAACCGTAGAAATTAACTTTTTTTAAGTCATACGTTAAGGGAGAAAATGAGCTACTCAGTGTCAGATCCATAAAAGATTAATCGATACTAAGCACAGAATACTAAAGTTAACCCTAAAACGACCATGACTCTAAAATCTAGTATCACTCTAAATACCATAACGCCCGAAACTGTCTGTTGTTTCACTTCCTTGTTTAGCAACAACAATGGTGATTGACAGTGATTCCTGCTGATCCCTCATAGGTAGTGCAAATTTAAAGAACAGGTAAGGGTAGGAAATCTGACTCACTCTGGACAGGCGTTTCGGGCAGCTATGGTATGGGAGTTTTGGGCGTTATGGTCGTTAAAGGGTTAAAGGCACTGTAGTGTTTCTGAGAAGAACGGAAAGGAATACTGTGTGTGTGTGTGTGTGTGTGTGTGTGTGTGTGTGTGTGTGTGAAGAACTGTACAAAAAGTCTATAATTTTATTGCCCGAAAACTCTGAATGAGATGATTCTCCATGATAGTACTCGAGATCAGTACATTTCACCCGAATGGTGAGTGCTGCAAAAGCACAGTGGATTTAGGGAAGTTTAAAATAGTGGTATAGGTGAGTTTGGTTATTTGTTACTAGCCGTTTGGTTTGGTTAGTTGTTACAAAGTGTTATTTATATACACCGCATCTATTCAATAAAATTAGCCAATCAGTCAGTCAACCAATTACATCTGAAACTACAGCTATAAAAGAGTTTTAAAATCCCGCAGGAAATGATGAATGGTCCTTATGCTTCACACTATTTGATGAAAAAAAATTTCGAATCCGACTTATAAATACGAAGACATCATGTCCACAAAAAGACAGACGTAAAAATTATACTAATAAGCGCAATTATCTATACAGTGAAACCCCGGTTATACGTTGGAGATGGACTTAAAAAACGTATAAACGAAATTTCGAAATGTTAAATACCATTTTAAAATTTATACTTTAGCTGAGTATAAGATGTTTCTTAATAATGATTTATTTAAAGTCGAACTGGCGACGAAAGAAAAAAAGCGTCATAAATTATAATATATTTCATCACCTTGCAAAAGTCATAAAGCACACGAAAATCAAACTTCTTTTTTGATGACACTATCTGTAAAAATCTTGATTCTGGATCAAGTGAAACTTCGCAATTAATAACTTGACCAGAGCTTCAGTATAAAACTCATGAATTAATAGCGTTTCGTTTCTGCCGATCCTGAGTGCATCCTTTTGAAACCAGAATGTTGAACATTGGTGATACATTTAGGATTCCATTCTATTGTATTATGCCACAAAATACTGGATCCACAAAATTATGCTCCAGAGATTTATCAATTTTTAAACAGCGCATATGCGCTGTTTAAAATTGATAAATCTCTGCGCATGTAAACAGCGCATATGCGCTAGTGTGTGAGTCATGAAATGCGAAACCAATTTTTTTTTTTTTCATCCAAACCGACTTTTCCTGATGGAATCATGGCTCAACTTTGGCTGCACCAAGAAGGAACACAACAAATCTGTCTCAATTCTCTCAGCCGTCCCCGTGGCGCAGTGGTCTAAGCGATGGCTTCTGATCATTCGTACGAGATGGGTTCGGGTTCGAATCCCGGTGAGGCATGGATGTTGTGTTTGTCTTACGGCACTGGCTCTCACCCTTCCCTAGAACCAGCGGCCCTAAATTAGGGACGGGCGACTGCTCATAGCCCACTGAGTTGCTCACGGTGGTCGTTAAACCTTCAATTTAAAAAAAATCTTAAAATTGTAAAGTACCGGGTTACGAATTAAAGAACCAAGTGTTTTTGATAATCTGAAATTCAAATTTTAATATATAATTGCATAAAGCTTATAAAGCAATTACGTATAACCGAGTTTAAAAAAAGCGTTAGATATTGCAGTAAAATATCGGGACTAAGGCAGAATTATGGATAAAAGTGAAAAACGTATATCCGAGGTTACACTGATATAAATTTTACATAAAAATGTATAACAGAGGTTCCAAACGTATAACTAAGTCCCGATTATGTATAAATTGAGAAACGTACAACCGAGATTCCACTGTATATACTATATAATGAAAGAGAAGAAACACAGCGCTGTGTGATTATATTAGTTTCTTTATGCGCTGTGTGATTATATTAGTTTCTTTATGCGCTGTGTGATTATATTAGTTTCTTTATGCGCTGTGTGATTATATTAGTTTCTTTATGCGCTGTAAGGGTCTTTACAAGCGTGCGTCTCCTCAGAACGCTTCCTTTGCAGTTTCCCCATTCATTACAAGAATGGAAAGGCACGTAAATCTTCCTTGGTTTCGTTTAATGATTGTACCCTACCTAAAGCGATGTGCATCCTTTCTCAGAGAGCAATGAAAGGTAAAGGCACTACGAGGTGATCTTCAGCATCCCACCGGATATGCCTACCTGGAAACTGCAGATGTAAAGGTAGGTTGGGTCGACTCCCGCGTTCAGCACCAGGAGGCAGTTTTAACAAAAGAAGTTTTCATCCCCTTTTGCCGCCCCGCTCACAAATCGCCGAGGTCTTTCCGGGCAGATGCCGTCGTGTCAGCTGGAGTGCGCGTGACGTTCGGTTTCAAGGAGGTCGCTCTGATGTATCATGGGAGTCCTGTGAAATTAGGGCAATTTTTTAAACACACGTTTTCGTGTATCTTGGAAAAATCACCACGATGGGTTAGTAAAAAAAAAAGCATTATACACATGACAGTCTAAATTAAAACTGTTAAACTTTTTATTACATTGTTCAGAATACGTAAACATCTGAAAGATATGCTTTTAATAATTTGTTTTTGGCAGAATTCCAGTTCCTGTTACAACTCAGTACGGCATCTCTCCTGTCTCTCCTGGGCGATCAAGCTAGAGGGAAAATGAATTATACACACACTGTGGCACTAGAACAACTGTTTTTTTTTTTTTTTTTTTTTGAATTGCTTTAACATTTTTTTAAACCCTTCTTTCATCAACCGCAATGAGTTGGTGAAGATACTCCCGTGCATACAAATGCAGTGTTCAAGCTTCAACTTCAGGAAATCGAGTTCTTCATAAGCGCACACCGGGCAATTCTAGATATGTTGGCTCTTGGGGGTGGGGGTGAAGGGTTTTGAAGTTTGTGCCCTATGGTATTTCCAAGAAAATATTTCACAAAATGACATGGTGTACTACACGCACACAGTATATAAATAATTCAATCACTTCAGCACTTTCAATCAAATCTCTTCTCTATCTCTATCTCGATATATACACTGCTGGCCACCCAAAATGCAACACCAAGAAGGAAGCATCCGATTGGCCTGAAATTCGCAGCATGCGTCGCCCGCGAGAGGACAAGCAAACGATTAGCATTGCAGGGCATATGCAAATTATGTGCGCCCGGCACACTACCGAGAAGCACTATAAGAAGGGATGCACAGAAGGCGGGGTGTAAGTAGTGGAAGTGTGTTGTGCTGCCGAACCTGTGCGTGGGAAGCTTCCTGATGCCTCGTCGCAGAATACGGCAGTCATTCCAGCACGTTTCGGAGTTCGACAGAGGACGAATAGTGGCTTATCGCGACAGCGGTTTATCGTACCGAGACATCGGCGCCCGTGTGGGACGACATCCAGCCACAGTGAGACGAGTATGGATTCGATGGGTGCAGGAGGGACGGACGGACGTATGTGAGCGATTGCCGCAGCCGCGGCACACCACCGAACGAGAGGACCGGCATGTTGTGCGGTGGGCATTGACGGCTCGCACCGCCATATCACGAACGTTAGCGCAGGAATTAGGGTGTGTTGTGCAACAACCTGTGTCAGCACGTACCGTTCGACGTCGTCTGCAGAAGCTGGGACTTGTCGCACGGCGCCCATTGCTCCCATTACCATTGACGTTACACCACCGGCGAGGGCGGCGGCATTGGACCGTTGAACGTCGCACATGGACGACGGAGTGGCACGACATTGTCTTCTCCGACGAATCCTGCTTCTGCCTGCAACACCACGATGGTCAGATCCGCGTGTGGCGGCACCGCGGCGAGAGACTGTATGACGCCTGCATTATGCATCGCCATACCGGTCCGTCGCCTGGCGTTATGGTTTGGGGCGCAATTAGATATGACACGCGCACCTCTTTGGTACGCATCGCCGGTACACTCAACAGCCACCGCTACATCCCCGACGTTTTGGAGCCTGTAGTCCTCCCTTACCTGCCAGAGGCCACGTTTCAACAGGACAATGCGCGCCCGCACGTGGCACGCATCGTACAACAATTCTTCACGGCCCACCAGGTGTCACTGCTGCCGTGGCCAGCCTGTTCTCCCGATATGTCGCCCATCGAACACATCTGGTCGCTGATGGCCCGGCAAGCACCACCCGCGGCTACGCCTGATGAACTGTGGCAACGTGTGGAAGCAGCCTGGACCGACATACCCCAAGCCCACATCCCAAGCCTCTTTCGTTCGATGCCGCGGCTTGTAGGGGCCGTTATTGCCAGCCATGGGGGCCAGACGAATTATTGATGTCTGCGTGTTCCGCGAGTCGCACGGGCCTGTAAGCTCAATCGTTTCATCTTTGTATCTGTTGTTATGTGTCCAGTAAATCTGGCTGTGCTATCTCGTGTCCTTCTTGGTGTTGCATTTTGGGTGGCCAGCAGTGTATATATATCCTGACTCATTGAGTTTATTAAAAACTAATGATGAGGGTGCTATTGCCTTTTTTTTATTATTATTGGAGGTTTAACGACCACCGTGAGCAACTCAATGGGCTATAAGCAGTCGCCCGTTCCTAATTTAGGGTCACTGGTTCCAGGGAAAAGAGAGAGCCAGTGCCGTAAGATAAACACAACATCCATGCCTCACCAGGGTTCGAACTCGGACCCCATCAAGGACGAATGATCAGAAGCCGTCGCTTAGACCACTGCGCCACCTGGCTTTTTGGATATTAAAATTGACTTCAGAGGTTATAATATGTACGGCGATCTGTTAGACAAAAGAGATTTTTTTCACTTTGAGTCAAAAGTTTTTAGTCATTGTACTTCTAACCTTCAAAAAGTATTTTCCGAAATAACATTGTCTCTCAGTTCCTGAGAATTTCTCGGATTTGTAATAACAAGGTCAATATGGTCAAGCAACTCAAAAAGCTATCGAAGCTGTGTCGAAATGACAGTCCAAAATTTTTTTTTAAACTTTATTTTAGAAATCCCTTAATTTCTGTTAATTCTGATAATTCCTTGAATTTAAGATTATGTAACATTATTATTCCTACTGTTGCTCATGACTAATTTTTCAGGGCCACACAGTTACTCTTTCTTCTTCCGAGATGCAAAGGAACTTAAAAATCCTTTCTGTGTACTTACATTCAGGGTGGGGAAGTAACTAGTATATATTCCTTTCTAACTTTCTGAACGCACCCATGACCTCAGGTTCGATCCCAGGCAGGTACGAACGCTCGAGCCGCTAAATAGCCGCTGTGCGTCGGATGTGCCGAAAGTAGCGGATGGGCACATTAAGCCGTCGGTCCCTGGGTACTGGCTCCCTGGTAATAAATAAGGGCATCTTCTTCCCTTTTTCTACCTCGCTTCCGTGTCACTTTCCTATCGGGAACTCTAGTCCAAATCTCCTAGCTTCCTATTTCTAAGGGTTGTTTAAGAACTGTGGTCAGGCACTCCCTTCCTAAAATCCTCTACATATGATCTGATCTGATCTGAGCGCACCAAATATAAATTTGCAAACTAGGTTTAAATTATTTGTATTCACATCAGATGGAATCGAAGGACTTTTTTACAAAATGGAAGTTTGACCTATGTGGTGGTAGATTGTAGTTTTGGTAAGTCATTTAGCTTTCCCTTCTGACAGGTAGGAAAGACTGGATGTTTTAATTACCTTTAATATTTTGGTCAGGGTCTAAATTTTGCATCCGCATGAAATCTGTCCGACTTAGCGGTCAGTTGCCGGATGTGTCTTTCCCTGATGAGTGGTACCCGGTGGCTGACTACCAGGTTGTGTATTTATTTCCTAAAATCGTTGTTGTCGTACTTATTGATTGAAAGTGCTGAATTGATTGAGTTATTATATGTGTATTTTACTTGTTTCTAACTCATGCAACTGCGCGGGGTTGGGACATGACTGACAATGTTTAGGTGTCTTTTATTATTTGTGTGTATGTATATTTCCTTTGGTTCTCAAAGGAAATACACCAGGGGTGGTATATTGTTTATCATAGCCGGGGAGTAAAACCATTAATGTGGCCCTATTAATGGCCAATACCCTTATTAGACAAAATACATGTATTAGATATAGGGGTGATGGGCAGTTGACATGGGCATCTCCTGCGCAGAGTGGAACAGATCAAAACCGAACACAGGGCTTACCAACAGTGTATCGCAATCGACGAACGCGGGTAAACGTAATGTTCTAAGTGACTTTGATCATGGGCGCATTGTCGGGGCAAAGCAGATGGGTCATTATATCGCCCAAGTGGTAAGAACCCTAGGGTTCCCGAGGGCAATCGTATTAAGGTTGTATAGCGAGTATGCCACTGACTGACGTACCAGCGCCCAGAGAGCAAGCTGTGGCCGACCACACACCATTGATTACCGGGTTCAACGTAGACAATCCAGGCTCGTACAGACCGATCACTTGGCAATGGCGGCACAAATCACATCCAGTTTAAATGTCGGAAGCCCAAGAAGCTTCAGCAAGCAAACGGTCCAGCGCACCATGCATACCCATGGGCTACGGGAGCCGACGCCCTATCCGTGTGCCACTGTTGGCTGCTTACCCACGGGCTACTGAAGCTGACAACCCTACCCTGTGCTACTGTTGACTGCTCGTCATCGGCCATTACTGGTGCCGGGAACATGAAAACTGGACTTCTACAGAGTGACGCCACGTCGTGTAGTCAAACGAATCCTGTTTTCAGCTGTACCGAGCTGTGGGTGTGGCGTCGACAGCATGAGGTTATGCCAGGCTGGTTCTGTTCAAGGCGGTGGTAGTTCTGTGACGATTTGGAGAGCCTTCACATGGGACACATTAAGTCTCTTAGTGTGTCTGGAGAGGTTCTTAACAGCTGCGCGCCACCAGCATGTGCTGGCTGATCACCTGCACGATTTCATGGCCTACGCGCATCTTACGCCCGATGGTCTGTTCCAACAGGACAATGCGCCGCCCCACCGGGCAGCAACCACTGAGGTATGGCTCGAAGAGTACTTATCTAAGTTTGGAACCATCCAGTGGCCCCCAAGGTACCCCGATTTAAACCCTGTGCAAGCTCTCTGATCCGTGGATCCTGGTCCAACGTCTCGGGTGGAGTTGTGTACAATGCTTTAATAAGCATGGCTGGCATAACCTTCGGAAACCCTTCGGCTTCTGGTGGAATTGATGCCTCGGCGTGTGCATGCTACTACTCGCGGTAGAGGAGGACCATTGCGCTGTTAGGTATAGGCAGGAGGACAATTAGTCTGTTCCAGAAGGAAAATGCGCCGTCCCACCGGGCAGCAATCACCCAGGTATGGCTCGAGGAGCACTTATCTGAGTTTGGAACCATCCAGTGGCCCCCAAGGTACCCCGATTTAAACCCTGTGGAACGTCAGATCCGTGGATCCTGGACTGACGTCTCGGGTGGAGTTGTGGACAATGCTTTAATAAGCATGGCTGGCATTACCTTCAGAAACCCTCCGGCATCTGGTGGAATTGATGCTTCGGCGTGTACAGGTAGTTATTCGCGTTAGAGGAGGACCATCACGCTATTAGGTAGATATTTCTAATGTTTTGTCCATCAAATGTGCGTGTGTATATGTACAGTGTATGTACAGAGTGTACGAGAATTATTGGACACATTACAAAATAATATAAAACAAAACATTAAAGAGATAGAAGGAAACTGACTGTACTAACTTACAATGTAACTGCACAAGTTAATAAATTTCGATGTGAGATCCCTTGGTTGCTCGTAGTACGTCCAAGCAATACTTGATTTCATGCCCTGTATTGGAAATCATCTGAGGAGTTATGGAATTAATAGCAGCTGTGATACGCTGCTTCAGTTCCTGAAAATCAGTACAAGGCGTCTGATAGACACGATCCTTCACATAACCCTACATGAAATAATCCAATGGAGTTAGATCCGGAGAGCGAGGAGGCGCCGGAATGGGACCACCACGCCCAATCCATCTGTTGGGGAAATGCTCACTTAGGCACTTACGTACACACGTTGACCAATGCGGAGGCGCGCCGTCTTGTTGGAAAACGACGTTGTCATATCTTTTGATCTGGGTTATAGCGAAATTTTCTGGCATATCCAAGTAAATGTCACCATTTGTGGTTTTTTTCGCAGAAGAAGAAAGAGTCAATCACTCCTCTTTTTGATAGGGCGCACCACACATTAACTTTTGGAGAATCATGTTCCAGTTCAATAGCAGCATGAGGCGGTTCACTGCCCCATATCCTACAGTTGTGACGATTCACAATACCTGATACATGAAAACATCACTAAACATTACAGTACTGAGAAAGGTTTCGTCTTTTTCCACTCGATTCAGCTTATCCACAGTGAAATCGTATCGCAGAGTGTGATCATTTACATGCATGTTTTGCACTATTTGAATTTTATAAGTATTAAAATTTAATTTCTTGTGCAAGATATCGTGAACTGTCGATTTCGGAATGCACAGTTCTTTGCTTGCTTTACGAACGGATTTCCTGGGGCTTCGTCGGAAACTTTCATTAACTTGGTCAACCGTCTCACCGCTGACACTAGGCCCTCCACGATGTTCCACATTGCAAGATATCGTGAACTGTCGATTTCGGAATGCACAGTTCTCTGCTTGCTTTACGAACGGATTTCCTGGGGCTTCGTCGGAAACTTTCATTAACTTGGTCAACCGTCTCACCGCTGACACTAGGCCCTCCACGATGTTCCACATTGCCAGTTTCTTTAAACTGTTTCATCCACCGCTTAATTGAATTCGTTGACGGAGGATTATTACAACCATACTCTAAACGGTACTGTCTTTTAACTTTAATGACAGACTTTAATTCTGCAAGCCATAACACACACATCGCCTTCTGCTGTACGGATGACATGACTACTGATTGCGCATTTCTCATACATTCCTCATCAGGCCACACCTAGCGCCATCTTTCGGATTCTGGGAATAACAATTCTGCAAAACAAAAATATAGAAACCGTGTTAGTAATACGTGACATAGAAAAACAGACAATGCTCATATTTTGTTTTTTTTACATAATTTTGTAATGTGTCCAATAATTCTCGGACACCCTGTATATTCAAATGTTTGAGTATGGTTCATATAGATAAAGATCTTTGCACGTACAATTGTAAGTTGCATATTTAATCTGCTTATTAGCTAATTGAATATGCAGTATACTTAACTAATATTTTATTTATGCATAATTTTTGTTTTGCTTTGTTGATTACATTATTGTTATCAAGGGCAAAGAGTTAATACAACTCTCCCTTAGTGCGCGTTGGTTGCTTATCAGTCATTAAATAAAAATTTTGAAGTCAGTCATATGTCAGAGTAATAATAATTGAGTATAACTGTTGTCCATTTGTCCCTCATGAGTTATGAGTATTTCGACTTCATTGAAATTCCACAGTACGCAAATTGTAGTTACTTAACTAATATTTTTATATATATACATCAGGACATGGATACTTCTTGAAAAATAGAAATAGATAAATACAACTGTCATTGTTGCAGAAATATATGGGGTAAAAAACTACGATAGATTTTTGTACGTTTTTTGAATGAATTTTTTGGGAAATTCACATCAATAATTTCCTTGCTTTATTCTGCATCTATTTCTTTCTTTCTTTCTTTCGGAATCAAAATCACACTTCTTTGCTTCTTCACTTTCTATGCTTAATATCGCTACAGATGACAAACGGTGTTGAAGTGATGGTTGATCTTAAATGCGTTTTAATATTTTTTTTTTTGCTTCCTAAATGATACAGTGAAGCTGTTTAAGACGGAATCTGCCTAATATGGAAACTTGTCCAACACGGAACTCTTTTTTTTTTTCTTTTTTTTTTTTTTTTGTCCCAAAATGAAACACAGAAAATTGCGTGCTACTGTATTTATTTAACCTGTCTAAAACGAAAATTGCTTTGCTCGGAAACGGAAATGGCAAGAGAGTAAATGAAACTTGTAACAACAGAATGTTCTCGAAATTTCCGGGATGTTCGTCAACTGTTTTAATTAAAAACAAAACACTACACGATTAAGTGTAACGATGAATCCACATGGAACAGATTTGCTGCAATTTGAAGATAATGTAAGTAAATAGAAAAGATCGCTTTTTGCTCAAGCACACACTTCAGGACTTTTACTATTAAGTTTCTTCTTAAGCGCATAACCTCGATTAAGGTTTAGGTCTTGTGACCAAGGTTGTCTTTGGTGATGGCTGTTTCGTACGAATTTTAACAAGCCGCTCCAATTTAATTATCTTAATATTTATTTATTGAGATGGTCATTCACAGTTTTTGCTTGTTATGAGTTGCGTTCGTTCGCTGTTCTTTTGCCATGGGGCCAAAGAAGAACGTTCTCCTTTTGGATACAAAAGCTTAAGTTTTTCAAATCCTCGCGCGCACGTTTTCGCGCGCGCGCGTTTGTGTGTGTGTGTGTGTGTCAAGTACTTGGAGAAGTTCAGTGTTGTTGGAAAAACACAAATTTAGGACTTTCTGGAGCTAAAAGACAAGATTAAAGACCAATAGCGTAAAGGTAAAAACTCAACGAAGAAAAATTAAGAAAAACAAACAGAAAATGAAATGTTGAATAAAATTCACTGGGAGGAGTTTGTTAGTGCAAAAGTTTTCAAAAGAGGAATGACATTTCATTCAGGCAAATTCGTGGTGAAGCGGCATACATCAAAGAGGAAAGTCTCGGATTGGATATGGAAATTATCAACACTTGTTGGAGGCTATCTATGTATGAACCTCGAAATATTGTTAATGAGATGAAACCTTTTTTCTTTTTTTTTAGTACTGCCGAATAAAACTTTGCGTTTGAAAGGCAAACGTGTACCGGAGGAAAAAGTTCTAAAGAACGCCTTACAGTTTTTATTTATATTTATGCGTTTTTATCAGAGAAAATGGAAAACTCATTGGTAATTCGCAAAGCAACCAAACACGATGTTTCAGTAACTTGGATTTTAAAATGCTTCCCGTTGGGCGAAAATCAAACAAAAAAGCCTGGACGACAGCCCAAATTATGCCCGAGTCGATAACAAGTTATAATTCAAAGACAAAAAGACAAAACAGACATGTTCTTTAGTTTTTGGGAAATGCAACATGCCATCATTATATTGACTTATCAAACGCAAAACTTGCGTAGTTTCCACCGAACACCATCAGCATTTGTCAGCTAGTGTATCAAGAAATTATTCAACGTGTCAAATTTCATTGTCGGAAACTTGTTAATGAGTTGTGTTCTTTCGCTGTTCTTCTGCCACTCTACGTTTATGGTTATTATAATGATATCTTTTTTAAACGTTTTTCAATTTCCTCTGACATGGTGGGTAAGATGTATCTTCCTGCAAAATAAACTTTAAGATCCAATCCACACAATACTGCTGTCTAATATACGATTAAAACTTCACAATGCTAAAAGCATCAAGTTTAAAAGATTTATTTACAAGATAAAATAAATTAACATTTACGCATTCATCTAGTGTGCGCTCCAGTAGGGTGGAATTGCAATACATTAGATCAATTGCAGACGCATTTGACTACTATTCAGACTGTGTAACTAAACTAATGAAAAACTGCACGCTCTCGGCACTCACCACTTTGAAAAGTGCGAATCCTCCCATTAAAAAATTTCTAGGTTATGCGACTTATTTCGCACGGATGATTCCCACACTGCGGAATGCATGTAAAAAGGACGATTTAGATTTTGGCGAGAGAACACGGAACTTATTCTCTATGATCAGAGGGCATCGTGATTCTGTTGCGACCATTAAATCACATGGTGTGTACTGCATACCGTTAAAGGCAAATAATCCCACTGATTTAGACAGAGTCTATATCGGCTCTGTATCTCACGTACATTCGGAACTAGATTGTCCGAACATAAATATGACGTGAGAACGGGATCGGCAGCAATAGCTTTATCTCGACTTTTTAACGAAGGAACTACTCCAGCCTGGTGTGACTCTTAGATTCTTGCAAAATCAACAATTCTGCTCACAGAGAGCTTGCTAATTTATGACTTTGGACTTAATTGTTGTAATGATGATTACCCAAGTGATATCCCTGAACCATGGAAAGCGCTACTTGGGAGGACCGGGGAGGGGTGTATGTTGACACACTCTGATCCGCTCCCCCGAACATGACCTAACATTGGCCACTGCTGCATTGATGCCCCACCTTGACACGTCATACCTGCTTCATTTACTCGTCACAACTTCATAAGTAACTTGTTATAAATACTGAACCCCTGTATAAGACTGTAAAAGTGGACCATGGATGACCTAGTGGTCAACGTTCGTGACTACCACGGAGAAACCTCAGGTTCGATCAAAGGCAGGTACGAACGCTCGAACCACTAAATATCCACCGTGCGTCGGATGGGCACGTTAAGGTCGGACCCCGGGTATACTGGCTCCCTGGTAATAAATAAGGGCGTCTTTCTCCCCCTTTCTACCTAGTTTCAGTGTCACTTTCCTATCGGGCACTCTAGCCCAAATCTCCTAACTTCCTATTTCTAAGGGTTGTTTAAGACCTGGGGTCAGGCATTCCTTCCTAAAATACTCTACATATGATCTGAAGACTGTAACAGTGCACCTGAAGATGGACCAGTAGCTGGTCGGAAAGATCTTGGGCAATTTTTAATTTATTTTATCTTGTAAATGAATCTTTTGAACTTTGTGCTTTTAGCATTGGGAAGTTTTAATCGTGTATTAGACAGCAATATGTGTGAATCGGATGTTTTCATGCGCGAGGATTTTTATCTAGTTAAACTTTAAGATTTTCTAAATAGGGATTAGGTGATTGAAAGGTGGTGAGGATAGGGGGCGGGGAGACAGCATTTGGGCAAGAAGTATGGGCTTGGGAAGCCTGGATAGTAAAAAAATAATTGAAACATTCTTGTCTTGATATGAACTGATCTAGGCCTATCTATAAGGGAAACCATGGGCTGTTGTCAACGGCAAGTAATTTCTTGTTTTCCAGTGAAAAAACTGGGTGAATGCCACTCTTGCTGTTTGATGATAACCCCACCACAGAAAGTTCCTGATCAGGATACGACAGATCTCATGGTGCCACAATAAATCTGCGGGTGGTCACTGGGCAAGATAACTACTAGATGTAAAATACAAAAACTGGCACGGGTAGCGATTTAAAAAAAAAAAAAGGAAAGGAAGAAACTGACCACCTTATATTTCTTCAACCTAAAATATAGTTTAGCCTGGGCTCTACAGCAATGATCGCTAGGATCAAGTACACTCTGCTCTTTGTGCCTAAAATTTTATCTATGTTTTCAATTCAAGCTGAAACACACTGATTTATAGAATAAAATTATAATTAACAAAAAAAGCAGGACACGGGGAACATCCATAGAAAAAAAAATGCTTACAGGAGAAATCTTCGCTCCGTCGTACTGCCGTTTTCGGAAATTTTTTCTTCTTTTTCGATCTTAAATACAAACATTTAGTAATACAGTGCCGGGAAAACACCGCGAAAAATAATAAATTGATTACCGGCGAAATCTTTGCTGTTTTTGGCATCCTTTGGTGAAAAGTTTTTGCCTCCATTTTACGATTACGGCAGAAATTTTCGGTCCATCAAACTTCTGTTTTCGGAAAAATTTCTGTCCATTTTCAATCTTAAATATAAATATTTATGTAATAAGACGATATTTACCAACCATACGGGAGGGGGACCAAAGGGGTCATCGCGAGAAAAAGAATTTAAGATTACATGGCTTTGCCAACTTCTTTTTCGGAAATTTTTATTTCAAGCTGAAACAAAAACATTTATGCAAAATATGCTATTGCAATATTTAACAACAATGCCGAACAGACGGCAACATCGGGAAAAAAAAAAAAAAAAAAAAAAAAAAAAAGGAAAGTTTTGAAAGACAGAAAACCTACTTCCACGATCGGGAGTCTGCAAGAGAGGATTTAATGTGGTTCTGGAGATATCATTTTTGTCTACAGGAGCAAAATAAATCTACGTCGCCCGTCGCCACGATTCTGCTACGGGGGATGATAACCGTGCTGAACTTCGATATATGCTGTTTCTCCCAAAATTACTGATATGCGGTTAACATAACAAAGGAAAATCTTAAGAAGTTCAAGGGATCTATAAAAACTTCGGTTTATGCGAAACTGCGTATTATGTGAGTTCGTTATGCGTGGGTTCGGCTGTATCTTCCTGAGCTCACAACTTCTGCAAGTGCTCTTGTCACTATTCCCTTAATGGTGTCTCAAAGCCTTCCTTAGTTTCAGAAACCAGAAGCTGGTCGTGAATTAAGCAAAATACTTGTCAGACGAAGTGCTCTGATTTTTTTCTTTTCAATGCATGGATCATGAGACCAAGTGCAGCCCAACGAAAGGCCAACTTAGTCATTCTGAAAGTGTCCAGAACAGCTTTAAAAATTTCCTAAACGTGAAAAAACGCTCTTTAAAATATGTAAATCATGTAACAATTTTGTACATATTTATGTGTCATTTAAAATTTAACGATGCCCTATTATTAATATTATTAATTTGATACTTTAAATTAATGATACAAAAAGAAGTGGATATGACACAGTTGTTACTTAATATGAATTCAATTGTATACTTACGGTGAGAGGATAAAGAAACAATTTTAAATGACTAAAAAGACTTGTTAAAAAAACTTAGTATTTAAAATGTGGTGGACAATTAAATCAAAGCATTAAGGATGAAATCATTTATTACAAAACAACATGCTTTCTTTTCTATTATTTGTTAGTGATATTTTGATTTGGATGAAATACGGTCTGTAGAACTTTTGCTTTAGTGGAACAATATTTCTGCAAATGGGAACACTGAAGTAAGTCCCACTACCATCGAATTCACAGTCTAAGGAATTCCAGGAAAACTCAGCGGGTACGGGCAGGCTTACCATGCCTAATAAAAATAAAGACGAGAGATAAAGGAGACTGTATTCTACAAGCATTACGATTCATGGTTACGGTTATCAGAACTGTGAAAAGTGAAAAAAAAATATTCTCCTGATTTGAAAACCGTATTTTCAATACTTAAAAATTAACTAAATCCCCTGAAAAAGTCGCTAATCCCAAAATAGCATTTTTGTCGCTAACTCCAATCCCAAATCCCCTAAATTTAGGGATTTTTTTCTTCAGGCTGGCAACACCGAGTCCAATACAAATCCACTACGCCCACCTTTCAGTGAAAAAAGACAGCTAATGGGGAACTGCGGGAAAGAAGTGCCCAGCTTGTACAGGTGCGGATCAGGGCCAAGCTAGAATCTAGCTGTCCCTGAGCGGATCCAGAGGCTTACCTTAGGTGAAGGAGGCGCGATTGCTCCGATCTAAAAGAGAGAGGGGGAGGGAGGGGGAGGGAGAGAGAGAGAGAGAGACAGACTTTGTGGAGAGAGCGCGCACACACACACACACACATGGGCGGCCATAGCTTAGTTTTCAGGTGGGGCAAACAGAAATTGTACTAAAAATAACATACAGGAACACAATACGCAAATTTCCATTGTGCTTTCTTGTTATTTAACCGTTTTTACTACACACATACATATCACATAAATTAGACTGAGAAACAGAAGAACCAAAAGCTACATAAAAGTGAAGTTTAAATGAAACTTGACAGCTTACTGGAACCATAAGGAAATTTCTTTGCTGCTTTTGGCTATTTTTGTCCTATTCACCACGGAACACCGTGCAGCGATCACCCAATCGGTCATCAAAAAGGAAAACTTCGGAAGATTTTGTTCAGTAGAGTGAATGGCTATTGTATGGGATGGTGTATTTTTCATTTTCTCCGCCTCTTTAATAATTTCTCATATTGTACTCAAGCATTCAATGCAAAAAATCAATATTACTTCTTTCTACTGTGAATCCCGATAATTTTGCTATTTTTGCATCACACAGACGAAAAGAAAAGTTAGCAATCAGAATTAGTATTCGTAGTACCTCCCAAGCACTAAAATGGTAAAATCGGATTTCCGGGGAGCGAAAGCGCCCCCTCCTGCCCTCTCATATGGTGGGCCCCCATCAGTGGCGTAGCCAGATAGATGGGGGTGAACCTTTCCCTTGAAGGGAGACTGAGCACGAATTTAAAGCGACATATACGTCTATACGAGACTTTCACTAATGAATCAAACCCATGGACCCCCATTAAGAAATTTCTGTCTACGAACTGGCCCCCACACGCTATACAGGGTGTCCCACGATTAATTGGACAGTGGAATATCTCGTGATCGGACGAAGTTATTGAGGTGAAACAAACGCAATGTTAATTAGTGAAGATGAGCTACCGCGGAATGCAAAAGTTGACCTCCTTCCCCGGGGTTTGGGGGAATGGGAGGAAAATGAAAACGAAAATCTGCAATAAAAAAATTTCGTCAATGTACAACGTATGTCCAAAGACTGCTCATTTGAAATCCATGCTTATGAACAGATCATTAGCGAAAACACAATTGAATTTCACCGAAAGCGCGCGAAATGGCAGGTGTACGAAATGTGATGTTCCATGTCTCCAAACTCCCAGAAATAACCCAGAAAGGAAACTATTCGTTGCAAATGTAGATGAATGGAGGCATGAAACAAACGTGCTATAGGATATTGACACCTCCCCGATCCTCATATCGGGTCATAAGGACGAGGCGGCGCACCATCTGGCTGAAACCATGGGTTTTCCGATTCACTTAGTGTATGTCCTCCAGCAAACTACCCAGAATATCGCAAAATACCATTGTGGTGGTAACGCATGTGCACCATAAGTGTAATCCCCATACTCATTGAAACATATTACGGGTCATCGAGGGTGAATGTACGACATCCCGCGAATAAATGCAATTGTGCCGTTGGTCGATTCCATTGGTCTGTGTTATGCGATGTAAAAAAAACACATGAAATACCGAACAGTAGACACAACAGCTTGTGCAATTAACTGTTCTCCCGTGTTGGAGGGGAGGGGGTGTAAGGTAGAAGTGGATGAAAAACATCGCGAAAATGAGTTTGCGGTGTAAAAGATATCTACCAAAAGATATTGTTGGCAAGATAAACCGGATAAAACCTCTGCTTTCGATGTCGTCATAGGGAATATCGCCACGTTAACGTTCGCGGGATTATGCAGATTTTGTACGAAGCTACGTACCAAGAGGTGTGAGGTCATACGTTCCTTGTTCGGCAACACCTAAACCAACTGAATACATGTCGCAGTGCGAGGGATTATGCAAATATCGTATGAGACTACGTTTCCTGAAGTGAGATGTCAGATGACGTATGAACGGTGTTCCAGTACTCTTACTGAATGCTGGCATTTCCTGCTGTAATCGTGTTGTAGACAGTAGAGTCGTTCAGTGGTATTCCGTAATTACTGCACAGCGTTGTCGACCAAGTTTTTCAGGTCAGTTTGTTTTCTTTAATTTCTTTAACCTGCGGATACCATAAGGTACGATGGTGTTCTCCAATGATGAATATGTAGATATGCTACTGATTTACGGAGATTATAAACGAAATTGTCGTTCAGCAGCCCAAATGTACAGAGAGAAATATCCAGACCGTCATCCGCCTAGTAAAAACTTATTTCGACATGTGGAACACAAACTGCGCAGTAGTGGCACATTGCCATCCAGGAAAAAGGCGTACCATCCTGAAACTGAAACTGATGAGGCACATGCTACTGCAGTACTGGGTACATTTCATTTGAATCCATGTACCTCAGTGCGACAAGTATCCGGTGAAGTAGGCATTTCGAAAACATCTGTGCACCGTATTTTACGCAATAACAAATATCACCCTTACAAGCTGCACTTAACACAAGGATTGGACGCCAATGATCCGGAAAAGAGGTTAGAATTCCTGGCCTGTTTCTCTGTCCTCATAAACAATGTCAACGTTAAGGCAAAAATTCTATGGAGCGACGAAGCAAGGTTCCACAACAATGGAGTTGTAAATCGGCACAACTGCCATTATTGGAATGACATAAATCCTCACTGGATGAGACAAACACTGTTTCGACGTGTTTGGGGTATAAACGTATGGTGTGGCATGCTGAATAACCACATCGTAGGTCCTTATTTTTACGAAGGTATTTTGACAGGCAATCGCTACCTTCATTTCCTGAGGAATATTTTACCTGGGTTGCTGGAGGACATACCACTAAGTGAAAGGCAGGACATGTGGTTTCAGCACGATGGTGCACCACCACATACTTTTCGCCCTGTGACAGAATATTTGAATGTTCACTTTCCTAACCGATGGATTGGTACCTATAGACCAATCAAGTGGCCTCCAAGATCTCCTGATTTGACACCACTAGATTATTTCCTATGGGGTCATTTGAAAACAGTTGTTTATTCAAATGAAGGGCATACACTGGACGAACTGCAACAAAGAATACGTTCAGAATGTGGAAGAATGTCGCCCAGAACTGTGCAATTAGCAACACAGAAAGTACTTATGACCAGATTCGAAATGTGTCTCCAGAACAATGGTGGTCACTTTGAACACGTAAGGTGATGTGGTCGTAGTTTGCTTCCTTTTATGTTTTGTTATCCAGTTGAACAGCTAATCTGCACACATGATATGTTGTCTGGGCTGAGGACTGCTCTGACATCCAACAAGTTCCACACTCTGGAATTAACGCTGACCCGAACTTGTGCATGCAGGCACGAACACATTTGCGCACTTTATTTTCGGCCATAAGTCATAAGACCTGTACTTTCCAACATGGAAGTAAAAATTGTTTTTTCTGTCTAGAAACAGTGACTCTTTGGTGTTGTATCCATTTTGTTGTTTAGTTAGCATGCGTGATGTCATCGGTGCATCCAAACAACAAACAGTACTGGCTCGTCACGGCACACACATTAAGTGGATGTGTATGACTACAAGGGTCTTGTAGAACGTTGTTTCATGCCTCCATGAATCTACATTTGCAACGAACAGTTTTCTTTCTGGGTTATTTTTGGGGTTTTGAAGACATGGAACATCACATTTCACACCCCCGCCATTTTGCGCGCTTTCGGTGAAATTCAATTATGTTTTCGCTAATGATCTGTTCATAAGCATGGCTTTCAAACGAGCAGTCTTTGTACGTACGTTGTACATTGACGACATTTTTTTATCGCAGATTTTCGTTTTCATTTTCCTCCCATTCCCCCAAACCCGGGGAAGGGGGTCAACTTTTGCATTCCGTGGTAGCTCATCTTCACTAATTTACATTGCTTTTTGTTTCACCTCAATAGCTTCGTCCGATCACGAGATATTCCACTGTCCAATGAATCATGGGACACCCTTATATGGCAACACTCAGCCCCTAAACACAATCCACCGTAGCCCTTATGTAAATTGAAAGTGTGGCGCCGACATTTGAGGACTGTGTAAAACCAACGGATGACCCCATAAAACCCGACGCTGCAGATGACAGAACCTCAGAAAGCAGGTGAAAAGTGGAGTAAGCACAATGACATCCGATAAGCAGCATGTGAGACATTGCACGCTTTTCGCGTTCCAGCTAAAAAAAAAAAAAATGCTAGTAAGGCTAAAGAAATTATTTTTTCAGCCTTAGGGGAAGCTGCTAAGTCCTACAGCACGTGTAAAATGTGGTTTCAGAGGTTTCGGGAAAGAAATTTCAATCTCGTGGATGATGTATGTCCCAGCCAACCCAAAAAGGTGAACGACGACGATTTGGAAAAGCTGTTGGCCGAAAATCCGTGTCAGACGCAGTCAGAGCTTGCTCAAGCACTTGGGGTAACCCAACAAGCAATCTCTATTCGCCTACACAAGCTCGGGAAAATTCACAAGGCCGGCCGTTGGATTCCCCACGTGCTCTCTTCTGACAACAAAGAACGACGTTGCGACATAGCTATTTCCCTGCTGTCCAGGTTCAACCGGAAGGACTTGCTTGTACAGAATAGTGACTGACGATGAAAAGTGGGTGTTGTACGACAATCCCATAAAGCGAACATCATGGGTCAACCCTGGTGAAGCATCGACATCGGCTGCGAAACCTAACATTCATGGCAAAAAACTCTTACTGTGCATTTGGTGGGACATGAAAGGTCTTATGAATTGCTAAAACCAGGTGAAACCGTCAATGCTGAGCGTTATCAACGGCAACTTTATTGTTTGAGGGACGCAATGGAGCTGTAACCACCGTTTACTGGCCATGAGACTTGGCAAGTGATACTGCTGCAGGACAACGCAAGGCCTCGCACGGCGAAAACCACCAGGGACACCAGTAGAGGAAAAGGGAGACTTCTGGCACAGGGACAGCCCTCCATAGATAACATTGGCTGTCCACGAGGCTGTCCCCGGCTGCCCACGAGGCTGTCCCAAGGCTGCCCCAGCTGCCCCGAGTCAGAATTTTTATCACGTGATCGTCCCCATGATGTGCTGCCCCCTAGCGGCGCTTCTTGGAACTTTCAATGGATCTTTTGAGGGATGGCAACGACCGAGAGGAAAGGGGTTGGATATAGGGGGATGTCAACTCGATGTGCTGCCCCCGAGTCAGAATTTTGTCACGCGATCGTCCCCATGATGTGCTGCCCCTAGCGGTGCTTCTTGGAACTTTCAATGGAACTTTGTTTTGAGGGATGGCAACGACCGAGAGGGATAGAGGTGGATATAAGGGGAATGTCAACTCGATGTGCTGCCCCCTAGCGGTGCTTTTGAAACTTTCGATGGATCTTTGATTTTGAGGGATGGCAACAACCGAGTGGGTCCGTTGGGATTTTTTGCATTTATTCCAGTGGTTTTCAAGCGAGATTTTTCCTCCTCTTCGATGTTATTTTTCACCGGAGGAAATTTTTACGTAACGATGCTGGGGAATTTTCTTTCCAATGGAGTAAAAATGCTCTAATGGTCTTAGCAAGGTCCTAACTCACGATGATTTGGTTTCAAAAATTGGTCAGGTGGTCTCGTGTACTACGTATTCACTCTAATTTTTTTTTAATTACTTTTACATTATTTCTTCATGGTTTTTTTTTTTATATATTTTTTGTATGTTTTGAGGGAGTTTTTTCGTGTAGATGTAATGAATTTTCTTGGGAACTTTTCTTTTTCATACATTTCATTTTATTTCAGACCATGAGACGGGGAAATGCTTATTTAGAAACGATTTCGTTCCTGTTCGCAGTAACTATTGGACTTTGACAAAAATTTTGGGAAATCAAGCGGAAATGTAGACATGTTAATTCTGAGTCTTTCGCCCTTCCAATATTTTTTTTCTAGTCGTAATGTTTTCATGTACTATGTATTCCAGCTCTTTTCTTTTTTATAACTTTTACGTTATTTCATCATGAATTTTTATATTTTTTGTATGTTTTGAGGAGTTTTTCGTGTAGATGTAATGAATTTTCTGGGGAACTTTTCTTTTTCCTTTATTCAATTTTATTACAGATCATGGGACGAGGAAATGCTTCTTTTGTGAAACGATTTCGTTTCTGTTCGCAGTAATTATTGGACTTTGTCATTTTTTTTTTTTGTTAAATGACTTCATGCTAATTCTGAGTCTTTCGCCTTAGCAATATTATTTTCTCGTAATTTTTTCGTGGGTTCAAGAACTCTACAGGTCTTTCACAGGTTACAATTCTGATGAAACAATATTTTCTTACTTTATTTCGCATATCATTATAGCTTCCCAATTTCGCTATTTTACTTCATCTTTTTTTTTTTTTGAAATTTCGTAAAACTTTTCAGTATGTCAGTAATTGTTTTCTTACTTGGTCAAATTTGTGACTCCATTTATTTGGACTCTTTTTTTTTTTTTTCATTTCATTTCAACAAAACGATTATTTTAGATGTAGCAAGTCATCAGATTTTTGTTTCCTTATATAGCATATTTTCAAACTTGCTTAAAAATATTCCTCAAAGCTTTGCATGTAATCAAATATGCATTTTTTTTTATTCTTTCTAGTTTGCTATACTTTTCGTGGACTGTCCCAATAAGAAAGCATTCATTGTCAAGACATACAATCTAAAACCTTTTTTCTTACGATAAAATTTGTATTCTTTGGGCTGTATATTTTTCTGTCTCGTCCGAAAAAACATTCATTCTAGAGGCAAAGCTAGTGATTCCGTTCATCCCATAAACATTATTTTTGTAACGTTTTACTAACTCATCAGAAAAGCAGTTATTCCCCACCCCCATAGCGAAAATAAAGAAATTCTTACTTCTTTTCCATACATATCAACTCAATCTATTTCTTTTCGAAATGCTGGTCATGACATTTCAACTAAAATTTCCTACTTTCACCAAAAATCATATTCTTAAACGAGCTATTTTTTTTTTTTTACTTTATTTCATGTATAACTAAATTTTTATTGTTTCCTCACCTCATCAAAGTTAATAAGAACTTCCCCAATCTCATTCCTTTCCCTCATTTAGTTCGCTGTAAATTGAGATGTTTCAAAACTTCGCGTATATTTCTTTCACTAAATGTCCAGTTCTCCCGTATCGGTCCCATCATTTTTAACTTCTGTGCCAGCCGCATTTTTCTTTAGACGTTTAGTTTCATTGACCTTTTCTTTCGTTTCAATTAGGTTTTCATTATCGTATTTTTTATTCATTGTCTCAGCAGAAAAAGCTTTCATTCTGGAGACATTGCGACCAAGTCCGTACTTCCTCTAAACATTTTATTTCACGTTTTACTAATTCGTAAGAATAGCAAATGTTTCCAAACTCTCATAGTGAAAATATCGTATTCCCCTTATTTTTCCTATCGATTTAATTGCTCTTATTTTTCCATTCGACTTTACTTTTGAACAGAAATGTGTCTAAAATCTTCAGATGTATTTTAGTCTCTAAGGCCGATTCTTCACTATTTCAAATAAAGTCATTGTAGGATTTTAGTGTAAATGCCCCTAAATCTTTAGAACTTCCTTTTCATAGTTAGATACTAATTCCTCGAGGTTTAAATTAAAACATGAAAGAAGAGTGTTTACGCTCTCTCCAGTGAACGAAGAGTGTTTTTACGCTTTCCCCCAAGAAATTAACTTTGGAATCTCCCTTCTACCGGAAAATGACTATCTTGTGCGACTGTTTTCACACGCCTACTGCTTTGCTGGAAAACCTCATATGACATGAAATCCCTTTGCTTGGTAGATTAAACTAAATTCTGGTTTTGAACTTTGAACGCAAACTCAAGCTTGCAAAAGCATAGTTTTCTGAGCGAACTTAAACTGTCTAAGATGACAAAAATCTAAAACTGGTGACTCAATGGGACAGAGCGTTTGAACTTTGCCGTTCATTCAAGATTTAAGAGATCAGTCGTGAACCACTACAAGGAAATAAGCAGACCCTGATTTAGTCCACTGTTTCCAAGGAAGGTAGAAAGCTAGTGTCGTAATTCAAAAGCTCATAACTCAAGCCTCCCCAGGATTTAATTTTGGACGGGCGATTAGTCAGATGTCTATGCTTAGACATTGAAAAATTACTTCAGACAAATATTTTCTTACTTAAAAGTGCTTCAAGTCAGAATTTGTATTACTTAAGATTCCCCTTAGTCAATATTTTTTCTATCTTAAAAACTTCTAAAGGGTTGATTTTGAAAAAAAAATGAGTTCTCCCAAAAACGTAAAATTTCCACAGAATTGTATGAGGAACCAAATAAATTGACGAAGCTTGAATGTTAAGTCTTTCAACCCATTTCTTTCTCTTCATGTTTCATTCCATAAACTTTCTTCAAATTCCTATATACCCAAGAATTTTGTTAAATGTCCAAGTTCGACTCCACCAGAAATTTTCTGAAAATGATAGTTTCTCTTTTTAAAAAAAAATTCCAAAATAAGAATCCCTTCAATGAAACAAGAAATTCCTATTCAAAGCATTCCATCATTCTTTCTACTTCAAATACTCTCTTTGTAAATCTAAGGAGCTGTTTTTGTTTTAGGTTTTTTTTTTTTAATATTCATATATTTTTCCCTCTAACTTTAGAAGAAATTTTCCCGAAATGTATGTACATATACGAAAGTAAAACATCATACAACTGCTTGATGTTCAATTCACTTCACGCTGTCTTAAGGATATTCTTTCATTTTCTCATAACACATAGACATGTTATTTTTCTTCCCATTTACTTCAAAGGCTTGAGATCAACTTAATCGAGTCCTTTGAGAAAAACTTTCATAGAAAAGCATAAATGTACTGAAAATGTCAGTTTTCTTAAAGAAATCATAAGAATAAGAATTTTTTTTTTACTGAAACAAGTTTCCATGTTCAAAGCATTAAGTGGCTCTTTTCGCATCAAATTCAGTATTTCTTCATGTAAACTTTATTCTTTTTCTACTTCATATCGTCGTTCGTTTCTTGTTTTTCCCTATGTAACTTAAAACTTCTTTTCTTAATCTATTTTTCATAAAGTATCATTCTTTGAGTTGATTTTCTCTCTCTCTCTCTCTCTCTCTCTCTCTCTCTCTCTCTTTTAAATGCATTCATAAGTTCATATTGAGAAGGGTTTAAATTTTGATTGAAAGATCGTTTTAGGAAAAGTTGAAAACTGATAATGTTCGTTTCCGGAAAAGTACATTCTCATATAGGGTTAAAATGGAACACTTCATATTTTCTTAGGGGCGGTTTTGATGAAACACGTTTCAGTAAAAACAGTGAAATTCCCATTGAATAACATGGGGAGCTATGAAATTTAAGAAGCACGTTTTCGTTCAAAGAAAATATTTTAAAAGGCCTATATTCGATTCAGTTGAAAACGATTCTGGTAGAAAACAGAATGCAGAAAAAACAGTCCCAGCAAGTTCCTGAAAGTTGAAAATAGATGAGGTTGAAATTTGGAAAAATGTCTAAGGAAAGAAATTGTTATAAAACACAGACTTTTTAGTTTTCCCAGGCTAGCGGAGTCTTCAGTGAGAGCACTTCTTCTTTTTCAAACCAAAGAATGAAGCGAGTCAGTTTGAAACATTTCAAACTCCCCGAAAATAAGCCGTGTACTCTGGTTTCGACTCAATACAGTAAAGCATTGCTCTCAGACCAGTCGGAATTCCGCCTCAATTGGTTGCCTAATGGAAAACCTTAGACCCATCTCCAATAAAAATACCCAAATATTCTTAAGAAAGTCTAGCAAAAAGCACTAGTTCCCCATTAAATCAATTGCATTCATCCTGTTACTGTTTTACACATTTCAAAAAAAGAACTTTACATTCTCACTTTTACTTTAAAATTTTTGAAAAGCTTAATATTTTCACTCATTTCCATAAAAAAATAATTTCCTTAAAATTTAATTTGAAAAAAAAAATTACTCTTAAAATTTATGCCTTAAAACTAAAAAAATATTTATGCTTAATATTTCAATAAATAATAAATATTCACAAACTCACCTTCTACCTTGCCAATAAAAAAACTACATTCATTTCTGAATTTATATAATCGAAATCATTATTTCTCCAAGTAGTTCTTTTCCTATGATTGTAGAGAGGAACTCTTCTAAAATCTCCCTTTTCCACATGTGTTCGACACAGACCGTATAGTTTTCCAGGCTAGGGGTCTTCAGTGAGAGCGCTTCATCTTTTCAACTCAAAGAAGAAAGCGAGTCAGTTTGAAACATTTCAAAACTCCCCGAAAATAAGCCGTGTACTCTGGTTTCGACTCAATACAGTAAAACATTGCTCTCAGACCAGTCAGAAATCCACCCGATTGGTCACCTAATTGAAAACATCAGACCATTTCCAATAGCAATACCCAAATTTCCTTAAGAAAAGTCTAGCAAAAAGCACTAGTTACCCATTAAAACAATTGCATTCATCCTGCTACTGTTTAAACATTTCGAAAAAGAAATTTCTTTTACTTTTTAAAATTCTTGAAAGCTTTAAATTTTTGTCTCATTTCAATAAAAAAATTATTTCACCTAAAATTTAATTAAAAAAAAATTACTCTTTAAATGTATGCCTCAAAACTAAAAAATATTTACGCTTAATATTTCAATAAATATTCCCAAACTCACCTTCTCACTTGCCAATTAAAAAAAAAAAAAACTATAACAATTCTTCAGTCCACTTGAATTCCCTAACACGAACTTTGATTACAGAAGAAAATACGGAAACAGTCATAAAAGATTTCCTCCTAAATGAAAATAATGTTCAGGAATTGATTCCAGACTGAATCCAATAGAACAGCTTTTCTCAGGTTGAACCTCCAGAACACAAGTGGAGACGAATGAAAACTCATCACAATTTTCAGATGGAATCAAGCATTTGAACAGCTGGGGGAACCGACACACTGCTTCTTAGCGAAAGAAACAGAAACGTCTGGAAGATTCATACAGTTTTTCCCAATGAATAAATGTGGAAAAAACAACGTTACCCAGCTGATGGAAACAGAATTTGAAAGACTTGATGACGTCTTACTTTATTCAAACTTAGAACAGAACTAAAATTCACTAAGTGTTTCCTTTGCATACTGTGACTAATACATGACCCTTATCACAACACGTGTTGGTGTGTCACATGCGTCAGCGCACAGTGACTGTTTCCTTATCTGTTCATCTCTCAACGAACATGCTATCGACTCTTAATCAGACAGCTTATTTTCAGGTAAATTCTTAGAGAAAAACGAAAGGACTTCATTATAATTAATTTTCATATCCAGAGAGAATAAAATCCAAAAATGTATTCGGTAAGAAATTCTTCATGGTTGAATTTTCCACAAAAGGAATACGGAAAGCGAAAGAATTTAATCAGACACCCTGAAAGAATTCATCTCAGAATTAAAACCGCTTTTGAAAAAAAAACAAAAAAAAACCAGTAAACTATAGAATACTTTGTTTGTCACATAAAGAAAACACAGTGTACAATTTCAATATTTCCCGTTTTCTTAAAATTTTCCCACGTGATGACTTAGGTCAACTGAGTTCCAGAAATGCTTCGTCTACTTTAGTATTTCGATTCTGAGGAAGTTCTTCCCGATACTGTTAAGATATTTTCTCAAAATCCAGTTGTAAAATAAATTTGGTCATGTTTATTTGATTGTCGTTGTCGGAGATTTCCAACCTGTTCATATCCACCATGTCATACACTGTGTCCCCGAGAGTTTCTTCAAGCAGAAAAGAGCCTTCATTCCACAGAAATTCTTCTTTTGGTGTTTGTAATGTTTCCAAAGTCAAATTATTTTTTTCCCAATGCTTTCCTAATTAAAGCTGAAAACGAAATGGAACGAAGAAACGTCTGTTGTATGATTCTTAACATAGTAGATTTCTTATCAGCCACTTTAGTCCAATGTTCGCCGCACAGAGAAATTTCAGATTTCAAAATTTCACCATCCTGACCCACTTTTTTTCTGAGTGAAATCCAATACATGGTGAAAATCTCGACTTATGCATTCCTTTGAGTGGGGAATCGCTCTCATGAAAGGAGGCCAACGGTTAAAATCGACATTGATTAAAATTGGAGAGAGGAAAATATGAGAATTGAATAAACAATGCATAGATGGATTCCCGAAAACATAAAAAATATAAGTTTTATATATATAAAAAAAAAAAAAATTCCATGAAAAATATTGGAGGGCGAATGATATCTCACATCGTCATCCATTCCACCCAAAATTAAACAAATACGTGTACTGACAACAGAGATTTAATGGACTTTGTTAAATTTTGGGAGGAGTGGAAGACCGATGTGAGATATCATTCACCCTCCAATATTTTTCATGGAATTTTTTTTTATATAAAACTTATATTTTTTATGTTTTCGGGAATCCCTGTCTATGCATTATTTATTCAATTCTCATATTTTCCTCTCCAATTTTAATCAATGTCGATTTTAACCGTTGCCCTCTTTCATGAGAACGATTGCCCACTCAAAGGAATGCATAAGTCGAGATTTTCACCATGTATTGGATTTCACTCAGAAAAAAAGTGGGTCAGGATGGTGAAATTTTGAAATCTGAAATTTCTCTGTGCGGCGAACATTGGACTAAAGTGGCTGATAAGAAATCTACTATGTTAAGAGTCATACAACAGACGTTTCTTCGTTCCATTTCGTTTTCAGCTTTAATTAGGAAAGCATTGGGAAAAAATAATTTGACTTTGGAAACATTACAAACACCAAAAGAAGAATTTCTGTGGAATGAAGGCTCTTTCTGCTTGAAGAAACTCTCGGGGACACAGTGTATGACATGGTGGATATGAACGGGTTGGAAATCTCCGACAACGACAATCAAATAAACATGACCAAAATTATTTTACAACTGGATTTTGAGAAAATATCTTAACAGTATCGGGAAGAACTTCCTCGGAATCGAAATACTAAAGTAGACGAAGCATTTCTGGACTCAGTTGACCTAAGTCATCACGTGGGAGAAATTTTAAGAAAACGGGGAATATTGAAATCGTACACTGTGTTTTCTTTATGTGACAAACAAAGTATTCTATAGTTTACTGGGTTTTTTTGTTTTTTTTTCAAAAGCGGTTTTAATTCTGAGATGAATTCTTTCAGGGTGTCTGATTAAATTCTTTCGCTTTCCGTATTCCTTTTGTGGAAAATTCAACCATGAAGAATTTCTTACCGAATACATTTTAGTTTTATTCTCTCTGGATATGAAAATTAATTATAATGAAGTCCTTTCGTTTTTCTCTAAGAATTTACCTGAAAATAAGCTTTGTCTGATTAGAGTCGATAGCATGTTCGTTGAGAGATGAACAGATAAGGAAACAGTCACCGTGAAGCGCTGACGCATGGTGACACACCAACACGTGTTGTGATAAGGGTCATGTATTAGTCACAGTATGCAAAGGAAACGCTTAGTGAATTTTAGTTCTGTTCTAAGTTTGAATAAAGTGAAGACGTCATCAAGTCTTTCAAATTCTGTTTCCATCAGGTGGGTAACGTTGTTTTTTTCCACATTTATTCATTGGGAAAGAAGCTGTATGAATCTTCCAGACGTTTCTGTTTCTTTCGCTAAGAAGCAGTGTGTCGGTTCCCCCAGCTGTTCAAATGCTTTGATTCCATCTGAAAATTGTGATGAGTTTTCATTCGTCTCCACTTGTGTTCTGGAGGTTCAACCTGAGAAAAGCTGTTCTATTGGATTCAGTCTGGAATCAATTCCTGAACATTATTTTCATTTAGGAGGAAATCTTTTTATGACTGTTTCCGTATTTTCTTCTGTAATCAAAGTTCGTGTTAGGGAATTCAAGTGGACTGAAGAATTGTTATAGTTTTTTTTTTTTTTTAATTGGCAAGTGAGAAGGTGAGTTTGGGAATATTTATTGAAATATTAAGCATAAATATTTTTTAGTTTTGAGGCATACATTTAAAGAGTAATTTTTTTTTAATTAAATTTTAGGTGAAATAATTTTTTTATTGAAATGAGACAAAAATTTAAGCTTTCAAGAATTTTAAAAAGTAAAAGAAATTTCTTTTTTCGAAATGTTTAAACAGTAGCAGGATGAATGCAAATTGTTTTAATGGGTAACTAGTGCTTTTTTGCTAGACTTTTCTTAAGGAAATTTGGGTATTGCTATTGGAAATGGTCCTGATGTTTTCAATTAGGTGACCAATCGGGTGGATTTCTGACTGGTCTGAGAGCAATGTTTTACTGTATTGAGTCGAAACCAGAGTACACGGCTTATTTTCGGGGAGTTTGAAATGTTTCAAACTGACTCGCTTTTCTTTCTTTGAGTTGAAAAGATGAAGCGCTCTCACTGAAGACCCCGTAGCCTGGAAAAACTATACAGTCTGTGTCGAACACATGTGGAAAAGGGAAGATTTTAGAAGAGTTCCTCTCTACAATCATAGGAAAAGAACTACTTGGAGAAATAATGATTTCGATTATATAAATTCAGAAATGAATGTAGTTTTTTTTTATTGGCAAGGTAGAAGGTGAGTTTGTGAATATTTATTATTTATTGAAATATTAAGCATAAATATTTTTTTAGTTTTAAGGCATAAATTTTAAGAGTAATTTTTTTTTTCAAATTAAATTTTAAGGGAAATTATTTTTTTTTTTATGGAAATGAGTGAAAATATTAAGCTTTTCAAGAATTTTAAAGTAAAAGTGAGAATGTAAAAGTTCTTTTTGAAATGTGTAAAACAGTAACAGGATGAATGCAATTGATTTAATGGGGAACTAGTGCTTTTTTTGCTAGACTTTTCTTAAGAATATTTGGGTATTTTTATTGGAGATGGGTTCAAGGTTTTCCATTAGGCAACCAATTGAGGCGGAATTCCGACTGGTCTGAGAGCAATGCTTTACTGTATTGAGTCGAAACCAGAGTACACGGCTTATTTTCGGGGAGTTTGAAATGTTTCAAACTGACTTTCATTCTTTGGTTTGAAAAAGAAGAAGTGCTCTCACTGAAGACCCCGCTAGCCTGGGAAAACTAAAAAGTCTGTGTTTTATAACAATTTTCTTTCCTTAGACATTTTTCCAAATTTCAACCTCATCTATTTTCAACTTTCAGGAACTTGCTGGGACTGTTTTTTCTGCATTCTGTTTTCTACCAGAATCGTTTTCAACTGAATCGAATATAGGCCTTTTAAAATATTTTCTTTGAACGAAAACGTGCTTCTTAAATTTCATAGCTCCCCATGTTATTCAATGGGAATTTCACTGTTTTTACTGAAACGTGTTTCATCAAAACCGCCCCTAAGAAAATATGAAGTGTTCCATTTTTTAACCCTATATGAGAATGTACTTTTCCGAAACGAACATTATCAGTTTTCAACTTTTCCTAAAACGATCTTTCAATCAAAATTTAAACCCTTCTCAATATGAACTTATGAATGCATTTAAAAGAGAGAGAGAGAGAGAGAGAGAGAGAGAGAGAGAGAGAGAGAGAGAAAAATCAACTCAAAAAGAATGATACTTTATGAAAAATAGATTAAGAAAAGAAGTTTTAAGTTACATAGGGAAAACAAGAAACGAACGACGATATGAAGTAGAAAAAGAATAAAGTTTACATGAAGAAATACTGAATTTGATGCGAAAAGAGCCACTTAATGCTTTGAACATGGGAAACTTTGTTTCAGTAAAAAAAAATTCTTATTCTTATGATTTCTTTAAGAAAACTGACATTTTCAGTACATTTATGCTTTTCTATGAAAGTTTTTCTCAAAGGACTCGATTAAGTTGATCTCAAGCCTTTGAAGTAAATGGGAAGAAAAATAACATGTCTATGTGTTATGAGAAAATGAAAGAATAATCCTTAAGACAGCGTGAAGTGAATTGAACATCAAGCAGTTGTATGATGTTTTACTTTCGTATATGTACATACATTTCGGGAAAATTTCTTCTAAAGTTAGAGGGAAAAAAATATATGAATATTAAAAAAAAAAAAACCTAAAACAAAAACAGCTCCTTAGATTTACAAAGAGAGTATTTGAAGTAGAAAGAATGATGGAATGCTTTGAATAGGAATTTCTTGTTTCATTGAAGGGATTCTTATTTTGGAATTTTTTTTTAAAAAAGAGAAACTATCATTTTCAGAAAATTTCTGGTGGAGTCGAACTTGGACATTTAACAAAAATTCTTGGGTATATAGGAATTTGAAGAAAGTTTATGGAATGAAACATGAAGAGAAAGAAATGGGTTGAAAGACTTAACATTCAAGCTTCGTCAATTTATTTGGTTCCTCATACAATTCTGTGGAAATTTTACGTTTTTGGGAGAACTCATTTTTTTTTTCAAAATCAACCCTTTAGAAGTTTTTAAGATAGAAAAAATATTGACTAAGGGGAATCTTAAGTAATACAAATTCTGACTTGAAGCACTTTTAAGTAAGAAAATATTTGTCTGAAGTAATTTTTCAATGTCTAAGCATAGACATCTGACTAATCGCCCGTCCAAAATTAAATCCTGGGGAGGCTTGAGTTATGAGCTTTTGAATTACGACACTAGCTTTCTACCTTCCTTGGAAACAGTGGACTAAATCAGGGTCTGCTTATTTCCCTTGTAGTGGTTCACGACTGATCTCTAAATCTTGAATGAACGGCAAAGTTCAAACGCTCTGTCCCATTGAGTCACCAGTTTTAGATTTTTGTCATCTTAGACAGTTTAAGTTCGCTCAGAAAACTATGCTTTTGCAAGCTTGAGTTTGCGTTCAAAGTTCAAAACCAGAATTTAGTTTAATCTACCAAGCAAAGGGATTTCATGTCATATGAGGTTTTCCAGCAAAAGCAGTAGGCGTGTGAAAACAGTCGCACAAGATAGTCATTTTCCGGTAGAAGGGAGATTCCAAAGTTAATTTCTTGGGGGAAAGCGTAAAAACACTCTTCGTTCACTGGAGAGAGCGTAAAAACACTCTTCTTTCATGTTTTAATTTAAACCTCGAGGAATTAGTATCTAACTATGAAAAGGAAGTTCTAAAGATTTAGGGGCATTTACACTAAAATCCTACAATGACTTTATTTGAAATAGTGAAGAATCGGCCTTAGAGACTAAAATACATCTGAAGATTTTAGACACATTTCTGTTCAAAAGTAAAGTCGAATGGAAAAATAAGAGCAATTAAATCGATAGGAAAAAATAAGGGGAATACGATATTTTCACTATGAGAGTTTGGAAACATTTGCTATTCTTACGAATTAGTAAAACGTGAAATAAAAATGTTTAGAGGAAGTACGGACTTGGTCGCAATGTCTCCAGAATGAAAGCTTTTTCTGCTGAGACAATGAATAAAAATACGATAATGAAAACCTAATTGAAACGAAAGAAAAGGTCAATGAAACTAAACGTCTAAAGAAAAAATGCGGCTGGCACAGAAGTTAAAAATGATGGGACCGATACGGGAGAACTGGACATTTAGTGAAAGAAATATACGCGAAGTTTTGAAACATCTCAATTTACAGCGAACTAAATGAGGGAAAGGAATGAGATTGGGGAAGTTCTTATTAACTTTGATGAGGTGAGGAAACAATAAAAATTTAGTTATACATGAAATAAAGTAAAAAAAAAAAAAATAGCTCGTTTAAGAATATGATTTTTGGTGAAAGTAGGAAATTTTAGTTGAAATGTCATGACCAGCATTTCGAAAAGAAATAGATTGAGTTGATATGTATGGAAAAGAAGTAAGAATTTCTTTATTTTCGCTATGGGGGTGGGGAATAACTGCTTTTCTGATGAGTTAGTAAAACGTTACAAAAATAATGTTTATGGGATGAACGGAATCACTAGCTTTGCCTCTAGAATGAATGTTTTTTCGACGAGACAGAAAAATATACAGCCCAAAGAATACAAATTTTATCGTAAGAAAAAAGGTTTTAGATTGTATGTCTTGACAATGAATGCTTTCTTATTGGGACAGTCCACGAAAAGTATAGCAAACTAGAAAGAATAAAAAAATGCATATTTGATTACATAAAGCTTTGAAGAATATTTTTAAGCAAGTTTGAAAATATGCTATATAAGGAAACAAAAATCTGATGACTTGCTACATCTAAAATAATCGTTTTGTTGAAATGAAATGAAAAAAAAAAAAGAGTCCAAATAAATGGAGTCACAAATTTGACCAAGTAAGAAAACAATTACTGACATACTGAAAAGTTTTACGAAATTTCAAAAAAAAAAAAAGATGAAGTAAAATAGCGAAATTGGGAAGCTATAATGATATGCGAAATAAAGTAAGAAAATATTGTTTCATCAGAATTGTAACTGTGAAAGACCTGTAGAGTTCTTGAACCCACGAAAAAATTACGAGAAAATAATATTGCTAAGGCGAAAGACTCAGAATTAGCATGAAGTCATTTAACAAAAAAAAAAAAATGACAAAGTCCAATAATTACTGCGAACAGGAACGAAATCGTTTCTAAAGAAGCATTTCCTCGTCCCATGATCTGTAATAAAATTGAATAAAGGAAAAAGAAAAGTTCCCAGAAAATTCATTACATCTACACGAAAAAACTCCTCAAAACATACAAAAAATATAAAAAATTCATGATGAAATAACGTAAAAGTTATAAAAAAGAAAAGAGCTGGAATACATAGTACATGAAAACATTACGACTAGAAAAAAAAATATTGGAAGGGCGAAAGACTCAGAATTAACATGTCTACATTTCCGCTTGATTTCCCAAAATTTTTGTCAAAGTCCAATAGTTACTGCGAACAGGAACGAAATCGTTTCTAAATAAGCATTTCCCCGTCTCATGGTCTGAAATAAAATGAAATGTATGAAAAAGAAAAGTTCCCAAGAAAATTCATTACATCTACACGAAAAAACTCCCTCAAAACATACAAAAAATATATAAAAAAAAAACCATGAAGAAATAATGTAAAAGTAATTAAAAAAAATTAGAGTGAATACGTAGTACACGAGACCACCTGACCAATTTTTTGAAACCAAATCATCGTGAGTTAGGACCTTGCTAAGACCATTAGAGCATTTTTACTCCATTGGAAAGAAAATTCCCCCAGCATCGTTACGTAAAAATTTCCTCCGGTGAAAAATAACATCGAAGAGGAGGAAAAATCTCGCTTGAAAACCACTGGAATAAATGCAAAAAATCCCAACGGACCCACTCGGTTGTTGCCATCCCTCAAAATCAAAGATCCATCGAAAGTTTCAAAAAGCACCGCTAGGGGAGCAGCACATCGAGTTGACATTCCCCTATATCCACCCCCTATCCCTCTCGGTCGTTGCCATCCCTCAAAAACAAAGTTCCATTGAAAGTTCCAAGAAGCACCGCTAGGGGCAGCACATCATGGGGACGATCGCGTGACAAAATTCTGACTCGGGGGCAGCACATCGAGTTGACATCCCCCTATATCCAACCCCTTTCCCTCTCGGTCGTTGCCATCCCTCAAAAGATCCATTGAAAGTTCCAAGAAGCGCCGCTAGGGGGCAGCACATCATGGGGACGATCACGTGATAAAAATTCTGACTCGGGGGCAGCTGGGGCAGCCTTGGGACAGCCTCGTGGGCAGCCGGGGACAGCCTCGTGGACAGCCAATGTTAAGTCTATGGAGGGCTGTCCCTGTGCCAGAAGTCTCCCTTTTCCTCTACTGACACCCCAACTACGTTCGGTTAGGAAGTTCTTCCGCACCCAGTGTATTCTCCAGACAACCCCATCGGATTACCATTTGTTCCGGTCCCTCAAACACCATTCGTACTTCAAAACACCCGATGATGTTACTCAAAGTATTGCCGATTTCATTGACTCCAAACCGCCGTCCTTTTACCGGGATGGGATCCGCCATCTGCCCAATCATTGGCAGGAGTGTATAGATGCCGATGGAGATTATTTCACATGTTAAGATGTAAGTTAATTATTTCACATGTTAAGATGTAAGTTAACCGACTTTGTAGGGAAAAGGCCGCGAATTAATTTGTACACCTTAAAATTGCCCACTGTTCCAGGAAACCAGTTCGATGCTTTCTAAATATCACGTTCGGATAAAATCATTCAAACTTAAGTTTCATCCCTGTTCAGATACCTTTTGCCACAAAGGTCAATTTACGTAAAGTTTCTGTTTGAAATAATATATGGTGTCTCCGCTAGGGAGCTTAGATCCATACTGCACTTTTCCTTAAATCTTTGCTTATGGAAACTGGACTTTACAATTTTTTCTTGAGGTAGATGGAGGTGACGGCAATGAATATTTCGCATGTATTTTACAATATTTTGAGACAAAATGCTTTGCCATCAGTAAAGGGCGCAAGTGCGTATTTCTGTTTTTAACATGCTTGTAATCGCATCTTCGTTTAGAAAAATCTAACTGAAAAAAATCTTTTGCAGCCAGACGTCATTCACAGCGGAAAACATTTCAGTGTGTACTCTTTTTCTGAAAATAATGTGTAGTTTTCGCGCTAAGGGGAAAATTTCTCTAATGATATATCCCAGCTTGGATATCTTCCGTTATGTGAAATGTATTGCGCACAATTGTGATTTTTCGTAGCACGCATTTCAGCTGCTAGTGGCTTGAAAGCAGCTATTTGTGGATGTTATACAAATTATGTAGGAATCCGGTATATTTATACAGGGGGTGAGTCGAAAGTTTTGCAGTGTTTGGATCCCTTTATGTCTTCATACGTTCCTTTACGACGAAAGCTGACTAGCATTCAAAGTATAGGCCATCGTGTTTCACCGTCTTTAGCCATCTGTCTGCCAGTTCTTCGATTCCGCGGCGAAACCAGTTCTCGTCCTTCGAGGCGAAGAACTCCTTCACTCCAGCTGCCACCTCCTCCTATAGTTGTTGAAGTGCCGCCCGCGAAGGAAGTGGGCCATGGACTGGAACAAGTAATAATTTCACGGGGCAAGGTCCGTACTATATGCTGCGTGTGGCATCAGTTCAATGCCCTCAAGTTCCTGGAGTTTTGCCCGGGTCTTTCGCGCGGTATGAGGCCGAGCGTTGTCCTGCTGTAGGAGAGAGCGCTTTCTGTTCACCTGTGCCGGGAACTTCTCCTCCAAAACGGCATACATCCGCTCCAGCTGTTCAGAGTAGAGGTTGGTATTGATGGTCCGACCGTCTGGAACATATTCGTAATGGATTAATTAAGTAATGGATTAATTCCACTAGATGCAGAGCATCACCTTGTGCCTGAAGTGCCCACGTTTGGCAACAAGTTCAGGAAGCTGGCCTGGGCTCAACCACTGCCGTTGTGTGTTAGGATTACGGAAATAGACCCACTTTTCATCGCACGTAACAATTCTCTTGACAATTCTCAGCACGTGCGTTTATGCAAATATTGTAAAATTTGCGACTCACTCTCTGTATATACACACACAAGAAGAACTCTCTTTACGCCGGGGTTAGGTTCCTGAGATTTTTTTATTTTTTATTTTTTTGATTGGAGGTTTAACGACCACCGTGAGCAACTCAATGGGCTATAAGCAGTCGCCCGTCCCTAATTTAGGGTCACTGGTTCCAGGGAAGGGAGAGAGCCAGTGCCGTAAGACAAACACAACATCCATGCCTGACCGGGATTCGAACCCGGACCCTTACGGACGAATGATCAGGGCCCAACGCCTTAGACCACTGCGCCACCGGGGCGACGTTCCTGAGATTACCGGCGTAAAATGAAGCAGGGAAAATTGAAGCAAAATTATAATGGGAACATATGTAAAGAACATTAGACATTAGGTTCCGTTCCCAGATTTTCGGTAATCAACGCAAAATTCTTGAAAAATGTTTTATTTTACGAAATTAACGTATTGAAAAATTGTATAACGTTCAAGAAAATATTGCTTAAGAAAAGTAAAAAAAAAAAAAAAAAATTGCTGTTGTGAATACGATAAAATAGATGTCTGTTAGGTTTTCTTCTTTTCTAGAAAAAATAATAAGTTACAGTGGTAAGAATGAAATATGGGATTAACACCGTTGTACAATACAAATTTGGAAGTTGTGAATCCGTTTATTGGTGTAAATATGGCATGAATGTTAAGTCAGATAGCCGACCCGGTGGCGCAGTGGTCTAAGCGATGGCCTCTGATCATTCGTCCGAACGGGGTCCGGGTTCGAATACCGGTGAGGCATGGATGTTGTGTTTGTCTTACGGCACTGGCTCTCTCCCTTCCCTGGAACCAGTGACCCTAAATTAGGGACGGGCGACTGCTTATAGCCCATTGAGTTGCTCACGGTGGTCGTTAAAAATCCAATCAAAAAAAAAAAAAAAAAAAGTCAGATAGTATCCGAAAGCTTGAAAATTTCGTCGTCCTTGAGCGGGAATTGAAACAGCGTCTCCCGGCTAGCGCTCAAGTATGCTACCCACTACACCACCTAAAACGACCAAGTTTCCGTTTAATTTGAATAGTCATCACAGGATTCACTTCAGGACGACGAAATTTTCAAGTTTTAGGATATTATATGACTTAACATTCGTGTCATATTTACACCAATAAACGGATTCATAACTTCCAAATTGCCGCCCCGGTGGCGCAGTGGTCTAAGCGATGGCCTCTGATCATTCGTCCGAAAGGGGTCCGGGTTCGAATCCCGGTGAGGCATGGATGTTGTGTTTGTCTTATGGCACTGGCTCTCTCCCTTCCCTGGAACCAGTGACCCTAAATTAGGGACGGGCGACTGCTTATAGCCCATTGAGTTGCTCATGGTGTTCGTTAAAAATCCAATAAAAAAAAAAAAAACCCTTCCAAATTCGTAAGTTATATTGGGTTGGAAAGAAAGCCATGTCTCCAAATGCAAGGCAACAGAAAAATGCTAGTTATCATAAATACAAGTAGAAATCAGTCCAAAATGTAGTCTCCATCGTTTACCATGACGTGCTGTCATCGTCTCGGCAGCTGTTGAACACCGTCCCTGTAGAACTGTGGCGGTCTGAATGCAAAGAAGAGAGTAAATGCTCGTTAGACATCATCCCGGTTGGTGAAGTGCTGTCCGCCCAGGAAATAACGCAACGACCGGGAAAGGTGGGAGTCGCTGGAGGGGCAATATCCGGGAAATAGGCTGGGTGCGGGGTGCGGTAGCGGCTCCCAGCCCAGCTCCCTGATCGTGTCACAGGTCACCCGTGCTGTGTGAGGTCTCGTTCCATCCTGCTATAGGAGGACGCCCATGTGGTTGAGCAGTGAGTGCAGATCGCCGAGCTGACGGCAGTAAACATCGGCGGTGATAGTGTTGTTGTCCGGAAGCAGCTCAAAAAACACAAAAACACGATACTCCGCATATCCCACCAAACAGACAGCAGGACCTTACGTGGGTGTAGGACGGCTTTGAGGGTCGGCATGAGCTTCTGCTTTGGGTCCAACCACTGTTTCCTGGCGTTGGCATTGTCATACCGGACCCATTTATCGTCACCTGTCACAATGTGGTCCAAGAACGGTCCTACTTGATCACGTGCAAGTAAGGAAACGCATGCGCTCATGCGATTTGCTTTCAGCTTAACTATGAGTTGGTAGGGTACCAAAACTCCCCTCCTGTGCCCTTTCCCAAGTTGACGTAGGTGCGTGATAATGCTCGTGTGGGTAGTCCCAAGCTGTTCGGCAAATTCCTGTGTGGTCGCTTAGACTATTGCGCCACCGTGGGGAGCCGCCCCTGTAGCACAGTGGTCTAGCCGATGGTTTTTGACCATTCATCCGAGATGGGTCCGGGTTCGAATCCCGCCGAGGCATGGGTGTTGCTTATGTCTTACGGCACGACTCTGTCCCTTATCTGGAGCCAGTGGTCCTAGATTAAAAACAAGCGACTGCTTTAGCTCACTGAGTTGCTCACGGCGGTCGTTAAACCACCAAACAAACAAACAAATTCCCGCGTGGTTACACGTGGGTCGGTGTCTACTAAGGTCTTCATCAAGTTCATACCCACTGTTGAGGGTATGGAGTATGGACATGCTGAAGACGGTCTGACAGGTCAAAATTTCTCTTTTGAAATCGTTCGAACCAACGACAGCACTGATGATATGATACGGCATTGGGTTACACACTGGTAATGTTCCTTACAGCCCTTGCGGGAGTGTTACCGCAACGAAACTCATATACCACGCAATGGTGGATGTGTGCTCCTTGTCCACTTCCATGTTGGCTGGCGCTAACACTCTTCGCCTTCCAACGGCTAAGTACTACTGATTTAAGCCAACTACTTGCTGATGTTATGCCGGTGTGCTGAGCAATCTCAGTGTCCAATGTGCGCCGTGGCCGGGGCTTCGACTTCGGGTTCCTTGTCATCTGACATTAATTTCTTTTCAACCCTATAGTATGGCTGTAAAACTGTCTCAATTCCTCTGTTAACGGGCAAGCGCCGCTCCGAGTTGAAGTCGTTGCTACAGAAGATTTCACATTCCTCATTAATAAGAGCAATAGCCTCTTGCATTGATTTCAATGTTAGTGTCCTGACTGGTATTGCAGAGTGAGCTTTACTTTCCTATGTATCTTCTTTGGATCGTTGTTCAGCTGACGGTTCTTAACCTATCGGCGTCCTCTTGTCTACACAACAATACATGTTTGTCAGTTCGCTTGCAGTTCTTAGTTCGTAGACAGTGCAATTCGCTTTTTCTCGTAGCATTTTAGATTCCGTTTTTTGTTTAATTAATAAAATTTTAGGCCGTACTTTAATCATTTACGCTTTCCAACCGTAGGTTGAAGAAGCGTATATGCTCCAGCCTTTTCCGTCCGTCCGTCTGTCCGCACGATAACTCGCGTAAAAATGGTTCGATTTCGATGAAATTTTAGTATGTGGTAGGGGACCACCTGGGGACGAACCCTATTAACAATGGGGTTAATGGGATCAAGGGGCACGACATAGGAGCGGGATCCATTCCGTTTCCCTAATGCGTCATAACATGCGTAAATATGGTTCGATTTCAATGAAATTTTAGTATGTGGTAGGGGACCACCTGGGAACGAACCTTATTGAAAATGGGTGAAGTGGGGTCAAAGGTCAGGACATAGAAGCGGGATGAAATTCCATTGCCCTTATGTGTTATAACTTACGAAAAAATGGTTCGATTTCGATGAACTTTTAGTATGTGGTAGGGAACTACCTGGGGACGAACCATACTGAAAATGGGCGAAATGGGGTCAAATATCAGGACATAGGAGCGGGATCCATTACATTGCCCTTATGCGTCATAACTAACGTAAAAATGGTTCCATTTCGACGAAATTTTAGTATGTCGTACGAAATTACCTGGGGACAAAACTTATTGAAAATGGGAGAAATGTGGTCAAAGGTCAGGACATAGGATCCGGATCCATTCCGTCGCCCTTATGCGTTATAACTTACATAAAAATGCTACGATTGAGACAAAACTTTATCATGTTGTTCTGGAAATATACTTTACCGGTTCTGTTGAATATCATCGAAATGGGATCAAAGGTCAGGTCATAGGAGTGAGATTTATTCTACAGTCATTATCCTCATAACTTGAGTAATGATTGGAGTGATGATTTCTGGTATGTTGCAAAGCGTATCATAATCAATGCATTGCATGATTTTACTAACTTGTTTTGTATATATTATACGTAGTTGTATTACTATGTCGGGACCATCTGTGTCTAGGAAGTCGGACAGAGTCATGATTCATCACCCTCTCCAATCCTGATCTATAAGAGGTACAAAAGTTAAACGGGCGTAAATTGAAGCTGCGTTAACCAAGTCATACCTATATGTACTCTAAGTGATCACTGAATTATGACCACCTACCTAATACTTCGTAGGTCCTCCTTTCCCCCAAAGTACAGCAGCTATCCGATGTGGCATCGAATCAATATGTCAGAAGCAGTTGGGAGGCATGGCCAACCAAGCTGTATGTAATGCGGCCTTCAATGCTGGTATGGAGGTGATTGGTCTATTCAGACACTTGATATGCCTCTATGGGATTGATATGCTGGATGTCTGAACTATGTTCCTCAAACCATTCCTGCAGAACATTGGACATGTGGCTATGCTCATTTTCATCTTGAAAGACACGTGGCCATTCAGGAAAAAGTGCAATATTGCTGGGTGTACAGAATCAGCAACTAATTCACGATAGTGAGCTCCAGTCATTGTTTCACATGCACCAGGGTCCCAAGTTCCTTCCAAATAAACATGCCCCACACCATACAACCGCCTCTACCGGTTTGCATTGTGGAAACCATGCAGATCGAGTGCCGAGTGCCTCATGTTGTTTGCGCTAAATATGTACAAGACCATCCACGGGGTGGAGTAAAAGTGGCGACTCGCCAGACCAGCACACTTTTTTCTAGTCATCTGACATTCAATTTGCATGATCTTTGCACCAGGTGAGTGTTTTGCGCCGATGAACCGTGGTTAGAAGAAGAATGTCGTCGGGGTCGTCTGCTGTTATAGCCCGTACGTGCGAGCGTGTGACACATGGTAATGACAGATACTGTTCCGGCTTGGCCTCTGTTGTATTGGGTAGTCAACTGTTGAGCAGTGTGCGGTTGTTGGCCTGTATGAGTCGTCAGACCTGGCGCTCACCTTTCACATCAACCTTTCGCTGTGCTGTTCCGTTTTGCCTCTGGGTAGTTGTTTGACCATTTTCACGTCAGTCCTGATAAACGTCAGCTCGTGAACAGCCCACCAATTCAGCCGTTTTGGGAAATCGAGGTACCCGTGCTCCCACAATCCGTTCTTTCTCGAAGTCCAATAAATCCTTCCGTTTACCCATCACGCTTTGAATTTTACTACCTACTGCTCCACAAACACCTCATATATGCTGCATCGGTCGACTAATCGCGCCCTCTCGGAAATTACGTGGTCAATGGGCCGCATACATTTCTGATAGGAATGATCATAATTCAGTGATTACTCGGTGTATATTTGTATATATTAACCGTTTTATTTTACATTCGGAGGCACATTGCACGTTTTAAATTTTGTGCAGATTTTCTCTAGAAGCTGTAAATGCATCCTCTTTTTCTCTGAATTCTTTCTGCTGATGATCCGCTTTGGAATAGTATTTTCGTGTTGGAAAGGATTCAGAGGACGTGCTCATTACACCCGAGAATTTCCAACAATTCGGTGTTGTCGTTCTTGTTTTGTTTTTTTCAAGTCTACTGAGTGGATTAGAGGCGCGCGCGCACGCGTGCACGCACGCACACACACGCGCACATATACACACCAAGAAAATATTGTTTTTTTGTTAGATTGAGTGAGGGTTTAACAACCGCCGTGAGCAACTTAATGGGCTATAAGAAGTCGCCTGTCCCTAATTTAAGGCCACTGACTCCATGGAAGGGAGAAAGCCAGTGCAGTAAGACAAACATAACATCCATGTTACACCGGGATTCGAACCCGGATCCTTCACGGACGAATGGTCATAAGCCAACGTTTAGACCACTGAGCCACCGGGGATCGGAAATGTATTTAAACACGTTCGTTTAACGAAAAACGAAAAATATTTAGTCTTTAAATCTGTCATTTTGCTTTTGTTACTTGGGTTTACGTAATAGACAGACATTTTCTTTCCACTGCATTGGCCTTTTCGTGGCCACAGGTGGGTGTCATCGCAGCATAGGGCCACAAAAAAACAGTGGTTTTATTGTGACCGTAGAACAAGCAATGTGGTAGAGTAAAGAAAGTAGGCCGCCTGTTTTATTGACTTCGTCGGTTCAGGTACTGTTCATTTCTAAACATTTCTTTCTTTTTTTATCTTATTTTTCCTCATCAGCAATGCAACCTCTATACAAAGCAAAATGCAGATCAGGAAAGAACACGGTAAAGATCGCAAAGTATGATTACGCTAATGCTTTCCTGTTCCCGATTTCATAAACCACTGTATTGCAAACCCAACCTCTGTGGGCGCCTTGATGAGGACACAATTGTATATCTCATGCCGAAAGATCTAAAGAATTTTCACAGGAAAATTTTGCAAAGTTGGTCTTTGGAGAAAGATTCCAGGAAAATGTCTTTTGTTGTTGCTTTGTTTTAGGTTTAACAACCACCGTGAGCAATTCGATGGGGTATAAGCAGTCCCTAATTTAAAGCATTGGTTCCAGGGAAGGGACGTTAGACAAACACAATATAATCTTGCTTAACAGGATTCGAACTCGGAAAAATGGTCAGAAGCCAGTGCTCAGACCGCTAGGCCACCGGAGCAGTCGACGACTTTTAGGAGGTAATAGTCAGAACTTACTATCGAAACAACTGAACGCCCGGTGCCTTTTGTAACATCGTTATAGGGCACCGTAAACGGGAAGCTCGAAACTTCATGCCTTTTCAAGAAGAAAATATATTGGGGCATTGCGCGCAATGTATTTTACCTGTTTCAAAAAAAAAAAAAAAAAAAAAAGGAAAAAGCTAGGGTTCTTTTTTTCGTCTTTTCGTCTCCTTAAAAAGTATGGCGAGGCGAACCTTCAAATTATGAGCTTCTGTGGTTCACCTCCCCCCCCTTCCCCGTAAGAATTATCACACTCCAAGACCCTTGACAACATATGTACTTGAGAGTAAATTTTTTTGCGTTGCTTGCATTAAAAGCCAAATGTTGACATAAGGTGACTGCGAAATCAGGATTTTAAATCTTAAATCTTTATTTTTCCTGCATGGCATCGTTCTAACTTCGATGCCAGAGAAGCAACAGGTCTCCCTGATGCTTTTGTAAGTAGTTATTTACAAACGCATGTTTTCAAAATGTGCTGCTGAACTCCGCTGATATCTGATTAAAAGTCATGCACGACTGTAGAATAAAAAGATAAAATCCGGTTTAGTGTGACACATGTGATTAAAATACACAAATCCTGAGCTTCACTCAACTATGATTGGGCTTTTCTTTTTCAGGGATCATGTTCCTCAGAGCACTGAAATGGATTTAAGCTCGTGCCTTTGTTTGTTTTTTTTTCTTTGATGTCATATTAAATCGACATGATCTCTGATTTTGGTATTTACCAAAATCATTATTACGTGATGATTAGATTTCGACTGAGATGTGCAGCTATTTATTAGGTGAATATATATTTCTAGAAATACTGAATTTAGTAAAAATCAGTGATCTACATCTTTTAAAAAATGAGGGGGGGGGGGAGAAACATCTTACCCATGAAGTTCTATGAATTAGTTGAATAATTCATTGCTTCATTTTCGAATAATACCTGTGTTTGTTTGCTGGAGTGTATAGCGTAAAATTCCTTAGAGCTGGAGGATTCGAACCCACATCCTTGTGCTACGGAACCGAATGCTTTCCCAGTTAAGTTACACCGACGAAGTTTGTCGCTGCAACTTCGCTGTCTTGACATGTGCGATAGAGCTGAGACGGGCTGTAGAATATTTACGGCGCTTCGGGCTCGGGCTCTTAGAGGAGGAGAGCGAAATAATTTTTTTTATATATGAATGTGATTTTATATGATTTAGCACGTGAGGCACTTTATAATCGGTAAATGGAATACTTCGGCAACTGGTTCTGGTTAGGGGGCGGGCATTCGAGATGGCTATTTATTCCGGGCTTGGGCAAAAAACGCCATAGGCCGCGCATTAGTGTGTTTCTGCAGAGAAGAAAAAGCTTTTCCAGAATTATAGATATTGGATAGTTGAGAGCATGCCGACGATAATTTACTCCTTATCTCCTCGCTGTAGCTCCCTGCTAATTCTATTTAGCAACGTACATATTGTAGTGCATTATGGCGCGATAATACATATTAGCATTATTTGAGCAACATACAATTGCAACACCGCCCGATCATTTTGGGTGCCCGGCCATCCAAAGCACTTCAGGTGGAAACCAATGGTCAAAGAAAATCGTCCAGTTACACTGTAAAAAAAGGTAGAGGTCCCTTCCAACCATTCTCTATTTGAGAAATACATTGGTTAATTGCAGTAGGAGAAGAGAGTGGAGGTGTTGAAAAAGAGATGCTTTTTTATTAATGGTTGAACAGGTTAGCCAGTTTTCGGGATCGTTCGGGCCTGGGCTCTGTCTTGCAATATAAAATTTGGGCTCGGATGGGTTCGGGCTGTTATACCACGGGCTCGGGCTGCGAAAATTGAGCCCGAACTCAGCTCTACTGTGCGACCCCTCTGAGGTAGGCACGTCACATATATCTTACCCATCCCCGGTGAGAAGGCTGGAACCGAATGAGAAGGCCGGAACCGAATGCTTTGCTAATTAAGCTACACGGACGAAGCTTGGCGCTGCAACTTCGCCGTCCTGACATGTGCGTCATCTCTGAGGTAGCTGCGCCACAAGTGGCATTACATCGACAAACAAAACGTTTAACATGAGATACACCGACGAGCCATTATACGTATTATGACCACCTACTTAATAAGCTGTAGGACCCCTTTAGCCCGTAAAACAGCGGCCACTCCGCCAGGCATCGATTCGATGAGGTGGCGATAGGTATCCTAGGGTATCTGATACCATACTGTCAACAGCAGGTCCTCCAGTTCCCGTACATTTCGGGGTGGTGATGATTTACCACGAACCCGCTTTTCCAAGTCGAACACAAATGTTCGACTGGGTTCATGTTAGGTGAATTTGGAGACCAGGGAATTAACAAAAAGTCACCAGCATGTTCCTCTAACCAATCCTTGACGATTCTGGCAGTGTAGCGTGCCGTATTATCTTGTTGATAAGGGCCATCACCAGCAGGAAACACAGTTGCCATGAATGGGTGAACTTGGTCCGCAAGGATGTTCAGATACCTGAAAGCTGTCAGGAATTGTGCTATTGGAATAATGGGGCCTAAAGTGTTCCAAGAAAACATCGCCCACAGCTTAACACCTCCGCCACCGCCGGCCTGTTTAAGCCCAACAGTCCATCTAGGTGCCATAGCCTCCGTTGGTAATCGGCGTATCCGCACTCGGTCGTCTACGTGATGCACCAGGAATCTTGATTCGTCAGACCAGGTCACTTTCTTCCAATCATCCACGGTCCAATCTCGATGATCTTGGACCCATTTCATGCGTTGTTGGCGATGACTTGCAGTAAGCATGGAGACCCGGCTGAGTCTTCGGCTACGCAGGCCCATGCGCAAAATTCTGCGATGAATTGTGTGCTGTGACACATTGCCCTGATCACCACTGTTGTAGTTGCGGGTAATTTGTCGCACTGACGCCCTGCGGTCACTGTGAACAATGCGCGACAGTCTCTGCTCCCCTGAGCTGCGGCCGACAAACAGCTGGTCGGCGGTTTGTCGTTTAGCCATCTTTGATACGTACTCACTACAGCGGCACGTGAATAATCCGTCTCCGTGATCGTAATTCCGAGGCGCCGTGCCCTCACAATTTGTCCTTTATCAAACTCCGATAAATCGGCAGTTTTTCCCATTCTGACTCCGAACACTCTACTAACCGAGAGCCGGTTATTGGGTTGTATATATACTGCTCTGTGAACTTTACCTGCGCCACCGTTCGGTCACCAGGCGCACTCATTTGTCTAGGCTGTGAGTGGTCATAATGGAATGGTTCATCGGTGGATGTCAGAGACAGAAAGTCTTGCAACTGAGCGAGAGAGATGAGCCTCGTAAGCACTGAAATTATTTTTCTTTGTAATTTTTCAATTTCTGTTCTCATAAACGCAAACTTTGAGAACAAAAATTTTAAATTTAAAACATTATACACAATGTTGACTACCTACAAACTCGTCCACCTCCCTTTTTCCACTGAAAGATTTTCTCCCTGTGACAAAACATTACCTCTATAACTAATGGCTCATTTTAATCCATTTTTTTTAAATCCATAAGTTTTAATCTATTTCCATCCTTTTAATCCATCTTCTTTTAAATCCATAATTTTTAATCTATTTCCATCTTTTTAATCCATTTGCTTGCTCTTGCAACTAGACGCTTTAGAATGTAACACTTGAGGCGGAAATCTTGCCTTTCCTATGCGGAACACGTGCCCAAACAATCTAAACATGTTTTCTTTAACCTTTTTTTTCCTACAGAAGAAATACCCAACTCAGGTCTAATGTCTGTCTTACTATTTCTGTTCCTCAAGAAGTAGATCTAAATCCCCATCAACCGTTCTCAATCCACTGCTGGATGAAGGTCTCCCCAAGCAGTGTTTATTTCAGGACTTTTTAACCAGGCGGGGGGAATGGAAATATAGAGGGGGCAATATATATATATATATATATATATTTACCGACATATAGCACATATATAAATTTTTAACTACTACATCTCCATATATAGAAGTATCTAACCAGGGGGATTCAGCTAAGCGTGTACAAACTTCTGGGAGGGGTAGGTTGCACAAAGACAAATCGGAATCACATAGCAATGCAGGGTCGGAAACGCCATCTTCATGTGCTAGTGTACAGACAGGACGAAAAATGAAAGAGCAGCGCGTAAGAGAACCAAATGCTTTTTAATACTCAGAAGACATTTGCGAAATGCATTGAGGTTACAGAAGGTGTTCAAAGTTGCGACCATGAGCTGCAACACACGCTTGACATCGTCGGCGCATGGAATCTAGTACATTTTGGAAAATTCTTGGCGTGTCTCGGACTTCCGAAGCAGTTACAGAGATGCGTGCAACAAGGTCCTCATCATTTTCAACGTGGATATCGTACACCAGTCCTTTGATGTAACCCCAGAAGAAGTAATCAAGGTATGTTAAGTCCGGCGATCTTGCAGGCCAATGAACGGGACCGCCACGCCCGATCCACTGATATCAAAATGTCAAGGCCGCCCCGGTGGCGCAGTGGTCTGAGCGATGGCCTCTGATCATTCGTCCGAACGGGGTCCGGGTTCGAATCCCGGTGAGGCATGGATGTTGTGTTTGTCTTACGGCACTGGCTCTCTCCCTTCCCTGGAACCAGTGACCCTAAATTAGGGACGGGCGACTGCTTATAGCCCATTGAGTTGCTCACGGTGGTCGTTAAACCTCCAATCAAAAAAAAAAAAAAAAAATGTCAAGTTTAAGTGATGACGAACGTCATTCCTGAAATGGGCGGGGGTCCCATCGTGTTGGAACCACATTGCACGGCGCAGCGACTGAGGGACCTGTTGTTCGTTCAATATCTCTGGTAAGACGTCCTCCAGAAATATCCGGTAACTCCTTCCGTCCAGACGAGAAGGCATAAGGTATGGGTCAATTAAGTGGTCCCCGACAATGCCGGCCCAAACATTAAAAACAAAACGGTTTTGTGCTGCACGTGGTCATACAACATGGGGGTTCTCCATCACACACACATGATCGTCATGTGCATTGAAGCAACCTTCCCGTGTAAAGCACGCTTCGTCTGTGAACAGCACAGAAGCAGGAAATTGGGGTTCTGCCGCACTCTTCTTCAGGACCATCGCGCAAATTCAATGCGCTGAGAGTAATCTTCAGGGTTGCGTTTCTAAACGCGCTGCACATGATACGGATGCTATTGGCTTTCGTGCAGAACCCTCCATACGGTGGATTGGGACAGATCGAGCCGATGGGCAATTGTTCGTGCGCTGGCACTTGGAGTGTCTGCTGCATGACTTAACACATTCTCTTCGATGGCAGGAGTACGTACCCATCGTTCCCGACACCTGGCAGGTCTCTGGAAAGAACCAGTGTCACATAACCTCTGATGCAGTCGTGCAAACACTTGGTGGTTTGGCACTCGTCTCATCGGGTACCGTTCCTGATAGAGTCACACGGCGACTCGTCCATTGCAGTCCGCTGCTCCGTGTGCGAGGTGCATATCAGCCATTTCCGCGTTCGTTAACTCAGCCATCCTACTACCTCTGCGGGCGGTTTACAAATGACGGTATCCTGAAAGAACGCACGAGCAGTCTCACGGCGGAATAACGCCATCTACCACATGCAGATGGCGTTTCCGACCCTGCATTGCTATGTAATTCCGATTTGTCTTTGTGCAGCCTACCCCTCCCAGAAGTTTGTACCTACTACATCTCTATATATAGAAGTAATTACTACATATAGTAATTACCGGACCTCTCCCCCTTGAGGGTAGATTGAGTACGAATTCAAAGCGATATATATGCATAGATGAGGCTTTCATCAATGAACCAAATCCATGGACCCCCCCCCCTCCTTCATTCTTATGAAATTTCTGGCTACGCCACTGCTCCTGAAACGCGATTCCCTGACTATGAGGTATGACTAGTCTACTCAGAGCTCATTTAAGGACACATGAATGGGCTGGACAGTATTTTGGGGCCACAGTATTAATGGCACACCAGGATTTCACTATAGGTGGCTGAATAAAAATACACAGGGGAAAACATTCCCAAAATATGGTGAGGAAGCCGTAAACATATCCCCGCCATATTAAAGTGTATATCCCATGATTCATGGACAAATCAGTGTTAGCAAGAAAATGTAAAAATGCATGGTTGAAAAATGGATATCAGTTCAGTTCTGCTTTAAACCCCCGCCCCCTCCAGGATTCAGCTTGTTGAAATCATATCGAAGTAACGGACAAAATATTTGATCCAAATATCATGATTCAAAAGAATTCTTAATGCATGAAAATTTCCCCCAATTATACAGTTGTGTACAAAAACAAGTTAGTAAAATCATGCAATGCATTGATTATGATACGCTTTCCAACATACCAGAAATCCTTACTCAAGTTATGAGGATAATGGCTGTAGAATAAATCTCGCTCCTATGACCTGACCTTTGACCCCATTTCGATGATATTCAACAGAACCCGTAAAGTATACTTTCGGAACAACATGATAAAGTTTTGTCTCAATCGAAGCATTTTTAAGCAAGTTATGACGCATAAGGGCAATGGAATGCATCCCGCGCTCCTATGTGCTGACCTTTCACCCCACTTTCCCCATTTTCAACAGGGTTTGTCCCCAAGTGGTCCCCTACGACATACTAAAGGTTCATCGAAATCGAACCATATTTACGCAAGTTATGACGCATAAGGACAATGGAATGCATCCCGCTCTCATGCCCTGACCTTTTTAGCCCCACTTCACCCATTTTCAATAGGATTTGTCCTCAGGTGGTCCCCTACCACATACTAAAATTTCATTGAAATCGAGCCATATTTAAGCAAGTTATGACGCCTAACGGTAACGGAATGAATCCCGCTCCTATGTCATGACCTTTGACCCCATTTTGTCCATTTTTAATAGGGCTCGTTCCCAAGTGGTCCCCTACCACATACTAAAATTTCATCGAAATCGAACCATTTTTACGTGAGCTATCGTGCGGACAGACGGACGGACGGACAGACTGACAAAGCTGGAGCATATACGCTTCTTCAACCTACTTTTGGAAAGCGTAAAAAACATCTGCAATGTTTTCGAAAAATTCGAGAATGGACTAGGGGCGACTCTACTTTTTTCGAACTCCTAAAAAAGCGGATAGTATAATCTTTTTTTCACAAGGCAGTTTCTTATAGTTTTTGCTGTGCTATCGAAAACAAAAAACAAAAAAAAAACTGCAGAACTCTGTCAATTCTTCAAACATCCTGCGGCCTCTTGAAAATGTGGAGCTTGGGGCTGTATCCCCCCTATCCCCCCTCTTAAATGGGCTCTGAGTCTACTTATTATATTTTGAAGAACGTTATGCGTCTTATTTCACTTTTTCGCAAAATAACCAATAATACTTGAACATATTAAAAAAGAATTCTAATTGGAGAAATATTTGTAACATATCAAAAGAAACGAAACTTTCTTTTTCATTATAGTCTGAATTTATTAATATTTAGCTCAGTAACATAAAATATCTCGGGAGGAGGGGGAGGGGCGAATGGTCGTTTCCTGGAGGGCTTTGTCTCCACGGATGTATTCCTGAAAGAAACACTGTCCCAAGTGTCTTCCACAACTTTCTGTCTTGAAAAATTCCTTTTCATGTCACTCCGGCATGCTCTCGCATTCCATCCACCAATCTCCCTCGTGGTCTCCTTCTGGGTCTTTTCCTATTCCTTGGAATCCAGTCTAGTATTTCAGTTGTCCAACGATGGTCAAACCTTCTAACAATATATCCAGCCCATTGCCTTTTGAGGATCTTTACTTTGATTATTATGTTATCAACTCTCGACATTTTCCCGATCCACGAGTTCCGTTTCCTATATTTCTTGGTTACACCAAACATGAATCTCCCCAGGCGTCTTTTAATAGTTTGAAGCCTCTGAATGTCTTTCTTAGATAAGATCCTTATCTTTGATCCAAAGAACTGGAAGGACGCATTGACTAAACACTTTTCTTTTAAGGTACAAAGGTATAATGGTAAATCGATCTTAAAAATTTTACTGTTTCTTCCAAACGTACTGTAGACAAGTTTTAAACGCCTATTAATTGCTTCTTTGATGTGGCCTTCCCTTGATATCAGTCGCCTAAGATAGATGTACACATCAGTTACTTCTAAATATGCTCCATCAATTTTAAATCGAAACGTATCTAGAGGAAGGGGGGGGGCAAGAGGTCTTGCCCCCTCAAAAGTGTTTCATTTTTTATGTTTTTGGTTAAGATGCGACTTACATCAGAAAAAATTGCTTTAATTTAATAAAAATGCGTCATCTTACATTAGAAAAATATGCTTTAGTTTTTTTATTTTATTTTTCATTAACTGTTATTTTCTTCTGGTGAATTTCAAAATCTTCCATCTTTCCTCGGCCCCCTTTGAAAAATAATTCTATATACGCCCCTGCCTTAAATTCTTAGTTCTTGTGAAAGTGCCGCATTATAAACAGCAAGTTTCGTTCTTTGGTAAACCTCCTTCTTAGTAAAAACGGTTTTGCAACGGCTGATATGGGGTTTTCCTTGCTTTATTAACTCTATTGTTTAGTGTTACAGCAAGCTTCCCTGCCTCGTCAACTATGCTCAAACAGAATAAATCTGTTATTGTTCTAGCATCTTCCCTTGAATTATGTAGTCACACAATATTTTTTCAGTAATGTGACTTAAAATCTCGTAGATTTAGATTACTTCATACTTATCCTCATTCCAAATTCACGCGTAGCTGATTAAAATTCTACTCCAAGTTACTCCATGAATTTTTGACATCATTCATTTATCATGATCACTTCTTTTTGTTTGAACAAAGATTTGCACGACTGGAAAAGCTAGAGAAACGAATGGTTTTGTACACGTAAAAAAACAGGTTCATTTTTCAAGACAACCGAACGGTATTTTATACCATTCTCTTGATGAGTTGATTGGAGTTTCACATGGGATTTCATCGGTTTTAAGTTTCCCATGCGAGCCTTCTACCATAGGATTTCCTCTGCTAATTCGATCATGACGCTGTCTGCGGCAGGGTATCGGCCACACTTGCATGCTCTGTTTCCCTTGATTTGCCTCTCCTTTTAGGCTCCGAACTTCGACAAGAGCGAATTGAATGAATGTGAATAAGCATAATACCCCAGAGCGGTATGTCTGGAAAGTGACAGCGAAGGAATCTCCTTGCATGTGTACGTCAAGAATTTGCGCCGAGTTCTGTCTCCATGGTGATACCTAACGAGCATGGATAAGAACAGTGACTTCACGAGAGTGGAACTTTGTTGCCACCGTTACTAGCTGAAAACAGAATAAGAAGACGGTTGAAAACAGAATAACAAGACGTTTCCAGCAGGGCGCCCCGTTTTCTTTCACTCACCATTCAGATCTCATTGTCTATCCAAGCACTTCTTCAAACAGCACATTTCAGTTATATGAATTCTTATATGTTTTAGTGGCTAATGTTTACTGCACTATGGATCGCAATTTGAAACCGCACGAATTAGTAAACCGAAATAAGAGAATTTTTACCCCCTTCCCCCGCACATATTTGGTTAGAGTGATTGACACTTTTGTTAACAAAACACTGTTCGGAAACAAACAAACAAACGAAAAATCAGTCTATGTTTACGAATATGTCATGGTGTGCAAACAAAGACACTTCGCATATTTCAGATGCTGAAAGATCGTGATTTTCAGCTCAGGGCATCCATCCATCCATCTGTCTGTCTGTCTGCCTGCCAACTTTATAGCAAAGCCATTTTTTACGCTTTCCAACCGTAGGTTGAAGAAGCGTATAAGCGCTCCAGCTTTGTCCGTCCGTCTGTCTGCACGATAACTCGCGTAAAAATGGTTCGATTTCGATGAAATTTTAGTATGTGGTAGGGGACCACCTGGGGACGAATCCTATTGAAAATGGACGAAATGGGGTCCAAGGTCACGACATAGGGGCGGGATCCATTCCATTGCCCTTATGCGTCATAACTTGCGTAAATATGGTTCGATGTCGATGGAATTTTAGTTATCGTAGGGGACCACCTGGGGACGAATCCTATTGAAAATGGGCGAAATGGGGTCAGAGGTCAGGACATAGGATCGGGATCAATTCCATCGCCCTTATCCCATACTATTAAAGGAGCAATTCTTGTATGTATGTAAATTTTATTTTGAAAAGGGCTCTAAGGATTTTGATTAAAGTCGTTAACCTACCGTTTTCTGGTACTAGAAATCGATTTAGCTTGATCTCGACTTTAGAAAAATTCGTTTAGTGCGTTAAATAACCACCCCGGATTACCACGTTTTTAGTGTCATGGCGTCGCCCCATTAATATTACCCATGCTTAGAAATCTTATGACGTCACAATCTCGCGATTGAGATGTTGGCGCGCGGTCACGCCATCTGTCTCATTACGTCACGCGTTGTGTGCGGATCCATTAAAGTTTTATGACGTCACACTCTTTCGAGCAGATGGTCGCGATTCCCATCTGCCTCATTACGTCACGCATTGTGTGCATATGTCCGTCTGCACGACAACTCGCGTGAAAATCTTTCGATTTCGATGAAATTTTAGTATGTGGTAGGGGAACACCTGGGAAGGAACCCTATTGAAAGTGAAGGAAATGGGGTCAAAGGTCAGGACATTGGAGCGGGATCCATTCCACTGCTATTATGCGTCATAACTAACGTAAAAAAGGTTCGATTTCGATGAAATTTTATGTGGTAGGGGACCACCTGGGGACAAATCCTATTGAAAATGGGTGAAATGGGTCAAAGGTCAGGACATAGGAGCGGAATCACTTCCATCACCATTATGCGTCATAACTTACGTAAAAATGCTTCGATTTGGATGACATTTTAGTATGTTGTAGGGGCCTGCCTGGGGACGAATCCTGTTGAAAATGGGCGAAATGGGGTCAAAGGTTAGGACACAGGAGCGGGATCTATTCCTTAGCCTTTATGCATCATAACTTAAGTAAAAATGCTTCGATTACGACAAAACTTTATCATGTTATTTCGGAGGTATACAGAACCGGTTCTGTTGAATATCATCGAAATGGGATCAAAGGTCAGGGCACAGGACGGAGATTTATTCCACAGCCATTATCCTCATAACTTGAGTAATGACTTCTGGTATGTTGGAAAGCGTATTATAATCAATGCATTGCATGATTTTACTAACTTGATTCTTTTTATCTCTGTATGAGTGAAAACAGTAAAAATTTATTAAATACGTGATAATTTTTTTGTGCTAATTTAGTCGACAGAACGAATACATTAAATATATAATAATTAATCGAAAATAAACAGTGCCAGGGTGTTGTGTTAGTTTTAAACAGTTTTGTAACCTCCCCCCCCCATTTTTTTTTGTTTTGTACACCACCTGAAATGCTATTTCTCTGCTCTCCTTTGCTGTTTAATAGCGGCCCTACAGCATGTACTCGGAGTGTCATTATTTGGGTGTACAAAACTTTGGCAACTTTCAATTTCAAAAACACGTATCTTGGGTTATGGCTGTCTTTCTCTCTTTCTCTCTGTCTCTCTCTCTCTCTCTCTCTCTCTCACACACACACACACACACGCTCAGTTTTACTACAGATATATCTGCATGCCTGTCTAGTGTCTACCTACAGTATTAATTAATTTATTTGTCTATAGAACTAGCATCCTCTTTCTCTCTCTCTCTCCTTTTTTTTTTTTTTTTTTTTTTTTTTTGTGAACTGAAAACCACTGTCTATCTGTCATTGATAGCCAAACCCTGTAGTAACCGTCGAACACGGATACATTTACAGTAACTCGTAGTCCCTGAGACAATACAACCCATCAAACCGAAAATCGTGCTGACGTGCTGTTTTATATATTGCTTTAAATTTGTAATCTCACGAAGCTGCGCCCCGGTGAGGCATGGATGTTGTGTTTGTCTTACGGCACTGGCCCTCACTTTCCTGGAACCAGTGGCTCTAAATTAGGGATGGGTGACTGCTTATAACCCATTGAGTTGCTCACGGTAATCGTTAAACCTTAAATCAAAAAAAAAAAAAAAAAAAATCTCACGAAGTGCAAATTACTCCAAGACGACGAAAGCATAAATAAATTTGTTGCTTATCATCACAGCACGATCAAAAATGATGAGAGACATTGGTCGGAATCTACACTAATTGAGTTGGTTTATTTAGTCTTGCAAAGATTTGGGCTTAGATGACAAATCTTTGCAAGACTAAACAAACACGCCTTCCTCTAAATGTAAAAAAAAAAAAAAAAAAAAAAACAGTTCGAAATTGTAATCTCTAACACGCGCATAACACTAGTGCACGCGTTTGATGATGAGTTATAGCTAGCGTTTGGCAGCAAATAAGTATAATTCTTGTTATACATTTAAGGCAGTGCATTTAGTACATATGGACCTTAACTAAAAAGACATACAGTGGCTGCAGACATCATCGAAGCATGGAGTGAAGCATACATGTTGTAACCAAGAAATATTGTAAAAGAAACGCATGGATCAGAAAAATGACAAGAGTTGATATCATGAGCAGAGTAAAGACCCTCAAGTGTCAATGGGCTGAATATATTGCTAGAAAAACTGACCACCTCGGACAATTGAAATACTAGACTGAATTCCAAGGGCCGCCCCGGTGGCGCAGTTGTCTAAGCGATGGCTTCTGATCATTCGTCCGAAAGGGGTCCGGGTTCGAATCCCGGTGAGGCATGGATGTTGTGTTTGTCTTACGGCACTGGCTCTCTCACTTCCCTGGAACCAGTGACCCTAAATTAGGGACGGGCGACTACTTATACCTCACGGTGGTCGTTAAACCTCAAATAAAAAAAAAAAAGAATTCCAAGGGAAATAAAAAGACTCAGAAGGCCCACGCGGTCTTCGATGCGTTCGGAAGCATATCGGAGTGTCATGGAGGAGACTGGCTCACGGCAGAAAATTGTGGAAGAAATTTGGAGCGACCTTCATACAGCGGTGGATAGATAATTGTTGACAACGATGATGATGACACATGCATACACATAGAGACACACGCAAACAGAATACAGTGGCATGTCTATTATAAGTCTTTCAAATGATCATAAACAGTAAAAATGCATTAAAAAAATTTAGAACTTGTGTAATCAAATATTTATCTCAGTACGAAAATTTATCACCGATTAAATCGTACACCTAATTTGCATATAATCAACGTTCCACTGTAGATTTATATAAATGTGTGCGTATGAAAGAAAGCTCCAGCTCCTGTTGAACTTCATGTCCAAACCCAGAGCACCCATTAGATTTCTGAAAAGTTGGTGCTTATGTGTTGATGATGTTGTTCATACAAATGAATATACTAAGGCTATCCAGAAAGTAAGCACTGGTCGCGCATCAGTCCCACGCAAGTATTCGCATCAGAGCTGCGCATGCGCAGTTGTATTGCCGCATCAATTAGCCTCGCCTTGACGCCATTTTGTGAGGTTGTGCTCATATTAAAGATTTGTGCTGTGAGTTAATTATGTTTAAGTTAACATAGAACGGCTTGCTGATTGCGAAGTCTGGTCTGTGATAAGGTTTCTGAATAAAAGAAATGTCAGACTAAGTGAGATTCATCGCCAAATTTGCGAAATTTATGAACAAAACGCAATTTCTGATCTTTCAGAACATTTCCCTGAAGTTTCGAAATCATTAATGCACGAAATCATTAAAAAAAGCTTTAATATCGCCAAGTCTGTGCATAATTTGTTACAAATTGTGACGCATATGCTAATTTAACTTTCATTTTCGGTTCCTTTTCCTACGTAAATTTGAGTTTGTTCTCTTTGCGCTTCTCAACTTAACGTGATATCTTCTCTCTCACATGAATGAGGTTTGGCAACACCCTGAGGTTAAGTTAACATAGAACGGCTTGCTGATTGCAAAGTAGTGGGATAGAAATTAATAAAGATAGGGCTATGAGAGAAAAAGAGTTAAGGAAGTCTGGGGTTTTTCTTGATGTCCGCATGAATGAATAAGCTCCCTGCCCGCCTATAGTTTCTAATCAAGTATTGTCTATTTTAATAAAGATGGATCCTCTCTTTATGAACAAAACGCAATTTCTGATCTTTCTTTAGTACGTAAATGACGTATGCATGTTGATAAAAACAAGAAAGGATATCACAAATGGATATACTAGGGCCATTCAGAAAGTAATTTACGTATGCATGTTGATAAAACTAGAAAGCAACATAATTATTTATTGCAGCGGTCGCCAACCTTTCGGACCTCACGGACCACTAAATTCATAATTTTAAATCCCGCGGACCACTAATAAGAATTTTTTTAAAAAGATAAATACATTTGTAAAATAATGATCAGAGAACTTCCATTTTGTTCATATGAAATGCACCTATTAAATATAACAAAATTGTAAATGCTTATTTAATTATAACAAAGTTATAAATGCTTATTTAATTATAACAAAATTATAAATGCTTATTTAATCATAACAAAATCTTTAAAGGTTGTTTAATTGTAACAAAATTATTAAAGTTAGTTTAATTATTACAAAATAATTTAAGCTTATTTAAGTATTACACATTTATAGTGTGATATTTGTTACTGCTTGTTTGAAAGAAGTTTATGGATTTTTGGCTCTAATGACGTTACTGCAAGACGGAGAGCCGTATTTATTTCAAGCCGAGACCGAATTTTAATTGCTGTGACAGATGAAATGACTTTTCGCACAAATATGTTGCTGAAAATCGAATCACAGTTTTCATTGCTTTTTCACTCAGCAATGGGTATTCACTTTTTATGCAGAGCCAAAAATGAGGTCTTGATAAGGATGACTGGAATTTAGCTTTGAGACTGTCGTCGGATGATAGATCGATGAGGCTTTCGTTTTCATTCATGCTTAAATTGCTATTTTCAGTGTTTGCTGCAAATGGATCTATTATCCACATATTACCATGTCTGGGATCTTCTTTCTTTGGGTAATAACGACCAAAAGATTCTGTGAGTGATTGTAGGTGCTGTTGGACAGTGGTTACCACCTGCCGGTTGACATCCTTCTCTCTCATATATTCATCAAAATTTGAAAACATTTTCAGATCTTCTTCATCCAACGAAATATTTTCTTTTGAAAAGTATCCATTTTACCTCGTAGTGTGAACACGTCCTTAAGTTTTCCTTGGAAGGATATGTTTAGTTCATTTAACAGCGAACAAATATCTGCCAGGTATGCAAGCTTGGGTACCCACTCATCATCGGAAAAGAGTTCTTGAAATTTCGGATTATTTTTCTCACCTCAGCGTGAAGAAGAAGGTGAATTTGGCTTCTTCGTGCAGGGCGAAGAAGTCAAATTATGCCCTCTCACCTCAGCGTGAAGAAGAAGGTGAGTATATTGGGAACCCATTTGTTCACAAAGCGCCGCAAATATTCGAGAATTGATCGCTTTGTGTCGAATTTCATTTACAATTTTAATAACATCTGATAATACTTCTTGTAGTTCTGGGGACATATTTTTCGCCGCAAGTTGCTCACGATGTATAATGCAGTTTGTGTGTAGACAAAATGTCTGGGTGACCAACATTTTTCACCTTTGCAACAATTCCTGAAAGATCTCCAGTAATGTTTGTGGCACCGTCTGTACATATCCCAATACATTTTTTCCATTCAATTCCCTGTTCCAGGAAATAACTATTAAGTGCTTTAAAAATCTCAGCGCTAGTTGTTCTACCCGGCAAGTTGAGCGAACAAAGTAGTTCTTCCTGTAAATCTCCTTTACACTCAACCCTCACAAAACAAACGAGAAGTGACTTGTTACTTACGTCCGTTCATTCGTCAAGTTGAATTGAATCACCATTTTTATAACTTGATTTTCAATACCATCAGCCATGTCTTCAATTCTGCGCTTGACCGTGTTAGCGGACATAGGAATTACTTTCAGTTTCTGGACAGCCTGCTTTTCCAAAACCTCTTCACAGGCTTGTAACATGCAAGGCTTAATTAATTCTTCTCCAATCGTATACGGCTTTTTATTTTTCGCGATCTGAAGTGCTATCAGATAGAAGCCTTTATTTAATAAGGACTTATCTTCAATAGTAATTTTTGTTAAAGCAATTACTTGCTTTTGCATATTTTCACGCATTCTTTGAAAATATTCAAGTGGTTTCTTAGCTAAATCCGGGTGTTTTGATTGCAAGTGTCTTTCGAGTTTCGAAGGTTTCGTGGCATCATTGGATAAACTCTCAGAACACACAACACAAAGCGGCCGTGAATGCAACTCACTACCAGGTTCTTGAATAAATCCAAATTTCAAGTAGTTCGAATCATATTTTCTTGATACTTTGAATTTTTTCTTCTCTCCGCCTCCAGTTCGAATGTTCTTCCTAATGGTGCTTGACGAGGACTGTGGAGGCTCTGAATCGTTGATCAGTTCACGGTTAAGTGAAGTACACATATTACTATTGTTACTATTATCATTAGTTACATTATCTTTTGTATTACTAAAGAAATGCAAGATATTCCATTGCTTTTTTCCACTCATTATGGGCTCATTGCATTCGAATCTGAAACCAAACAAGAAATGATAGTTATTAAAGTCAAACTATTTGATGCCATTAAATATAACAGTTAAAGAAAATACACAGTTACATACAATACACAGATAAAATAAAACAATCGGATGAGAATCAGTATTCGCGGAGCGGGGTGACTGTTGGAAACTGAACGAAATGAAGCTCTTGCGTGCCGTATTTCACTAGCCCTATACTAGAATCTAGTGCATTTCGTGAATTTAGTGCAATATAAAGGCGAAAATTGTCATTCAGATTTCAGAATATAAGGATTTCTTAGAATATTATTTTTGTTTTATTATTAATAAAACATAAAAAAATGCAAATAATGTCTAGAGTTTTCTGCGGACCACCAAAATTTTCTCACAGACCACCGGTTGGCGACCGCTGATTTACTGGACGTAGTTGTTTGATGTGGAAATGCAACGTAGTTTGTTTGGTATTTTTTGTAGTTGTTTTCTATTTTGCGACGTATTTGTTTGGTGTGGAGCTGTTAGATCTTCGCTGAGCTTATTGTTTGTACGAAAGCTAATAACACATGTGAAGTTATATTTTTATTGCCGTCTGCATAACTACGTTGTTAGTGCTATAACTACTGATTGATTACCAGTTGTGGACGAACGGCGTTGGAATATACCATGCTATATTGAAGTTGGACAAATAAAAGATTTGTAAGTACCAATTGACGTTATTTCGAGTAAACGCTTATTTCATTATTGGTGAACTTGACATTTAGCACACGTAGTGTTTAGCTAGTCAGAAGGAATAGTTGTTACACTACAAAATATGTGGACGGAAGAGCACAAAACGAAACTCATGGGTTCTGCTTTGGAATTTTGGGGGCGGTACGCGGAGGAAGGCGATGATTGTTTAAGCCGTATAGTAACCGGAGATGAGACTTGGGTCTCTGACATCACACTTGAATCGAAACAGTAGTTCCTACAAAGGAACACACGGGCTCGTAAGGAATTTAAACAGACGATGTCATCGAGGAAGGTGATATGCATTGTCTTTTGGAAAGGAAAGGAATCTTGTTGGTGGAATTCCTGCCTAAAGGCACTGCAGTAAATGCGGGTTTATTGCAAGACACTGAAATAGTTTCGTTGTGTAATTCAAAACAAACGGCGCGCCATGCTGAACATTGGAGTTTTTCTTTTCCATGACAACGCAAGGCCTCATTCCGAAAATGTGAAGCAAAACCTGGTCGCCGAATTTAGATGGGAGCTGCTGGTCCTCGCTCCCTACAGCCCATACTTGGCACACGGTGACTATCATTTGTTTCTCCGCTTGAAATTATTTCTTGGCGGCCATTGGTTTGATGACGACGATGACCTGAAGACGACGGTTGAGCAGTGGCTCAAAGCCCAGGCGGCAGACCTCTTTGAGGAGGGTATCCAGGAACTTGTGCCACGAGATGACAAATGGCTTAACATCAGCGAGGAATATGTTGAAAAGTAGATTAAGGTATGTAGAATTCATCGGCATTAAAAATTAGTTATCAATATACAAAGGCCGTTCCATAAAAACTGAGAGTAATTTTTTTTTTGAGTTGGCAACGGAGTGAACGGGGAAAATAACCACGCAGACGACTAACTGAATTAAGGAAGTACCCATGGCAACAGTTATTAGCCGTGGCAGATGATTTTGGTTTTGTTATTCGCAGTTGTTTAAGGTACGTCTTCATTTCGCCATACAGCTACGGAGGTGAGTTATTCAGAGTTAAGAAGTGAAATGCGTTGTGCGATAAAATTTTGCTATCGTTTGGGTAAAACGGCTCCAGAAACAGATGATTTAATGAAAAAGCTTACAAAGACGAATGTTTCGCTGAGTCAACGATTTTTAAATGGCACCATGATTTCAAAAAAAGGCGTTTGTCGGCAGAACTCGCTCCTAGGTCTGGTCGACCTGAAAGTTTTGTTACGGAGCTTATTGTTAACACTGGGCAATCCTGTAAGAAGATCTACGAATGACGTGTAAAGACATAGCGGCGTCAACTAATATTTCAAAAACGCCGACATTCCGCATTCTACGCGACAAATTACTGCTGCATCTTGTGTGTGTTCCAGATGGGTACCGCATCACTTGACGAGAGAACAATTATTAGCCAGAGTTCAAGTGTGTCATGAGTGGAAACAAATGATTGCAAAGGATCCAATCTTTCTAAACACAGTAATAACTGCCGATGAAACATGGGTCCACATTTCAACCCCTTCACGAAGTGCGCAACGAGTGTCTGTAAACGCACAGGCTCGTCTCCTCCGAAAAAAAAATCCGCCAAACCAAATCAGCTGGGAAGGTGATGATGATAATTTTCTTTGATCATAAAGGTGTAATCTACCAACATGCCGTTCCTCCACAAATCTATGAATGCTGAGTATTACACTTCAGTCTCGAAGCGTCTGCGACGATACATATCGATTAATCTAACAAAACTGGTGGACAAGTGGATCCTACACCATGATAACGCCAGCACACATGGGGCTACTTGTGTTCAACGGTTTTTTACGAAACGCAGTATTGAAATCATGCCGCAGCCTGCCTACAGTCCTGACCTCACCCCGTGCGACTTCTCTTCTGGTTCTTTCCAACAATGAAGAAGTTCCGTGGGGAAACATTCAACACAGATACTGACGTCATTCAAGCTGTACAGGGGTCACTAAAGCAGCTTCCACAAAATGCCTTCGCTACATGCTTTGAAAAGTGGACTGAACGACGGGATCGTTACATATCATCAGAGGGAAGATTTTTTGAGAAAGAATAACATATTTCGCTGTACCTATATTTCTTCATTTTGTGTGATTTTACTACCAGTTTTCATGGAACGACTGTTGTATTTTTTTTTTTTTTAAATCTTCAAACGATAAGAAGCTTTGTGAGTGATACCTTGGATTGGTGGGAAAATAAGTCATAAGTACGACTCAGAGCAGTCACCAAACATAAGTACGTCACACAGCAGTCGCCAAACATAAGTACGTCACACAGTAGTCACCAAATATAAGTACGTTACACAGCAGTCACCAAACACACACTGGCGTGCGAAACTTAAGGACGAGACGGTTTTTCGAATGTAACGTCGTGCAGAAGTGCTCCACATCGACTCAAATCATACCATAAGATCCCCAAGATGCAAGAATATGGGACAAGTGAGCAAAACCGTTCAAACAAGGAATCCAAAGGATACAAAGGCACTTTATTGAAAAGTTAGCTTCGAGCACAACTGGACAGAAGACAATAACGTCCATGTGACAGGCGGCTGCCAAGAAAAATCCAGTCTTTCGTAGGGGATATGATCACCCCTGACTGCGTTGTAGGATTTACAACGTCTGTCCATGCTGAGGACGAGGTTGTCAAGGAGCTGTTGAGGCATCGCGGCCCATTCCTCTTGTAGCGCCGATCGCAGCTGCGGAATCGTTGTTGGCTGCTGGTGACGTGCTGCCAAGCGTCTCCCGAGAAGGTCCCACACGTTTTCGATTGGATTTAGGTCCGGGGACCTTGTGGGACAGTCCATGCGTTAAATATCTTCAATCTCCAACAGCTCTGCGACAGCCACTGCACGATGAGGTGTAGCGTTGTCGTCCATGAAGAGGAGGAACTCAGTACCCACAGCACCTCTAAACAGATGCACGCGAGGCAGGAGAACCTCGGTACAATAGCGGACACCAGTGACTGAACCTCCTTGAAAGATGTGGAGGTCAGTACGGCTATCAAGCATGATACCGCCCCAAACGAGAACTCCGCCACCTCCAAACCGATCCCTTTCGATGATGTTGGAGGTGTGATTGCGTGTTCCCTGCTCTCTCCACATGTGTATACGTCCAGAATCGCTCATCAGACTAAATCGGCTCTCATCCGTAAAGAGAACTCGACCCCAGTGCTGATGTGTCCCGTTCTTGTGTTCCTGGCACCACAGAAACCGCCGTCTCCGGCGTTAATGGCACACACCGTACTGATCGTCGTGCAAATAGACCACCTTTGTGCAGTCTCCTGGCCACGGTAAAACGTGATAACGGACGTCCAGTTGTCTGTTGCATGCGCCTTGCGATTTCTCCCGTTGTCTGCCGTCTGTCTCTTCTCGCCTGTAGGACAATATACCGGTCGTCCGCCGCCGTGGTTGGTCGTGGACGACTACTGCTAAACTCTCGGACAGCTGTTCCTGTCGATTGAAATGCTCTCCAAGCTCGTGAAACGATGCTGTGAGCGATCCCGAACTCCTCGGCCACACTAGCCACACTTCAACCTTCTTCCAACTTCCCAATGACGCGAACTCGGGTAAAGTCATCCAGATGTCGTCTACTGGATTGCCTGTTGGCCATTTCACACGGTGGCAGCAACTCGACGTCGTTCAAACCGATGTACACCGTGCAATAGCTTTCACCGAATTGCTGAGCGTACACAGCCCGTGTACTTTATACCCTTCCGACACTATCCCCCCCCTACGTCATGCTGCATATATGCGCATGCCCTACCGTACCGGACCCTAGTCTATCTCCTGAGTGGTCTTTCGATCCGTTCTGCTTGCTCGTTCCGCTGTTATGCTAATTTCTCCACTTCGTCCATAATTTTTGCACACCAGTGTATGTACGTCAGACAGCAGTCGCCAAACATAAGCACGTCACACAGCAGTCACCAAACATAAGTACGTCACACAGCAGTCGCCAAACATAAGTACGTCACACAGCAGTCGCCAAACATAAGTACGTCACACAGCAGTCGCCAAACATAAGTACGTCACACAGCAGCCGCCAAACATCAGTACGACTCACAGCAGTCGCCAAGCATAAGTACGAGTCACAGCAGTCGCCAAAAATTGTTCATTATTTCTAACTGCATTAAGTGCTAATACTGTGTCATGTGATTACTCCCGGCAAATACCTAGCGTGAGAAATTTAACTAGCTTCTGTTCATAGTCCTTCACACGCCTTGTGTCGTTCTTCTCTTCTGGCGCGCTGATTTTCGCAAGCGACTCGAGTGTTGTGTTCTCTGATACTCCATGCTTATTTTTAAGTTTTATGCTTCAGAAACTCCATTTATTTTCCACTTCGTGTGTTGTGCTCATATACCAATGAAATTATATTCATAAGTGCTTCGTCATCTTTAATTTCACGTATTGGATTACCTTTTATCTAAGTTGAGTCATTTTACACTGAATACAATAATTTCCGAAGTATGTTCATTGGAACTTAGCGCTATAAGCATACTCAGTGTGTATTCAGGCATCTTCTCGGTGGTGCTTAGCTCCCTCCTCGAAAATCCATGAAAGTCGTCCTCCTTCTCCCGTAGGTTTTTGGGTAGTCTCCCCGTATACTTAGCCTAACTGTTTTCGTTTATAACTGCATTTGGAGAAATTAATCTTAAAAAAAGCTTAAGAAAATGAGGGAAAATATTATATAAAAAAAAAGTATCCACATGGACTTCAATCTGAAATTTCTATCATCTTCCAATAAAACACTAAACAGTCCTCGCTGAAGGGGCAATTTTTCAAGCACTGACAACTCGGACTACTTCCGCAATGAAACCTAATTCGACAGAGTAGGGTTGTCTGCACTGCAATACATCATCATATTTTTGATTCAGCTTTATTTCAGCCTTCTGGATGCCGACTTTCCACGTATACGGTTAAGCCTCAGTGTAGCTAACGTGACATTAGTGCTTCCAATGCAACAAAATATTTGTTACCTAATTTTTAACAATAGCAAATTAGTAGAAATCGTTCCCATAATAAGGGTTTTTTTTCCTGGAGGTGGGTGGTTGACACTCTGTGACAAAAAAAAAAAAAAAAAAAAAAAAATCGAGGCACCTCAAACTGCCATCAGAACCATTAGTTTTTTTTTTTTTTTTACTACTACGTGCTAATCTAAATAATCTAAAGAGGCTGAACCAAGTCGCAAGAGAATGGCTTACGCCATACGTTTTCAGGTAATGCTTAATTATTCCTTTATAATTAGAAACACGCTTGTAGTAAGGCAAGGACATTTTTACCACTCCTAATGTTTTTTTAGGGGGGGGGGATTTTCTCCTGCAGAGCGTCATCTTACTAGCATCCTCAATATTTTACACGACCTCATGGTGAAATCCGTGGTGCGTTACTGAATTAAAGCAAAGGTGCAACATTTTTACATTTGAATCACTTGTATGTGTAGATTTCTTGGAATTCGCATTTGCGATATACGAGCATAAGAAAAATTTTATACTAAATTTACAATTTTTAGATGTATATATAAATAACAAAATTATAATCAGCCAACAAGTTTCAGCTCCCTCAAAATTTGTAATTGCCCCCCCCCGGAAAATACGCTCTGAGTGCAACTCTGGGCATACTGAAGGCAGTGTAGAAATACTAACATCCCATTTATTCGTATCATACTAATACAACAATACAGGCACTATCCGGGGATTTTTCCACTCGATGCCAAGGCGTTTGCCGAACGTATAGCCCAGCATGGCGGTCATATGACCAACTGACCCATTCCACATTATACCATCTTCTCCCATCGCATTCATCTAATCCCTCAGAAATTAAGTCACTTCATTTCCATCTACTTGTCTACATGTGAGGTAAGTTTCATCTCATTTGGTGTATTCCTTTTTTGGTGTTGCATTTTCTGTCGAGCAGTGTACTGGATAGCAAGGGACAGGAAAAGACCTAGAAGAAGATCAAGTGGAAGAAAATTCAAAAGCAGGGTGGAGCAACTTAGAAGATACTGGCTCAAGACAGGAAGTGTTGTAAAGGAGGCCTTCATCCAGTAGTGGATTTATACTGGTTGTTGTTGATGACAGCGGCGGATTGGGTTGACGAAACCAAGCCGGGAACTTGAGTCTTGTGGTTCACCATAGAAACGCACTTACCCACTGCAAAACTAATTCAGCCCTCAACAAATTTTAGCAGCCATTTCAAAGGTGAAAGAATTTTAAAAATCCACTCATGATCAAATGTAGCCTATTAAACTCTACTCAAAACGGGGTGTTGTACCAGATAATTAAATTTATTTGGCCACTGATCGTCTACTGAACAATGGTATTCGTACCACTTCCTCGAATAGAGGCTTTTTTTTGTGCTTTCCAACCGTAGGTTGAAGAAGCGTATATGCTCCAGCTTTGTCCGTCCGTCAATACCATAACTCGCGTAAAAATGGTTCGATTTCGACAAAATTTTAGTATGTTATAGGGGACAACTGGGAACGAACCCTATTGAAAATGGGCGAAATGTGGTCAAAGCTCAGGACATAGGAGCGGGATCCATTCCATCGCCCTTATGCGTCATAACTTAAGTAAAAATGCTTCAATTGCGACAAAACTTTGGTATGTTGTTCCGGAGGTATACTGAACCATTTCTGTTGAATATCATCGAAATGGGGTCAAAGGTAGGACACAGAAGAGAGATTTATTCTACAACCATTATCCTCATAACTTGACTAAAAATGCATCTATTGCGACAAAACTTTAGTATGTTGTTCCGGAGATATACTGAACTAATTCTGTCGAATATCATCGAAATGGGGTCAAAGGTCAAGGCACAAGAGCGAGATTTATTCCACAGCCATTATCCTCATAACTTGACTAAAAATGCTTCTATTGCGATAAAACTTTAGTATGTTGTTCCTGAGGTATACTAAACCAATTTTGTTTAATATAAACGAAATGGGGTCAAAGGTCAGGGCAGAGGAGCGAGATAAGTAATAACATGAATAATAATTTCTAGTACGTTGGAAAGCGTATCATAATCAATGCGTTGCATGATTTTACTAACTTGTTTAAAGTCTACCCATTACTTTAACTCATGAACTAGCATTTTGATTCATGAAACAGTATCGGAAAAGCGTTTGCAAAAGTGGATGGGGCACGGATTTAGGAACATCTGTGCCGGAGAATCGCTTGTGCTCTGTGTCACTACGTAGATAATGTGTAGGATGATGGACCGTCAAAACTGTTACTATCGTCTACTTTAAGATTGTAAAATGAGGGTAGGGTCTACCAACTATCCTTTGGCTCCAAGTCCAACGACCTACGCTTAACTGTAGTTAGCTTAAGGTAGACGTCCAGTTATTTTGCAAGCTCACTGCGAGCCCATCTTCAGATGTGAAAATAATCGAGAGTGGAATGTGATTATATTATATCAAACAACACTAATACGTCATATTGGAGGCGCGCAAGAAATATCTGCGCGTGGTGACATAACGTTTCAAGAGTCAACGTAGGCTAAAGTCTGAATTTATGCTATTGTTAACGTTCAATAATGATTTCCGTAATACACTGACGGAAAAAAAAATCCCAACACCACGAAAAAACAGTTGTAGAGTAATGAAATGGCGGCAATACATTTGTATAGGAAACATATCTAATCGATTAAGGTTTCAAGATCACAGCTTAATGTAAGCGCGAGAAGAGCCATTTAAAATGTGAAATGCTGGTACATTAATAACCGGTGTAACCGCTAGAATGTTGAATGCAAGCACCCAAACGTTCATTCATTGTGTCGTACAGTTGCTGGATGTCAGTTTGTGGGATGGAGTTCCATGCCTGTTGCACTTGGTCGGTCAATACAGGGACGGTTAATGCTGGTTGGGGGTGACGTTGGAGTTGTCGTCCAATGATGTCCCATACGTGCTCGATTGGTGAAAGATCTGGTGATCTAGCAGGCCACGGCAACATGTCGACACTCTGTAGAGCGTGTTGGGTTACAACAGCGGTATGCGGGCGAGCGTTATCCTGTTGGAAAACACCCCCTGGAATGCTGTTCATGAATGGCAGCACAACAGGTAGAATCACCAGACCGACGTACAACTGTGCCGTCAGGGTGCGTGGGATAACCACGAGAGTGCTCCTGCTGTCATAGGAAATTGCTCCCCAGACCATAACTCCAGGTGTACGTCCAGTGTGTCTCGGCCGCAGACAGGTTGGTTGCAGGCGCTCACCTGGCTTCCTTCTAACCAATACACGGCCATCACTGGCACCCAGGCAGAACCGGCTTTCATCAGAAAACTCAACAGATCTCCACTCCGTCCTCCAATGAGCTCTAGCTTGACACCACTGACGTCGCAAACGGCAGTGGTTTGGTGTAAGTGGAATGCACGCTACAGGGCGTCTGGCTGGGAGTTGTCCTTCAAGTAACCGATTTGTAACAGTTCGTTGTGTCACTGTTGTGGCAACTGCAGCTCGAATTGCTGCCGCAGATGCGGTACAATGCGCCACGGCCATACGCCGTACACGGCGGTCTTCCCTCTCAGTAATGCCACGAGGCCAGCCGGAACCCGGTTTTCTTGAGGCAGTACCTTCCCTTGACCACCGCTGCCAACAATCATGCACAGTGGCTACATTCCTGCCAAGTCGTTCTGCAATATTGCGGAACGAAAATCCACCTTCTCGTAGCCCTATTACACGACCTCGTTCAAACTCCGTGAGCTGTTGATAATGGCTTCTTCGTCTTCTTAAAGGCATTCTTGACTAACATCAACACACTACGTAGAATCTCAACGATAGCTAACGCTCACGAACGTTACAACGCGTATTTACAGCAAACCTGCTTTACATGTTCCGAGGGGCGCTACTAGCGCCACACGTATGCGCCGAGCGCGAAATTTGCATAGACGTCATCTTACAGATGTACTCTCACCGCCTACCAACTGTCGTTTATCTAACGCAAACTCTTCTTGGTGTTGGGATTTTTTTCCGTCAGTGTATATTCCAAAAGTTATAAATATACTTAAAACATCATGTAAAAAATACAACTTGAATTTTGGAATTAAAACCTACAACCTAATGTCAACTATTAAAGAAGATCGAGATCCAATACCATGTAATAGCAGATTCTGAGTTTATAAAATACATTTAAAAGACCTGGATACTGTGAGCATAGATCGGATTTACACTGGATCCACCATGAGGAATTTGAACTTTCGTATTGCGGAACACAAGTACAGTGTCAAACACATTCAAACTCTACAGCACTTGCAAGATTAGTTAACCAAGAAGCCCACATCTCTCTATGGAATGAGGCAAGGCCGCCCCGGTGGCGCAGTGTGGTCTAAGCGATGGCCTCTGATCATTCGTCCGAAAGGGGTCAGGGTTCGAATCCCGTGAGGCATGGATGTTGTGTTTGTGTTACGGCACTGGCTCTCTCTCTTCCCTGGAACCAGTGACCCTAAATTAGGGACAGACGACTACTTATAGCCCACTGAGTTGCTCACGGTGGTCGTTAAACCTCCAACCACAAAACAATGAGGCAAGAGTTATTTCCAGTCACAACAGAAATGCGACTTTGCTAGGGGAGAGTTTACACATCGTCAATAACCGTGATAAATGTTGTAATGATTAAGTACCCAGATTTAAACGTCCATCTTTGATACAGTTAATTTCAAACAACAAGGACCAAATAAACCACTAACTTAAACTTTATTTCAGAACTCACCCAATAACAATTAAGACACAACAATCATTAGTCAAAGTGTGGTGACGTTTTTTGAAGTCATTCGGGACCTGAACGCGGTGTATGCAAACAAGAGTGACGTTCCATGGTGGACTCGTTTTCAAATTTTTACAGTATCTTTTTTAGCAATCAACCGAGGATGTGCTGGGAGCCAGCACGAAAGATCTACTGATGGGATTTTGGCTTTCAACTTTTTCTTCGGTGTAAATAAGTCATTTTATCGTTAAATTTGAATTTCATGTTATATCGTGCAACGACAGCATTTTAACAGTTAGTGTTATTGGCACGAATTTCTTCAACAACTTCAATGATTTCCATGCTGTTTGAATGTGATATGGTGTTTCGTCTTTACAACAAGAACTCCCGTGTTCATAAATAAATAAGCTTTTTTTTTTTTTTTTTTTTGATTGGAGGTTTAACGACCACCGTTAGCAACTCAATGGGCTGTAAGCAGTCGCCCGTCCCTAATTTAGGGTCACTGGTTCCAGGGAAGGGAGAGACCCAGTGCCGTAAGACAAACACAACATCCATGCCTCACCGGGATTCGAACCCGGACCCCTTTCGGACGAATGATCAGAGGCCATCGATTAGACCACTGCGCCACCGGGGCTGCAAATAAGCTTTCTGCAAACAGCACCTTAAATTTCGTATTTAGGGTAGTCAGTATGGTGGACTCATTCCACACAGGAAAATGTGAACCTTGGGATATCAATCGGGACAATGCAGTTGTTAGTGCTCCTGATTTCACATTGTATTCGTGTTCAATGTGAAATCTTTTTTTGTTTTTTTGTTTGGAGGTTTAACGACCACCGTGAGCAACTCAATGGGCTATAAGCAGTTGCCCGTCCCTAATTTAGGGTCACTGGTTCCAGGGAAGGGAGAGAGCCAGTGCCGTAAGACAAACACAACATCCATGCCTCACCGGGATTCGAACCCGGACCCCTTTCGGGCGAATGATCAGAGGCCATCGCTTAGACCACTGCGCCACCGGGGCGGCCAATGTGAAATCAGGAGCACTAACAACTGTATAGGTTCCACAATGAGGTCCTCAGGGGCCTCATTGTTGAACCTATACAAACACGATCTATCCTGACAGGCCATCCAAAGCTCATAACTGAATCCGGTAGACTCCATAGTTGGTTTCGTTTTCAATGGGGTCTTTTTCGTTTCGCCCTAATGAAAATATGTTTTTGGGTTTTACCCCAAAGTCTAAGTTACTGCGACGGCAGTAGTTTTTTAAAACATTAACTGCGCTGGGTACCAGGTCCATGGCGCCCAAGAATTTCAATCGAGTGGGTTCTCTCTGTAACGCAGAAAATGTTGTACTTCTCACTTTATTCAGTGGTTGGTAACTGTGTTTCTTGATTAGCCGTAGTTGATTTCAATATCATAAACTCTCGATATTTCCAAGTTACAAAGTTTTTGATTGGAAGAGTGAGAGCAATTACGCACGTCTGACGAGAAAATAAATTGCAGAAAGTTTATGGTTGAGGGGGTGTGCGGAATCCGGAGGAATGATTGTAGTATATAAGGAAGGTTTACGATGAACTGCATACGATATTGTGTTGGGTCGGATATTTGGGTATCCAATAATCAGTTGCGTATCTAGCGTAAACAGCGCCAAGGACAACCGCAGAATTTGCGCCCCCCCTCTCCTACATGCATATAATTCTAATTCCACCTTTTATTTTCAACTTCTTTGTTAAACACGATTTTGACTCTGGGGAAAAAAACATTATTCAAAACACTTTATTTTTTCCCATCATGTACAAACAAATTACAATATTATTTTTCTTGCCTTCATTGCTGCGAACTTGTCTATGATATCCTCAAAGTTGGCTTTTCCCACTTCTCTTACCACAGTTAAAAGCCCGCACGGGGATAACTGGTTTTCCAGTTATTTGAGCGGCAGCCCCCACGGCCCGAGCTGACCTTGTGACGGATCATTTTGTCATTTCGACTTGAACGATTACATTACCGAAGGGACAGCTGTTCATCCAGCTGCTGGGGGATGGCGTCCCCACGGCCCGAGCCAACATGTACTATATGTGATGATTTTCACATTTTTTATGTTTTTTCACTTTACATGAACCCGCCTCAGTTGTAGGTTGCTGAGGTTGTGATTATGCGCCAGCTCTGGATTTTAGTTTCTCGTTTTCTTTCCTGTCTTCTCCATTTTATGTTCCTTTTGTTTTTCCGAGCTGGTTAGCTAGACCTACCTGCACGTTTGCCGTGTGTGGTGACCCGTAAGGTGGAAAAGGGGATGCTGGAGGCTGAGGTTTCTGGAGGCCTGGGTGTTGTTGTCGCCAGTTGCCAACACTCCTCTTTGCCCCCTGCTTCACCCTAAACGGGCGGCTGGGAACTAACCCACTCCTAGTCAATGAGGTCTGTGGCCGAGTGGAGCCCAGACCTCTAACGGCTTGTCGTCTCGTACGACAGGGTGAGTCTGGGGATAGGGTGGGCATGCCAAAGGGGTGTTCCCCAGGCATGGGAAAGTCTGGGTGCTCGCCGAGCGCATGTCTGCCCTATCAACTTGCTTTATCCGCTTGCTATCCCTAGAGCCGTGTCCTGCGTCCACTTGGGCTTGCGGACCTCCGGTTCTCCTTGTTGGGCTCGATTGTGGGTGGGGGAAGTCGGCGGATGAATCCTTTAAATTTTTTCATGGCTCTCAATGAAATTTCCCATGAACCCAAAACTAAAGAGGTATGGAGGAAGGTTCAGGTCCTTCCGCCAAAAAATTTGTCGCAGATGTTTCCAATGCTAGATTCTTTTTTGTGCACTCATTGGACCCTTCAAAGCCTTTGAGTGGCAAAAGTCCATTTTGGATCCACAAAGCACTGCAATCAATTGCAAGCTCTCCTAAGAGCGTCAAGAAGCTCCAGTCTGGAGATCTTCTTGTTGAGATGTCTACAGTGGCCTACAGTTCCACACTTATCAACACCAGCATGCTGCTCGAGACGCCTGTCAAAATAACACCACACGGTTACCTAAATTCATTTCGAGGTGTTGTCTCCTCTCGGGATCTTATTGATTGCTCTGAGGATGAACTTCTCGAAGAACTGAGGAGCCAACATGTTACGGGTGTGCGACGCATTTCTTTTAGGAGGAATGGGCAGTTTGTCCCATCCTGGAACATTATCTTGACTTTCAACTGCCCTTCCCTGCCTACATCCATCAAGGCAGGGTATCTCCCACCTCGAGGTACGCCCGTACATTCCCAACCCGTTGAGATGTTTTAGGTGCCAGTTGTACGGCCACTCTCAGCAGTCATGTAGGAGTACTCCTAGGTGTGGACGCTGTGGTGCCACAGAGCATCTCCTCTCAGAATGTGTGGTCAAGGCCGAGTTTTGTGTGAACTGCAAGGGTTCACACCCAGCATCAGCCAAAGATTGTCCCAAGTGGAAGGAGGAGAAGGAAATCCAAAGGCTCAAAACGGTGGAAAATATTTCTATCCTGAGGCCAGAAGAAGAGTGGTTCCTGTTACATCTGATCGGCGATCATACGCTTCAGTGGTGGTTGCCAAATCTACAGTTGCCATTCAGACCGACGTTCAGATCCCCCTAAATGTCCATTCAATATGGAGGAAATCATCGCAGCCGGACTGGAGGCACTCCAGTCGCGAGCTAGGGGTCTGAAAGCGGTACCCGCCACTTCACCGAAGCAGACTCACTCCAACACCAGCAAGGGAACTCTGGCCACTTCTTCTGGCAAAAACGCCAACACTAACACCAACACCAAGGTCAAGGATAAGAAGAGAATTTCTTCTCCTTCAAAGTCTCAGCCAAACAATCAACGGCGAGCAAATCCCGCTAAGACACTTGGGACAAAGCATTCACCAATCTTGGCCCCTGGTCACACACCCCCAAATCTCGGGGAACGCTCACCAGAGGAAATGGAGGCTGACCAAGTTTAACCATTTCCTTTTTCATTTCATTTTTACCCATGGGTTCAATAATTCAGTGGAACTGCCGAGGTTTTCGCACCAGTTTTGATGACGTGAAACATCTGCTTTATTTGTACTCTCCGGTGTGCCTTTGTCTTCAGGAGACAAAGCTTAAACCATCGAACCTGCTTTCAGTTCGAGGCTACAGTGCATTTCGGACAGATCACTCGTCTGGAAATATAGCCTGTGGGATTGTCGCTATTCTCGTCCCTCACAGGGTTCCGGTATCTTCCGTCGCGGTTTCCACAACTGTGCAGGCCGTGGCGGTTCGTATTTCTATGCCTGTGCCTCTTACTGTTTGCAGTGTTTATCTACCACCGGATGAGGATGTTAGCGTCTCTGTTCTGGAGAGCTTGATTGATCAGCTGCCTTCACCCTTCCTTCTTTTGGGTGACTTTAATGCTCATCATCCTTTGTGGGGTAGTGTCAGCGCCAGCGCTAGAGGTCGTCGCATAGAGTCTCTTCTGTGCTCGGCCTCTGTGTGCCTTTTAAACACCGGTGCTGACACTTACTTCCATGCCGACAAGATCCTTCAGTGCGATCGATTTGACCTTGGGTTCACCATCGATCATTGCTGACTGGTCGTGGACGGTGTGTAAGGATCTCCACGGGAGCGACCACTTCCCAATCGTCCTCTGGCACCATGCAAACGTGCCATATTCTGCCTCCCGCCCACCTCGATGGAGGATGGATTGTGCCAGATGGGAGGTCTTCACATCGTCCGCGGTGATATCTTCTGAAATGGTGACCCAAGAGTCAATCGACGCAGCTGTACTTAAAGTCACAACCTGTATTCTTCAGGCAGCTGATCTTTCAATTCGTAAAACATCTACGAAGCTCCCAGAATTCCGAAACCTTGGTGGAACCCTAAATGCGCAGCGGCTAGGAGAGCTCAACACAAGGCCTGGTCTACTTTTCGGCGTTATCCAACCGAGGCTAATCTCGTTGCTTTTAAACGTGCTAAATCCTATGCTCGGTTGGTGCGTCGACGTAGCAAGAGGGAGTCTTGGATCCAGTATGTATCATCTCTTACCTCACGTGCCAATTCGAAAACTGTGTGGGAAAGGATTCGTAAGATCCGGGGTACCTACAGTTCACACCAGATTGCCATTCTAGAGAGTAACGGCTGCACATATGCTGAAGTCGGGGAGATTGCAGATTGTTTGGGGAGGCGTTTGCCTCCGTTTCGAGTGATCTGGCGTATCCGGCCTCCTTTCATAGGATTCAATCCTCCGCGGAACGCCAGAGAATCTCTTTTGCACCGTATACCGACACTGGTTATAACTCCCCTTCAGCATGTGTGAACTTCGGGTGGCTCTGCATCGGTCCGGGGCTACTTCTGTCGGTCCCGATGACATCCACTACGACATGCTCCGTCATCTCTCCCAGTCGTCTCTCGAGAACCTTTTAATCTTATACAACCGCATCTGGTTAGAACACAGTTTCCCGGAGTCTTGGCGAAAGGCTTTTGTTCTACCTTTTCCGAAGCCTGGCAAGGATCCTAAGTCTCCCTCTAGTTATCGCCCAATTGCTCTCACTAGCTGTCTGTGTAAAGTTCTCGAACGCATGGTTAACTCACGATTAATTCATTTTTTAGAACATCATCAATTACTTTCACCATCACAAAGCGGTTTTCGGCGTCATCGTTCACCTCACGATCATCTCCTGCACCTTGAGACATCTGTGCGCGAGGCGTTCGTGCGTAGGCAGCACCTGGTTTCTGTATTCTTTGACATCGAGAAAGCCTATGATCGTGCGTGGCGGCACGGGATTATCCGTGACCTCCACGCATGCGGATTGCGAGGAAATCTTCCGACCTTTATTGTAAATTTTCTTCGCAATCGGGTGTTCCAGGTGCGCATGGGTACGACGCTATCTGCAACATTCCATCAAGAACAAGGTGTTCCTCAAGGTTGCATTTTATCTGTCACATTGTTCATCCTTCGCATTAATTGTCTCCTCACAAATCTTCCTCCTGCGGTTTCGGCTACTGTGTATGTCGATGACTACTTGCACATCTTCTGCTCGTCATCGAGCATGCGTTTCATTGAAAGGCAGTTGCAGTCTGCTATTAATCAGATTTTTAAAGCGGCGAATAGCAATGGTTTCGTTCTTTCTCCCGACAAGACAGCGTGTGTTCATTTTTGCCGGAGGCGTGGCCTCCATCCTGACCCCGAGCTGTATTTGGACCGTGCAGTCATTCCAGTTTTGCCGGAGACCAAGTTCCTTGGACTGACCGTCGACCGTGCGCTTACGTTCCGTGTGCACGTTCGGCGGCTCAAGATTTCCTGTCTGCGTGCTCTTTCTATTCTAAAAATCCTTTCGAGAGTTTCGTGGGGCGCAGACAGAATCTCTTTGTTTCGCATTTACCACTCCTTAATTCGGTCGAAACTGGATTATGGCTGTATCGTGTATGGCTCGGCTCGTCCTTCCGTTCTCCGGCCTTTGGACGCTGTTCATCATCAGGCGCTGCGTCTTTGTACGGGAGCATTTCGAACATCTCCGATTCCCAGCCTTTACGCTGATGCGAACGAACCATCGCTTGAATTACGCCGTCTGCAGCTGTCTGTCCACTTTTACTTAAAACTTCGGTCTCTTCCAGCCCATCCTTTGTACGGTGCAGTTTTCCATCCTCAGCATGCTCGTTTATTTGAGAACCGGCCCTCGTGCGTTCCAACCTTCGGTCTTCGTATGGCGGCCGTAGCTCGTGATGCAGGGCTCGACTTGTCGCTTGTTGCAGCGACCAGGGGCTTTGGGGATCCTCCATGGCACCCACTTGGTGTCATGGTTGATACCACCTTTACGTCTTTCGACAAATCCTCAACTCCTGCGTCAGTGTACCAGCAGCTCTTCGCTGAGCACCGTGCCCTCAAAACTGAATACACTCCCATTTTCACTGATAGCTCCAAGATGCATGGAGTCGTTGGATCCGCAGCTGTCTGTGTTGATGACGTGTCAGTAGCGCGGATCCCAGCTGAGGCCACGGTGTTTTCGGCGGAGATGCATGCTGTGTATCTTGCACTTCTTCATGTTCAGTCGAGTTCTCATCATAGGGCTGTGGTCTATACGGATTCCTTAAGTGTCCTGCAGTCTTTGTCATCGCTGGACTATTGTAATCATCCTTTTCTTTTGAACGTACTAGGGCTTCTTCGTACCTTACTCGAGGCCGGAGTCCAGATTCAATTCTTCTGGATTCCTGGGCATGTTGGAATCTCGGGTAACGAGTGTGCTGATGCGGCAGCTAGATCTGCTTCCTCTTTGGTCGTCACACCCTTGCCACTCTTTCATCGCGATTTTCGATTTCTTGTTCGTGATCATATCAAACGAACGTGGCAGGGTCTGTGGGACCTACAGGTGGAAAATAAACTGCATCGTATAAAACCTATTCTCGAAATCTGGAACTCATCATCTCGTCGGAACCGCAGGGAGGAAGTAGTGCTTGCGCGTCTCCGCATTGGGCATTGTCGTTTCACTCACCGCTTTTTGTTGTGTGGCGACACTGCGCCGATGTGTGAGACGTGCAATTGCCGACTCACTGTCATTCATCTTTTGTGTAGCTGTGTTCGTTTTTCGTGGTGTACGTTTCCATTATTTTCATTCTCATTTGTTGACCGAGGACGCCGCTACTCTGCAGCGGGTCCTGGATGACCACTGCGATACTGTCGCAATGTTTTCGTTTTTACAAGAGATTGACTTTTTTAAACGCATTTAGATTTTAGCTCTTCCATCATCCTCATTTTTCAGTTTTAATGAATCAACCGAATTTTAAACATTGTATCATGTTTTTAATGCTGTTTGTTTCATTGTCTTTTAACCCTTCCATCACTCTCATTTTTCACTTTTACTTAATCAGCCAGGTTTTAAGTTTTTTACCATATTTTTAATACTGTTTGGCTGTCCTGTGTCTTGTCTTGTCTTGTCTTGTGTTTGGCGCTCTTTGGCCAGACATGGCCCTTGCGCCATAGAAACTAACAAACCAACCAACCAACCACCACAGTTAATAAGACATTTTCTCTCCACATTTAATATCAGATCATTCGCACACATAAAAGAACTAGTCTTCTCTCTCCACACTTAATACCAGAACATACCCACACATAAAAGAACTGCAACCAAAGAAAAAAATATATCAGGGTCTTCTTGAAACTACTAAAAAACAAAGACTATTGCAGCTGCGGCAGCCACCGTCGATTGCGGCGGAAGTGGGCCGTTGAACGCCACACCTGGACTACAGAATGGCACGACATTGTCTTCTCCGACGAATCCCGCTTCTTCCTGCAATAGTACGATGGTCGGATCCGGGTGTGGGGGCACCGCGGCGAGAGACTGTATGACGCCTGCATTATGCATCGCCATACCGGTCCGTCGCCTGGCGCTATGGTTTGGGACGCAATTGGATATGACACCAGCACACCTCTGGTACGCATCGCCGGTACACTCAACAGCCACCGCTACATCTCCGACGTTTTGGAGCCTGTAGACCTCCCTTACCTGCAGGACCTGCCAGCGGCCACGTTTCACCAGGACAATGCGCGCCCGCACGTGGCACGCATCGTGCAACAATTCTTCACGGCCCACCAGGTGTCACTGCTGCCGTGGCCCGCCTGTTCTCTCGATATGTCGCCCATCGAACACGTCTGGTCGCTGATCGGCAACCGAGTGGCCTGGCAAGCACCACCCGCGGCTACGCCTGATGAACTGTGGCAACGTGTGGAAGCAGCCTGGACCGACATACCCCAAGCCCACATCCCAAGCCTCTTTCGTTCGATGCCGCGGCGTGTAGCGGCCGTTATTGCCAGCCATGGGGGCCACACGAACTATTGATGTCTGCGTGTTCCGCAAGATGCACGGGCCTGTAAGCTCAATCGTTTCATCTTTGTATCTGTTGTTATGTGTCCAGTAAATCTGGCTTTGCTATCTCGTGTCCTTCTTGGTGTTGCATTGTGGGTGGCCAGCAGTGTATTTAACCGGTAATACTCCTCTGATGTAAAAACTGATAGTTGGCTCTTGTGGGTTGTTTTACTGCGAGTCTAGGTTTTTCGATGTTTATTTCCAACGCATTAGCCAAATCAGACAAGTTTATCCGAATTTTACTAAATTCTGCGTCGGCGTTTTTTCTTAACGAAGTCAGCACAGAGAAGATCTTTAATACAATCTCCTGCTGAAGACAGATCTAGATTTAAAAACAAAACAAAAACAAGCTACTGTGTACAGCAGTAGAAGAGAAAATAGGGTTATGCATTTTAGTGATACTAAAAATTGGCTCGTTAACAGGGTATTTAATAAAGGAGCAGCTTTAGCTGCAGAAGTTGTGTCATTCCATGCAGCAATGCTCCTTAATGTTTCAATAATAAGAACAATATTACTTTCGAAGTATAGGGTGGCGTCGGGTCGTTCCACCCAGCGAGTGTCACATAGACTACTTAACTTCGATTGCAAGATACTTTTCAGAACGAAACTTCTTCTTGCTGATGCATTGAAAAATGCAATGACTTCTTTCATTACTCCAAAACAGTTTCGTACACCCTGCATTTCTATATGCATTTGGACAAAGATAGGTTCAGTGAATGATTATAACATGGTATTCTCACAGCAAGTGGGGCTGATTTTTGAATTTCCCTTATTGCTCCTCTTACCTCAGACATCATAACATTGTAGTTGTCGGTATAAATACCAACGCATGCTTTTACGTCGACATTATTTTGATGTAGAATTTTAACTACAGTTTTTCCTAATGATACGCAGTCTATTTTGGGTTCGGTCTCTAAAGAGAATTCTGATGCATAATTTACTTCATGCAAGTCAAAAAATCCAATAAAATCTTCCCTGATTTCCGATTTGTAAACATATCTCAGTATAATATTCATTTGTGATATGGTAGATATGTCAGTAGTTTCATCAAATAATATGGAATAATATTTTGCCTCGGAAAGAAACCCTTTAATATTTTTCACAATTTCTTCAGCGCAACATTCAATAATGGAATTTTGTGTTGTTTTTGAAATACAAGTTGCATTAGCTTTGGGACTTTTGTGATAGTGTTCCAGAACTATATCTCCACCCCTTACTCGAAATTTTAAAATTTCTCGAAAATTGAAAATTCCCTTTGTTCTTTAAACTACTGCGTTGAGATGTATCTAATAAACTGCCATCGTCTCTGTGGCGTCTGAAAGGTAGGTTTTGTCTTCCCAGTATAATTACAGTGTCAATAAATGGAAGCAACTTTTTGTGATTTTCTTCAACTTGTTTTAATCGAGATATAGATAACATATTACGAATTTCGTTTTGCGGTTTGTAAAATTTTTTCCCAAATTCTTCTGCCGACTAAACTGAATTTCTGTGATACTTACTACGTTGGTGATTCTCTAACATTCCATTATTAGCAAGGAGCTTCAAAAATGTTTTTAGAGGTTTTGAAACTAAACTCCCTGATTGAGTTTGGCGTCGATTATCACCTACAACGGAACAATATTTACAGTAAACTCCTTTCATTAATGGGGAATACACTAACCACGGGTATTTTTCCAAATGACTTTGATTTAAGTACCTTTTCACAATTTTATCTTCTTTATTGTGCTCGGCGAATGGGAAAACGTAATTTTTCGATGGACAAAAGGTTTGTTTTTCAAAAGCTAGTTTCTTCTAAAATCGCTTATTTTTTTTTATCATTACCAGCATAAAGACCAATATCATTTTCGTATTCACTTTCAAATTGCACAGGCAAAGTGTGGTCTGTCGAAGTCGATGAAAGTGCATCTGCACTTCCCAAGTTTAAGTCTATTGAAGGCAAATCTTTTGATGAATGTCCAACTTTTGGTACGTCTTTCGTTTCTGAAGTTTCATTTGTTGATTTTACAAACAAATCTAAAGTTTTTTGTCGCTTCTTTGGATTAAGCGTCATGCCGTAGCTATGTTAAATAAGTAATACTGTATATGCTTAACACAGCCCTCTGCCCTCTCCCCGATTTTTCTTATCGTACAAGAGAAATAGTAGTGTAAATACCTTCTTATTTACAGAAAAGAAATTCGTCTAGTCCAATTTAGGGTACAGCGCGCGCATACAGCAAATCAAAATTCAACAGATTACTCGTATTTGTTAGAAAGGAGCAGACAAGGAGGTGATGATGAACTACTGGAATGGAGGATCACAAGCCAACTAAATTGTGCCGGAAGTAACCTGGGAAAAGAAGCGGAAGGGCGAGGGCAAATAACGGAGCGCCCTAATAACGGCTATCGCAATGGCAAACTTTGTACTGTAAAACGAAAGCATGATCAAAGCAAATGAATCATTTCCTGCACCTGCATCCTGGGACGAAAGCGTGTGCAGGAGACGGGGAGAGAAAATGCCTTTCCGAATGACAGTTTGTCTACTCTCGCAAAAATTCCTAAACAAAAACGTCACTTCTTTAATCATGAAAAAGAGTTTTACATTTCATCTCCAGAGAAAGATTAAAAAAAAAAGGAAAAACGATGTACAACATCGAACCATTCGCACAAGGGTTTCAAACAGATAATCACTGCAACTGTAAACAATTTATCTGCATAATATGAACTAAATAATAAAAAAAACTTATATTTTTAATGTCCTGGACATTTATTCTTCCTCCCTCATGCTACAGCTAAACAGCTCAAGGGGGGTCACGGCCCCCCATGGCTACCGCCTTGTATCCAGCTACGGTCGTAGTATTAAGAAAGAAATTTAAAGTCGAAAATTTTAAGAACTTCTTCCCACACTAAAGATTCGCCAGATGTATTAAAATATACTGGAACCCACACATAAGGAGCTCGCACAATACGAAGTTCCGCATAAACTGAAGTTTTTATAAGTTCCTTGAACTTCGGAATATCCCGCCTTGTTATTTTAACCGCATATTACGAACAATCATTTTTGGAGAAACCGCATATGTAGAGTTCAGCACTGTTATCTGCAAATAACATTAGTGACATTCACCCAGTTTTTAAACCTTCCACTTTCTGGAAAACAAGGTATTACCTGCTGTTAACGACACCCCGTGGTTTCTCTCACAGATAGGTCAATTCGCATGAAGACAAGAATGTTTCATTTGCTTTTTTACTACCTTCAGCTCCCCACTCTCCTGGCTTCCTAAACATACATCTCCTCGGTAACTGCTGTCTCCCCCACTCCTTCCGTCGCCACCTATCAATCACTGAATCTCTGTTTGGAAAATATTATAGTTTATTTGCATCTAGAAACATCTTAATCACGGCGTCAAAGGAAATTGGGAAAATATTTAAAACAGTCATTATGATAACCATAAAGCAATCAAGAATTCGCTCATATATCCGACGTAACATGTAACAGGTGAAATTTAACATTTTCGGTAGTTTTCTTAATTTTTACATTCGTTAAATATTTTGCTTATTGCAGATATCACTCACATTATTTTTCTAGCTATAGTTTCAATTAACAAGTATTATTTATCTTCGATTAATTGAAAAATAGTTTATGATTGCCTAGTTTTAACGTGACATAATGTAAAATACCAAAAATATCCCGTTTTTTTTATCTATCCGGTTAATCGCATGTATCGAATGCTTATGACTCTCCCTTCAACTTCATTATATGTGGGTTCGACTGTAGTAGAAATCAGCTTAATAGAAAGTTAGAGCTGAGTGTAATGTATAGAGTTGAACTGCAAAACCTGGAACACTAGAAAAATCAAACTGATATTCTTAAATTAAAATGACCTGCAAGATTAGTTAATAACTACCTACTCCATTTAGGATATTTTGAACCAACTGGTGCCTAAAGGCAATTATTTATGACTAGAATGTCATTTATTAAAATCTTTTAGTAATTAATTGGACCATTTAAAAGTAACATTTTTATTTGTAGGCCATGCATTCGCAGCACACCCCTGCAGGCTGTTCTGTTGCGCATTTTTTTAGATTATGCAATCGCCGTTGTTGCGCTCATGTAATGCACCAACATGTAATCACGACGCTCTCCCGGTCAACACGCAATTCGCCTGACCGCTGAGGACCAAACCAGTGTTTTGGTCAACAGCTACTCTGGGGTCGTTGAACTGAGTGCGAGTTCTTCTCCTGCAGATGGCGCAGCCGGATCGTTGAACTATAAGCAGATTGTTTTCATATCTGTGGAGGTAGTTGGTCTGCCTTCTTGAACCTTCTTAATGACTTGTTGTGGTCAACTGGGCAGGAGGCTGAAACAACCGAATTAAGACTTTCTGCCACTTAGCCTGAGAAACTGTAGAATACAGAGATATGGGAATTAGTTGTACGAAGATATTTTTGAAAGATGTAAATATAAACAAGAAAAACACCGGTTATTACGTAGAAAGTCTTGTGACTATTCCAGATACAGTATTAAAGAAAAAAAAACACCTCTTCTTTTGATATTTGGTATTTTTCGATGGCGTAAACCTGCCGTTCGCAACACCCGAACGCCAATAAAAAACTAGAATAAAATCTTTATATTCTCTATGTAAACGTACTTTGGAAAGGACAAAACGTTCGAAAGAGGGATCGTAGCATGCTAAAATTATGCACCACATCGACATTTAAGTAGTCCTACCTTAACAATATTTCTGTGGAAAACGTTACTTCATTTAGATATACAAAGAATTGAGTCCTTTATGAGCAGAAAAATGCTATCTTTTTTGTCAAGGTATGCACCCTGCCCTGTTATGATTAATACCATTCTGAGTTACGCAGAGCCCATTTGAGAAGGGAGCAACGGAAGGGGGGGGTGTGCAGCCCAGGGCCCTGCATTTTTGAGAGGGCCCCAGAATTATGCAGGATGCTTGAAGAATTGACAGAGCTCTAAACTTTTTTGTTGTTGTTGCAGATAGCACAGCAAAAACTTTAAGAAACTATCTTGTGAAAAAAAAAATTCTATTTCTTTCCGCTTCTTTAGGAGGAGTCTGCGAAAAATATAGTCGTCCCCAATCCATCCTCAAATCTTTCGAAAGCATTACAGAAGTTTTTGGTACACATCTGTAATTGGAAGACATTTTCGTACAGTAAGAATTCTGTTGAATCATGATATTTGGATCATATTATTTTGTCCACTATTTTAAAATAATTGAAACAAGCTGAACCCAACCCTGAGGTGGGGCGAAAGGAATTAAAGCAGAACCGAACTGGTATCCATTATTCAATTATGCATTTTTACATTTTCTTGCTACCACTGATTCGTCCATGAATCATGGGATGCACACTTTAATACGGCGGGGATATTTTTATGCCTTCCTCGTCATATTTTGGGAATGTTTTCTCCTAGGTATTTTTATTCATTCACCCATAGTCAAATCCTAGATGTGCCACTAATACTGGGGCCCTAAAATACTGTCCAGCCCCCGAGCCTCATGTCTCCTTTAATGTGCTCTGGAATTATGTTTTCCTTTAAACAAAAAAGCCTGCGCGCTGGACCTTTTTACAATCCTTGAAGGAAACCAGGTTTACAATATTCTCCCGTTCCCAACCAAAAACAAAGATTTTGATGGAATCTGTCCAAGGCACAGGAGTTCATTTCTTTTTTAGTCATGGATGAAACTGCGAATGAGAAAAATACTTTAGCGGTGTACAGCAGATTAAGTAAAAGTGACCCGGAAAAAAGACCCCAAAAGTTTTTAAAAATAATTTGAAACTCAATTTGTTGTTTATAATATTCGCTAGTTAGTATTATTATTGTTATTACTGATCACTTTTATTATTAAAATTTTTGGCAAACTTCTTAATTTGACTGATTAAAACAAAGATTGCTACTTGGGAATCACGTACTAAGATTATTAAGTTTTTTTCTTTAAACACGAGTCTGTCATTCTACTCAGTATCAAATATTGAATTGACTAATGTTCGCACCTCTTCAGCGTGACTAACACTCGGTTTTGCCAAAGATTATAAAGCGGATATAGAAGATTTCTTTCGTGTGACACACAAGGAATCAGAGAAAAAAACTCAGGGGGTATCCTTTGTTGAAGCCGGTCGCCGGAAATGCACTTGTTTGCTAGAAATTCACTTCACAACCATAAACTACTTCTCACCCAGCTTTTGATATTTTTCCAGCTGTGCACTTTTAAATCCACAGAAAAATTGCCTCCGACATCCATGGCGCAGTCAAAAATTTCTTAAGGAGGATGTAAACCAGGGCTGGGCACTTGCCCCGATTACAACTCAAGAGACGGCGCAAAAATTCCTGCTTACAATCTGATTAAAATTGAAATCTATAGTTTTCTACCAATTTCTGGCACACGTTTTCCGCCCTATTATTGCTATTTGTCCATTTACAGAATTTTCTTATAATATCTTCCACCAGTTTCGGTAGCTTAAAATTAGCACTTCTTTCCCAAAATGTTCTGTGGATGTCAGTTGCTTATATTCTGAAATGAAGGTGCGGTTGTACGTACGTATGTTGAAAGGTAAGGATGTCTTTCAAATTGTTGATGATTCTGTGGGGGCTATTCGATCATTACTGCGACTGCGAGCCACGACTTCTAGCTGCATTGCTCACAATTGCTTATGGCTGCATTGCTCACAATTGCTTATGGCTGCATTGCTCACAATTGCTTATGGCTGCATTGCTTTACGATGGTCCGTTTGATGTGGTACCGAAGGTCGAAACTCTGAAGTAGTTGGGAAAAGCTGTACAGTCATGATTTGATTGTGACTGTTTAAAAATATGTGTATGTGTGTGTGAGAGAGAGAGAGAGAGAGAGAGAGAGAGAGAGAGAGAAGGAGAGAGAGACTACTGTTAAATTAGTGACATATATACTGTACTTGCATATGTGTAAGACAAGGGGAGCGCAATATTTTGTGGTTTGCCCCGGGCGCAGAAATACCTCATATCTAGTTACGCCGCTGGCGGATTGTGTCCATGGATTCGCTTCATCGGCGAAAGCCTCCCAGGAAAAATAATAGTTTAAATGGGAAGACGCACAAAATCTTTAAAAACGAAAAAAATGCCTTCCCCTTTGTATTGGGTTTAAACCATGAAGCTAAAGCGAAATGAGCAAACCTATCCACTGTGCGTGCCTATTTAAGCAATATTTTTTATTAACTGTAAACATTTAAATGAAAAGAGAAACATTTCTGAGAAAACACTATACACGCAGGGCCTGATTATCGCAAGGGCCCGCAGGCTCCGGGCTCTGGGCCTCCTGTTTGACAGGAGGGGGGGGGGGCTTCTTTTTGTAAAATTGTTTCTAGAAATGACCTCATCATTATTGGACCTCTTTTTATTGTTATTATTGTTAAAGAAATACAGTAGAACTTCAATTTTCCGGACTCCAGATATTCAGAACTCCAATTATCCGGATCGTTTGTTTGTTCTTCTTTCAAGGCCAAGTGAAATTAAGATTTTTGTTAATTTATTTACGTGTTTTTAGTTTTTTCGTTCATTTAAATAATGTAAAATGATAATGCAGTAAGTAGATATTTATTTTTTACACTGTATAACATTTGTTATTATATAATACAATAAACGAAAAAATTAAATTCTCTCATTTCAATTTATAAATACGCATTTGGCCTACAGAAAAAAAGACAACCCAATTAACAGGATTTTCCTAATATCCGGATGGGCTGTGGTCCGAGTTAATCTGGATAATTGGAGTTCTACTGTACTCTATATAGGGTTTTGTTGCACTCTCTTATCGGTCAATCTCCAATGCTTTCAATAAAAGCGCAGTTTCATATCATATCACTAAGCTGTTCTCTGGGATTCAGAGGTTAGGTCCACAAAGAAAAACAAACTACCAGATAATTGTTAACTGATTATTTACTTACTGTTGTTTTTACAAATCCTAAGATTAGTAAAACTTATCAACGTTTCGTAGATTTTTAATCAAATTCTAAGAATTTAAAACTATTTCACAATCAAATTTACTGTACAAAATGAAACAAAATATCTCTCTCATTTGATACAAGGTTAAAAATAATTGGAGGGAATCAGAGAAATATTTAGAGAGAGGCAAGAGGCTTTGGTCTCCCGAAAGTGTTTCACCTTTTTATGCTTTTTGTTAAAATGCGACTTACATCAGAAAAAAAATGCTTTATTTTAATATAAATGCATCAACTAACGTTAGAAAAAGTGCTGTAATTTTTTTCTTCTATTTTTCATTAACTTTTATTTTGTCCAGGTGAATTTCAAAAACTTCCATTTTTTTGCCGGTCTTCCCTGAAAAATATTTGTATATATACCCTTGAAAGGATCTACAGGGTGAGTCAAAAGTCGCAGGACACCTTTGTGTTTCAGTCAGAAGCGGGCGGGGGGGTATCTGAATACCCCAGCAAATAATCGGTGATGGGGCCTATCTTTTAGGCTATTTCCGGAACATGGCCGCCACCTTAAATTCCGACATATTGGATCAAGGTCAAATTTTGGGGGGAAGGGTCATGTTGCTTATCAAACAAGACCAGAATTTTCTCGGAAATTGATTGCAGTAATCAGATTTGACGTATGTGTTGTGGTTCATAAGTTATCAACACAGAAATTTGAAATCACAACCTCTAAAGTACCCTGTGATGCGCAGCTATTTGATGTGTTCAATGTGTTGTTCCTGTTGCTGAACACAGAGCTGAAGACGGTTGATCCAGTCGTTATGCACCCGCACGAGAATATCGGGAGAAATGCGGTTATAGGCTTCCAGGATGGTTTGCTGAAGGTGGTGTTGGTTGCGGATTTTCTGAGCGTACACCAAAGCTCCATATATTCCACTTTGGAAGTTAAATTTTCTTTATCTGTTCTCATCTCTCTTTTCTTTTGCATCAGCATTTTTGTTTTTCCTGATATTTTCTTCATATGCAACTTGGTTTTAGTACCACCTATTTGTGTTGCTGTTTCCATAAGAGCCTTGGTTAGTTTTCTGTTAACTTCAGAGATGTTCACTTCTCCTGATGTTAGGTCTTTTAGAGCGGAGAATCTGTTCCTCAGTTCCAACTTGAAGGTATTATGATGATTTTTAAGTTGGCCATGTCAATACATTTTGTTTAATTTATGAGCTCCTCACGTACCAGTTTTGTGTTGAGGTGCATCTCACCATTCTATGGTCACTACCTGTGTTGAACCTGTTTAGCACACTACAGTCTTCGATGACGAATTTCTTGTTACACATAATAAAATCAATTTCACTTGTCGTCCCATTGGAATGTCTCCCTGTCTATTTCCTATGTGGCTTTTTCTTGAAAAAGGAGTTCATGATGGAAAGCCTTTCTGCCTCTGCACACTCTACAAGGGTTATTTCCACGTTGATTTCTGTTCCCATAACCGAATTTACCAAACGAAGTTTTCTTCTGTTGCTGTTGCCCTATTTTTGCATTGAAATTACCCATAATGATAATCAAGCGCTGCTTACCCTTTTTATTTAGATACCGAATTTCCTCGTAGAATCCTTCAATCTCTTCATCAAGATGGCTTTTGGTGGGTGCGTAAGCTTAAATAATCTGAGTCTGGTATCTTTTTGAAAAGTTGGATAACAAGTCGTGCAGCTCTGTCCGAGGAACTTTCAACTTCTAGAACTTTATCCTTCAGTTTCTTGTGTATTATAAATCCAACACTATTAGTTTTGCCAGTATCTGTTCCACGATAGTAGAAGAGATGTCCACTTTTCAGTTCAACGAGATTCTCTCCTTTTCTTGTTTCCTCACTTAGCCGCATGATGTCCCACTTGATTCTGGGTAGTTCTTCCTCCAATTCAAGGAGCCTTTAATCAGAAGATAGAGATCGTCCATTGAACGTAGCCAAGGTCAGAATCAGTCAGCTGACAGCCTAGTCTGGCCCTCCGGTGATTCTTAGCACCCTCTGTCTTCATGTCGCACGGGCCGCTGCCTTGGCCAGGTACATTCCAGCTGCCGGGGGCTGAGGGACAAGTATTGAGTTTAAAGTCATCTTGGGGGAGGGGGCATAACTTACCACGCTGGCCAAGCGGGTTGGTGAGCGTGTGGATAGCATTTCCTCTGATTCCGGTGATATACTGATACCGCTATTTGGTGGTCGTCAGAGTCCCTTTAGAGGGAACAGGATGCACTACGAGAAGGCGCGGTAGGCATTTGTCAAGGAGAGGCTATGATATGTTTGCGCATCACCTGACTTTACATCCCATATGCCGCGGCTCTTACGGTAAAAAAAATAGTGTGGTTTGCTCACCATGCGATTTTTATGCCAATGCGGCGCTACTCTACATTTCCTCTCTAAATAACTGCTCAGAAAACAACAATTGTAAGTTTGTGTGTGACATCAATCTCGCAGTAAATAGCCTCGCATTTCCCCCTTTTTCTGAATCAAACGTCCATTTCTTGCAGGTTATTGAGAACAAGAAAAAGATCCGTCACCTTCATTTTCCCCCAGTGACTTGTCTTTTCCAATTTTCTTGCAAAATTGCACATAGCGAAACTTACAGAATGGCCGCCCCGGTGGCGCAGCGGTCTAAGCGATGGCCTCTGATCATTCGTCCGAAAGGGGTCCGGGTTCGAATCCCGGTGAGGCATGGACGTTGTGTTTGTCTTATGGCACTGGCTCTCTCCCTTCCCTGGAACCAGTGGCCCTAAATTAGGGACGGGCGACTGCTTATAGCTCATTGAGTTGCTCACGGTGGTCGTTAAACCTCCAACAACAACAACAAAAACTTACAGAATACAGCGAAGCCACTCAAAAATATCGAAATTCAGCGTTCCTACGTCATTAAATTTAACATTAATGAGAAAGGAAAAATATGATGGAGTTAGGGGACATTTCTCTCATGCACGGTCTGCAGAAATATAAATGTCAAATATAAATGGCAAGAATTTGCAGCAGTGATCCAATATTTCTGTCATGTCGCAACCTCCAGCACTTCGGAGAATTCAGTGCTGCTCCATGAAACGGTTAGAACTTATCAAAAATAGCATTCGTGGTTTTCACGCACGCACTAAAAGTACTTGAGATTAAAAACATAATTGATTTTATTTCTCCTTTCCAACCAGTTTCAGCTTCAGTCATCCATTTATTTATATCCTTTTCAAGAACATTAACTTTATAAGAAATGACGGTTTAATATTTCTATCATTATTTTCGTTTAGCTAACTTTTTGGCAACACAAATAAAATTTCCAACTAAAACTAACACAGGTAATTCATGCCGTGACATTTGGAATTCTCTATGCCATTATCCATTTCATTTTTATATTAGCTCATTAATTTACCAAAAATAGGTTAAAGGAGTAAGAAGGTATGAAAAACATGGCTTTAAAAATATGCATGTAGTTACACGAATGCTATTATTGAAAAATAATATCATTACCCGAACGTGTTATGACGTTATTTGTCGAAACTGCTGCAACATCGATGACTAAGAGATTACAAACTCTTCGGGAGTAGCGCTTACGCCAGTGTTTTTACAACGAATTTGTTTACAGCGGTTTTCGTCAAGTACAGCTCTTAAGCCGCGCTTAACACTAAAATTATCAGTGATGTATTCAGGCATCTTCTCGGGGGTACTTAGTCCCCCGAAAATCCATGAACGGCCACCTCCCGTAGGTTTTTGGCGATCTCCCCTTATATTTAGTCTCCACCTCCCGTAGGTTTTTGGCGATCTCCCCTTATATTTAGTCTAATGATGTTCGTTTATAGCTGAATATTTGGAGATATTAATTTAAAAAAATTTAAGAAAGTGAGGGAAAACACTACAATAATAATAAAAAAAAACACACATCCGCATGGACTTCAATCTGAAATTTCTATCATCCTTCAACAAAACATTAAACAGTCCTCGCTGAAGGGACAATTTTTCAAGCACTGACAACTCGGACTACTTCCGCAATGAAAACCTAGTTCCACACAGTAGAGATGTTTTCACTGCAATACATCATCGTATTTTGGAAGCTGGCATTCAGCTTTTTTCTAGTCTTCTGGATGCCAACTTTCCATATACACGGTTAAGCCTCAGTTAAGCCCTGCCACTGTAATAAGGGGCAATTTTTCAAGCACTGACAACTCGGACTACTTCCGCAATGAAAACCTAGTTCCACACAGTAGAGATGTTTTCACTGCAATACATCATCGTATTTTGGAAGCTGGCATTCAGCTTTTTCTAGTCTTCTGGATGCCAACTTTCCATATACACGGTTAAGCCTCAGTGTAGCTAACGTGACGCTTTCAATACAACAAAATATTTGCTTCCTAATTTTTAACAATAGTAAATTATTAGAAATTGTTCACACAAGAAGGTTTTTTTTCTGACGGTGGTGGTTTACAGTCTGTGACAAAAAAAATAATAATAATAAAATCGAGGCACCACAAACTGCCATCCAAACGGCTAGTTATTTTTTGTTTTCCTACTACTATTTGCTAATCTAAATAATCTAAAGGGGCTGAAACCAAATGGCAGCGGAATGGCTTACACCATTCGTTTTCAATGTTGTAAGCCATTCCCCTGCCACTGTAATGATTCCTTAATAATCAGAGACACGTTTGTAGTAAGGCAAGGACATTTTTATGACTCCTAATGTCTTGGGGGGATTTTCTTCAGCACAGGCTTACCATACTAGCATCCTCAACATTTCACACACACACACACACACGTGTCCAAAACCTAAATAAAGAACAGACTACATTTTTACCTGCAAATAAGAAAAACAATACATGACCGCAGCCAAATGGGGAAGTAATTATATTGCCAGCATAGGAACACATGAAAAGACACAAAAAACTGTTTGTAAATGACGCACAAATGACATTGTAATCAGTGTTTACGCAAAAGTTACGAATTTCCGAAAGATATAATTAGAGAATAGATGTACAGTGCTTACCAATAACCAGGCGGAGAAACCTTTCAGTATGGAATATGTCCACCTCGAATTGCGATGCAGCTCTCACAACGTCGTGGCATTCTGAGCACCAAGTGATCCGGAAGATCCCGAGGCCGATTTGGCCCACTCCTCCCTCAGAGCACGAATGAGACCCTGCTTGTTTTCTGAAGGGGGAGGGGGGGGACGGGTCGTTCACCAATGCCTCTCCTCATTGCGTCCCCAGAGGTGTTTGATGGGGGTTGAGGCCTGGGGGAGCATGCTGGCCAGTCGACGCGATGAATTTCCTTTGTCTCCAGCATCGAACATGACGTAGAAGAACTTCGTTGCAATATCGTTCGCCCGTCAAAGTCCCATTTTCCAGTACCTGTAGCTCGGTGCGTCCATTAATCGTGATGCTGCAGTACACATTGATCCCGGCACCGCCGTATCTGTCCCTTTCCTGCACATTCTCGCGCTGGTACGCAGTAATGCTTTCACGCCAGATCAACTGACGTCTAGTATTCGAGAGGACAGACTAACGACTCTCACTTGTGAATAGTACATTTGTCCACTGATGGCATCTAATTCTTGTGGATACGACACCACTGAAAACGTGCGCTACGTTGAGCTCTCTGGCCACACACTGCTCGGCTCTCCCAGATCTACTTCCGTAACGTCGACACCCTTCCATGGCCAGCCCGATCGCCCGACCTCTCATCGATCGAACATGTTTGGGACATGATGGGACGCCACCTACGCCCATCCCGGAATGTCAGCGAACTGGTCCGCAATTTGGACAGCATCTGGCATGCCATACCTCAGAACAGTATCCGTGAACTGTATGCGTCTATGCCAAGTCGGGTAACAGCTTGTATCCGAGCTAGAGTTGGCACTACAACGTACTGTTTTATTCCACTCGTATAGCTGTTTTACACGGATAAATAGCCCATCTGCTCTGGAATTGCAATGATTTCTTTTCCTATGGTATGTGCAATCTGCATCTGTACATGCACATACCAATTTTTATCTCGATTGGATGATTCCTTCTGGGTGCTTCTTTCTTTCTTTCTTTCTTTTCTTTTTTTTTTTTTTTTTTTTTTTGCAAAGAGTGTAATTAAGTTCTTAGAATATTCTCTTTTCCAGCTAACCATAAGTTTTCACGAATCTCCTATCACTGGGAAGGAGTTTTCGATGCTATGCATCTTTCCCGACTGTAGTGAAGTAAATCCCATGTAAAAAATTTCGATGTCACGAAAATGGGTAAACCATTGTTGAAATCTGATTTTTGAATGTTGTCCCACGAAATGATGCAACAATAGTTAATTTCACTGTTACTTAGCAATATAATTTACTGAACTATCACCGAACAATATTCATCACGTTTCGTATGAACATAACAATATCTCATTGCAATCTGTGTAAATTACGAGAACCTGATGCTAAATGTAATAAAAGCCACTACAAAAATGCAGTTTGATGCTATGAATATTTCGCGACAGTAGTAAAGTATACGCCGTAGTGAAATTTGGCTTCCTCTCGATCCCCTCAAGAGGGGTTACCTGCTATTGATGAGAGCTTTAAAATGATGTACAACACGATGGGGGTGTAACTTCCAGATATTCTAGACTAAAAGTTACCAGTCCCTCGCACCAATACACTTCGTAAATACATCACATTTCATCGGTGTCGGGGTCGTTTTCTACGTTCCTCTAAATCTCAATAATAATAATAATAATAATAATAATAATAATAATAATGAAAATATTGTTTATGAAAAACTAAACTGTAGAAATACTATTGCCACCGCCATAAGTTTAGTAAATATTTACCTTTACGACTCTTATATCTTCTTTGATTGGTTTTACGGCCCGCGGATGGCCTAGTGGCCAACGTTCGCGACTACCACACCACGGAGGAACCTCAGGTTCGATCCCGAGCAGGCACGAACGCTCGAACCACTAAATATCCCGTGACTCACTTATAAACGTGGAAAAAGCGATGACTTCTGTTTGATGTTCCTAATCCACGTCAATTGTCTGTATTCAATAAATATCCACCGTGCGTCGGATGGGCACGTTAAGCCGTCGAGCACCGGGTACTGGCGCCCCGGCAATAAATAAGGACGTCTTCCTCCCTCTTTCTAACTTGCTTCCGTATTACTCTCCTATCGGCACTCTAGCCCAAATCTCCTACCTTCCTATTTCTAAGGGTTGTTTAAGACCTGGGGTCAGGCACTCCCTTCCTAAAATCCTCTACATCTTATCTGATCTGATTGGTTGGTTTTACGACAATGACATTAATTAATCCACTTACCTAAGTACCGATCAATGTCAAGAATTAGTAAACCTTATTGTTTGTTGTTATGAATTTAATTCCATTTAATATGTACCGAACTGTGGCTCGGTGTGGTCGTGTGTGACTCGAATAAATGCAATATGCTGTAAGTAAATAAATGTATACTCTCGAAGCACTCGTATTATTTAACACCCACAAAAATCTTGGCATTCGGAAGATGAATACCATAAATTATCTGCGAAGAGTACCATCGATCGAACATGTTTATTTTGTACCCTCTCTTATTTTTTTTACCCTCTCAATTTTGAATCTTGACATCGCCGAATCTCGATTTTTAATCTTGGCACACGGAAGATGCATAGCATGAATTATCTACCAAGAGTACCAGGGTACTCTCCCGATATTTAGTCTCGGCATCATCGAATCTCGATTTTTTATCTTGGCATCTGGAAGATGCATAGCGTAAATTACAAAAAAGAGAGTACCAGGGTACTCTCGATTTTTTTTTCGGGGTTTAACGATTATCATTTCAGTCGCCAGTTCCTAATTCAGTGCAATCCCCCCCCGCTTAAATTCAGACACCACTCCGACGAACGGGCAGAAGCCAGTAACAACCTTTCACTTTTTTTTTTTTTTCATTTAAACAGCTATACGAGAGATGAATTAACAGTAGAGCTTGTTTACCTTGGATGTAGGATGGGGCAGTTCTTTTTCTTTTAAATGAGAGCACTAATTGAGAATCATAAGAAATGTATTCCGAAGATGACATACATATTTCTTTTCTTTTCTTTCCCTTATAGCTCTAGCTCAATCAAGGAAGGAAGTCTTATTTCCAAATTCGCAGCAAAGTTCAAATGTTACAAAAAAATTTGCAAAAATCTAGAGACAGAATAAATGCATACAAATTTAATTATGTACCATCATGACTACTTTAAACGCAATAATCAATGTGGGAGCGGGAAAAACGCTATAGTAACACCGTGCTAGATCGCCATTGCAGGTGCATAACACCACATTTTCTTGCCTAACATCCTGCCCACTATCTTCACGGAAACGTGAGTAACTAGCTTGGAGAATATTGCGACAGAGGTCTGTAGCTGCTTACCAGGAACCACGTACGACAGTGTGCGAACAGTTCATGAAACACAAAAACACTGTATAATCAGACTAGCCACATTTCTTTATGAAACTAACCGCAAAAATATTTCCGACAAAGAGAATTCCGTGAACACCAAAATACAATTCCTAGACTTAGTAACAGGCAAGAATTGCGAAATCGAGGACAGGTATCCTTCGTTATAAATTGGTTTACGCGAGCATTCGACTGCAAAATGTTAAATCAGAAGAACGCAATTGATCATAAATAATTGGGTTCGACAAGTTCACCCAGCTGCAAGACCTTCGCAATGTCCTCATCGCGCACTTCATTTTCACGTGGATCTTCGTAATTTTATGTGCAACTGGGTAAGAACCAGTGGTGAAAGTCGGAGGAAACGGTGGCAAACGGCGTTTCCTTAAGAAATTGGTAAGGAGGACGACATTACCCTAAATAAAATAATCGTGAACGAAAGTACATAGAAATTTGGAAACGCTTCCCCGGTGGCGCAGTGCTCTAAGCACTGGCTTGTAACAATTCAGAGATGGGTTCGGGTTCGAACCCCTGTGAGGCATGGATCTTGTGTTTGTCTGACAGCGCTGGCTCTCTCCCTTCCCTGGCAAAAGTGGCCCTAAAATAGGGACAGGTGACTGCTTATAGCCCATTGAGTTACTCACGGTGGTCGTTAAACCTCAAACCCCTCCAAAAAAAAAAAAATAAAAATAAAAAAACTATGAGCACTACTTTCCCTCAAAGCAGATCACCTACTTTCATCACTGGTAAAAACGGTGCACCAACAACTTCGGGAGAGCTACAGAATACAACTTAAAAATAGCAACTTCATTTTGAAAATATGTTATATAAGTAATTCGGATGCAACAAGTCCGCCATGGTGACCGTAAGGTCAGAGGCGCTGGCATTTGCAAGATCATTTCGTCAGAGTCAGGCATGGGTGATACGCTTGCCTTGTAGAGCTGCTTTCGTCTTTTTCTTTGAATCAGGGGTCCTAAATTAGGAATGGGCGACTGTTAATAGTCTTTAATGTTGACGAAAGAAAAAAAAACGGGAAGGGGAGGGCAACTGAAACCACACACAGTGAGGGACATCCAGGAATAATAATCTATGTGACTTTGTCACGGTGCTACAAATGCTCAAAATGATCCACAACTGAACAGGTAAGTGGGGTCGTTTGTTTATTTTGAGATCTTCATGCAGAACTGTATGTGCAAAACCAATGAGATAATCAGTCATCTCGTGTCCATAACCGCTGCCTGAAACTATAGGAGATGCTGAGAACACATTTTTCTCTCGTCTTGCTTGTCACTCTCATTCTCATATACACTACATTGACAAAAGTCACCGGACACCACTTCAAAAGCAAATGAACGGATCCGATGCGTTGTTAAGAGGCGCGGTACAGCTGCAAACGGTATAAAAACAAGCTTGCAGCTGACTGCGATCATATCGCACTGTGAGGTTGAGGGAAAATGTCGCGGCGGGAGAGAACTGACTTTAAGAAAGGAAAGATTGTTGGGTGTTGTATTAGTGGGTTGTCCATAAGAGAAACCGAGACGCGATGTACTGAATAAATGGAAGACACATGGCGTTCCTGAAACAGCAAAACGTACCGACAGATTAAAGGAAATCGGTGATAGAGGACGTCGAAGCCTCAGGAGAGTCGTTACAGCTAATCGACGGAGTACTGCAGAAGAACTCAGTGTACAAGTGAGTAAAAATGCTGGAACCTCAGTATATACATGTACCATTCGCAGAGAACTTCATTCCATGGGTTACCGTGGTCGTGCGGCTGCTCATAAGCCTTTCATCTCCACTCGGAATGCTACTCGTCGTTTAGCATGGTGTAAAGAACATTTATCGTGAACCGTAGATCAATGGAAACGGGTCCTATGGACTGATGAATCCAGATACACGATCCATTAGTCTGATGGCCGTGCGTGGGTATGGCGGCAACCGGAGGAATGCAATTTACCACAGTGTACTGTTCCTACGGTCAAGTTCGGAGCTGGCAGTGTACTCGTGTGGGAATGTTTTTCGTGTAATGGTCCCGGTCCATTGGTTATCTTGGACAAACCTGTTAACTAGCACGTCTACCTCACATTCTAGGCGATTATACCCTACCAACTCTGTGGCAATATTATAGAACCAAGCCTTGTTGGTAAAAGCAAGAACTGTTACGGCGGGGTTTGACAATAATTCCGTATCGTGTGTGGACTGGACAGCACAGAGACCTGATCTTAATCCCATAGAGCACCTATGGGATGAATTAGAGCGCCACCTAAGAAGTTTGGAACCAAGGCCTACTACTAAGCAACAGTTAGCGACAGCATTATGTACTGAATGGAAGCGCATACCTATCGCTGTGTTCCAAAACCTTGTCGAAAGCATGTCTCGAAGGCTCAGTGCATGCATTAAGGCCAAAGGTGGACCGATACCGTGCTAATGTCAATAAATGCTATGTTATGTTATGTTTCTCTTCCAAGTGTCCAGTGACTTTTGTCAATATAGTGTATGTACGAGGGTTGTACCGAAAGTAATGCAAAAGTGGGCATAACTTTTATATTAACTGACAGAGGTCGTTCAAATTGCACATGTTGGTAGAGTAACCGCTATTGTAACTCTTCTGTTTCATTGCAGGTAAATAATGGATTCCAAGCAGAAGCAACGTGCAGTCATTGAATTCTTGACGAAGGAAGAGTGCATGCTGTCCGACATGCGCAGAAGGCTACAGAATGTTTACGGAGATGACACCATTGACCAGAGCAATGTGCACAGATGGGTGAAGAAGTTTAAAGAAGGGAAAACCAGTATTGAAAACCAAACCACGCAGTGGGAGACCATCACCTGAGACCACTGTCAGGAATCGTGAGCGAGTGGATGATCTGATTCGCGCGGAGAGAAGAGTCACAATCCGTGAGCTTGTTGTATAACTGGACTGTGGTCACAATGCCATTCAGAAGATGGTGGAAGACTTAGGGTATCGGAAAGTGTGTGCAAAGTAGGTACCTAGGCAGTTGGCACCCAATTTGAAGGAGAGAATGGTGGAAGTCTGCTCTGATCTGCTGGAAGCATTTGAAAATTATGAAGACACTGGTTTTTTTTTTGGTTTTTTTTTTGGGGGGGGGGGGGATCTGGTGGCAAGGGATGAAACGTGGGTGTACCTTTACGATCCGGAAACGAATAATCAATCCATGGAATGACATCACACCTCTTTCCCAAGGCCTAAGAAGATCAAGAGCCAGCGATCAGCACAGAAAGTCATGGTGACTGTTTTTTGGGATGACAGGGGTGTCATTATCCTTGATTTTCTGGAACGTGGCGGTACCGTGACCAGCGAGCGGTCCATTGAGAACTTAAAGAAGCTTAGAGAAGCTATTAGGAGAAAGAGACCGAACAAGAAAATGAAAAGGGCCCACATTCACCATGGCAATGCGAGACCACACACATCTTTGGCAACAAATCAGGCGATTAGCAAATTGGGCTGGTAGGTGGTCCCCCCATCCACCGTACAGCCAAGATCTGGCGCCCTCCAACTTCCACCTGTTCGTTCCAATGAAGGATAGTATCCGGCGGGGGACAACAATTTGATAACACAGACGAGGTGAAAGTGGCTGTGAAGAAGTGGGTACAACAGCCCACACCTGAATTTTTTCAAAAATGATTCAGGAGTTGGGTTCAACGATGGTGCAAATGCATCGCTTGTGATGGAGACTATGTTGAGTAGTACCTTTGTACAGAGAAAGAGTTACTCTAACAACATGTGCAATTTGAACGACCTCTGTTAGTTAATAAAAAAGTTATGTCCAATTTTGCATTACTTTCGGTACAACCCCCGTATGTTACCGTAAAAACCCGAAATCCGTTATTTCGCGAAATTACTAAGTAAGAACGCGAAGTGTCCACGAGCATTAGTAACTTCCGGTTTTTATTAGTAACATCTAGGAATGACTAAAATCCTCCGTAAAATGCAGAATAAAAAGTTTACATCGGGTATTTACTTAATTTTTTAGTCAAAACCCATTCTCACTAGACACGGAGCAGTAAAAATCCGAGATTGTAACAATAGCTATGAACTCGTATGGTAAAAATAAAATACAGACAATTATTTATTTGAAAATCACAAAATAAGATCACTCAATAAAATATAGAAAAATCATTTGTTGGAAAATCATGAAATTAGAACATTACAATTTATTTGTTATTATATGGCCCACTATTGCGGCATTTGGAGTTACATAAAATATCTTTTCAACAGGTAAATAATGCTATATTTGGTCGCTGTTCGATTTTGCGATTATTCGCTGAATACCTCATATTTCCAATACATCAAAGCGATTCAGGCTTATATATTGCAACAAAGTTTTTTGGGGAGCCAATTTTGCTTCTTTAATTTCGTTTATCAATTCTCCATACTGCTCCCTAGTTAAAATCAGTGGCGTGAGCCCCCGTAAGATTTGCTTCAGTACCCCTAAGCCCAGTAACTTTCCCAGGATTTTGAACACGAGGGTGGATCCATTTTTCGCGGTGTGTGTATGTGTGTGGTGGTAGTTTTTTTTTGGGGGGGGGGGGGATTAGGAAGTCAGGGTGAGTGTCTGGAAAAGTAAGGGCCGTACCAAAAGCCCTGTAGTTTTAAAATTTTAAGTAATAGATTTAACAATACGTGTAATTGCTTTGTCCCAAACTAAAATAAATCACTTGAAAAATCACCCTCTTACACATCGCAGCTCTGCGGCTGCTATGAATAAATGTTGACGCCTGTCGTGCACGTAATCCTAGGTAACTGACTGTTTTCCGACATCCTACACGGGGAATCCCACTGTGGCCTGGCGCTTTTCCTCATCAGCAGCGCAGCGAGAGGGTGATTGGAGAGCGATCGTATTATTTACAACCCATTGCAGAGCAATCGTATTACAACCCGAAGTCAAAGAGTCGAACATTTTCAATCTGTAGGACATTCAGTGTTTTAAAAGGGAAACTAGGCATTATATATCTTAGTACATGTATCTTAAATATAGCTGAATATATCTTAAAGCAAAATATGAATCTTTGGATAAATTATTTTGCGTGTTCTAATTTTTTCATAAAACTATAACTGGCAGCTGCAGTACGCCCCTTCGTTACCTGCGGCCCCCTTCCCGCAGCTGCAGGGGCTACAAAGGTAGCTACGTCACTGGTTAAAATAGTGTAGTTTAAAAGCTTCGCATCATAACTAGTTAATAAATCGTTTATAAATTTCTCTTTCCACACAACAAGCGAATAATGATTCATTTTGAAACACTAACACAGATTTGAAACTGAAAAAGTTTCTCAACGCGTGTTATAAAACTAACGACTTCACTCTGACATACGGCAACGTTTTAACTTTGCAGGTGCATCGCGTGATGCTCGTATGATCGATGACACATGATCGCATTAACCAATTGGAGCGCGCCTTTTGTATAGAACACAACAGTTCGGAATTTTACTGTTACGTGTCTAGTGAGAACGGGTTTTGACTAAAAAATTGAGTAAAAACAAACAAACAAATGAAGTAAATACCCGATGTAAACTTTTTATTCTGCATTTTACTGAGGATGTTTGTCATTTTTTTTTTTTTTTGATTGAAGGTTTAAGACCACCGTGAGCAACTCAATGGGCTATAAGCAGTCGCCTGTCCCTAATTTAGGGCCACTGGTTCCAGGGATGGGAGAGAGCCAGCGCCGTAAGACAAACACAACCTCCATGCTACACGGGATTCGAATCCGAACCCTTCTCTGACGAATGGGATGTTAGTCATTTCTAGATGTTATTAGTAAAAGCTTGAAGTTACCAATGTTCGTGGACACTTCTCGTTCTTACTACAGTAATTTCGCGAAATAACTGATTTCGGGTATTTACGGTAACAGAGACGTAACTAGGGAGGGCCAGACGGGGCAGCTGCCCCGGGAGCAGCTCAAGAGAGGACGCAAAAACCACTGCTAGCAGTCTGATCAAAATTGGAAGTGCAACTTTTACACCAGTTTCTGGTACACTTAAAATTCGAATTTGTAACTCAAAATATTCACACGATTCTAGTTTTTCACATTCATGGGAGAATGAGCGATTATATGGTCTGTCGAACTAAAGAACTACGGCCTTCGTCGACAGCAATGGGGCCCACGGTTTTCCTTTAGTTGGATGGGCTATATACGTACGTTGCAAGATAAGGATGTTGTTCACATTGTTAAAAATTCTCTGAAGGCTATTCGATCATTTCTTTGGCTGCGAGCCACTACTACCAGCTAAATTCAGTTCATTTGATGTGGTATCGTAGGTTCGAAGCCCCAAGCAGTTCGAAAAGCTGTTGAAACTGTCACAAATAAGTTGTGCCAGAAGAATAAATTACATTTTAGCAGAAAAACAAATGCAGTGCTATGAAATACAGCATTATTCAGTTACGCAGAGCGCTCGTTCACGCGAGCACTTTCTTCAACTTTCATAGATAACTACACGTAATAAAGCTGTCAGAGAGAGGCCAGTTTTCCTCGGGCCGCCGGTGTTACAGTGGTCACAGTGCGGGAGCCAATCAGTGCACGGCATCCAACGGAAGCTTGCCGCTTCTATTAATAAAGCACAGGAGGCACGTCGCAAGTTAGCCTCCGCGCGTCCTAAAGTTGTCTGTTAAGTTTCCCGAGAGTACTGCATCAGACGGCGTGAGTAATTTTTTGTTATTTTTACTGTCGCAACACAGCAATCAATTTTACGTGTAAACTTTTGTATTTAGCTGTACAAAATCAATATATGGATGAGGAAAGTAATAGTTTCAGTGTATCAACGTGTAATACTGACATTATTACTTCTTCGTTACAAGTTCGTTTCTCAAGAAGAAATGACATTGAAAGACATGCAAATTATAAAACAAGGAAGACCTATTACCAAGTTTTTTTTTGCAAACAAAGGCAAAAACATAACATTCCAATCTTCATGGTACAATCAACATAAATGGTTATGCAGTAGCATAATGAAGGCTTAGTTATTCTGCTGGCCTTGTTCGCTACTGGTATGTGTCATTTAAGGACCTATCCAAGCAAGTATACAATACCTCAAAATTATTAGACGAACAAAATAAATTGCTAAACATTAAATACAATGAAGAGGTGAAAAAGAATAGAGATATTGAAAATTTTAATTGATCATGAAAAAAATACAGAATTACACCATATAATACAAATTTTGAAGATGACAATATGATTTTTGGTGTAAATATGATAAGGATGGAAAGTCAGATAATATACGAAAACTTGAAAAATTTTCATCGTCCTGGAGCGAGACCCGAACCTGCGTCTCCCAGATAGCGCTCGGGTATGCTAACCACTACACCACCTCTCCAGGACGATGAAAATTTTCAAGTTTTCGGATATTATCTGACTTTCCATCCTTGTCACATTTACACCAAAAATCGGTTTGCCATCTTCAAAATTTGTATTTTAATTGATGTTACATGTGTCTTATGCAAGCAAGAGCTTGCTTTTAGAGGCGTCAAACAGAGGTCATCGCTCTTCCCACGTTTATAAGTGAGTCATGGAAAAATTATCATTGGCCGCCACCAGGAATCGAACCCAGGGTCTTCCAGTTACGCGCTGGATATGGTTCCACTACACCACAGCGGCCTCGAATTCCTCTAGACTCACATACACTAACTGCCAAGCCAATTTGGCAGGTTGCTTCTTAGAGACCCGCACAATGCTGGGGATTCACCAAAGATGGCAAGCAGCAACGGAACAAATAATTAGAAGACAAATGAATAATAAATAGAGACACTTGACGTGGACCAGGAACATCAAACAGAGGTCATCGCTCTTTCCACGTTTATAAGTGAGTCGCAGAAAAATTCTTTCAGAGGCCACGACGAATCAGAGGAGTCACTAAATCCTGGGAATTTCAAAGTTATATTCCAGCTTATACAGTATCAAGCAGAAGCGAAGAATTAAAAGAACATTGGGGGGAAATGGGATACTTTAGAGGTTTATCTAAAACTATTCAAAATAAACTCTTGGAAATCATTCAAGAAGATATTCAGAAGTTCATTGCTAATAGCATAAATGAAGCCCCTTTTTATGCTTGCATTGTTGATGAAACCACCGATGTGACTGAAAAATCTCAGTGTTCGATAATTGTGAGGCTAGTGGAATCTGCAGGTGAAATTCAAGAATACTTCCTTGGATTTTATGATGTTAGTGAAAACAGAAGTGCCGAAAGTCTTTGCAGTATCTTGCGCAGGGTATTTGAAAAGTACAGTGTGCAGAATAAACTGGTTGCTCAAACATATGACGGCGCTAATGTTATAGCAGAACTGAATGGCTTAAAAATGAAAGTTCATCAATTTTACCATTTAAGCTCTTTTAGCACGTCTTTTGTACAAAAAGATCGTGCTTCTGTTATCGGTTTGTCCGTCCGTCTGTACCCACGATATCTCAGCAACTATTAGTCCGATTTGAAAAATTCTTTTTGCATTGAAAAGCTTGAAATATGCAAATGATCTTTTATTTCGTTTTTTTTTTTTTTTTTTTTTTTTTTTGCGATTTACAATTTTGCCGGTAGAGGGCGTAAATGCAGATGATGTCGAATTCAAAAATACGTTTTATTCCACATATTTGCTTCTAAACATCCGATTGAAAACATTTTCTTATCTTTCGATTCCATTTATATCGAAGAGTATTTTAGATATAGTTACTTTTTCAAATTACGCATAGATTTTCCGTTAGGGGGCGTAAAAGTAAATTACATTTTCTACGATAACTCTTCTTCTAAAACTCCGATTTGAATATTTTTACATCTCCTGATGGAAAATATATTGCATATAATTTCAAATTTTTAGTCAAGAATACTTTGGGCCACCAGGGGGCGTAAGAGTTAATTTTTGCTTCTGGTGTAACTGCCATAAAATCGGAGCTTCTAAAATACGATTGAAAAAATTATTTCGTAGACTGATGACACTCACATCCATAAACCTTTTCGGAATATTTTCTTCTTAAAATATTCCATAGTTTCTCCGCCAAGAGGCGTAGATGTACATCTTATTTTTATCAATATCTGTACTTCTAGGAGTACGATTTGAAAAATTCCTTCTTTCTTGGATAGCGTTTTCCGCGTGACATGTTTTTCATATAATTTCAAAATTTTGAAGTAATTCATAAACTTTCCGCTAGGGGGCGTAGCGGTAAATTGCGTTTCCCCCTATATCTCTGCTTCTAAATCTCCGATTTGAAAAATTCTTTCTGCACCGGATGCAGCTCCTGATGGGAAATCGTTTGCACATAATTTCTAATTTTTGTAAAAAAATAGTTTGGCCACCAGGTGGCGCGAGCCTTAATTTCCGCTTCTGTTGTATTTGCAGCAAAATATGAGCTTCTAAATTCTCGATTGAAAAAAACGTCGTTTGTTGGCAGATAGTACTCATGTCGATAAACCTTTTAGAAACATTTTCTTCTTTAGATAGTGCATGGTTTCTACGCCAGGGGGCGTAGATGTACATCTTATTTTTGTCAATATCTCTACTTCTAGGAGTCCGATTTGGAAAATTCCTTCTTTGTTGGATAGTGTTTTCCGTGTGACATGTGGTTCATATAATTTAAAAAAATCAAGTAATTTATAGACTTTCCGCTAGGGGCGTAAATGTAAATTGCGTTTCCCCCTATAACTCTGCTTCTAAATCTCCGATTTGAAAAATTCTTTCTGCACCGCATACAGCTCCTGATGGGAAATCGTTTGCACATATTTTCTAATTTTTGTAAGAAATGGTTTGGCCACCAGGTGGCGTAAGTCTTAATTTCCGCTTCTGTTGTATTTGCAGCAAAATATGAGCTTCTAAAATCTCGATTGAAAAAAAAATCGTTTGTGGACCGATACTACTCATGTCGACAAAACTTTTAGGAAAATTTTCTTCTTGAAAATTTTCAAAAATAAGATATACATCTACGCCAGGGGGCGTAGATGTATATTTTATTTTTGTCAATATCTCTACTTCTAAGAGTACGATTTGAAAAATTCCTTCTTTGTTGGATAGTGTTTCCGATGCGAAATGTTTTCCTATAAATTCAAAATTTTCAAGTAAATCATACACTTTCCGCTAGGGGGCACAAAGGTAAATTGCGTTTTCTGCGTTATTTCTGCTCCTAAAGCTCTGATTTGAAAAATTCTTCCTGTATTGAATACAAGACCTGATGGAAAATATTTTTCACATAATTTCTAAAGTTTGGTAAAGAATGGTTTAACCACCAGGGGTCATATGTCATATGTGTTAATTTCTGCTTCTGAAGTATTTGTTGCAAAATCTGGGCTTCGACCGATACCGCTTATACGGATAAACCTTTTGAGAATACTTTCTTCCTAAAATAATGCATGGTTTTCCCACCAGCAGACGTAAAGTCACATCTTAGTTTTGTCGATATCTCTGTTTCTAAGAGTTCGTAAGCTCACGATTCCGTTTACAGCAATATCTGAGGGATTAAAAATCCGATTGAAAATCTTCTTTTTTTCGGCAGATCTATTGTTTTCCATACCGGTTCCATTGACTTTGAATAGCTTTGATAAATTTAATTTGCGTCAGAACGGATTCAAAAGACGTGCTTATTACACCCGAAAATTCGGTGTCATCTTTCTTGTTACTCATTGTTTAGAGATGCACAAGGCTATATAAAAAAAAAACAGCCTTCTGGACTTGAATTTCATATTTCTACTCTCAGTTTTTCAAAAAAATCTTTCAAAAAACTGATTTACTTTTCGATGTGATTCAGAAAAAGACATATTGCTCGGAATGTACTTCATACATGAGAAACCTGAGGAGTGAAGAACTGTATGAGAAATTTATGGTTCTTGCTGAAAGTGTTACTGCGTCAACGTCATTAACTTGTCTGAAACGCCATGAACGAAGAGACGAACATGTTGCCGCTTCCAAGTACAATCAGGTGTACTACGAAATTTTGGACAACATTTTAACGCAACTAGAAGTAAGATTTGTACACTCTGAGAAATTAAAATTTCTTAAATTAGGCTGCACGACACAGTTCTCAGCCTATAATGAGCATTTCCCTGTGGATGCTTTGGCTTCATTAATGGAAAATTATGGGGGCATTGTTCAACAAAGAAAAATTACGCGCTGAACTTGAAACGGTTTTCTCCCCACTGCACAAGAAACATTTCATGATTTGTGTTTGAACAAATTAATAAAAAAATTCATAAAAACGAGACTAACTAATGAGGACCATCCATGCTGCAAGTGCTTCAGCAGAAAGAAGTTTTTCATGCCTGAAGCGCATCAAAACTTTAAGAAATTCTACAACTCAAGATCGTCTCTCAGCATTAGCTTGTGCGTCAATTGAAAACTGAATCCTCAGCAAACTTCAGTATGTAGCATGACGAAGTTATAGAACGATTTGATAAAAAGAAAGATCGTCGAGTTAATTAATTTACTGTATGAGTAATATCCATTAGAATCAAAACAATGTATTGCACCGATTTTGGTTGCAACGAACAAAAACTTTGTTTTTTAAAACAATATTTAAAAGGCATTCCGTGGATCTGCATGAAATTCAATATTTTGGGGCTTAATGAAACAGAAACGCGTCGAACAAACCTTGAGTGAAACAATTAGCAGGATATATTCGTACGTAGATGAATGAACATCGTGCGTATATATGAAAGAGATATGTGCAGGGCACTCCTTGGGGGGGGGGGGGGGGGTGGCTGCCCACAAATTATCGTTCTGGCCTTCCCAGAGTTTTTTTTTTTTAATTTGATGTTTAACAACCACCGTGAGCAACTCAATGGGCTATAATCAGTCGCCCGTCCCTAATTTAGGGTCGCTGGTTCCAGGGGAGGGAGAGAGCCAGTGCCGTAAGACAAACACAACATCCATGCCTCACCGGGATTCGAACCCGGACCCCGTTCGGACGAATGATCATAGGCCATCGCTTAGACCACTGCGCCACCGGGGCGGCCCGCAGAATTTGAACCCACCGTCCGCCACTTGTGCCTGTATATATAAATATACAGAGAGGGAAACAGATAGGGACGCAATATTTTGTGGTTTTCCATGGGAGCAAAAATGCCTAGTTACACTTCTGACTATGACAATGCGGAGTGAGGAAAAGAACGTTATTAATACACGATGTCGACCATTCCAATCGTAGCAATTGTTGTGAATTAAATCTAGCAGGGAAAGATTTGTTTAGGTTATTTGCTGCTCAAAGTATCTTTCAGCAGCACGGAGGATTTTTCAAAATACTTAAGACTTCATCTGCAATAATCGGAGATTCTTGAAAACTATTGGATAATTTCCTGATACCGAACGTTAGTCAACTAAATTAGGATACAGTGTGCATGTGCCGCCATCTTGTGTAGTAACATTAAGATTACATCAAACTTCTATGACGGTTGAAGAATTTTTTACAGAACAAGAAGCTCAATCAGTTTTGTAACTTCTTTTTGTGCTTTTAATCCATGCATTAATTTAACTAATGAAATTCAGTGGTCATTAAACAGGACAGGTTTTCATCGAGCAGTGGATCCAAGGAGCGTGATTGAGAAGACTCCCCTCCCCCTTGGGCTGTAACTTCGGGATCGCAAGGGGATTCTCAGCTTCGTTGAAAAGTTTTCAGCCTCCTCTATGAAACATCTAACGAACGCAATAATTAGCACATGCCATATTTGAAAAAAAGAAAAAACACAATAACGAAAGAAATTTCAATGTCACACTTAAAGCGCTATACATCGATCTGAGAGGGGAAAAGCCCGTAAATCAGCTGATTCAGGATCATATCGAGCAGTGGCGAATTCAGTGTGAGGCGACGCCCCCCCCCCAGTCTCCCGGGGAGGCGGATTTCCGACTAGGCCACGCGCCTAGGGCCCCAGAGCTTGAGGGAACCGAAAATGTATAACAGGATTGCCAGTGTTATTTTGGTTCTTACGGACTGAAATATATGAATCCTTAAAGTGACCACTTTGTTTGTACTGTAAATTGATATATCACTTTCATTTTAATATTATTGCAGTAATATACATTTTTTCTTGCTTGGTTGATACTCCAAATTTTCGAGTTCTTATTGATGTACTTGTTTTGAAAGGAACAGTTAAAATAATTTAGTCTTCCTTTTAGTTGTAGGTGAAGGAAGGATTCACGTTCCCACACTTTTTATTGTTTAAGGCGAATACTTAACTGACTTGCTGTTATATAAATTACTTTCATTCTACTTCTAGCCAAAGGAAAACATCTGTGTTGGAACCTTTCCCACTTCCCCCCTGAGTTGCGACGAGGAGTGTTTGTAGATACTGTCGATGATAATAGGGGATGTTTGCTGCTAATTTTTCCCTTTTGGGGTAGGGTAATCAAGTTTTTTCTCAGCCCTAATCCTCCTAAACCGGCCTAAACCAAAAGAATTAATATGTATTTAGGATTAAAAAAAATCGAGAATATCACATATCTTATTCTTATTTAATAGTGTTAAAAGAAATTTCTATTGTGCAACAACATTTTCTTCTTACTTTCTCCTCCACTGGTTTAATACTGATAATTATCAAGTGGGATGTAAGGTCAGGTGATGCGTAACATCACAGCCTCTCCTTGACAAATGTCAACCCCGCCTTCTAGTGGTGCATCCTGTTCCTACTAAAGGGGCTCTGACGACCGCCAATAGCGGTATAACTATACCATCGGGATTAGAGGAAATTCTATCCCACACTCACCAACCCGCTTGGCCAGCGTGGTGAGTTATGGCCAAACCCCTCCAAAATGATTCCACAACTTAAATCTTGGCCCTCAGTCTCCGGCAGCTGGAATGTACCTGGCCAAGGCAGCGGCCAGTGCGACATGAAGGCAGAGGGTGCTAAGAATCCCCGGAGGACCGGACTAGGCTGCCATCTGATGCTGACCTTGGCAACGTACAATGGACGCTCCCTATCTTCTGATTCAAGGCTTCTTGAATTGGAAACAATAACGAAAGAAATTTCAATGTCACACTTAAAGCGCTATACATCGATCCAATTCAAGAAGCCTTGAATCAGAAGAGGAACTACAAAGGATCAAGTGGGACATCGTGGGGCTAAGTGAGGTAAGGAGAAAAGGAGAAGATCTCATCGAACTGAAAAGTGGACATCTCTTCTACTATCGTGGGACAGATACTGGCAGAACTAGTGGTGTTGGATTTATAATAAACAAGAAACTGAAGGATAAAGTTGTAGAAGTTGAAAGTTCCTCTGACAGAGCAGCACGGCTTGTTATCCAACTCTCGAAAAGATACCAGGCTCAGATTATTCAAACTTATGCACCCACCACAAGTCATCCTGAAGAAGAAATTGAAGAATTTTATGAGGAAATTTGTCATCTAAATAATAAAGGTAAGCAGCACTTGAAAATAATTATGGTAGATTTCAATGCAAAAATAGGGCAACGACAACAGAATGAAACTTCAGTAGGTAAATTCGGTCACGGCAACAGAAACCAGCGTGGAAATACTCTCGTAGAGTTTGCAGAGGCAGAAGGGTTTTTCATCTTGAACTCTTTTTTCAAGAAAAAGCCACACAGGAAATGGACATGGAGACATCCAAATGGGACGACAAGTGAAATTGATTTTATTATGTGTAACAAAAAATTTGTCATAGAAGACTGCAGTGTGCTAAACAAGTTCAACACAGGTAGTGACCATAGATTGGTGAGATGTAAGATGCACCTCAACACTAAACTTGAACGTGGCAAGCTCATAAGACAAACAAAATCTATTGACATAACCAACTTTAAAAAACACCATAATACCTTCAAGTTGGAACTGAAGAACAGGTTCTCTGCTTTAGAAGGCCTAACATCGGAAGAAGTGGACATCTCTGAAGTTAACAGAAAAGTAACCAAAGCTCTTATGGAAACAGCAACAAAATTAGCTGGGTCTAAGAACAAGTTGCATGTAAATAAATTATCCGGAAAAACGAAAATGTTGATGCAAAAAAGAAGAGAGATGAGGACAACTAAAGAAGATGTGACTTCCAAAGTGGAATATATAGACCTATGCAAGACAGTACGAAAAAGTATCACTGAAGACGTAAGAAAATTCAACTGTGAACTAGTGAGGAAAGCAATTGAAAACAACCAAAGCCTAAAGATAGCAAAGGGACATCTCAGTAAGGGAAGAAAACAGATTATGGCACTGAGAAAAGAAGATGGTTCTGTAATAAGAAATAGAGGCAAAATTTTGACAAGAGTGAAAGATTTCTACTCCAAATTATATGAAAGGGATGATACATGCACTCCAGACATCATGAAAGATACCGGTACCAGAGTTCCTCCAGTCCTTCCAGCAGAAGTTGCACATGCAATCAAGAACATGAAGCGGGGAAAAGCTCCAGGAGAAGATGGAATTACTGTAGACATCATACAAGAAGCAAGTGGAGAAATCGAAACAGTACTCGCCCAAATTTTCACTCGATGCCTTAATGAAGGAAAGATTCCTGAGGATTGGAACACCGCTACAATGATCCTGCTACATAAGAAAGGTGACATTGAGGATCTCGGAAACTACAGACCTATCAGCCTCCTATCAGTAGTTTATAAAATCTTCACTAAAGTTCTTTCACACCGCTTGAAGGTAACACTGGACATGGCTCAACCGAGAGAACAAGCTGGATTCAGGAGTGGCTACAGCACAATAGATCATATCCACGTGCTGAGCGAACTAATTGAAAGAGCGAGGGAATATGAACTTCCATTGTGCATGGCTTTTATCGATTATGAAAAAGCCTTTGATTCGGTGAAACCATCAGCAGTTACAATGGCTCTGAAAACCTGCGGTATTGAAGATGCATACATTAATATTATTAATAACATCTATGAAAATGCAAGTGCAAAGATTAGGCTGTTTGAAAATACAACACACATAAAAATTGGAAAGGGAGTGAGACAAGGTGACACCATATCTCCGAAGCTCTTTAATGCCAATTGGAGGGTGTTTTTCAGTCACTGAGCTGGGAAAACAAGGGGATAAAGATCAATGGAGATTATCTAACCCACCTTCGTTTTGCTGATGACGTAGTCATTTTTGCAACTAGCCCATCAGAGCTGCAGAGTATGATCCAGGAACTTGCTGACAAGAGTAAAGAAGTGGGATTAAAAATGAACTTTCAGAAGACAAAAGTGATGTTCAATGCTTTTACAAGAAATGAAGATTTATCGATTGATGGAGAAAAGCTGGAGATAACAGACACGTACGTTTATCTTGGACAGCAGATATCAAGTGAGGGTCACATTGATGAAGAAATTAATCGGCGTACAAAACTTGCCTGGAGAGCTTTTGGAAGAAACAGCATAATTTTCAAGAGCAATATGCCATTATGTCTTAAAAGAAAAGTGTTTGATCAATGCATCCTTCCAGTGCTTACGTATGGTGCAGAGACGTGGACCTTAACTAAAAGAGACATACAAAGGCTGCAGACAACTCAAAGGGGCATGGAGAGGTGCATGCTTGGTGTAACCAGGAGACATAAGAAGAGGAACTCGTGGATCCGAAAAATGACAAGAGTGGAAGACATCATGATCAGAGTTAAATCCCTGAAATGGCAATGGGCTGGACATACTGCCAGAAGGACAGATCATCGATGGACAGCCGAAATTTTAGATTGGATTCCAAGGGACAGGAAAAGACCCAGAAGAAGACCACATGGGAGATGGGTGGATGAAATTCGAAAGTATGCAGGGGTGACATGGAGGAGAGTGGCACAAGACAGACCGTTGTGGAGGAAACTTGGGGAGACCTTCATCCAGCAGTGGATTGATAATGGTTGACGATGATGATGATGATGATGAATTATCAAGTGTTCTCACCGTTTCTATTCCTTAAATTGACATAAAACTAACATTAGTAAAAGAAATAAAGTTTCACTGGTACTCGAAAAGCTGTGGTTCCTACTTTCCCATTTTCAAGCGGGATCTTCTGCATTTAATTCTTATGCTTCTGTTTCTGATAACTGCAGTGCAGGTACAAAAAATCTCACGCATCTCTTTGAAAGAATAAAAAAAAATGCAGGCCTTCTCAATTTTCCGATGAAAATAATAAAAAACAAACGATGCTTTCAAGAAACACATTCTCGCTTTCCTGCACTGACTGATGAAAAAATTCTTACTGCTCAATTTTCTTGGTCCATAGTATTCGTCTATGCCACAAACGTCTGTCTTCAATTTAGGGAATTGTTTCCCACAGAAAAACTGCTCCATGAAAAGTCATCCACTCTTTTCAAGTGAAGTACTGTGCACAAATTGCATTTTACCCGAATTTTCTAATGTGGAGGACTTTGCTGGTTGCCAATGTCTTTCATGTTTTAATTTTTACTTGATACCATGCTCATTGCCTGCTAATTTGCTCATAACGTAAAAGGAAGCTGATTTTCCAAAGCTGAAGCAATAGAAAGAGCACGTGTTTTAATTGACACGCATTCCAATTTTATGACAATTTATATGCAATGTACTGATAAATTTAGAGAAATTCCATTTTCAGCGCCCTTAGCGTTAAATTTCCCAAGTAACTTGCAACTGAAAAGGTGCTAAAGTAATTAGTTTTGCCAAATATATGAAACTCAAAAAGAACTTTTGCTGTAACTGAAATGGTATCTTCGTAGCGTAAAGCAAAAATTTTCTAAATTTCCACTTTGAGAACTCCTAGCGGGAAATTTATGAACTAGTAGTGAAATTTAAAATGGGCAAAATTTAATTAGTATTTCTGCCCTATCATTCGCAAAAATAATTTTTGAAAAATTTGGGAAAACCAAAGTCTTGGACTTAGCGCCTCTAGGAAGTTAACGAACTAATTGGAAAATTTAAATATTTGAGAAGTAACAGTTATACCTAATCTGAGGGCACAAAAATAATTTTCTTCTCTAAGTGGAATAGTTTCTTCACAATAGAACTTTAATATTTTGAATTTTCGACTTTGACAGCCCTTAGCTGTAAATTCATGAAGTACATGGGATATTTAAAGTGCCAAACTTAATATCCTTGAATTCCTATTAGCAGCAAAAATATTTTTTGAAATATCATTAAAAACAAAAAGTTCGATGTGCACGGACAGACAAAGTGATTACACTAGCAGTGTTTTTTACAAAACGTTCTAATAACAGGAAGGTAGAATGCCATTTTAAAAAATGTAAAAACCGTTTTCTTGACTTTACTTATTTTTTGTTAACCTGACGGATGAAAATTTCTGAGGCGATAAGAAGCGGTAGAGTGGGCCCTGAATCTTTTAGCTCCTAGGGCCCTAAAAGGTCTAAAGTCGCCTCTGATCCTTCTCTAGAAATGAATAGCCCTGAAAATGTTTTTTGAAAAATAGTCAGATACAATATTTGATTTTCTTGATATATATTTATATGTCATCATTATCATCCATTATGAATCCACTGCTGGACGAAGGTTCCCCCAAGACTGTTTCACAATTATTTGTCTTGAGACAGCCTGCTCCATGTCACTCCGGCATACTTCCGAATTTCATCGATCCATCTCCCGCGTGGTCGTCGGTCGTCTTCCGGGCCTTTTCCTGTCCTTTGGTATCTTCTTCAGATGCGGCTAAATCAGCGTGCGCGCACACACACACACACACGTGTATATACGCAGTTACAATGGCTTCAAAATGCTGCGGTATTGAAGATGCTTACATTAGCATTATTAATAACATCTATGAAAATGCAAGTGCAAAGGTTCGGATATTTGACGATACAGAACCAATAGAAATTGGTAAGGGAGTGAGACAAGGTGCCACATTGCAAAGTGTCTTTCAATCACTGAACTGGAAAAACATGGGGATAAAGATTAATGAAGATTATTTAACTTGCCTTCATTTTGCTGATGACGTCGTCATTTTTTGCAACTACCCCTTCACAGCTGAAGAGTATGATCCAAGAACTTGCTGACAAGAATAAAGAAGTGGAACTAAAAATGAACTTTCAGAAGACAAAACTGATGTACAATGCTTTTACAAGAAATGAAGATTTTGCAATTAATGGGGAAACGCTCGAGGTAACCGATACCTACATCTACCTTGGGCAACAGATATCAAATGAGGGTCATATTGATGAAGGAATTAATTGACGTGTGAAACTTGGTTGAATAGCTTTTGGAAGAAACAGTACGATTTTTGAGAGCAATATACCATTATATCTTAAAAGAAAAGTGTTTGATCAATGCATCCTTCCAGTTCTTACATATGGAGCAGAGACATGGATCTTAACTAAAAAGAGAAATTTAAAGGTTGCAGACAACTGAAGGAAGCAAGGAAAGATGCATACTTGGTGCAACCAGAAAAGATATGATGAAAAGATAAGACGACATCATGATCAGAATAAAATCTCTGAAATGGCAATGGGCTGGATATGTTGCCACATGAACGGACCAGCGATGGACAACCGAAATTTTAGACTGGATATTAATGGATAGGAAAACACCTGGAAGAAGACCACACGGAAGATGGATGGATGCAATTCGAAAGCATGTTGGAGTAACACGGAGGAGACTGGTTCAAGACAGGCAGTTGTGGAGGAAACTTATGGGTAGACCTTCATCCAGCAGTGGATTGATGATGGTTGACGATATATGAATGTGCTTTTTTAAATGAATGTTAGCATAAATCAAAAGTGATGTGTACTCGGGTAAAGAAAATGATTTCTGAATAAAACAAATTTAATTGTCATTGTAAGACCGTAAGCCGCACAGAAAAAAAAACTGGTCATCGCGAAAACTAGAACTGAGAAAAAAACACAAAAATAATTGACCATAGCGAAAATATAAACTCAGAAAACCATTTGAAGAAAATATTTTATTTTAATTTAGCCGTAGTTGGAATAATGTATTTTAAAAGAACCTCATTTGTTTCCTTCATCTGATGAATGGAGTACAAGGTCATTCTTGGGGAGGGGGGGAGCGGTCTGGATTCAGTGGACCCTTCCCGTGTGTGCGGCAGTGGTCTACGCGACGAAGTACCAAAGAACAGTACCCTCCTGTTGTGGTGCACTCGTAGTTGGAACCTTGATTCGTCGGAGCAATCTACCGTCTCCATTTGTTCAACGTTCAGTAGAGATGTTCCTACGCCCACTGTGCCAAAGAATATAAACGCTTTGACTGTGCCTCATAACTGGGTGACGTATTGTTGACAAGAAAGTTGCTGAAATCCAGTCGTGGCATCGTTCAGTACGTGAAATGGTCTTTGCAAAAACCTTCGTAGGTGTCCCGTCGTTGAATACCAGCATTATTTTGTGGCACTGCATTCCGACGATATGATGTGGGAGGTGCGGCGCTCATCTGGAACATTAACGGCCTGTTAACGGTCAGATTATCCCCCGTGATGTAGTCCTGGTACACAGTGCGATGGTCACGCGAGGCAATACCAGAAGTTTTGGAGATTGAGCACCGAATCAGCCCGCGATTGAACTCGCTCAGGTCGCAGTGTTTAGCCATCATCAGAGTCGTAGGTACGCTGTGTAAAAAGAATGATTTTATAAAGGATTTTAGGGAGTGAGTTTCTGACCCCAGGTCTTGAACAGCCCTTAGAAATAAGAAGTTAGAGTTGGGTACCCAATAAGCCAGTGAGAAAGCTAAGTATTTGTCAATCAATTTAGTCCTCCGCTCAAATCACAGGAGGGATAGGTAGTTAGATATCCGAGGTATTCATAACACGCAGGGGTTTTCTGCTGGTTGCATTATTGTGGCGGTGTGTGTAATGAATTGTGCTTTCACTGTTTGCCCTATTTATAATTAATTTTTCCTTAACGTTTTTTTTTTTTTTTTTTATGAGTTTAATGACCACTATGAGGAATGTTACATGAGAGTCATATGTTAAGAATATAAATTTTTTATTTAAATACCGCTCTACCGTAATACACGATTCCTGCACTAAAAGTAATATATATCAATTACAATGAACTGATGTAATTGAGATAGTGACATCAATCGTAATACCCCCAATGGCGCAGTGGTCTAAGCAATGTCCTCTGATCATTCGTCCGAATGGGGTCCGGGTTCGAATCCCGGTGAGGCATAGACGATGTATTTGTCTTACGGCACTGACTCTCCTTTCCCTGGAACCAGTGACCCTAAATTAGGGACGGGCGACTGCTTATAGCCCATTCAGTTGCTCACGGTGGTCGTTAAACCTCCAATCCCCCGGTGGCGCAGTGGTCTAAGGCGCTGGCCTCTGATCATTCGTCCGTAAGGGGTCCGGGTTCGAACCCCGGTCAGGCATGGATGTTGTGTTTGTCTTACGGCACTGGCTCTCTCCCTTCCCTGGAACCAGTGACCCTAAATTAGGGACGGGCGACTGCTTATAGCCCATTGAGTTGCTCACGTTGGTCGTTACACTCCACCCACCCCCACAAAAAACAACCTCCAATCCCCCCCCCCCTCAAAATCGTAACACGCAGTTTTTCCGAAAACTATGAGATGGATATATGAGATTTCTTTTATGTTACTCAAACGGAACGAGAAAGTTAGCTCAGAGGATTACTTTTATTACAGCCGATGGCGTGCATAGTTTAGTAGAAAGCCGTCCACAACAGTAAAGCACTTGTCACTCAACCTTCATGATTGGTTAATTTTTCTGTTGTTTTCTCTCCGAGCAGCGCACTGTTAACCACGCGGAGTAGACATAGTCTATAACTTTTTTAACTGCCCCGTCAATGCAGAAGAATTCACATTCCCTTCTGGGGGAGCTCAGCGTCATTTTCTTGTAGGACTACCGTCCACAGGGAGTAGAGTTTAGGTCCCAGCCACCTACAGCGAGATCGCCTTTTGGGCAGAACACAGAAACGGAAGGAATTAGAGCAAGTCTAGAGACTTTGACAGAACAGTTTGTAGTGAGATTAGAGTACAGTAGATGGCGCCACCGTACAAGTACGATATTGCACATAGAGGGGTGAGAGAATTTCAGGTGGGGTACAGGAAAGGATACCCATTTAACCAGTGGGTCCAGCCTGGGGGCCGTCACTTAACGTGCTCGTCCGATGCACGGCGGATATTCAGCGATTGTTAGTAAATCACAAGATCTCTGAAAGATCAGCCCAGGCTTGAACCTGGGGACCCAGCATCGATAGTCTGAAACACTAACCACTAAGCCATCCGCGGCTCTTCACATTCCCTTTTTGTAATAGAACCCTTATGATTCGTCAGGTGCCCTACTGCATGATTCGACTGAATCATTTCATTCCTACAGCACCCCCTCCCCCGTTTCAGGGTTTGCGACCACCATAGGCTACTTGTAGGTCTATAAACAGTAGCTAGTCTTTTATTTGAAGTCACTGATTTCAAGGAAGGGACAGATCCTGCGCAATCAGACAAACACCAGTCATGCATGCCTCAAATACTGGCCCAGCTCGGAAGAATGGTCAGGTGAGGCATGGATGTTGTGTTTGTCTTACGGCACTGGCTCTCTCCCTTCCCTGGAACCAGTGACCCTAAATTAGGGACGGGCGACTGCTTATAGCCCATTGAGTTGCTCACGGTGGTCGTTAAACCTCAATCCCCCCCCCCCCCAAAAAAAAAGAATGGTCAGAAGCCAGCGCCTCAGACCACTCGGTTAGCTATCTCTCCAGTATCAACATTCGTTTAGCCGCCCAGGTGGCGCAGATGTCTAAACCCGGTTTATGATAATTTGCCCGAAATGGGGTCCCGTTTCTTTTTTTTTTTTTTTTTTTGATTGGAGGTTTAACGACCACCGTGAGCAACTCAATGGGCTATAAGCAGTCGCCCGTCCCTAATTTAGGGTCACTGGTTCCAGGGAAGGGATAGAGCCAGTGCCGTAAGACAAACAACATCCATGCCTGACCGGGATTCGAACCCGGACCCCTTACGGACGAATGATCAGAGGCCAGCGCCTTAGACCACTGCGCCACCGGGGCGGCAGGGTCCCGTTTCGAATCCCGGTTACGCATGGATGTGTTGTCTAATGGCACTGGTTCTCTCCCTTCCCTGGAACCAGCGGCCCTAAATTATTATTTGTTTTTTTTTTTATTGGAGGTTTAACGACCACCGTGAGCAACTCAATGGGCTACAAGCAGTCGCCCGTCCCTAATTTAGGGTCACTAGTTCCAGGGAAGGGAGAGAGCCAGTGCCGTAAGACAAACACAACATCCATGCCTCACCGGGATTCGAACCCGGACCCCGTTCGGACGAATGATCATAGGCCATCGCTTAGACCACTGCGCCACCGGGGCGGCGGCCTTAAATTAGGGACGGAGACTGCTTATAGCCCATTGAGTTGCTCCTTATGGTCGTTGACCTCTCTTTCCCCTCAAAAAGGAACATCCGCTTAAGATACCACAATATTCCCTATTTTTTCATACACGACCATCTGCAAAAGTTCCTTTGCCCTATTTTTCATACACGATCATCTACAAAAGTTCCTTTGCCCTATTTTTATTTCCAGCTAACAGCGAAAACTGCCTTACGCCGCGACTCTTATAACACCTTCAAGTGTAATAAGAATAATCCAGTTTTAAGAACAGATAGTGTAATATAGAGCATTCTTGTGATGGCGTTAAAAAGTTGTGTCGAAACAAGAGAACCAAAAGCAACATTTCAGTACTTACACAACAAAGCATTCTATAGAGAATAGCGACGAAAAAGCAATCTTCGTATACATACTTGTTTTTTTCCCGTAGGTCTGGGGAGGTTTAACCCACCGTGAGCAACTCCATCGGCTGCAGCAGTCGCCCGTTCCTAATTTAGGGCCACTAGTTTCAGGGAAGGGAGACAGCTAATGCCATAAGACAAATACAGCATCCATGCCTCACCGGAATCAGAACCCGGTCCTATCTCCAACGAATGGTCAGAAGCCAGCGCTAAGACCACTGCGCGAGCGGCGCAATCTGTTTCACAAAAACAGATTGCGCCGCTCACGCCATCTTCGCAACAATCAGGGTGTGATTGTTGCGAAGCACTTTGTTTTCACCTTTACTGGGAGGTGATTGCTGCTAAGCAAAGAATTGCGTCAGAATTGTTTATGGCACCGAAAACAGATAAACCTCCAAACAAAAAAATGGTGGTTTAACGACCACCGTGAGCAACTCAATGGGCAGTCGCCCGTCCCTAATTTAGGGTCACTGGTTCCAGGTAAGGGAGAGAGCCAGTGCCGTAAGACAAACACAACATCCATGCCTCACCGGGATTCGAACCCGGACCCTTTTCGGACGAATGATCAGGGGCCATCGCTTAGACCACTGCGCCACCGGGGCGGCGCAACAACACCGTTTGTGTAACTTTTCTTACGCAGAGGTTCCATCATTGGGAGGGGGAACGGATGTGGGCTAAAACCGCCGTGACCAACTTGGTCTATAAGCAGGCGCCCGTCCCTAATTTAGGCCCACTAACTCCAGATAAGGGAGTGAGCCAGCGACGTGAAATAAACACAGCACCCATGAATTATCAGGAATCAAACCCTACCCCTCTCGAAAGAATGGTCGGCGGCCAATATTCCTACGGCATGGCCACGTCTTTGATATATGTTGTCAGTGAATTTCTAAAGAATACGTTATCATTTCCTGATCGCGCGGAGAACAAGATAGTCTTATTTTTTTTTTTTTATTTCACTCATTCAAAACAGTAACGCACTGTGGATCTCAGTGATCAGGCTAGACCATAAATCGCAAACCCCTTTTTAAAAAAACTTAAATTTTACTACATTTGATTGTGATCGTGCCTATGACTGCAAAGCAGTTGCTTTTGGAGGCAAACCTATTAGTTTTGGATTGAGTAGATCTTATTCAAACTAATTCGTGTTTTCCAATTTCCATAAGGAAAAACTCCCATAAGTTTTCCTTTTCTTCTGTTTCGAAAGGGGGAGGGGGTCGAAATGGGAAAGTATTTCCTTATGGATTTGTTTTCTAATTATCATAAAGGGGGAAAACTGCCACCCCCGTAAAATTCGCATTGTTGGGTAAGCGGAAATGGGCAGGCCATTTAGGATCTGAAATATCGGTGTTTTTTGTAAAATGCGCAATTAGTCTGTTGCTGCAATGAAATATGAAAATCGTTTTGCATTTGCCACCAAAACAATCATTTTCTTTTCCCGTAACGAAATATTTTAATGTAACATTTGTTTAAAATTTCGTATGGACAGAATAACAGCGCTGATTCCGTAAACAAATTGAGGCCGCGTACACATACCGGCCACTGAATTAGAATATTTTATTCAATACCGGATAGCACCTCCTTTAGTCGTAATTACGGCACGTATGCGGTTTGGCATAGATTGCACAAGGTGTTGGAGTGAATCTACGTCTACAACACGCCAGGGATTCACCCAACAGATCTTTAACTGGCTCAGATATGATGGAAGAGGACTTTGCTCCCGGATCTGTTTTTCTAACATGCCTCATACATTCTCAATGGGGTTCAGATCCGTGCTTTGTGGTGGCCAGGGAAGATGGGAGTAGCTGATACTGGCTGAATGACTGCTTAGCACATCTTGCTCGATGGACAGTAGCACCGTCGTCCATGAAAAAACAGTCACCTGCTGTGATAAAAAGTCAACATTGCAGGATGGACTTCATAGGCAACAATGATCAGATAATCCTTGGAGGATCCATTCTGTAAAAACAGAATGTGCCCCACACCATCGCACCACCTCCAGAAGCTTGAGTTGTGTTTACAAGGCAAGCTGGGCTATTTGCTTTATGGGGCTCCCGCCAAACCATCTGCCAATTGTAGGCAAAGAACAAGGTGTACCGCGACTCGTCGAATCACATGACTTCATTCTAGTCTTCCAGTGTCCACTCCTTGGCACCTCTGCTGACGAACTTTCCGGCTCTTCGCGGAAATCAGTAGTTCCCGTGTAGGCATGCGACTGCCAATACCGATCTACTTCAATTCCCTACGCATTCGCTGAGGTAGGAGTCGGCAACAACCTCCATTGAATAAATTTAAGTCATTTGGTGCACCCAGGAAGTCCTGTTTCTGCGTAAAAGCCTTCTCAGACGACGGTGATTTCATCCTTGATAGATTATCGTCGCGCCACTCAGACAAGCAATATTATTTATTTTTCCACTGATTAAAGTTCCGGGATCTCACCTTTTGAGAAACCAGCCAGCCAGCTTTGCCGTTTTCAAAATCGTCGCTTCAGCCAGACGGGTACATACAGTAATCCCTTTATCGAACTCCGAAAGATCCTTTGTTTTTCCCACTGTGATCAACGCTACTGACGATTACTAAAGAGAAGCAGTCTTAAACAGTTGCCGAGATCACGTGCTGACGCACGGATCCACGTATTTTGCATATACGCTGCATGAGTTACGTTTACGTACATCTGCATAAAGGTTTCTAATTCAGTGGCCAGTGTGTGTAGCTTTCTCGTGCAAAGGGGGAGAAAATATTAAAAATAGCTTGTTGTTAAGGGGTGGAGCTCAGTGAAACATGGCCGGGATGGAGAACCCTTGTTTTGTCTATAAGTAAGGAGAGTGGTCCTGCCAGCATAGTGTTGGAATCGCGCTTAACCAGATGTGGGAAGCTATTAAAATTGTCAAACACAAAAGTTTGCAGGATACTTTATAGCAATTTTAAAGAAGAAAAGTGCCAACACAAAGCAAGTGAACAATAATTTGTGTGTGTGTGGGGAGGGGGTAACGACTACCGTGAGCAACTAACGGCTATAAGTAGTCGCCCATCCATAAATTAGTACCACTGGCTCCAGGTAAGAGAGAGCTATATAGGGCGATAAGACAAACACCACCCATACATCATCCGGGAGTATTCTAACCCAGGTCCACTCAGACGAACGGTCAGAAGGCAAAGCTTAGACTCCTGCGCCTCAGGGGTGGCAAGAATTCAAACATAGGGTCACTAAGAAGGACATCGCGGATTTCGGGCGTACAGTGTGTGTGTGTCATTACGATCCTACTCTTCATAGCTTTCCATTGTTAAAATGACAACCAGTCGAAAACAAGCCCGAGCAACAGGTGAAAATGCGAAAAGCAAAGAGTGTGAGCTAAGACCTCGGGAAAAGTTTGATGGCTGGATAAGGAGAGCGGTTGTTTGAACCGCGAGTGGAGAAGGTTAGGAATACTCTAACACATGAGTGCATGTAATCAACTGTGGAACGATGAAGAATAATCTTCGAAGCCGCCCTTGTTAGAAGACTTGTGTTTGGAGAAAGTTGACAACCTCGAATTGTTATCTTGAAATTGTGGAACTAGTGCTCCCCTGGGTTCTAAAGAAACCTCTTGTTCCTATGCCGGGAAGTGGGACCTGAGAACAGCCCTTCCGAACGTCACGATCTACAAATGTCACCAGGTTGAGAAATTTACGCAGCCTCCGGGAAGCAGTGATCGGCCTACTTGTGATGCAACAGTAAGAGTTGGAGAATCTTCTCAAGCCACCGATACCTGCGAAAGCGAGGAAGACAGTTTCTTCTGGCAAATCAACGAGATCGGTCCATCTCATCAAAAAGTGTGCTTGCTGTGTGTTTAAAACCGCGGAGGGGTTCGACCCACTCTGTGCATAACAGAACAGCTCGAGCTCTAAATGGGCGCGCTGTCGTACAGGTGAACTGAGGAACGTCATAATTAAGTGCAGTTAGTGTTTGTACATGATTACCACCTCAAAATAGGCTCACTATACAGTATGTAGTCTATTGAATTTTTTTATGCATGTCTGTTTAATGAGTCACAACTCAGACTGCATTGAACAGGATCTGCTAAAAACTGTAGCCAAGAGAACAGCCAAAAAAAAAAACTAGTGAAAGTTTACTGAATTGCACCGATGCATTAAATCTTGGTGCTAACTAAAAAAGGGGCGAGGTCATTTGAAGGCTATTCTTTCAGAGTATCCTAATCAATGGCTTCATTTTTCTATTTTACGTTAATTAAATATCTTTTGTGCTAGTCCTGAAGTACAGTGAATCATTTTTGACAGTCAGAGGAGTTTATTGATTTCATTGGCTAAATTTTCAGCATAAGTTGCCTCGCCCAGTCAAATAGATTTCTGCGGGTCAAGTTCTCTTAGGAATAATTACAATTATTTTTTAATAAATTCTCCGGGTAGTCAGCCAATGAACGGCTAGCTACCGAATTATATTCTTGAACTGTTACATTTCGTAATTGTTTGGCATCTCGGAGTGTAACAATATATTTGCTTTAGTTCTCTTTTCTTTCAGTTTAGTCGCCCTAATTTTTACTGCAATGATTTAGCCTCAAATAAAATGTTTATTTCAGGTTCGACAACCCCCATGAACATCTAACGGTCGTCCCGGTAGCAGAGTGGTCTTAGACTCTGGCTTCTGATCATCCGTCCGAGATGGGCCCAGGTTAGAGTCTTGATGAGGCATGGGTGGTGCGTTTGATTTCAACGGTATCAGTGGCCCCAAATTACGGTTGAGCGACTGCTTATAGCGCAAAGAGTTTCTTATGGTGGTCTTGAAAATACCCAACTAAAAAAGAAAAACATCTAAAGCCATAAGGAGTCATTCGTCGCCAGTTTGGACGAGCTTTCAGAAATGGAAAGAACGCCGTCGAATAATCGTTTTGTTCATGCTTCTTTCGGGAGGAGAATCTGGCCCAACGCAGACGATAGCTAGGAGCCCGTGCATCTGACCACTTTGCTATCAGGAGCGGCTTCAAATGAAAGCCTATACTCCCTCATGAGCGACATTACTCGGCGTTCCAGGAGTAATTCAAATACATATATATTTCTTTATAGTCCTTTAATCAGTTCATCCCACAAGATGTCTTTTGAATGGTGATTCTGACTATGGTATTGGATTTCAGAACCTTAAGAGAAATTTCAGCTTGGTTAGGTTTTATTTTATTTGTTTATTGGAATTTTTGGCGAAGAACTATTTAACAAGAGGCGTCAGGTGAAAAAAGAATACAGGTAAGTTCAGTTCTGATTGAGCCGTCAGTTTTTAACGTAGGACGACTTGCAGATCGGAGAATTGAAATGAGCTAGTCTAATATGGTTTCAAAGCATTTATTTTGTTATAGCCAACACAGGTCTACGATATGAAAAGTAGCTTACACAATTTTTACAAATAATGCTGTATACATTGCGAACACAAAGCAGATCGATACACGAATTACCCAACGTGGTGCTGTGTTCTTGGGCTTCTTACATTCCTCACCCTTTGCTCTTTCCTCTAGTTTTGGTTTTCTCCACTTTTGCTTGCGTTCATTCTGCGAATTCCGCGGCATTGTCAAGAATATTAACCCATTCACACGAAAACAATTTTTAAAATTTTTAGTTTAAACTACTGCAATATGTTCTCTATATATTTGAATAGATCTCGCAGAGGGCTTTAAAACGAAACCACGCATAGTCGTTTTACACTCACGGTTGTCCAGATAAACCGCGATGTAGTCAAAAGTGTTCACCGGTTCACAGGAAAACAATTTTTAAAATGTTAAGTTCAAACCACTGCGAAATGTTATTTATGCATTTGAATAGATCTCGCAGAGAGCTTTAAAATGACACCACGCTCAGTCGTGTTGCGCTCACGGTTGCAGAGATAGATTGAGTCAAATGCCACGGCACACCCAGAAAAATATTGCATCATCCCCTCCCCCGCACAGGAAGCGAGGGCAGCTTCGCGCGCGCGATGTATTGCGCAGTACGCGAATTGGACTCCATGCTGTTAACGAATCTGCTAACACGATTAGTGTGCGGCACGTATTTTTAACGCTATAATGATTGATTTCAATTAGGACCCATTTTTGTCACAGGTGGTCTGCCTTAAGTCGCCCCATACTATCCGTGGAGTTAGACGTAGTCCTACGTCCAAAAAAAAAAAAAAAAAAAAAAAACTATCTACTTGAGCCGCGGGAAACGCCAAAAATTTGAAAGATCTTCTGGTTTTCCAGTCAGCTGGATTACCAGTCAATCCAGCGCTTTTGCATTTCAGTACAGCAAAGTCTACTTTTAAGGCTTCAACAATTCTACAATGAACTTTTCGTACTCATCCATATGGCGCTAAACTCATTAAGTCTAGCCATGAAGACGCTCTCCAACTGCTTTCACGATTACAGTAACTGTTCCACATGATAAACCTGCTTTATCATCCCGCACCATCTTGGCTACAACTATCTCAACAAAGAAAGCCTCAAATTCTGCGGAAAATAGAAACAGAAAATTTCGTTATTAAGTCTCCAATTCAAGAGAAGAACCAAAACGCGTTCATTCCTTTAGGTTTCTTAAGATTTGTTTTGCTGTTGAAACAAACTTGTGCCACATCTTTGAGTGAACATTAATATTCCTTAGAAGCTTCCCCAGCGCTAGGCTGCAGCATTAATAGAACAAAAACTGGAAAAATTGTTCAAGATAATCAAGTTAAACGTAGAGGATCCGATTTGCTATTCCTTTTCGTTTCGGGGTTTAATCACAAGCGACTCTTTGGGCTATAAGCAGTCGCTCTCAAGTCTTCTGGAGTTATTTTTATATTCTGACTGCACTGATACATACTGTGCGAATGTGGTCATAGCCGTGAGACCACAATTAACACTTTGTTTAGAAGCCCTCAGCAGTTTTTGGGGGTGGGTGGGTGCTACTAGCTATGATGGCGTACCAGCAGGGCCGAATTAAGACCTTAGTTGGCCTCTAGGCTAAGACATCTGAATGGGCCCTCAAAAAGTTATGGCTAAGAATAATTATTGAAATTTGTTAAAACACGAAACTACTAAATTATGTGCAGAGTTTTCAAATTAAGTCACTGTGGTTTTCATTACTCTCATAAGAACACTAGTTAAAAGCTTAAGATTCCTAGATTTCGTCATGGATTTTCTAATCATTTAGCATTGTATACCTTTTTTTACTTCATCTTTTTTGTTACCCAATGTGAAACCATAGGGAACTTTGGCCATTAACGGTTCCAAGTGCAAATTGGGAGGTGTGGGAGATGGCAGTGAAAAAGCTGAAACTGTCTCTCCGACCCCGCTGTGCACAGTGACATGAAACCTTTACCCTTGGTGAGCCACTGCCTTGAAACCTGTTTGTCTTTCAGCCTCTGTTTCTGGCGAAGTGGAAATCATACAAAACAAAATAAAAACCTTTTTACAAACCTCTCTCTCTCTCTCTCTCTCTTTACTTGCCCAGGCATCCCTCATGTGTACTTTGTCATGGCGGGCCCCAAGGCTATAGCCACTATAGACCCCACCTTAATCCGGCCCTGCGCACCAGTGCGATACTTTCCATAGGGACGTTAACCCATGCCATTTGAATAACAATAGAAGCCGGACGCAGAATATCCATTTTGCAGTCTCTAAACATATGCATATCAGAAACCACTTTATTCTGTGCAGGGAAAGTGTTAAATCACTTTGTTTCGCACATACATTCTTTCCCTCCAGAGATAGATTTTCGGGGATGGATTTTTTTGTCACAGTTCATAGCACTGATGCTACCCCGATGGTGGAGATGGTCGGTCAGAGGCGTAGATTTCTGGCTGATCTGCCGAGCTCTACTCTCCGATTAGACACGAGTGTTGAGATTGCCACAGCGCTGGCTTTCCCCCTTCCCCACCAGTGGTCCTAAATTAAGGAAGGGGAAATGCTTATAATAGCCTTCAGAGTTGTTCGTGGTGGCTGTTAAATCATGCAACGAAAAAACAAAATACCACATTACTCCTGCAATATTGTGTTGGCAACTTTCTCACTTAGACTGGGTTTCTATAATTTAAAAAAATATTTTGTGGCTGCCATAAAGAATTTTTAATGTGTTATTGATTAAAAACTGATCTCATGGATATCAGATTTTTTTTTTTTTTTTTGGGTGAACATTTCATATGAAACCACCGGATTTTTTTATTTGGGGTTTAACGACCATCATAAGCAACTAAATGGGCTATAAGCCGTCGCCCTTCCCTAATTTGGGGTAGAGCCAGTGCCGTAAGGCCATCGAACCATACATGACTCACCGGAGTGGTTTTTTTTTTTTGATTGGAGGTTTAAGGACCACCGTGCGCAACTCAATGGCCTATAAGCAGTCTCCCGTCCCTAATTTAGGGTCACTGGTTCCAGGGAAGGGAGAGAGCCAGTGCCGTAAGACAACCACAACATCCATGCCTCACCGAGATTCGAACCCGGACCCCGTTCGGCCCACTGCGCCACCGGGGCGGCTTATTGAAGGTTTAACGACCACCGTGAGCAACTGAATGTGCTATAAGCAGTCGCCCTTCCCTAATTTGGGGTAGAGCCAGTGCCGTAAGGCCATCGAACCATACATGACTCACCGGAGTTCAAACCCAGTTTTTTTTTCTTGTTTTTTTTAATTGAAGGTTTAACGACCACTGTGAGCAACTGAATGGGCTATAAGCAGTCGCCATCCCTAATTTAGGGTCACTGGTTCTAGGAAAGGGAGAGCCAGCGTCATAAGACAAACACAACATCCATGCCTCACCGGGATTCGAACTCTCACCCCTCCCGGACGAATGGTCATAAGCCATCGCCTAGACCACTACGAAACCGGGACGGCGAACGAATGATTAGAAGAAGCGAAATTCTGTGTATGTGTGTGTGTGTGTGGGGGGGGGGTTAGTAAGGGCACCAACAAATAGTATAACTATACTAGTAATCCGAATTCCTTGGAGTAGAATAAAAAAATACAAGGTTTCCAAGCTTTCGCACATAAACCAGATGGATTTTTCAAGGAAGGTAGACAGACAGCAACTGCATAATAGAACGCTTCAACAATTTGAACACGGCGACTTGAATTGACCATAAAACGAACAGATGCGATCGTAATTAGGCATTTAAAGACACGAGGAGTTATGCTCCTTTAGCACGCGGAATCATGGAAGGAAAAAAAATGGTATTCACTATTTGAAGAACTGGTTCCAAACCCGTGGTAACTCCAGCGAGACGCTATCATTGCACGACTCGCTGTTGGTTATGATCTCCAAAGTTTCGCGAATGGCAGTAGATTTTGGGGTGGAGTAGGAAGCTAATTTCTTTACGTCATCCCACATTGGTGCAGCGGACTTTAACTTGACTTTTCTAGATAGGGCAGTGATTACTTTGCCGTTCTTTATGTCCCTTTTATGTTCGTTGACTAATTCTAAATGAACATTTTATCATTCTAATGTAGTATTGCTTGGAGCCGTCCGGATACCGTAGAGGAATGGCATAAACACCTGCTTCATTGGAAGGTGGGGGCCTGTCAGCGTTTCCTTTAAACATGGCATATAAAGACTTCGGAGACCTGATGCCAACACCGTGGTTCCTCTTCTTGAGCGCGTTCTTGAGCAGATAGGAAACATTTGGTATGTAGGAAACTGAGCCAGGTTATAGCGTGGCTACGGCATAGAAAGATTAATAAGACTGGTTTATAGTTTTCTCGATTGAGTTATGTACCAGGATCGGGGTGTGTCCTGCCTCAACGGCCAGCTCGATAATGTTTCTCAGTTCGCATTGCTTAAAGGAACATCTGAAGAGACTGCAAAGGCTCTTCGGACTCTAGAACGGAAGAAAGCTGTTTTGTAATCGGCGGGGCAGAATGAGCTGCAGAACATCGTGTTGGGGACTGATGTGGGTTTATAATTGACTTCTGTACGAAGGAGATTTTCAGGGTCCACCCCAAAGTCTGCTATTTGCAAAACTTTGGAGATCATAATCAACAGCGAGTCATGCAGCGATACCGTCTCGCTGGAGTTACCACGGGTTTGGAGCCAGTTCTTCAAATAGTGAATACCTTTTGTTTTCCTTCCACGATTCCGCGTGCTAAACGAGCATAACTCCTCGGGTCTTCAAATGCCTAATTACCATAAACGAACAGATGCGAACGTAAAGTCACCGCGTTCAAAATGTTGAAGCATTCTATTAATGCAGTTTGCCGTCTACCTTCCTTGAAAAAGCCATCTGGTTGGTGTGCGAAAGCTTGATTTTCTATTCTACTCCAAGGAATTCTGATTCCTAGTCTAGTTATACTATTTAAGTATAGTTGGTGTACAGTTCCTTGTTAATTAATTAACACATGACTTAACAGTTGCCTCCTCCCTAATATATGGCGCAGATTTCAGGGAAGGGACAAAGCCATCAGAGAAACGCACCATCCGTGCCTCAGACCATTCGACCAGCGGGGCGGGGCGCCCAGCCGCTCCTTTACATTTTGAATTGTCCGTTCAGGAATTTCCAGTCTTTTGCATGTCGATTGACGAGCCTTACCATAATCCCCAACTCTGTTAGCAACTTCGGGAGTGTTTTTCGACGTCGCATATAGTGCTCAACTTTGATGGCAATTTTGGGATGCAGCTTTTTACTGTACAGTATCCACACACACAACTTTGTCGCCAATTTCGAGATACACTTTCTGCAGCCAAATTTGTGTCGAAATTTCTTCTGAGTAACCCTACATGACCCCCGTTTGCTGGTGTTTTCAGGATCGAATGTGCATATTTTTTATAGCTTAATCAAGCTAAAGCTGTTATGCACCCCTGTGAACAAACCTTTCAAGGCTACTTAGATGAAACAACGCAGTTAGAACTATGGGAGACAGTTTCACATGCATCAAAGTGTGCTTGTAGGTAAAGTCTTAAAATAATTATAACAAAAATAGTGATTTTATAACACCAAATTCAGGGCCTCCAGTACAAGTAATTACCACCCTGTATTTAAATGACAGTGTTACACTTATCAATGCGAACGAGCTAGTGGAATTTAAACAGTACTTTAAATTTGACCCTATATTAATCGCTTGAATAAACATGGTTTGTTAACGTTGATTGAAAATCAAGATGAGAAGCGATTATATCTAAAACTATAATTCATTTTTTATTCCTTAATACCAGAGCTTAGCTGTAGATCCATTTTTAACCCTGTATGCGTACATAACACGAGATGGAATAAGATTCTCCTGAAAACACCGTACACAGGGATTCGTAATTAGGTTCAAAATGCCTTCTTTTAAATTCGTAACTAGGTTTTTTTTTTTTTTTTTTTTTTTAATTTGAATTTTAACGACCACCGTGAGCAACTCAATGGGCTATAAGCAGTCACCCGTCCCTAATTTAGGGTCACTGGTTCCAGGGAAGGGAGAGAGCCAGTGCCGTAAGACAACATCCATGCCTCACCGGGATTCGAACCCGGATCCCGTTAGGCCATCGCTTAGACCACTGCGCCACTGGGGCGGCCGTAACTAGGTTCAAATGCCTTCTTTTAAATAGGTTCAAATGCCATCCCCACTGCACACGCAAATTAAATGCTTTGCATTAATTTTTGCGTGTGCAGTGGGAAGCAACGGTCTAGTTTATGCTAGCACCTACACTATATTGACAAAAGTCACCGGGCACCAAAAACAGAAACAACGTAGCATTTTATTGACATACATTAGTACGGTGTCGGGCCATCTTTGGCCTTAATTGCAAGCACTGACCCTCCGAAACATGCTTTCAACAAGGTTTTGGAACACAGCGATAGGTATGCGCTTCCATTCAGTGCATAATGCTGCCGCTAACTGTTGCTTAGTAGTAGGCCTTGGTTCCAAACTTCTTATGCAGCGCTCTAATTCATCTCATAGGTGCTCTATGGGATGAAGATCAGGGCTCTGCGAGGGCCAGTCCACATACGATACGGAATTATAGTCAAACCACGCCATAACAGTCCTTGCTTTATGGCTTGGTGCATTATCCTGCTGGTACCAACAAGGCTTGGTTCTTTAGTATTGCCACAGAGCTGGTAGGGCACAATTGTCCAGAATATCGAGGTAGACATGCTGGTTAACAGGTTTGTCCACGATAACCAATGAGACGGGGCCATACCACGGAAAACACCTCCACATGAGTACACTGCCAGCTCCAAATTTGACCGTAGGGACAGTATATTGTGGCAAATAGCGTCCCCCCGGCTGCCGCCATACCCACACACTGTCATCAGACTGATGAATCGTGTATCTGGATTCATCAGTCCATAGGACCCGTTTCATTGATCTACGGTCCATGATAAATGTTCTTTACACCATGCTGAACGACGATTAGCATTCAGAATAGATATGAAAGGCTTATAAAGCAGCCTCACGACCACGGTAACCCATGGAATGAAGTTCTCTGCGAATGGAACGTGTACATGCCGAGGTTTCAGCATTTTTACTCACCTGTACACTGAGGTCTCAGGAGAGTCGTTACAGCTAATAGACATAATACTGCACGAGGCTTCGACGTCCTCTCTCTCGCTGATTTTCTTTGGTCTGGCGGTACGTTTTGCTGCTTCAGGCAAGTCATGTGTCTTTCACTTATTCAGTACATCCAAAACAGTTGACTTTGGTATATTTAAAGCCTCTCTGGTTCTCTTATGGACAACCCACTAATAATAACACCCAACAATCTTTCCTTTCTCAAAGTCAGTTCTCTCCCGCCGCGTCATTTTCACTCAACCTCACAGTGAGATATGAGTGCGGTCAGCTGAAGGTTTGTTTTTATACAGTTTGCAGCTGTGCCGCGCATCGTAACAACGCAGCGTATCCGTTCAGTGTCCGGTGACTTGTCAATATAGTGTATTTTTGAAAGGCAGATTTTTTACTTTCCGGTTTATCCAGCAAGTGAAATAAAAGGCTGAATTTCTTAGTTACTTACCGTGACTTATTTTTCACAGTAAACAAAGAACATTTTATGATACCGGTTGGCATATACTTACCTGCACGGTAGTTACCACATATTGTCATTGTGATGGCAAGTGGCCCGAATGAGAAGGAATGCTTCCAAATTGCGCTCTAGAAAAAACATGTCAGGATTTCTGTGGACGGTAACGTGCATACAAATGTAACATTTTCTTTCATCAAGACCTAGTTCAGAAACAATATCAAAGCAACACGGTTTCGCTATTACTGCTGCCGGAACGGTCTTTTGGAGCAGGCATAAATTGAACGTAATTCCCAGCATTTTTTCCTTCTCTTTGGGATTAAACGACCCTCGTGAATTTTGAGACTAAGAGGTCTTCCGTCCAGATTCAGGAGCATAGACTTAGGGTGAGGGGAAGAACAAACTTCATAAGACAAGCACACCGCTTAAGTCATCTGAGACTAATTAGAACCCATTTGGACAGTTGACCAGAGATGCGTACCTCTGACCTCTTAGCCACTCATGCAGAGCTAAGGCAATTTGTTAACTAAGAGATTGGTGCCGGCTGCTACATCTGTATTTTACTGTGTGAGAAACTAACAATTACCGACATAATTCCAAGGCCGTAAAAGTCTATATACCGAATTCCTAACTTTCCTGTGACAACTATGTGAATACAAGCAGTGATGTATTCAGGCATCTTCTCGAGGGTACTTAGCCCCCCCCCCCCGTAGGTTTTTGGGTGATCTCCACTTACATTTAGACTAATTTTTTTTTTGTTTATAGGTGAATATTTGGAGAAATTAAAAAAATAACTTAAGAAAATGAGAAAATATTAAAAAAAAAACATCCACTTGGACTTCAATCTGAAATTTCTATCATCCTTCACGAAAACATTAAACTGCTTCCAATATAACAAAATATTTGCTACCTAATTTTTAAGAATAGCATCTTATTAGAAATTGTTCCTATACGTTTTTTTTCTTGGCGGTGGGTAACTTTAAAAAAAAATTAAAGCACCTCAAACTGGCATCCAAACAGCAAGTTTGTTTTTCCCTACTATGTGCTAATCTAAACAGGTTGAAACTAAATGGCAGGAGAATGGTTTATACCATACGTTTCAGGTAACACTAATGATTCCTTAATAATCAGAAACACGCTTGTAGTAAGGAGAGGACATTTTTTTTTTTTACCACTCCTAATATTTTGGGGAGGATTTCCTCCAGCACAGCGTTACCTTACTAGTATCCTCAATATTTTAAACCACCCCGTGATGAAATCTGTGGTGCGTTACTGAATTAAAGTAAAGGTATAGCATTTTTACATTTATAACCACTTGTATGTGTAGATTTCTTGGAAGTTGCATTTTGCCATATACGAGCATAAGAAAATTTTATACTCTATTTAAAATGCGTATATAAATAACGCATATAAAATTTTATATATAAATAAAAAAATTGTGATTTCATATAATCAGTCAAGTTTCAGACCCCTTAAAAATTTGTAATCCATCTCCCTTCCTCCCTCCCCGGGAAAAAAACCCAATACTGCAGCGCTGAGTACAAGGTGTTCCACAGGAACGTCGGCCCGGGAAACACCACAATTCCTGTTTTAGAAGCTGTTCTTTGTTTCTTTTATGTTCCAGGACCCCATGCCATCGAACCGGCGGCGGAATAAAAAAAAAAGATTCTATCAGGCATAACTTGACTCAAGCCTTTAAGAAAATCAATTCGCAGGTACTAAAAGTACTACTAGAGGAGGAGGGGGGAGGCGGGGGTACGACTACCGTGAGCAACTCGAATCTGCTAAAAGCAGTAGCTCGTCCCTAATTTGGAGCCATTGGCTCCAGGATAAGAGACAGCCAGTGCCGTAAGACAGACACCATCCATGCCTCACCGGGGTTTGAACCCGGACCCATCGCCGACGAATGGAGATAAGCTACCTCTCAGACCACTGCGCCGCCGAGACGGCCACGCTATCGTCAGGTTATTGGGAAATGTGGGGATGGTCAAACTTTTTTTTTACTACCTTAGTAAGCATTTAAAATTCTGGAGTCGCCATCCCTAATTTAGGGTTAGATTTCTGGCAAGGGAAATAAACGCCCCACATGCTTCATCCGGGATTATTTGCCTGAAAGTCTGCTCCTTTGACCACAGTCCATCGGGTCAGACAAAGGGAATTTCTCTTCTACAGAAGATTAAGTATAGATCCTTCGTGCGCATGCTCAGAATCCGTAGCCCTAAAGTGAACCTATCAAAACGTAAAAAGGGTTGATTGTGCAAGCACCACATTTAGCCAAAAACATTACATACGAAGATCCGCAGCCCAACGATATAAAAACCAGCTAACTCCATACGGTTAGAACATTTGAATTCTCTGCTGCAAAGCAGGGGCGCCGACTTCAGCAAATTGTTGAGGGGGCAGGACTGAAGAACTCAGACGTGGCAGGGGCACACGTCCCTTCCATTTTCAAGAGGAAAATAATAAAGGGCAAAAATATAAGCTACGAGATTCATCCTATATTTTAAAATGCAATCTTAAAGGCTCGTCAACAAATGAACAAGGAAACTGAAATATTCTTTTGCTGAATATTTCAATTTCCAAAAATAAAATTTAGCCTGCGATTTTATAAACATATGAGATTTTATTTTCAATCTTTTAAAGAAATTAGCTTCGTTACTCAAAGAACGGGAAGTGCAAAAATTAAATACACGTAGATAAATGAAGGCACTAGAGATTATACTTTTCTTCATTTTTATTTTATTGAAGACAATTTTTTTTAATTATTCATCACATATTACGAGAACATGTCAAACAATACGAGGCCGGCAATTCAGTTTCCTATCCAATGAGCAATGCTGAATATGGAAAAAAAAAAAGTGTTATTTATAACTTTTTGAAAAAAATAGCTTTGGCCTCATCAGATTGGTCCAACTTATTAGGCTAAAATGATTAGTTAAACAGGATGGAAAATATTAGATGGGCACTTCCCCCCCAGTAAAATTGTTCGAGGTGCAAGTTTTACCTCCCCCCCCTAGACGTTCCTACTCTGCAAAGTCCACAATTATTAATCTAGTGTTGACAAGTACAATTTTACACATCGAGATGTGAGCTTACATATCCCGAATTAAGGTATATTACTAAAAACACTAAAGGTAGAAAATCCTAATTATATTTCAGCGGTGTAAAAAATGGCTATATTTACGCTGCGGGGAGTGGAATCACATTTATAACTACTACTAGCGGTACTTAGCTTTCATTCGGGTCGGCTATTTAGAGACAATCGTCGCCTGAAAATAACTTTTGGAATGAAGGGTAGAGAGGATCATGAATGGATGGGACGTAGAGCATAAGTTCAGTTTTGTAAACAACGAATTTCTATCCTTTAAACAGCGATTTGAAAAAAATTATGCGTTTAAGTTCTTTTCCACAATTGCTCCTTGTAAAACACCAGTGAGGAAGTTTCTTCAGTTGGGTAAACCTACCTAATGCATAAAACAAATAAAGGAACTGAATGATTAGTGAAAGAACTTTTATACAAGATTAGCTCGAGCGAATTGATTTTTCGCCTCTGAATGAAGCAGGCGTTACCAGGAATAGGCTGCTCTAAATTTGAACAAATCAGGTTATCGATTTGGCTTCATGTTGACTTCAAGGAGGAATTATCAGTAATGGGGAAAACAATGATAATTTAGGATTATCTTATCAAGCGCATTAACTGGGTTTCTTACTGAAAATTAAGTTGCATCCTGATATGCATGATATTACTCGCATAAAATTAGGATTGTTTTACTGACTGATTAATTCTGTGTACCTCGATTTATCTTGTCCAAGAGGAATTTTGCGAAATTAAAAGCTGAAGCATCAAGAGAAGTCACGTTAAAAAACACAAATAAGCAGTGAAGTAGTTCTAAAAAAAAAAAAGTGCTTTAGTGATGAACCAACTAGGAAAAAACCCAGCCTGGCAAGAACACCCTCAAAATTAAAAAAAGTCCCTGTGAAATCTGATATGCATGTTGCATTGAACATATGCAACTAACAGTCAAATCAATTCAATACGCAGCTTTTTTCTTCGATCGAGGTGGATTTAGATTTCTTGTGTAACCCATAAGAAATCAGAGTGAGCTCTATTTCATTAGAGCAGATAGCGAGCATAAATGCCTTACACTTGGTGCTCAGCCCTCAAAATTGTTTAATTTTTGTTTTATCGCAGAGGAGTACAACCATAACGCCACAGAGTTGCCGCCTCCTAGAGCTTTATTTTGACTGCTGTCAGTGTGATTTTTTTTTTGGAGGGGTGGAAACCTTAAATTCTCAAAGATTGGATGTGTAGTTAAAATTATATCAAAACCCCAATTATTCGACACGCAGTAAAAAGCAAAAATGTTTTTCGCTAGCCTTCATTCGTGGCAGAAGAATGGGAGCTTAAATATAAAACAGAGCACTTCGCGCCAGCAATAAATTCATATACAGACCTGAGTTGTATGCCAAAAAGGTATTTAATTATAACATAAAAAGATGATACGAAGATATCCATTTAGATATACGTCGATACGTAGATGCTCCATCAGGTAACAGAGGAAGTTTCTTACAGACGCCATGTTTGCTGAAGAAGTTCACTTCAGTCCCGCACACACAATCACTTTGCAGGTGGACAAAGAATACGTTCATAACACCAAGAACGCATTCTAAAAATCATGTAGCGTACCAGTCTACTGATTATGAACATCTCACGTAATACAGTTTGCTTCCTTTATTAAAGGAGCAATTCTATTTGGTAAAACACACACACGCAGAACTTCCTGAACATACAACCGCGCACAAGCAAAGACGACAGTACAACCGAACACAGAAGAAAAAGAGTATAAAAAAGTTCTCTCAACCTGGCATACGCCACAGATCAAGAGATGCCCACATGTGGCCTTTCAAGGTAAGTTTAGTTCGGTGAAAAACAGCTGCTCCGGTATGTGGAATTTCATTTGGATCGTATTAAAAATCCCGTCTGACGATCTGAGTTTTTGTATTCTTTTATCGCCGAGAGGATGAGATTCCAACAGTCAGGACAAAAGAGTATTCTCTTTACATGAGAACCCTTATTGATTCTTGAAGCTTTACTTGCGCGGTCTATCTTTTCATCTCTGCAGTAGCTTTTTTTGGGGGGAGGGGGTAGTAGTGACCTCTATGAGCAGCTTTTAGGGATAACGCGCAATCGCCCATCTTTTATTTCGATATACTGGTTCCAGGGAAGGGACAGATCTTGACTATCAGACGAACATCCCCGTGCCTCGAAACCGGGCCACGTCAGACCACTAAACCACAGGGGGCTGTCATTTCTGCACTGGGAGCATTCGGTTAGGGTAAGAGTATGGGTACACAATAGTTTTCTATACTGTTGCTTATATGGTCATTTAAAAGTCTTTTACCCGGACTTTTCTTTCCTGCTAACCCAAAAGTACCTTAGCGCCGCTAAGGCCCTTTTTACATTGTAAATAGGATAATTTTTTTTAAAATAAGATTTAGGGGAACAGAAAAGGGGGTGAGGCAGACAAGGATTTTCATTTTGACTTTATTAACTGAAAAATTTCACGGAAGTGCAGAATCTAACCGTGGGTTGGAAACAGTTCTTTCAAAGTTTTCGCTGACAAGAGAGTGAGGAAAGAAAAGTTCAGAAATTCGGTCGATATACACTGAGTGATCACTTAATTATGACCACTTACCTCATATTTAGGAGGTCCTTTGCCCTCAGTACAGCAGCTATCCGACGTGGCATCAATTCAATAAGTTTCCGGAAGCAGTTTGGAGGTATGAGCCAACCAAGGTCTGGGTAATGCAGCCTTCAATGCAGGTATGGAGGTGATTGGTGTATCTAGACGCCTGATATGACGTTCCATAATGTCCCACAAGTGGCATCGATTCAGTAAAATGCCGGAAGCAGTTGGGAGGTATGAGCCAACCAAGCTGTGTGTAATGCTGCCTTGAATGCAGGTGATTGGTGTATCTAGACGCCTGATATGCCGTTCAATAGTGTCCCACAAGTGGCATCGATTCAATAAGATGCCGGAAGCAGTTGGGAGGCATGGCCAACCAATCTGTGCGTGATGCTGCCTTCGATTCAGGTATGGAGGTGGTTGGTGTATCTAGACGTCTGATATGCCGTTCCTAGTGTCCTGCAAGTGCTCTATGGGACTGATACAGGGGGGTTCGGAGACTAATCAATATGCTGGAAGTCTAAATTGTGTCCCTCAAACAATTTCTGTGCACAACATTGGACCTGTGGCTCGGCGCATTGTAATCTTGATGACACAGTCGCCATTCTGAAAAAAGTGAAGCATTGCTGTGTGTAGAATCAGCAAGCGATTCACGATAGTGGGAACCAGTCATACGTTGTCCCACGTACACCAGGTGTCCAAGTTCCTGCCAGGTCAACATTCCCCACACCATACAACTGCCTCCATTGGCTTGCACTATGGAAACCATACAGAATGGATAGAGTGCCTCATGTTCACGCCAAATACGTACCAGATCATCCACGGAGTGGAAGTAAAAAACGCGATTCGTCAGACCAGTACACTTTCTTCCAGTCATTCAACTTGCATAATCTTTGCACCATGAGAGTCTTGCGTTGATGAACCGTGGTTAAGAAAGAATGTCGTCGGGGTAGTGTGCTGTTATAAAGCCTATACGTGAGACGTATGGCTGATACTGTTCCGGGTTGACCTCTGTTGTATAGGGTAATCAACTGTTGAACAGTGCTAAGTCTGTTTCCCTGTAAAAGTCTTCTGACCCGTTGCTCACTCACATCAACCTTTCGCTGTGAAGTTTTACCTCCAGGTCGTAGTTTGACCATTTTCACGCCAGTCCTGATACACTAACCTGCGACGGCTCACGAACAACCCACTAGTTTGGGAAATCCGGAGACCCGCTCTGTGTGTTCCCACAATCTGTCCTTTCTCAAAGTCCGATAAATCCTTCCGTTTACCAATCACCCTCCGAATTTTACTACCGACTGCTCCAATCCCACTTTTATGTATGTGCTACGTCGATCGACTAGTTGCGGCCTCTCTGAAATCCCGTGGTCAGTCAACGGGTCGCATCCACTTTTTATAAGAGTGGTCATAAATTCAGTGATCACTGGGTGTATTGAACTGAACATCCGCCACACAACGGATGTTCAGTTCGACGTTAAGTCCTGAAACGAAACCATCTCGTTTATTAAAAATTACCCTTGAACAGGAGATGTGTTTGACAAAGATCCTCAGTGTTAAAAATTTTGTGGTAGGTTACACCAAAAAAGTGGTACTACATTAGCTGCACCATTTTCGGATAAAAGCTACACGTGTGGTGCAAAAAAATACCCAACATGCTGCAACATTTCACCATGTTATGGTTGCCCCATACTGTTGATTTTGTATCTTTTCAGAGAAGGTTGCGTGTGTAGCACCAGGTTTAAACCACAAATTTTTAAGTGTTGAACGGCAAATCTCATTCATTTGATTTCCTGGTGGTAACACCCAAAATTATGGAATTTTTCTTAGCTGAGTTGAGAAAAAAACATTCTATCTTTACCTTGTTCAGTAGAAATTTTATAATTCTGTCATTACATTCTATCTTTACCTTGTTCAGTAGAAATTTTATAATTCTGTCATTACATTCTATCTTTACCTTGTTCAGTAGAAATCACTAAACCGAAATGGTACATTTCACCAAAGCGTCACTTGATCGGAAGGTACATTCCACCCAAGGGTTGCTTTATACCTAAAATTTCATCGGAAGATCATTATCTGTTTAAGTGTAGCGAATTTTTTTTTTTTTTTTGAGTGAAGGTTTATAACGACCACCGTGAGCAACTCAATGGGCTATAAGCTGTCGCCCGTCCCTAATTTAGGGTCACTGGTTCCAGGGAAGGGAGAGAGCCAGTGCCGTAAGACAAACATCCATGCCTCACCGGGATTCGAACCCGGACCCGTTCGGACGAATGATCAGAGGCTATCGCTTAGACCACTGCGCCACCACTCCGAAATTCACTGCGGCTAGTGAATTTCGGAAAACTGACCGCCCAAAACGTTAGGGGTCGTATAAAATCTGCACTTCTGACAACTAACATTCATTTTAAGCCCTAAGGCCATATAATTAACGTTTTGCGCCTGAGCAAAAGTACAATATTGACTTCTTGTGTAAATCTTGTTTTGCTAGAAAATCCCAGACCTTAATATTAGAAGTCAGACCAACGGGGAAAGTGGCATGAAGAAATCCAAACTGAAATTTTTATATCATCTCCTAACGTCTTGGTTGTCAGTTTTCCGAACCTCAAGCTGTTTCAAAATCTCTTTCGGATCCGCTTCAGAGTATTTACCAAGCATGTCTTCCAGATTAATTTAAAAAAAAACTTTTTAATGTAGCAATTGTGCAGAAGGTAAAACCAAACGGCAGCAATATTTGTAACAGCAGAACTCTCTGGCTAAGTATTCTTTCTAATATACTTGCAATGCCATTTAATAAGCATTATCCATTACAATGGGCCAATGGATTTGATCTTCCTAGTAGAAGCCCTCAGTATCGCCAACTTTGCACTTTTCATATCAGAATGTCTTCAACGCGATTTAGAACCAGAGATGAAAACGGGTCGATAATTTCTTGGGGTCAAGGCGTTCCTGACCAGATTTCGACCCAGTTTTATTTTTGAAAAGACAAAAAATATTAATAAAAATACCTACTATGGAATTTTGTGCTCGATGCTGGTGTAGTTTGAGTGAAAAGTATTTGTCATACAAAAATATTACCGCCTCTTAAAAGCAAAGAAGATTTTCAGCGAGCGACTATATATCTTTGAACGATACTTCCTTTGAGCTTGTCCTTGTTTTCAGTGAGACTGTCCGCAGCAAGATACAGGCAAACGCCCGTCGCCCGCTTCTCTGACGATTCGTTCTCTTACACCCCCGTGTCACATTGTAAGACAGTTACTTTTCACATAGTATCTTTTTCATTGAGCATTCAGAGGTTTCAGTTTGACGTTCCAAAATCCCAATGCCTTATTTGTTAATACGGATGAATTTAATATCAAGATTGAAAAAGACGTAGATTCCAACAAATATTAACATTACTGCGGGACTGACTCGCAGATGTGTTTTGAAATGTGTGTAAAACAGGGTATGTGAAGAACTACAGTTTCAACACTTTCTGCAAGTGAGTAAATTTTACGTTTCCGTAATACATTTGATTTCTGTATAAACTACGATACTCCCTGCGGAAACTTTTTGAACTGTGTGTGTAAGGTCAGATCAAAAAGTTCCGAGATCAGGCCGATATACAACAAAGTACTTAAATCTGGCTATGATCTCCCTCAAAGTAGTCTCCTTGGGCAGCGACACACCGCTGCCAGCGTTTTTGTCTCTGTTGGAACGCTCCCTGGAAGTCCTGTTCGCGAATAGTGTCAAGCACAGTCTGCGATTCGCGCTGGATCTCGTCCACGGTTTCAAAACTGCGACCCTCGAGCTACAGAAACAAGTCGCAGAGGGCCAAATCCGGAGAGTAAGGGTAGTCTTGCTGTTACGGCTGCAAAACTGACGTGTTGCTAACGATCTTTGAGCTGCTGCATTCTCGTGATGGAGCAGATAATCGCCCCTGCACCACATTTCAGGTAGTTTGTGGCGAATGTCTTCCCTAAAACGCCGCAGAACATCGCAGTAAATAAAGAGCGGTGACTGTGACCCTGGGGGACGAATTCACGGTACAGAACCCCACAAATGTCGAAGAACACGATGAGCATGCTTTTGGTTGCGCTCCGGACAGGTCGGGCTTTTCCACTGCAACGACTTGTTTAGTCTCCGGGTTGTAATCGTGGGCCCAAATCTCGTCCCCAGTGATAATCCGCGACAGGAACGTTGGTTCCCGATTTACAGAGTTTGACGCAGAATTCGATGTTCGCTCGCTGCTCTAATTTGCAGTCCATACCGAAATCGCAGCTGTGTTCTGCACGTGGTCACCAAATATCTTTTAGCATAGCTCCCGATGTTCACAGAACGAAGCCACTTTGCACAATGACTCATGAAGGTCACTGCCTTCGGCAGCTGCTCGCGCATCCGCGTACTGCCATATGTTGGCGCGCTACGTACCTAGTCTCGGAACTTTTTGATCGCAGTACGTATATAATTATGTATAATTATAAATTTATTTTCGAATTAACAGTTCAAAGCAGATCTGTACGGGTCAGGTCGGGTCCAATTACCGTATTGTGATGTCCGGGTTCAAATTTTTTGACCCGTTTCTAACTGCGACTGCTCTGAAGAGAAAGTATTTCAAATTATGCCTTCCACTATTCCAACGAAGTGTTTGCTTCTTAGAAGTTGGTTGAATGGCGCAAGAAGCCTTAGGCTATACAACGACAGCTCCAAAGTTAAGATATAAAGACATTTTACGAGCGCATAAACCAGGATTATAAAATTGCTCCACAAACTACAAAAACTAGATTTCTACAAAGTTAGAAACAAAATACTCAAAATCCTACCGTTCGGTTGCACGCCACTGTCATAGATAAAATTCCATGTTTGCAACCTGCTCTTTCATTTCAAGTGAAATTTCCAAAAGTTTGTCGAGCAACACTGCTAAATCACTAGATCCTTTAGCAACCAGAAAAAAATCATTCACTTTTACAACAATCCGTAGCTTTGAGAAAAGCAATGTTTATCATTTTCAGTAAATATTAAGTTCTAAAATAGTTTTGCCATGTTCTTTTGGGGAAAACTTCAATTCGCTCACCGGAATACCAGAAATATTCTTCGACGAAGCGTCATCCGTATGTAAGAAAAATACTTATCCAAAAAGTATTTCAGTAGTCGCCTCTGAGAAAAATATATTCTGATAAGTCTACGAACGGAGCACTTATTTTCACCTTTACTTTTACAGCCAAACTGCTATTTAGAAATACTTCAGCCCCAACAGTTTTAGTTCATGCGCACCTCGTGAACATTTCGATAAAGCTTTTTAATACTCCACCCCCATAAAAAACAGAACTGGATTAGATGTAAGCTGATTTATGAAGAAAGCGACAATCTTAGTACTCCTGCACTAACGAAAAATGCATTAGAACATACGCATTTATGCGACAGCTAAGCGGAAAATCAGTTGCAGGAAGAAGTCCCTGTGACTTTTAGAGCCTTTATAAGCAAATGTCTACCTAGCTTTGGTTTCACCAATGAGCCTTTGCCAGGACTCAAATACAATGGACAAGGTAGTAAAAATAATTTAATTAGTGGCGAAAACCGTGCTATTTTGCATAAAAATAATGCCACATTTTGATAAACTTTACGTCCAACATTGGGACTTGCTTTTGCAAAATCGAATCCGTTGGTAGAGTGCTGGAAAATGTTTAGTAATATTTTTCCAACTTCGGAAAACTCGTTATTGCGACAAATAAAATGTGATTATCTCAAAGACCACAGTCTTGTAACGATTATATATAGATTAAGATAATACAACGTAGTTGTCACAACTACGTTGTATTATCTTAATCTATATAAACTAAAATGTGACACTGATCTGACTAAGGAGTTAGTGGTATCGCTTTTCTTAGCTCACTAGGTTTCCTAATAGATATCACGCAGCATTCGAATACAGTTAATATTGCTCTACAAGTGAAAGACCACTTACATCGAGTCCGTATTTAGCGAAATCCCGGATTTAATGAGAAAAAAAAAATCAAGAATTTGTTTGGCATAATGCTAACTTCATAGTTTTTAACTAAACAAAATTAATGAAATATCCGGATTTAACGAGGTACAGAAAATTTAGGTCACTTAACAAGCAAAGTAAGAAAATTTGATGAAATTCCATTCTTAAACGAGGCAGAAAAAATTTTGCTGCGCGCTGTCTGGAAATAAATGAATAGAAATAGTTGTATAGAGGAAGAAATTGCGACAGCTGAGAGGAATCTTGATAGAAAAGCAATGGAGAGGGATTACATCAAATTTTGAACTAGCAAGTTGTGCAAGAGACTCCAGCAGCTATACTACATACAAATTGCTATGCCTTTGGAGTATCGCTTCAGCAGAGTTTAAAACAGGTGATCTACTCCTAGGCAAAAAGAGAATGGATGGTGTTCGCGCACATGTAAGTGGATTTCTAGGCGACAATTGCAGATAGGGATTTGGGAATAACGAAAGTTATTTGGCAAAAATTAAGAAAACAGCTTTTTTTTTACCCACATATCTATTGAATCTAAAACAAATGCCGTCTCCTGCACGATACACTTTAATGATAAAAAAAAACTATGTACAATTAAAATATATATGTTTAAGAACTTTCAACGCCACAACGGCGTCATCCTCAGAAACAGTGCAGCAGTGAGCACAGAAGTGGCCTATATACTTTACAAGAAACAGCAGTTAATGCGCATGTGCAATAATCGGCAAAGTCGAAATCAAGTTCAGTGGGTACAAGCATAGTTTGTGGGCGTGACCTTGCCCAAAAGTCTTCTCCAAGGAAGGGGGATAAACACGGGGGGGGGGTTCATCGTTACAGCATCTTTCACCATTGACGAATATGTGAATACTTTCACAGAAAAGTATTGATCGACGGTTCCTGGGAGAATCCAGAATAATGGTGTCATTCCAACATGGTAGGTAAGAACCGTTTAAACAGTCCCGACAAAGATGTAGCACCAGAATGCGTCCTGAGACTATACCGATGTTCGTAAATGCTGCGCCCCAAATTAAGAGTGGTAGAGCCCACATAACATAAATAGAGCTCTGCAGGGTTAGTAGATTTAAGTGGAAAGAAATATACACCGTGTCGCTTCACACATTCAACACAGTGTCATTTTTTAACAGTGTTAAATAAAGTACGAGACCTTACACCAAACTTGAGTTTGTACTTATGACATATGTTCTTTAAAATGTTACATACAGGTGGTATATATGGAATGGATCCCACAAATTGGTAGTCAAATTTATCTGCAAGCAAAGCTGTCTGCGGCCGACCACTTGATTTCTTAACAATCAAGCGATCAATCGTGTGACGAGGGCAACCGAAAGACAAGGCAAACTGTTTAATCCTAGCTAACTCTTGGTGCCGGAGATCCTGTGTGGAAGAGTGTGTGAATGCACGATTAATAAGAAAATGAAAAGCAGATAGTTTTTGCGACATTGGATGAGAAGTAAAAGGTATAAACGTGGCAGAAAAAGTTGGTTTTCGGTAAACAGAAAATAAAGGAGTTATCGGAAAGATTGCGAAAAAGGCAAAAGTAGAGAAAGGGCAAAATGCCTAAATTCTCGAACTCTACCTCGAACTTTATAGAATGGTGTCGTGAAGAAAGTAAAGTGGCAAAGGAAAGAAGCTCATCGAAACCTGAAGGCCAAACAACCAATACGTCGTCGACGTACCTGATGTAAAGAAGTGGTTTTATGAGGGAAACAGGAATGAGGGTATCGTCCAAGTCCTGCAAAAAACCTCAGCAAGCAATGGAGACAGGGTGACCCCCATAGGGGCACCTGCCAACTGTCGATAGATAGAACCATTAAAACGAAAGTAAGATCTCTTCGAAATAAATCGAAGAGTACACATTATGGAAGAAATTTCATCTGAAGAATAAATACACAAATCAACAAGTTTGGCTTCAATAAGATCGTGAACATAAGAAACTGTGGTGTTCGGAAAAAGAGTTACTACATCGAGTGAAGCTAAACAGTAAGTGGAAATGTTGGTGGACATGAACGAATCCTAGAAAGTGCTTCGGTGGAACTGGAAACTGAGTAAGAAAATCTAATGAGGGGAGCCAGAAATTTGGCTAAAGCTCCCTCAAATCAAGTTCAGTGGGTGTGCTTGTACCCACTGAACTTGATTTGGACTTTGCAGATAATTGCACATGCGCATTAACTGCTATGTTTCTTGTGAAGTATATAGGCTACTCACTTCTGCACTGTTTCTGAGGATGGCGCCGTTGTAAGTTCTTAAACATATATATTTTAATTGTACATAGTTTTTTTTATCATTAAAGTGTATCGTGCAGGAGACTGCATTTGTTTTCGATTCAATAGCTTTTGGTGCACGAGTTATTTCTTCATATTCCACATATCTGCTTCAGAATTTGCTGTTAAGTGTATAAGTACTTATGCTACTGTATAGTTAAATCTCTGAAGTATATCCAATTATTATATTGTTTTATATCCATATTATCTCGTATGCATTTTTTTTTACAGGGGGGATTTTTCACCCCGAAACAGATTTAGCGAGGATTTCCGTCGGTCCCAAGATCCTGGTTATAAACGAGTTCTACCGCATCCACCTCTGGTTTTCGTAATGAGCTTCCATTGTTAAAATCAAATATAGAAACAGACCCTGAATCCTGCAAGCTTTTGGATGAAATTAAAATACTTTGTGACGTGCCTGCCCAGCAGGACGCACACGACATAAAGGCAGATAGCAGCGATAACGAACGTCCGCGTAGCTCATTTGGTAGAGCGACTTATTCCGGAATGAGGGGGCCCGGGTTCGAGCCCCGGCGTGGACAAAAATGACGGAGAAATTTACTTAATTATAACTTTGATACTATGGATTTTAGAGTATTTTTCCTAAGCTAGACACTTAATTTTGACATGATTGAGTAACCTGAACTTCAAGCAGATTAATTTATTGCTCTGACAGACTGGAGAGAACCGTCCAAGTTGTTTTGCTTTGTATTTTTTTTCCACTAAGAAATACCCAAACATATAATTTAGGATTAATAGTGACATAGCTAGAAATTTGAGAGGGGGGGGGGGGGTCATGGCTTTGGTTCATCAGTTAAAGCCTTCCGAAAAAAAAATGGTGTAGGTAAATTGCGGCTAAATCCCCTTTATTCTTATAAACGTTTTAGGTCATTGCAACCCACAAGAAAATTGCTGCGAAATCTGAACGTCCATCAAAGATAAACGCTGTTACGGAAGAAAATTCTTGCGCTTTTGAGACCCTCACGGAAAAGAACATTTCTTGCGTTAACAAAATGAATGTCAGGCATCAACAGAACACACGACGAATGCAAGAGTCTTTTCATGCTCTGTTTAATACTTATCCCCATCCAAGCTTATATAACTTTATAGAAATTCTGATACTTTTTCAAACTCAAACATATGTTAAAATTCAAAGCTCAGGTGATGTCACTCCGAGAAGGAAATCCAAAACTGCCATTCAAAGGAAAGTAGTGTAACAAAATAAGCGATTATAGAAGAGGATGTATAACCAGACTTGAATTGGTGAAATTTGCATCATTTTTCAAAGTATTAATTTTTCAGTAAGCTCAGGTTGACTATTGAAAGAAATTAAGTTCAACTTTTCTCAAAAGCATAAAGTACGCATATTTAAGTTTTGCATCTGTGATGACAGTGTTACTTCATCTTTCTTCAGTATCGATAAGGCCAAAGTTCTTTTATTCCTCTTACGGCAACCACATAAACAAATTTGACTGAGATGTTAGTTGATTTTCCATTACTATAAAGATGTAGGCTATGTTTTGTGTTGTCTTCCCTAAGCTTTAGCCGCAATTTACCTATATAGGATTAATCCTAAACTGCTGTCATCTACCCTTGCCTTAGGCTATAGCCACAATTTACCCATGAGGTTGGAAACCACCCGTGGCTCTCGCCGCAATTTACCAACATCGAAAAAATACTTCAAGTGGGAATAAGCCCAAATCTTTAAAAGTCAAAGATGAAAAAAATGCTAGCACTTAATATGTATATATCGCCCCTTAAATTTGTACTCAACCCCCCCGCCCCCTCAATGTGGTGGTCGGAACCTCCTTTCCTACCCCCACGAGTTATTTCAATATTTCGAAGTACAGTGAAACTTGTGCAAGACTGAATTCAAGGGACTGGAACTAGTTTGTTTTAAACAGGTACCTCACTGGAAGTGACTGAGAGGTAAACATTTGAATTTTTGTCATGCTAATCACAGATGCTAGACGACAATAGTTTCTTTTTAGTGGATATCAATGACTTTCGCATTCAAATGAGAATGCTCTTCTGGGTCATGGTAAGAGGCAAACGAACTAACGCAACTATCTTACTGATTAAACGTTAAAAAATTCTCTCGTAACGCCTCTGATATCCATAAGAAAACAGCCAGCTGCGAAGACTTTGCATACAGCAAAGAGAGCGATGTTGGTCACATGACCTAAACCTGAGTTGCGCTACATTCTTAAGGAAAAGCCAAACAGATTTGCTGCAGTGTGTGCGTGTGTGCAAACAACTCAAAAGTATTCTCTTTCTCACTCTGTCATCTTCAACCTCAAGTAAATGTGTTGTGTGTGAATTCTTTATTACACTTTGTTGTGTAATGTTTTTTATTCAATTAAAGTATACTTGACACAGGAACATCTGAGAATTTTCCGTTGCTGCAAAGTTCATTTACTCTCCTGCTATTTCGGTATTTGGCAGGATCCATTTTAGACGGGTTAAATAATGCGTAGTTTTCTATCTTTCATTTCGGGGGTAGAAAAGTTTTGTTTTGAACAAGTTCCGTCTCAAACAGGTTTTACTGTACTTACATATGCGAGAGGGAATTGAGACATGAAATACAGAATTACTCTCGAACAATTATTTCGACTTCCAATGGAAGTAATCGAAATGGACATGCAACAACTTTTAGTGGAGTTTAATCGTCCAGAGTGTTTTGTTTTCAAATTTCAACTGTTCTAATATTAAAGTTTCAATAAGTTAAGGAGGAGACTGGCACAAGACAGATCGTTGTGGAGGAAACTTGGGGAGACCTTCGTCCAGCAGTGGATTGATAATGGTTGACAATGATGAAGTTAAGCAGAATGTCTTCATATTTACATTTTATATTTAAAAGGAAAAATGCTCCGCCGTCAGTTCTTTTATAAACCCTGGCCCGCAGTTCTGTTTGTAACGTTGGATAACACTGGTCTAGACAGAAATCTTACAGCTAATAAGTACAATTCAGTTCTAACTTTTTTTGCTTAGAAGGTTTTGCATCGATTGAAAACTTCAGCTTTTGTTAGCATATGAAAAGTTTCCTTTAAGGTCCTTTTTGCAAGAGATTAACCATGGAGCTGGGAGGTCACTAATCTCGGACTCAAAGTTCCTTGCAAAGATCTAATCTCATGTCAAACAAGTTCACACTACACGATAAATGGACCAGTCGTCACCAAGGCTTTGCAAGGCAGCAAACCAGGCGACTGAACCTGATTAATCTCCAAGTCAAGAATTCATAGTCTTCACTCCAATTCAACCTTTCCCCCACAGGTCTAGAAAACCCAAAACTATACTCTTATTACAAACACAAGTAAAAATCCAGTTTTAGAAGGAACTTCAGATATGGCGCGCACGTGCTGATAAATCCACGGCAAACGTCCTGTTTTAAAAAAGGCAAAGTTTAAAATTAGTGTTGATATCGGGAAATTCCATTTAAAAATAAAGTTAAATGTAGTTACTGTAGCGCTGCTTACGTAGTGTTGGTACAATAATTTTTTGAACACAGCAATCGTTTCAACGACAGGACCCGTGCAGTAGATATAGTCAGCATCTTGTCAGTCCTACTCAACTCATTTCCGTTTATTTTATGTCTCATGCCAGACTGGATGAAAGCCGACCATGAGAGAAAGAATTGTTAAGGATTAATTTTTTCCTGAATCACATTTAAACACGACGTTTCTTCACTTTCATACCATTTACTTAATCTAAATATTTATCTAATAACACGGAATTTATTTAAGCTACTATTTTGCAGAATAGATAGAAAGGAGCACTATAAACGAGTTCATGGCTTAGAAAAAACAGAACACCAAGTTAATTTCTCACAGATAAACTATTTAGACAATTTCATGTGGATCCAAGAGAAAATTTCACAATAAGTACTTATAAGTTTTAGCTGTATTCTATCGCATCTTTCAAAACATTTTTGCTGGAGAGAGGGGGACCCTGCCCGGGAAAAACCACCCGAAGCAGGTTTAATACAATTTATTTAGAATCACCCATCAGGGAGCACTATGAAGAGACATACTGAAGTGATTCTTTAAAAATGAGGAAAAAAAGAAAATTATGAAAGAAGGTGAAAGTACGAAAACAATGTAGCCAGAAAGAGAAACAGTTTCCAACATATGAAAAATGAAAATTTGACTCTGGATCCTACCATGAATTTGTGACTTAACTATTTTATTCCAATATTTTATTAAGAATATCATTACCTTTTCTATAAACTATTGCTTTTAATGCTATCCACTTTAAGTTTTATTTACACCATATTTCCTATTTTCAAATTTTATAACTTCGAAAAACGCATTTTATTGCTAATTTTATCTGCTCCGAATTTCGGTATTTTTGATTAAATGACATTAAATTTCTATTCTTCCACAGATTATATTTTGTAATTGCTATTAGATAATGAAGGTTATTACTTTTTAAAATCACCATATTTTAAAAAAGGTGCATGATATAAGATTTGTTTACTGTCAAAACCATCCTTTAAATTTAATTCTTTAACCATGTCCAAATTTTTTTGCAAAATCACTCAACAAAAATGTGTTCAGTGTTCTCCAAGAGACCACGATGTTTACAATGCGGATCATTTGATAGGTGTATTTTATGTAACCATTTAAGATTAGGAATAATGTGTGAAATTTTAGAATTTAGATCGCAACTTATTTCTCCCTTGACAGCGGCGTAACTGAAATACAGTCTGGGTTTTCGAGATTAGTCATTTAGAAGCCGAAGACCGAAAAATTACTATGGGAAGTAAGGATTGTAGTTAAAAAACAGTCTTCCAGAAGAGTTCATTTTAGTAGGAGCATACCTATATATATATATATACTCTATTAAGAAGAGACAGAAGCAAAAGAAAATTTTTTGATGCATTCATGACTTTGCAGAAACCCATTTCCAATAGGTCTTTGGGGAAGTGAGAAAATGCAGAGTTTTTGCTGGTCCTTGATAAAGCCAAGGCTCAGTATTCTAGACACTTTCTACATTCAGTTGTTTTATTTTTCTCTTTTTACTCACACCGGTCAATACGTAACTTTTTCTATGTTGTACTTGGTATGAGTCAAAATTTTTTTTGCTTCTGTTTCTTCTTAATAGAGTGTGAATTCTGAATTTTCATAACTGCTGCGTTGCGCGTTTTGATCTTCAGGTTAATTTGGCAACTTTAGTTTTAAATTAAAAAAAATTTCTTATGTTTTCGGCTTTGCTCTTTAGTGTATACATATATATATATATTTTTTAATCCATTTTAGTAACTTCTACCTCACACCCTTACCTCAGCAGACAATGCTTGCTTCCTGTCATGAAAAATTGTTCTCCCAGCTTTTTAAAAACTCTGGTACATGCAATGCTAATTATAGTCTCAAAATCACATGAGCTGGACTGGACGACTTTTAAAACACTAAGAGTTGAAGTCAGTTTTTGCTGAAGTGCTAGACTACACCAGTGGCTTAGTGGAGGTGGCCCAGGAATCTGGGACATCCTCCCCATGAGGTATCACTTGGTCCTTCGTTGTTGGCTGCTTAATCTTTAAGGGGTATTAAGTATATATTTCACGAATCATTGAGAACTCACTTTCATATGGCAGATACCTTTAGTTTCCCAAAATTTTGTGAGATTCTTTCCTGTGTATTTTTATTTGCATCTTAAGTATTTTGAACTACCCCCATAAAAAGAAAAAAGTCGTCGGTACAACACTGGCCTTCGCATCCAAATTTATTTAGCCAGGAAAAATGCAAGTTTGTGTCCAAAACGACGCATGTTACTTATCCTTAACTGACGTACAGAAAAATATGAGCCAAAGAACTTAAATCCAGACTAGTAATGAACTTTATATTTGACTCAGTATAGCTTGTTAAGATCTAAACTATTTTCTCTACGTAGACAAAGTCTGGGCCTATCTCGTGCCTTGCATACTCGCATTCTGAACACAAAGCCCTTTCACTGTTGCAACATGAACACTCAAACTTAGACTTCATTTAAATATATGAGTTCTGATAAGGCCTTTGCCCACCCTGAACTAAGAAATGGTTTTACAGATTAATTTTTTTCCGAAACTCCAGTGAGAAATTTGTAAAAGTGTCTGAACAGATGTGCAAGATTCTACTTCAGAAGGGAGATCTCACAGCGAATGCTCTTATTGCAGTAACAACTCAACTAATTGAAGGGAAATTCTCAGACTTCAGCCCCGGTGACGTAATTTTATTCAATATATATATATATTCTTAGACAAAATTAGATTCCTTTTGTAGTGAGTATTGTGGAGATCTGTCCTGCAAAATCGCGGATTAAAAATAGCGAAAAGGAATTTAGTGTACATAAAATTCCCAGTCCGGTGAAACAGGAAACATTTGTAGGACATTTTTTCAGACTAAATTTTTGAAGCGTTTAAAAGATAAAAAGGAAATCTTAAGCCCAAAACTCCAAATGGTTGTGTTTAAACTTTCCTTAAATTAGATCATATCAAACTCTCATCGTGGCATTAAGTTCAATGCAGATATATTATCTTTGAGAGATGACAGAACAGCATTAGTGTTTGAAAGTGTGGAGACTGAATTAAGGCTTCTCCAGAAAAACCGGCCGAGATATACCACAAACCTGCGAAGTCTAAAACAGATGCCTGGACATAAATGTTTCAATTTCTGAAGAAAAATGAAACTAAAAGCCAGATGTGGTAGACTGTCAGACCAACTCATTTGACAAGGCAGGAAAGAAAACAGTTAAATTATATGGGTAAGCAAGCTCGGGCCTATTACTCTCGAGTCTGATGTCATGCCCAGTTGATATTCTGAAATTTACGTGTCAAGCATATTAAACTTCGGTTAAACGTACTATATTTTTTGAACTAAGATATAAACTATGGTGCAAATTTATAGTCACCAATTTTAATAGATTTAAATGACAGTAAATTCACGAAGTTTCCTAGATGCCCAAAACTGCAGACCGGTACTTGCATGCTTGTACCGTACCTAAAACTGAAGTGAGAAGAACCCTTGATAAGGTATGCACTTTCATTTCGACAAGACAACAAAAAAATCACTAACACTTGTGAGCTGTTTTTCTATTTACTATTTGCCCAGCTGAATTTATGAGAAGCAAAGTGTCCACCATATTAAAGTTCTATTGTGCATTATATTCTTCCTACAGAAGCTCTTTGTTAGTCTATGCTTGGGTGCTATACATTTTGACACGTCAGTCTTCTAAAGATTCAGTAGTTAATATAAAATCCTTAGAATGCGAGAAATTAAAATCTTTTAAACTGTGCATTCAAGTCCACTACATGAACTAAAATGTTTACTATGGTATAAGTTATGTTCGTACACTCAGGATTACCAAGGCTGATGAAAGAAGAAGTTGTAGCCTGATTTCATAATTACAAAATTTAGTTTCTGAAAGTGCTTTACCTCATCCCCGCTCCCCCCAAAAAAAATAGTACCGCGCATGCTCTTTAATTTCAGTATTCGTATGATTAACTGATTTAAGTTCACTTTTTAAAATAAGCTATTTTGGAACAATAGAAGTCAGTTCTAAATTGAGTAGATCTGAGTAATACTAAAACCCGAAGGAAGGTTTCAGATTTGCTTCATAGGTAATCTTTCAGAAGACAAACGCACTCAGTCAAATGGACTAGGTTGACTAAAAAGAAAATCGCAATACTACTTTTCGCCAGCTTAAAACATCCAGTTAAAGTTTGTAAGATTCTCGAAACAGTGTTTTGTGACTTGTGTCCCGTATGAGAACAATCAGTTTGCTTTGACTGATGACTCGCTTCAATGCTTGTTGCATCGCGATCACGTTAAGCTCAGCAAGTCAATGAGTTTTGTTGAAAACTAATCCCCTGGCTTACAAATTATGCGAGAATTTCTTGACCTTCCGTGAATTGCACCATAACTGCTTTCCCTGGTAAGGGTAATGATTAGAACTGTCGCATATGGTCAGGGCTTAGTAACAAGGGCTGGCTCATCGCTTTGTCTTTCTAGTCGTTGAAGTGGTCCTCGCCTGTGCCGCTTAGTTACGTCACGGGGATGCATGTCACTTGTCAGTGCGCGAAGTAAAGCGCTCGGTGGATGCTGTTAACCCACGTTTGTTGCATTCGCATTAGTTATCTGCTGTTTATTAAGCTATACTTCTGACAAACTTTTCTAGCACATCGTTTTCGTACAATGGCTTCTTGCGCTGTTGCTACGTGCCGAAATACAGGCGTGAATACGAAAGGGCGAAACATAAGTTTTCACAGTTTCCCTAGAAACGACCCAATAGTTACAAAAAAAAAACTGGGTTAACAGGTGTTGCAGAGCAGTTCCGTTTAAATTTCAAAAATTCCAGAATTTGCAGTGAGCACTTTTTAAATAGTAAGTACGAAGACGATATGATGAATCACCTGCTTGGTTAGCCAGTGAAAAAGATTAAAATCGTCGGCTATACAAACAGTCAATTTACCGAGATCAAACGTTGAAAATGTCCCTGCAAGAGGTGGAAGACAAAGAAACATAATGCACGATGCTTTGATAGACTTAAAAAACTTAGGCCCAAAAAAGGTCTTTTGCAGAAAATGTGGCCTCAATTCAACCTGCATCAGATGAAGACAAATTTCTGCGTGAAATGTGATGTTAAAAAAATAAATGATAAATTGTCAACGGAAAAAGAGCTAAACTTTCTGAAAACAGGAAAAAAAAAAAAAAAAAAAAGATGTTTTAAAGAGCTTTTCTAGCAGAGTCAGAAGATTAATCGTTCACGCCGGCTTTTATTGAAACAAATCAGAACTGAAAATTAAGGTTAAAAATAAAAAATACAAAAATCGAAAAAAATGACAAATGCTTTCGGAAACATACTTACAAAAACACAGGTAACTTCTCTTGTAGATTGTAAAAGTCTAACTAAATGGTCACCTGAATATCTGAAACGTTCCACAAAAATTACAGTAGCAGAGGTTTTGTTATTAACAAAAGAGCATTATTTTCGCGTTTGATCGAAGTAATACACATATATATAAGAGGAAACAATGATATATTCTGCTTCACTCATTTTGTTTCTTTAAATCATTTCCCCATTTTGTTTCATATTCGGCAGCTCAGTAGTTGTATTTATCATCAGAATTCCCCGCACAGAGCAAAGCAAACGCGATTCCTAACACTCAGCGATGCATCTGAGCAACGTCACCAGCCGCAACTTCCGGGGACAACTGAAATCTGTCGTATGAGCCAGCCCTTGTAGCTAGAGCCCTGCCATATGGTAGTCATACCGACATAAACTGGATGAATGGTTTCCTGCTAAGCAGGTCAAGCTACAAGAAATTAAAGAGTAACTTCCTTTCGCTACTTCTGACTGTGAAAGTTCCCACGAAATAGGCAAAATAGACGCAATTGTTCGCCTTGAGTTCGTGAAAATGAGTTCACCCAGTCTTCTGAAAGATAAGTCCAATATCAGGACTGAATTAAGGATCTTAAGGAACTACACAATTGGTTATCCTTTCGTGGAGGAATTTTGTATCAGTATTTCTAGGACGGCATCTTTAGAAGCTATTATCAGAATTTTACTTTTTTTTTGCAGTGAAAATGCTTGGGAAGTTCCGCATCGGAATCATTTTACGGAAAAGACTGACAACCATGTTTATGCTATTCTTGTTAAGTACGTGGTAAGGCTATGAAATAACCAGACTGCTTGCGGCAAATTAAATGCATGATAACAGGTCGAAAGTGAATAGGAGCTCATGGACCTTTAACTGCGCGTAACCGGAAAGGCAAAATTCACCTCACCTCTGCATTAGTTCAGTGACATTGCAATGAGAAAGTTTTGTCCCGCTTAGAGAAATTTCAGAGTTCAAAAGATTTGAAGAACCGATAAATTAAATTTCTGGTGAAACTGAAGGCTCCTACCGAATCTTTACGTTGAATGAGGCTTGCGGGGAACAATGTATGCCACGTGCCTGTGCTTTTGCGTGACATAGAAGGTTCAGTGGAGAACCAGAGGGCATTGAAGACTAACGTTGGTGACGCCCAAGCACTTCGAAAACAGAAGAAAATGTGGGAAAAATCTACGCAATTGTTGGAAATAATCAGCGACTGAGTATTAGAATGATAGAAGTCTTAAACATCGGTAAAGACTGTTAAACAAATTTTTATATTAAATTGAATATGACAAGTTTGTAGTAAGATCGTTCCGAAATCTCGCACCTGAACAAAACTGCAAGAAAATTTGTGCTGACATTCAGGGTCCAATTTAGGCGAAGTCAAACCTTTTAGAAAGTTCACTTGCGATTAAACCTGGATCTTCCAATACGATCATGCATTAGGAAACACCATCACCAAGGATGAAGGAAGCACGGCAAAGCAAGTCCACATACATTTTTTTCTTTGATATTAAAAGGCACGATTTCGGCACAGTGGATTCTCGATAGAGCAACAGTGAACCAACATTACTACAAAGATTTTTCTCGTGGCAGTGATTCAAAAGAAAGATGCCAGGGTTGTGGAGAAATTGTTTCAGCTCATTCAGCAGACAAGAGTGCTTTAATATCCTACCTACTCGATACGAGACAATTTTAGTTTCCCTAAAGTCAAATCTGTACTTAAGAGGACCAGTTTTGAGACTTTGTTGTAATGAAGAGAACTACAGCTTCTCAAACGGACCACAGCAGATGACCTACAGCACTCCTCTGCCCCGTGAAAGATCAGAATGCAGCAGTATGTTAATGAGTGCATTATTAAGAGTTAAAAATTTAGTTTAATTGAAGTTACGTCAGTCCCGTTATTTAATATCCATACCTCATACATTTAATCCAGCAGATGTTTTGCTACAGGATTTATACAAATAAGTGCATGGAAAAACTGCAAGTCTTACAGTAAATGCATGCCTAGGGGGATAACATGATTTTGTTCAGTAAGATTGGAATATTTGTCATGCCAGTTTTCTTGATGGAGATAAGCACCTTTTGGGGTAATCCAAACAGAATTAAATCTTTAACTTCAAACAGCACGTAACTCCGGTGAAGTAAAGCTACTGACATTTCATAAATTGATTGAATTAATACTCAAGTGTTGATAAACAAGTACGCTGTATACAGACTGTTCAGAGGAACCTAATTTCACCTTAATGCATTATTGCAGTGCTTCTCAAACTTTGGTCCCACATATACCACTTTAAGCATTTCTTCACTTATCACGGACCACCGAGCTGGGGGAGGTGGGAGTAGTTTGGGTAACTTACCTGGGAGAAATTCGAAATTGAAAAATATATTGTCCGAAACTAAGGTTGCAAACCCTGGTTAATATTTTTTTTGGATTGGAGGTTTAACGACCACCGTGAACAACTTAATGGGCTATAAGTAGTCTCCCGTCCCTAATTTAGGGTCACTGGTTCCAGGGAAGGGAGAGAGACAGTGCCGTAAGACAAGCACAACATCCATGCCTCACCGGGATTCGAACCCGGACCTTTGGGAAGAATGATCAGAGGCCATCGCTTAGACCGCTGCGCCTCCGGGGCGGCTAATAATATATTAGGACCTACTGTACACCCTCGTCGGCCGGTAAGTGATGACTCTCCCCCAAGGAAGGATCCAACCAAAGTATCCCCAGATTTATATGAGGGCTTACAGATAAGAACTCCGGCTCGATTTACCCCTACGCCATTTAAATGTGATTTTTAGCTTCTTTTGGTAAATTTTAAGCTTTTTTCAGCAAATATTCAGCTGTTTTTGTATTTTAACAAAATACAGTCCCCAAACAGGGCCGGTAAGCAGTTTCCACTGGTCTTAGGCAGAAAATCGCCAAAAAATACCAACCAGGTTCTTAAATTACCGGTTGGTTGCCAATCCTATTTGAAAAAAGATTTTAAAGAAAGAGCTTGCTGAGTTACGATTTTATTTTGTCAGTTTTATAACGAAAAAGATAATTCGCTTAAATAATTGGCAATGTAGTCGCAGCACGGGCATATTCAAGTGAGGGGGTTTTGGAGGTTCAAACCCTCCTAGAAACGTCAGTAAAATATATAAGAGGTAATATTTATGGGAAATTACTTAAACCTTCTTCAAAAACGTATCCCCTCACCCCAACCTAAATTCTAGCTACGCCCATGAGCCACGGTAAAACATTTCTCCATACAATTAAAGTTACATTATATGCAAAATGTTGGACAATTCTTTTTTTATTTTAATACTTTTCTGAAAGTCCACGTACAAAGGTTCAGTAATTAATAACAAATAATTACAATAATAATCATAGCATCTGTGAGAGGGATGCTGCTTGCGATCTTTTATCAAGCTATGTATATCCAGTCGGAAGACCAATAGTTTTAGTACAGTAGCTTCCACATCTAATCTAAGAGTATTTCTTTTCTTGCTCTTAATTTAATCTAAAGTCGAAAATCCAAACAGAGCTGTAAGTCATCTGGAACGGATGTTTAATGGCTATCTGATAGCCCTGGATATTAGTGTCTAGCATGCACTCAATTTAAGAGAAGGGATTATCCAATTAGTTTTTCGTTCTGAAATTTGGACCACTTAATAGGCCGCCGCGGACCACACTTTGAGAAGTACTGCCTTAGTGCCCAATTCCCAGTTTGGTTCAATACTAAATGAACCTTTATGTTGAGAACAAGTTTTCCGAATTTAAAATAAACATGCAGAGTTCAGTTTTTTTTTTTTTTTTTTTTTTTAAGTGTCTGAATCTTTCGGGTGTATAGTTTCTAACCTCAGTTTTTCTGATATATCAATAATTAAATGCTGTCATTTAAGGACACATTATGATTTTGTCAACATTAAGCTTCACGGAAACAAACATTTTTCCCATGCGAAAGTTTTCCTTTCCTACTAGTAGCAAAGAACTTTTGTGAAAACTTATGAATGACACTCACGAAACTTGCTAAAAGTGAGTTTAGCTTTTTCTATTCGCATGACAATGTCTATTTTTGAAGTTGTAATGGATCTTCAAGTTTCATCTCTTGGGCTCAGTTCCTTATATAAAGTTTTTAAAAGTAAACTTATTACCTCCAAAACTGAAGATGGCAGTACTTTCAGTTAGCTTTAAAATGTAGAAGACATTATTTTATCAAATTATTAATCTTTGATCAAACATAGTACAAAATTGACACTTCTGCGTATCAGACCAAGAATTTTCACCTACCTTAGAGTATCATTACATAGCATATTCCCACGAAATTAAAATCTAGTGTCAAGAAACACTGAAGTTACATGGCTAACTGATAGTGTAACCGAAAAATTTAGCCAAAATTGTCACTGCAGGATAGATTTAAGTTTTAACACAGAAATAATGAGTAAATCCCCGGTTTAAGGTAGGTTACAGTTATCTAGATATAATTCAGTTCAGACTTACCACTAACTTCCATTGCACTGAAAACTGCATTTCTTAGTTAAACAAACATGATTAGTCGCACATTTAAAGATTACACTTTGTGCAAGTTGGTTACTTAACATTCCATTGGCAAAATGTGGATATTACAGCTTTTCAGTTAAACTCTGCACAGGAGGACACTTATAAAAGCCTTCCTAATACGGAAAAAATTGCCTTAGACACTTTAGTGTGTACCACACTTACCGCTTTAGCTCTAATTGGAGATCCAGAAGACATTTGAACACACACCTTTCCTTGAAAATTACGACATTTATTACATTCAAACTATTTCAGAATAAAACTTCAGGATTGCCATTGAGGAATCATAAAACCACAGAATCAAAACTGCAGGACAAGTTTCCTCTGACAGATCTATATTCGCGCGTCCAAGTTGCGCAAGGACAAAATTTACATTTTAAGAACCGAGCGCTTTAAGAAAGTTCAGTCTAGGAAAAACGCGTTTTTAGCACTACTGAAATTGCTAAAAATTCATAAAAAAATTTAAAAAGCCGCTGCGCACTTCAGCCAGTTTTTGAGACTGAAATTACTTGGAGCTCGTGTATTTGGTAACAGCTTTCGTCCCCTCTGAAACTGCGTGTTTTGCGAGTTCGCCGGGTAAGAGTAGCCGGACAGCAGTCTGGATTTCCCTGCTGGTTATAGTGGAGCGTTTGTTGTAATGCGCCAGTCGAGAAGATTCGGCAGCGATTCTCTCGAAAATGTCATTCACAAAACTGTTCATTATAGACATGGCCTTACTGGAAATACCTGTGTCAGGATGCACCTGTTTCAAGACCTTATAAATATAAATGCTAAAGCTCTCTTTCCTTTTTTTCTTCCGCTTCTTTGAGTCGCCTGTCCGGACGGCCTTCTGTGCCTTACCGGCTTTTTTCACAGCTTTCCCACTAGGTTGCGGAGGCATGTTGTTGGCAATTTACGCTTTCCAAAATGTGCCACTGGATAAAAACAAAACTTCCGCCTAACAGAAAACGCAACCTTCTTTCGGACCGAGCGGAAAGCCAGTATGTCAACAAACGAAAACTCGGTCTCTCATCCACTACGAAGGAGAAGTAAGCGCAGACCGTGGGATGAATTCTTGGGGAGAATTTATTGATCCCGTTGGTATCTTTCTCCCGCAGCCACAAATGACGCAACAGGAGCACATGATGCACTTTGTCGAATCGATTGACTCTGCGCACAGCGACTGCGCACATGATATCGATTTCATAACGTTACAACAGCTCTCTGCTCCTGCAGTGGAATTTTGCAAAAGGACGTTATTTAAATTATCCGCGCAGAAATAAATAAATTAAAAAAAAAAATGAATTGCGAATTTCCGCGGGAATTACGCGTTTGTGTTAAAGTACACAATTTAAAGTTCCGTATTCATTTTTACGCTTGAGCAAAAATCTAAATGACATTCTTTTAATTTGCTACTTCAATTTTGTTTAGAAAATGAAAATAAATCTTTTAAAGTCATTATTAAACGCTCGAACTGAGGAAATTATATTTGCTATATGCGACAGCTAAGGGCAGAACAGTTTTATGTCAACATAATAACTTTGACATGATTATCCAACTTAAAGCAGAGGATTATTAAGGGTTCTTTCTATCTTTTTTTTTTTGTTGTTGTTATTTGGGATTTAAAGACCATTGTTAGCAACTCATTAGGCTACAGATCCCGTCCCTAATTTTACGCTGCGGGTCCCAGGGAGGAACCAGTGCCGTAGGACAAGCTCACTATCTACTCCTCATTCAAGATTCGAACCCGGACCCATCTCGGACAAGTGATTAGAGACCAGCGTCTCGTAGCACTCTGCCACAGGGGCGGACCAGGTTTCTTTCATTCTTTTATGAGATAACGATTCAATATATATATTTTTTTTTAACACACACCAAACTTCAAATGTAAAGCATATTATGCTGAAGATTGAAACTTTGACTACTCTGCTCCGACGGCTAAGTGGTCAAAGACGCTGACTTCTGGCTTATCGTCAGAGTTGGGCTTGTTTGCGATTACCGAATAAGATACAGAAACAGGACTTTACCCAGTACCAGGATGGGCTTAACAGCCATCTGGAGCAAGGAAGGGAGGCACTGTATTCAACTGCATATTATGTTTCTCCACGAACACATATGCAAATTTTTTTTCTGCTTTTTTGGCTCGTCTGTTAGTTTACTTTATTATTTTTTTATTTTTTTTAGTTGGAGGTTTAACGACCACCGTGAGCAACTCAATGGGCTATAAGCAGTCGCCCGTCCCTAATTTAGGGTCACTGGTTCCAGGGAAGGGAGAGAGCCAGTGCCGTAAGACAAACACAACATCCATGCCTGACCGGGATTCGAACCCGGACCCCTTACGGACGAATGATCAGAGGCCAGCGCCTTAGACCACTGCGCCACCGGGGCGGCAGTTTACTTTATTAGAGAATACATGTGTAAAAAGAAAGGAAAGAAAGAAAATTAAGATAACTTGAAATATGCTACTCGACATAGAAAATGCCATTCCACGAAGGAATGCAGGAAATGAGACGAAACTTACCGAACATGTAGACAAGTAGTTGGGAAAGAAGGGATTTAATTCCTGAAGAACTACATGAATGCTGTAAGCGAAGAGACAGTGCAAGTACCATGACAGTCATGCTGGGCTATGTATTCGGCAATACGGCGTAGCATCGGGTGGAAAACTCTACGAATAATTAGCATCCTGAGGTGTCCCTGACCATGCGTCGTTCACCTGTATTCACAATTCATCGACATTGCAAGGAGTCGTGCATATGCGTAAAGTCGCCTGCCAATGACGTACGACACGTTCTCTGTTGGAAAGAAGTCTGGTGATCCTGCTGTCCAGGCAGCAGCACCTAGACACCAGTCCTGAGACGGGCCGAATCCAAGCCCGAAGTCGAGCCCGGGCCCGAACCGTGCTGCGCCTGCATAATATTTACTGCGGTTTGGGCTCGGAGGGTTCGTGTTCTGAGGGGGAGAGAGATCAGATCATATGTAAAGGATTTTAGGAAGGGAATGTCTGACCCCAGGTCTTAAACAACCCTTAGAAATAGGAAACTCGGTGACTTGGGCTTGAGTACCCGATAGGAAAGTGACACAGAAGCGAGGTAGAAAGGAGGAGGAAGAGGCCCTTCTTTATTACCGGGGGCCAGTACCCGGGGTCCAACGGCTTAACGTGTCCATCCGACGCACGGCAGATATTTAGTGGTTCGAGCGTTCGTACTTGCTGGGATCGAACCTGAGGTTAACTCCGTGGCAGTCACGAACGTTGACCACTAGGCCACCAGCGGCCTCTGAGGGAAGGAGAATATTCTTTTCTTTTTAAATGCGATTTCGAATGATTTAGCATATTGTTACACTTTCAAGTTAGTAAAGAGAATTCTATGGCTACTGGGTCTGGGTGAAGAGTGAGGACTCGGAAGGGTTATTTGTTCTGGGTTTGGATAGCAAATGCCATAGGACACGCATTAGTGGATTTCCACGGCGCAGGAAAAGCTTCTTCAAGAATTATAGACATTAGATAGCAGATAGCACAACGACGAAAATTTTCCCTCTGTCTCCACGCGGAAGCTGCCTGTTAACTCTTAAGCAATGTGCGTAGATTGCAGAGCCGCCTGATCTTCCCTGATGCCTGGTCGCCCGAGTATTCTGGATGCCCGGCCGCCCGAAGCATTTCGGAACGAAACGAACTGGTCAAAGAAAATGTGTAACTATACTATAGAAACAGATAGATATCCCTTCCCCAGTTGAGAAAAACATCGGTTAAATTGCAGGGGGAAGTCTGGAAGAGATTTTTTTTTTTTTTTTTTTACGATTGCCTAAACAGATTAGACTTAGTTTTCGGACTCGTGTGGGCCCGGGCTCTGTCTTGCACTATAAAATTCGGGTTCGGGCAGGCTCGAACTGACATGACTCGGGCTCGGACAGGCTCGGGCTCTTAAAAGTGAGCCCGAAATCAGCACTGCCGGATACCTCGTAGACACAGTCTGCTGATGTTGGCATCTTTTTTTTTTTTTTTTTTTTTTTTTAATTTGAGGGTTTAAAGACCACCGGGAACAACTCAATGTGCTGTAAACAGTCGCCCGTCCCTAATTTAGGGCCGTTGCTATGTCCAAACACTTGGAAACTTCCAGTGTCTATTTAGTTCGCAAATCAATTTTCCCACTAGGCGAGCAATGTTGGCAAACCCTTTTCATGGCATCTAAGTGAAAAACTGAATGTTTTTCACGGGAATTCTTTACGGTGTTACTTATTTTTTTTTTTTTTTAGGCTCCTCCTTTTCCTGCTTTCTGAACCTGGGTTATCTCGGAGTGTGTAACAACAGATATATTATGTAGGGCAGCTTACAACTTCCATTCTTAAATCTTAACGGGCACTCCTAAAACTAACTTTTTCCGAACTTTTATTTTTATCTATTCTATCAGGGCAACCTGCTTCCGCTCCAAAAATATTTATTTCTTTTCATCTTCCAAGAGGCGCAGCGCGTTATAGCGAGAAGTACTCTTAATCTATTTAATGACTTTTTTCCGTCATAAGACAAACACAACATCCATGCCTCACGGGATTCGAACCCGAACCCATCTCAGACGAATGGTCAGAAGCCAGCGTTTAGACTATTGCCCCACCCGGGCGGCGCATCACGTTGAAACTAGACATCAGGGATATCACGGAGATACGGCAATAAAATGAGCTTCAACACCTCATCGACATATCGTCGTGCTGTCAATGTACCCACTGTGCGTACGAGCGATGAACGACTGTTGAAACTGATAGCGACCCGAAGCACGACACCAGACGCTCACGGACGGCAGCAAGATTAGTTTTATAGCCACGTCGTTTCCAGACTCGATCGTCGACGCTCAGATAGAAGAGAGACTCGTCGCTGAATGCGACATTATTCAACTGGTTACGCCACGCATGTCTGGTACGACACCACTGCAACCTTGCGCGACAATGTGGCTGAGGTAAGTAGCAGTCGTCACAATGGTCGGAGAGAAAGCAAACATATCTCGGGCAATCTGTGATTTAAAGTCCATGTCGGTACGGGGATAACCACAGCTGCCTGTACACAGCGTATGACATATGACTTGTCATATGTCATACTCTGTGGAGCCACGTATTACGGAGATTTAATACTGGAATATTAGGCAAAAATATTAAATCTCATTCGCAACATTTTTTTCCATTTTCCTTTGTTTCTAAAAGCGTGGGGAATTTTTATCTTCGTCACCGCAGTCAGGAAGTATGCTTTCTCAGTGGCGCATTGAAAACGCTTTCTCTAAAAGCCATCTACAATGGTACGTCAATAGAAAAGCCATTTGCAATTTTCGTCTTTGTGCTTGAAACTTCGTCCAGGACAATTAGCACCTTTGCCATCTTCACTTCAAAGTAACCGGAAAGGAACACGGGAGTCGTTTAATCTCAGCTTTGAACTTTGTGTTTTATGCCGCTTTTATTATTTGGAAGAGACCGCAGTTTTTATGGAAACGAAGGGAGTGAGTTTGCCGGGAAACAAAGGGATAACTGGACAGTGAACACGAGGGGTTAGAAGGGACAAGAGGAAGGCGAAGAGCGCCTTAAGTAGGGGCCAGGACGTCGTAAGATAGACGAGGTTATTGAGATCTTTCCGCGTGCGCGGGACGGAGACGAGGGAATGACAGATAGTGATAACGTAACGAAAAGCGGTTCCTGAAAAAGATTGTTTGCAAAAAGAAAGAGTGAGACAAAACAGAGCCTATGGACAACACTCCTCGATTAAGCCAAAGAGAAGAATAAATTGTTTTAAGAGATATAAAAGCATTGCATGGATATTTAAGTCCTATCTACTTCAAGAAACAACAAATTAACAAAGGTGAAATACCAACATGTTAGCATACGGCTTGCTGTCGAATACGACGATCGAGCAGCTTGAACGTCTGATCCCTCCCACTACAGCGTCGCACATTATCTTTCTCTAACCACTGTCAGTCTGTCACCACATTCGGCTGACAGTTGTTGCACCCTAATGCGTTTCCGCCGCAATGCGTCGCATGGGCCAACCGGAGCCATCTGACCAGCCGTACGTAGCCCAATGATAAAGCCTCTAGTAAAGGCGTCCGTGTGAATGTGAGATTCCCGATGATGCCGCCAGGGGCATTCTCACTCCTTATACGTGCTGCCGCCACCGAGATCACTCCGACACAGCGGTCCACATGCCCTGGTGAAGACCACCAAACTTAGCTACGTCCTTTGATGAGGATGGATTTACCGATTTTGTGTTCCCTAAAGAGTTTAGCAGACTGGAAGATTGCTCATTCCAAGTCGTGCCAGCCGATGAATTACCGTGACGTTGTAGGCCTCACCGGTATAGCGAGAGGGTAGGGTAGACGAAGGAGGTTACAAGAAGGAGGAGATGGCAACAGCACCTCTTCGTGGGCTGCTGACGTGACGCCACTTTTTATTAGCTGACTACGCCAATGCGCCCAACCCGAGAATCTCCTGTATATCTCTATGGGGAAATCGCGATTTTGAACGGGTTTTTCGGACTGGTACTCTACCCATAGAGTCATGAAAAAAATTGAGGCTGAAATATTCATTCCCATAATTAAAAAGTCCAGAAAAATAATTGTTGGTATTTCTATAAAAAATTGAACAAAATAATGATTTTTTGAGCGGAAGTGCATATTGCGCATGGTTACTTGCATACTGCGCTTATGCAAGTAGCCATGTTTAAAATATTACCAAAACTCTAATGTTGAGAAATACGAAGTCCGAAATATTCTTTGTTTGTGTCCTTGTTTGCATGGTTTGCATGCGCTAAGCGTAACTGCTTCAGGTACAGGAAGTGACGTCACGTTATCGAATTACTGCAAACTCGCACCATCTCAGAGAGAGGATCGAAACAGCTGATCTGTTTCGGCTTCACTCAAAAGGGGTCCTTTAACCTCCTTTTCTTCTAACCTCCGTGGGGTAGACACCCAGATAGGAAAGAAATAAAGGGGAAAAGATGGTGAAAATTTAAACTCGAAGGAGTGTGCCGTACATTTTACTAATGTTCGTGTTAAGAAAGCAAAATGTCAGTAAATTAAAATATTTTAAGGCCTATATAAGAATTTTCTGCTGGATGACAGCAGTGGAGCACCCAGGATTTCATGACTGCGATGGCTCAAAATATTGATAATAGAAATAAAAATACTCCGGAGAAAATACCTCTCAAAATATTGGGAACCGATGAAAATATCTTCGCCATATTGAAGCGTGTTTCCAATTATTTTTAAAATATATATTTAAAAATATATACAAATGTATTTAAAAATAAGCAACCAATAACAAAGAATGAAGGATCAAGTGATACCCATGGGGAGGGACAGAGCCTCTGAGCCCTCCCCCACACTGAGTGTGCCACTGTATGAAAGCGTCTCTTAATCATGAAATAATAGAAATAAAATACACTCTTTGTCATAAAAACCCGCGCACGAAAGAGGAGGCGTCGGATTGAAATGAAATTTTAGTAGTGAGAAGGTACATACAAAGGACAGAAGTGATTACAATATCACAGCAACAGGAAGATTTCCCGCGGACATACGGTACACATTCCGGTCAGCGTTAGTACCGCGTCGGACCGCCTCGTGTCCGGAAACATGCGGTGATACGGTCTGGTATGGAGTCAAAGAGACGCCGTATGTTATCCTGGGACAGATTGGCCCACACTTCTTGCAACTTACGCTCTAAATCACGAACACCAGGACATGGAGAAAGCTGGCGTCCCATCTGGTCCCCACACATGCTCGATGGGCAGGAGATCAGGCAATCTGGCATGCCACGGATGCATCGAAGCATGACGTAGACAGTCCTGGGAAACCCAAGCCGTGTGCGGACGGGCGTTAGCTTGTTGGAAAATGGCTCCGGGCGGCCCCGCCAGGAAAGGCAGCACATGGGGCAGCAGAACCTCCTGTACGTAGCGCTGGGCTGTCAACGTCCCTCGGATCACTGCGAGGGAAGTCCGGTTGTCATACGCGAAGGTACCCAGTCCATCACGCTTGCAGTTCGAGACGTGTGCCGTTGTACAGTGAGGTTGGGATTGTAGCGTTCACCTGCCGTTCTCCACACTCTGACACGGTGGTCGTCCGTTCCCATACAGAAGCGTGATTCGTCGCTGAACACTACACGTCGCCAGTCCGAAGCATTCCACGTTGCTCCCTGCTGACACCACTGCAATCGACGCCGACGAGGTCAGGTGCTAATGGCAGAAAACGTAAGGACCATCGGGAGTGCAGATTCGCCTCTGCCAGGCGTCGGTAAATGATTCTGGCGGACACAGGAGTCCCTTGTACAGCAGTCACATGTCTCTGGATATTGAAAAAGGCTGTCGTTGCATCTGTGCGTGACACTGACGACCCCACAGTCCTCTCTTCTGGTGGTATGTCTGGGTCGTCCAGAGCCAGTCCGCTGTGTCTGGGTGCCTTCCCGTGCCAATTGCTCCCAACACGATCGCACCGTACTATCAGACTGGCCCAAATGGCTGCCGATTCAGCGTGCCCGCCACCCTGCCTCTCTCATCCCGACGACACGGCCTCATTCAAACTTCGTCATGTGCCCGTACGCACATCTACGACGGCTCATCGGCATGTTTATCGCTCAGAGATCTCACCTGACTCTTACCGTGCACTGCTGCACGAATGTGGAGTCCCCTGCGCGGCGCCTTATAAGCCCCAAGGATTGCGATTGCAGCGCCGGTCTTGGACGCATGGACATGCAAAATCGGAAAAAAATTTAATCATCTGCCCTCCCCGTACAGCTATTCGCTGAGTTTCGCGTTAATCACACGGTTTTTTGTTTGTTTGTTGGTGCGCGGATTTTTACGACAGTGAGTGTACCTATTATTATTTGACTTATCACTCTTGTCATAATTTACACCAATAGACGGAATCACAACTTCAAATTTGTATTGCGTCTCTTAATAATATCCTGGGACACTTTTTCACACAGACGTAGTGCCAGGGAGCATGGGGAGGCACGTGCTCCCCAAACTTAAAAAGTCGAAAAAGTAATAACTAGTCGTTCGCCTTTTAAATGTCACAAAATGTGACATACAGCCAAAGGAAAAACGCTACGCAATTGTTATGACTGCTTTCCAGCAGTATTTCCATGCACAATAGCATGCAATCATCTGATGATGGTATTCATCATCAGATAACTGTATGAGATGATTTGAAAGGCATATCGTTTTCATCCTCATTAAGGTGAATCAAAGCAAGCCTCGCACATCTGGTAGTTTTGGATGTATCAGGCTTGTGAAACACCTAAATTATGGCCCTAATGGCAATTGAACAGGAGCATTTTTTTATTGAAGGTTTAATAATGGGCTATTGTGACAGCGCCCAAACTGAGCGCTGCACATTTAGGTCGAAAACCCATTCCCTAGTTTATTTATTTATTTAATTATTTATTTTATTTATTCATTTATTTAATTATTTATTTTATTTATTCATTTATTTAATTATTTATTTTATTTATTCATTTATTTATTTATTTATTCATTTTTATTAATTCATGTATTTTTTTGAAGAAGGAGTACGTTTTATTTTGCCATATACTTTCGGGTGAATCTTTTCTTTTTTTTTCCTCTCCGTCTCCCCTCTCCCAGCACAAGGCGTCACAGGACAGACCGACACTGTAAGGAATAAACGCTGGCGACAGCCATCGACGAGCTGGCTTTGTTGTATGTTTTATTGGGGGCAATAGAAGTGTCCACCGTCTATAGCATCCACAATGCGTGTTGGCCCGACCGTAGACTTGTTGGAACCAGAGCTAACAGTTTAATTGGGGTAAGGATTTATGGCCGGTATTTCTATCACGCGGCAAACGTAACGAGGGGTTCTCAGAATTTCACTGGAACGGGTAGGAATCTTGACCCCTAGCGAATGGAAGATCAAAATGTTAATTCTCTGACCAGTAAGATCTACACTGGGGAATTTAATTCAGGGAGGCTTGCGTTTGCCAGCTAGTGATTGGATGATGGGATATTTTGAGGTAGTGTGGGTCTTCTTGGGGGTCGTCGAAAATTTTAACAAGGGAAGAGAAGAACTTCGTCACTTTCATCTTTTCACTTGTTCTTCTAAGTCGAGGTGCTTGACTTGCACTTTTTTTTTTTATTACTGGTGACTTGTCACTTGGGTTTTTTTTTGGTGGTCCAAAACGTGGACACGCCATGATGTATCATAGACTGGCAGCATGACGAGAGCCCGCACCAAGTTTGACGGACCGGGGCAGACATCGCAGACCAGTACCCTATGTGGAGGAACAACGATAACAGTGTTTGGCTGACGAGAATTCTCCCGGCTCATGAGTGGTCAGCAACGCGATATCTAGGCCAGATTCGGAGGTTAAGGTAGGAAATCCATCCTATTCTTTTTTTGGTGTCCCCTCATAAAATCTTTATCGGAGCAGTCCACACATAGAGTAAATAATTTTTTGAGCAAATAAGTAATTGAGTACACAGGTTCCTGTCAGAGAGTCTTAAATCATTTTTGCTAGTATCATGAGCGTATATTTATTATTATGCCAAATCATAACCAATAAATTGTTTTTGTTGTTAATTTTGTCTCAGTTCCATGATGAGTGTATCGTTAACTACAATATGTGTGCTCAACCCTAGATTATTTGGAGAATATATATATCTTTTGGAACCGGAACTTAGAAAATCACTTCACTTATGCTTTTTATTTTAAATCTAGACGTTCACAAAAATATTGCGGCACACAGCGGACCCTTTGACTCCCAAAGGAAAATCTGCTGTGTGAAACACAACGCCCGTCAGTGGATTCTGAAGCTGCGTCAGCCCTAAATCCGGGAATCGCAGAATCACAATCCACTCGACACCCCCTTGGCTCCCAATATTACGCCGGGTGAACCCAATTAGGAACCCGAGCGATAATACTATAAGCAGTCGCCCGTCCCTAATTTAGGGTCACTGGTTCCAGGGAAGGGAGAGAGCCAGTGCCGTAAGACAAACACAACATCCATGCCTTACCGGGATTCGAACCCGGACCCCGTTCGGACGAATGATCAGAGGCCATCGCTTAGACCACTGCCGCACCGGGGCGGGGCGGCGA